>JBAMCE010000684.1:0-626510 GCA_037075305.1 Drosophila kanekoi | reverse complement strand
TGGCTTTGTTTTGCTCCCCTAGGCTGCGAATGCTAGATAAACAGTGTTCCTGGTATCTGAGACATGTTTTGATAAAACAGTTTTGACAGCTAGGTAAGGCTGTATGCTTTAAGATTAAATAGTCGGGTGAGGATGTTTGGCTTTGACTTGCGCCCCTAGGATGCAAATGCTGGAATAACAGGGTTCCTGGTATCTAAGACATGTTTTGGTAAGTCAGTTTTGAGTTCCAGGTGTGGCTGAATGAGTTAAAATTTAATAGTCGGGTAAGGCTATTTGGCTTTGTTTTGCTCCCCTAGGCTGCAAATGCTAGATTAACAGGGTTCCTGGTATCTGAGACAAGTTTTGGTAAATCAGTCTTGGATGCCAGATGGGGCAATATGTTTTAGGACTAAATAGTCGGTTGAGCCTGTTTCGCTTTGACTTGCTCCCCTAGGCTGCAAGTGCTAGATTAACAGGGCTCCTGGTTTCTAAGGCAAGTTTTGGTAAAGCAGTTTTGGCAGCTACGTAAGTATGTGTGTTTTAAGATTATATTGTCGGGTGAGCCTGTTTGGCTTTGACTTGCTCCCCTAGGCTCCACATGCCAGATTGGCGGGGCTCCTGGAATCTAAGACAAGTTTTGGTAAAACAGTTTTGACAGCTAGGTAAGGCTGTATGCTTTAAGATTAAATAGTCGGGTGAGCGTGTTTGGCTTTGACTTGCGCCCCTAGGATGCAAATGCTGGCATAACAGGGTTCCTGGTATTTAAGACAAGTTTTGGTAAATCAGTTTTGGTGTCTATGGGGCTATTAGTTTTAAGATTTAATAGTCGGGTGAGCCTGTTTGGCTTTGACTTGCGCTCCTAGGATGCAAATGCTAGATAAACAGGGTTCTTGGTATCTGAAACAAGTTTTGGTAAGGCAATTTTGAGTTCCAGGTGAGGCTGAATGTGTTACGATTTAATAGTCGGGTGAGGCTATTTGGCTTTGCCTTGCTCCCCTAGGCTGCAAATGCTAGATTAACAGGGTTCCTGGTATCTGAGACAAGTTTTGGTAAATCAGTTTTGGCGGCCAGATGGGGCTATATGTTTTAGGATTAAATAGTCGGATGAGCCTGGTTGGCTTTGACTTGCTCCGCTAGGCTTTACATGCCAGATTGGCGGGGCTCCTGGAATCTAAGACAAGTTTTGGTAAAACAGTTTTGACAGCTAGGTAAGGTTGTATGCTTTAAGATTAAGTAGTCGGATGAGCGTGTTTGGCTTTGACTTGCGCCCCTAGGATGCAAATGCTGGAATAACAGGGTTCCTGGTATCTAAGACAAGTTTTGGTAAATCAGTTTTGGCAGCCAGATGGGGCTGTATGTTTTAAGATTAAATAGTCGGTTGAGGCTGTTTGGTTTTGACTTTCTCCCCTAGGCGGCACATGCCAGATTGGCGGGGCTCCTGGAATCTAAAAAAAGTTTTGGTAAAACAGTTTTAACAGCTACGTAAGTCTGTATGTTTTAAGTTTAAATAGTCGGGTGAGTCTGTTTGACTTTGACTTGCTCCCCTAGGATGCAAATGCAGGATTAACAGGGTTCCCGGTAACTGAGATAAGTTTTGGTAAATAAGTTTTGGCGGCAAGATGGGGCTATATGTTTTAGGATTAAATAGTCGGATGAGCCTGTTTGGCTTTGACTTGCTCCACTAGCCTGCACATGCCAGATTGGCGGTGCTCCTGGAATCTAAGACAAGTTTTGGTAAAACAGTTTTGACAGCTAGGTAAGGCTGTATGCTTTAAGATTGAGAGTGTTTGGCTTTGACTTGCGCCCCTAGGATGTAAATGCTGGAATAACAGGGTTCCTGGTATCTAAGACAAGTTTTGGTAAATCATTTTTGGCGGCCAGATGGGGCTGTATGTTTTAAGATTTAATATTCGGGAGAGCCTGTTTGGCTTTGCTCCCTTAGGCTCCACATGCCAGATTGGCTTGGCTCCTGGAATCTAAGACAAGGTTTGGAAAAACAGTTTTGACAGCTGGGCAAGACTGTATGTTTTAAGATTAAATAGTCGGTTGAGCCTGTTTGGCTTTGAGTTGCGCCCCTAGGATGCAAATGCTGGATTAACAGGGTTCCTGGTATCTAAGACATGTTTTGGTAAGTCAGTTTTGGCGGCCAGATGGGGCTATATGTTTTAAGATTTAATAGTTTGGTGAGCCTGTTTGGCTTTGTTTTGCTCCCCTAGGCTGCAAATGCTAGATTAACAGGGTTCCTGGTATCTGAGACAAGTTTTGGTAAATCATTCTTGGCGGCCAGATGGGGCTATATGTTTTAGGATTAAATAATCGGATGAGCCTGTTTGGCTTTGACTTGCTCCCCTAGGCTGCAAATGCTAGATTAACAGGGCTCCTGGTTTCTAAGGCAAGTTTTGGTAAAGCAGTTTTGGCAGCTACGTAAATCTGTATGTTTTAAGATTAAATTGTCGGGTGAGCCTGTTTGGCTTTGACTTGCTCGCCTAGGCTCCACATGCCAGATAGGCGGGGCTCCTGGAGTCTAACACAAGTTTTGGTAAAACAGTTTTGACAGCTAGGTAAGGCTGTATGCTTTAAGATTAAATAGTCGGGTGAGGCTGTTTGGCTTTGACTTGCGCCCCTAGGATGCAAATGCTGGAATAACAGGGTTCCTGGTATCTAAGACATGTTTTGGTAAATCAGTTTTGGCGTCTATGGGGCTATTAGTTTTAAGATTTAATAGTCGGGTGAGCCTGTTTGGCTTTGACTTGCGCTCCTAGGATGCAAATGCTGGAATAACAGGGTTCCTGGTATCTAAGACAAGTTTTGGTAAATCAGTTTTGGCGGCCAGATGGGGCTATATGTTTTAAGATTTAATAGTCGGGTGAGCCTGTTTGGCTTTGACTTGCGCCCCTAGGATGCAAATGATGGATAACCAGGGTTCCTGGAATCTGAGACAAGTTTTGGTTAAGCAATTCTGAGTTCCAGGTGAGGCTGAATGTGTTACGATTTAATAGTCGGGTGAGGCTATTTGGCTTTGCCTTGCTCCCCTAGGCCGCAAATGCTAGATTAACAGGGTTCCTGGTTTCTAAGGCAAGTTTTGTAAAGCAGTTTTGGCAGCCAGATTGGGCTATATGTTTTAGGATTAAATAGTCGGATGAGCCTGGATGGCTTTGACTTGCTCCGCTAGGCTGTACATGCCAGATTAGCGGGGCTCCTGGAATCTAAGACAAGTTTTGGTAAAACAGTTTTGACAGCTAGGTAAGGTTGTATGCTTTAAGATTAAGTAGTCGGATGAGCGTGTTTGGCTTTGACTTGCGCGACTAGGATGCAAATGCTGGAATAACAGGGATCCTGGTATCTAAGACAAGTTTTGGTAAATCAGTTTTGGCAGCCAGATGGGGCTGTATGTTTTAAGATTAAATTCCCGTGTGAGCCTGTTTGGTTTTGACTTTCTCCCTTAGGCGGCACATGCCAGATTGGCGGGGCTTCTGGAATCTAAAAAAAGTTTTGGTAAAACAGTTTTAACAGCTACGTTAGTCTGTATGTTTTAAGTTTAAATAGTCGGGTGAGTCTGTTTGACTTTGACTTGCTCCCCTAGGATGCAAATGCTGGATTAACAGGGTTCCTGGTATTTGAGATAAGTTTTGGTAAATCAGTTTTGGCGGCAAGATGGGGCTATATGTTTTAGGATTAAATAGTCAGATGAGCCTGTTTGGCTTTGACTTGCTCCACTAGCCTGCACATGCCAGATTGGCGGTGCTCCTGGAATCTAAGACAAGTTTTGGTAAAACAGTTTTGACAGCTAGGTAAGGCTGTATGCTTTAAGATTGAGCGTGTTTGGCTTTGACTTGCGCCCCTAGGATGCAAATGCTGGAATATCAGGGTTCCTGGTATCTAAGACAAGTTTTGGTAAATCATTTTTGGCGGCCAGATGGGGCTGTATGTTTTAAGATTTAATATTCGGCAGCGCCTGTTTGGCTTTGACTTGCGCCCCTAGCATGCAAATGCTGCATTAACAGGGTTCCTGGTATCTGAGACAAGTTTTGGTAAAGCAGCTTTGGCAACTACGTAAGTCTGTATGTTTTTAGATTAAATTGTCGGGTGAGCCTGTTTGGCTTTGACTTGCTCCCTTAGGCTCCACATGCCAGATTGGCTTGGCTCCTGGAATCTAAGACAAGGTTTGGTAAAACAGTTTTGACAGCTGGGCAAGACTGTATGTTTTAAGATTAAATAGTCGGTTGAGCCTGTTTGGCTTTGAGTTGCGCCCCTAGGATGCAAATGCTGGATTAACAGGGTTCCTGGTATCTAAGAAATGTTTTGGTAAGTCAGTTTTGGCGGCCAGATGGGGCTATATGTTTTAAGATTTAATAGTTTGGTGAGACTATTTTGCTTTGACTTGCTCCCCTAGGCTGCAAATGCTAGATTAACAGGGTTCCTGGTATCTGAGACAAGTTTTGGTAAATCAGTCTTGGCGGCCAGATGGGGCTATATGTTTTAGGATTAAATAGTCGGATGAGCCTGTTTGGCCTTGACTTGCTCCCCTAGGCTGCAAATGCTAGATTAATAGGGCTCCTGGTTTCTAAGGTAAGTTTTGGTAAAGCAGTTTTGGCAGCTACGTAAGTCTGTATGTTTTAAGATTAATTTGTCGGGTGAGCCTGTTTAGCTTTGACTTACTCCCCTAGGCACCACATGCCAGATTGGCGGGGCTCCTGGAATCTAAGACAAGTTTTGGTAAAACAGTTTTGACAGCTAGGTAAGGCTGTATGTTTTAAGATTAAATAGTCGGTTGAGCCTGTTTGGCTTTGAGTTGCGCCCCTAGGATGCAAATGCTGGATTAACAGGGTTCCTGGTATCTAAGAAATGTTTTGGTAAGTCAGTTTTGGCGGCCAGATGGGTCTATATGTTTTAAGATTTAATAGTTTGGTGAGCCTGTTTGGCTTTGTTTTGCTCCCCTAGGCTGCAAATGCTAGATTAACAGGGTTCCTGGTATCTGAGACAAGTTTTGGTAAATCAGTCTTGGCGGCCAGATGGGGCTATATGTTTTAGGATTAAATAGTCGGATGAGCCTGTTTGGCCTTGACTTGCTCCCCTAGGCTGCAAATGCTAGATTAATAGGGCTCCTGGAATCTAAGACAAGGTTTGGTAAAACAGTTTTGACAGCTGGGCAAGACTGTATGTTTTAAGATTAAATAGTCGGTTGAGCGTGTTTGGCTTTGACTTGCGCCCCTAGGATGCAAATGCTGGAATAACAGGGTTCCTGGTATCTAAGACAAGTTTTGGTAAATCAGTTTTGGCGTCTATGGGGCTATATGTTTTTAGATTTAATAGTCGGGTGAGCCTGTTTGGCTTTGACTTGCGCTCCTAGGATGCAAATGCTGGATAAACAGGGTTTTTGGTATCTGAAACAAGTTTTGGTAAGGCAATTTTGAGTTCCAGGTGAGGCTGAATGTGTTAAGATTTAATAGTCGGGTGAGGCTTATTGGCTTTGTCTTGCTCCCCTAGGCTGCAAATGCTAGATTAACAGGGTTCCTGGTATCTGAGACAAGTTTTGGTAAATCAGTTTTGGCGGCCAGATGGGGCTATATGTTTTAGGATTAAATAGTCGGATGAGCCTGGTTGGCCTTGACTTGCTCCGCTAGGCTGTACATGCCAGATTGGCGGTACTCCTGGAATCTAAGACAAGTTTTGGTAAAACAGTTTTGGCAGCTAGGTAAGGTTGTATGCTTTAAGATTAAGTAATCGGATGAGCGTGTTTGGCTTTGACTTGCGCCCCTAGGATGCAAATGCTGGAATAACAGGGTTCCTGGTATCTAAGAGAAGTTTTGGTAAATCAGTTTTGGCGGCCAGATGGGGCTATATGTTTTAAGATTTAATAGTCGGGTGAGCCTGTTTGGCTTTGACTTGCGCCCCTAGGATGCAAATGCTGGAATAACAGGGTTCCTGGTATCTAAGAGAAGTTTTGGTAAATCAGTTTTGGCGGCCAGATGGGGCTATATGTTTTAGGATTAAATAGTCGGATGAGCCTGGTTGGCTTTGACTTGCTCCGCTAGGCTTTACATGCCAGATTGGCGGGGCTCCAGGAATCTAAGACAAGTTTTGGTAAAACAGTTTTGACAGCTAGGTAAGGTTGTATGCTTTAAGATTAAGTAGTCGGATGAGCGTGTTTGGCTTTGACTTGCGCCCCTAGGATGCAAATGCTGGAATAACAGGGTTCCTGGTATCTAAGACAAGTTTTGGTAAATCAGTTTTGGCAGCCAGATGGGGCTGTATGTTTTAAGATTAAATAGTCGGTTGAGGCTGTTTGGTTTTGACTTTCTCCCCTAGGCGGCACATGCCAGATTGGCGGGGCTCCTGGAATCTAAAAAAAGTTTTGGTAAAACAGTTTTAACAGCTACGTAAGTCTGTATGTTTTAAGTTTAAATAGTCGGGTGAGTCTGTTTGACTTTGACTTGCTCCCCTAGGATGCAAATGCAGGATTAACAGGGTTCCCGGTAACTGAGATAAGTTTTGGTAAATAAGTTTTGGCGGCAAGATGGGGCTATATGTTTTAGGATTAAATAATCGGATGAGCCTGTTTGGCTTTGACTTGCTCCACTAGCCTGCACATGCCAGATTGGCGGTGCTCCTGGAATCTAAGACAAGTTTTGGTAAAACAGTTTTGACAGCTAGGTAAGGCTGTATGCTTTAAGATTGAGAGTGTTTGGCTTTGACTTGCGCCCCTAGGATGTAAATGCTGGAATAACAGGGTTCCTGGTATCTAAGACAAGTTTTGGTAAATCATTTTTGGCGGCCAGATGGGGCTGTATGTTTTAAGATTTAATATTCGGGAGAGCCTGTTTGGCTTTGACTTGCTCCCTTAGGCTCCACATGCCAGATTGGCTTGGCTCCTGGAATCTAAGACAAGGTTTGGAAAAACAGTTTTGACAGCTGGGCAAGACTGTATGTTTTAAGATTAAATAGTCGGTTGAGCCTGTTTGGCTTTGAGTTGCGCCCCTAGGATGCAAATGCTGGATTAACAGGGTTCCTTGTATCTAAGACATGTTTTGGTAAGTCAGTTTTGGCGGCCAGATGGGGCTATATGTTTTAAGATTTAATAGTTTGGTGAGCCTGTTTGGCTTTGTTTTGCTCCCCTAGGCTGCAAATGCTAGATTAACAGGGTTCCTGGTATCTGAGACAAGTTTTGGTAAATCATTCTTGGCGGCCAGATGGGGCTATATGTTTTAGGATTAAATAATCGGATGAGCCTGTTTGGCTTTGACTTGCTCCCCTAGGCTGCAAATGCTAGATTAACAGGGCTCCTGGTTTCTAAGGCAAGTTTTGGTAAAGCAGTTTTGGCAGCTACGTAAATCTGTATGTTTTAAGATTAAATTGTCGGGTGAGCCTGTTTGGCTTTGACTTGCTCGCCTAGGCTCCACATGCCAGATAGGCGGGGCTCCTGGAGTCTAACACAAGTTTTGGTAAAACAGTTTTGACAGCTAGGTAAGGCTGTATGCTTTAAGATTAAATAGTCGGGTGAGGATGTTTGGCTTTGACTTGCGCCCCTAGGATGCAAATGCTGGAATAACAGGGTTCCTGGTATCTAAGACATGTTTTGGTAAATCAGTTTTGGCGTCTATGGGGCTATTAGTTTTAAGATTTAATAGTCGGGTGAGCCTGTTTGGCTTTGACTTGCGCTCCTAGGATGCAAATGCTGGAATAACAGGGTTCCTGGTATCTAAGACAAGTTTTGGTAAATCAGTTTTGGCGGCCAGACGGGGCTATATGTTTTAAGATTTAATAGTCGGGTGAGCCTGTTTGGCTTTGACTTGCGCCCCTAGGATGCAAATGATGGATAACCAGGGTTCCTGGAATCTGAGACAAGTTTTGGTTAAGCAATTCTGAGTTCCAGGTGAGGCTGAATGTGTTACGATTTAATAGTCGGGTGAGGCTATTTGGCTTTGCCTTGCTCCCCTAGGCCGCAAATGCTAGATTAACAGGGTTCCTGGTTTCTAAGGCAAGTTTTGTAAAGCAGTTTTGGCAGCCAGATTGGGCTATATGTTTTAGGATTAAATAGTCGGATGAGCCTGGATGGCTTTGACTTGCTCCGCTAGGCTGTACATGCCAGATTAGCGGGGCTCCTGGAATCTAAGACAAGTTTTGGTAAAACAGTTTTGACAGCTAGGTAAGGTTGTATGCTTTAAGATTAAGTAGTCGGATGAGCGTGTTTGGCTTTGACTTGCGCGACTAGGATGCAAATGCTGGAATAACAGGGATCCTGGTATCTAAGACAAGTTTTGGTAAATCAGTTTTGGCAGCCAGATGGGGCTGTATGTTTTAAGATTAAATTCCCGTGTGAGCCTGTTTGGTTTTGACTTTCTCCCTTAGGCGGCACATGCCAGATTGGCGGGGCTTCTGGAATCTAAAAAAAGTTTTGGTAAAACAGTTTTAACAGCTACGTTAGTCTGTATGTTTTAAGTTTAAATAGTCGGGTGAGTCTGTTTGACTTTGACTTGCTCCCCTAGGATGCAAATGCTGGATTAACAGGGTTCCTGGTATTTGAGATAAGTTTTGGTAAATCAGTTTTGGCGGCAAGATGGGGCTATATGTTTTAGGATTAAATAGTCAGATGAGCCTGTTTGGCTTTGACTTGCTCCACTAGCCTGCACATGCCAGATTGGCGGTGCTCCTGGAATCTAAGACAAGTTTTGGTAAAACAGTTTTGACAGCTAGGTAAGGCTGTATGCTTTAAGATTGAGCGTGTTTGGCTTTGACTTGCGCCCCTAGGATGCAAATGCTGGAATATCAGGGTTCCTGGTATCTAAGACAAGTTTTGGTAAATCATTTTTGGCGGCCAGATGGGGCTGTATGTTTTAAGATTTAATATTCGGCAGCGCCTGTTTGGCTTTGACTTGCGCCCCTAGCATGCAAATGCTGCATTAACAGGGTTCCTGGTATCTGAGACAAGTTTTGGTAAAGCAGCTTTGGCAACTACGTAAGTCTGTATGTTTTTAGATTAAATTGTCGGGTGAGCCTGTTTGGCTTTGACTTGCTCCCTTAGGCTCCACATGCCAGATTGGCTTGGCTCCTGGAATCTAAGACAAGGTTTGGTAAAACAGTTTTGACAGCTGGGCAAGACTGTATGTTTTAAGATTAAATAGTCGGTTGAGCCTGTTTGGCTTTGAGTTGCGCCCCTAGGATGCAAATGCTGGATTAACAGGGTTCCTGGTATCTAAGAAATGTTTTGGTAAGTCAGTTTTGGCGGCCAGATGGGGCTATATGTTTTAAGATTTAATAGTTTGGTGAGACTATTTTGCTTTGACTTGCTCCCCTAGGCTGCAAATGCTAGATTAACAGGGTTCCTGGTATCTGAGACAAGTTTTGGTAAATCAGTCTTGGCGGCCAGATGGGGCTATATGTTTTAGGATTAAATAGTCGGATGAGCCTGTTTGGCCTTGACTTGCTCCCCTAGGCTGCAAATGCTAGATTAATAGGGCTCCTGGTTTCTAAGGTATGTTTTGGTAAAGCAGTTTTGGCAGCTACGTAAGTCTGTATGTTTTAAGATTAAATTGTCGGGTGAGCCTGTTTAGCTTTGAGTTACTCCCCTAGGCACCACATGCCAGATTGGCGGGGCTCCTGGAATCTAAGACAAGTTTTGGTAAAACAGTTTTGACAGCTAGGTAAGGCTGTATGTTTTAAGATTAAATAGTCGGTTGAGCCTGTTTGGCTTTGAGTTGCGCCCCTAGGATGCAAATGCTGGATTAACAGGGTTCCTGGTATCTAAGAAATGTTTTGGTAAGTCAGTTTTGGCGGCCAGATGGGTCTATATGTTTTAAGATTTAATAGTTTGGTGAGCCTGTTTGGCTTTGTTTTGCTCCCCTAGGCTGCAAATGCTAGATTAACAGGGTTCCTGGTATCTGAGACAAGTTTTGGTAAATCAGTCTTGGCGGCCAGATGGGGCTATATGTTTTAGGATTAAATAGTCGGATGAGCCTGTTTGGCCTTGACTTGCTCCCCTAGGCTGCAAATGCTAGATTAATAGGGCTCCTGGAATCTAAGACAAGGTTTGGTAAAACAGTTTTGACAGCTGGGCAAGACTGTATGTTTTAAGATTAAATAGTCGGTTGAGCCTGTTTGGCTTTGACTTGCGCCCCTAGGATGCAAATGCTGGAATAACAGGGTTCCTGGTATCTAAGACAAGTTTTGGTAAATCAGTTTTGGCGTCTATGGGGCTATATGTTTTTAGATTTAATAGTCGGGTGAGCCTGTTTGGCTTTGACTTGCGCTCCTAGGATGCAAATGCTGGATAAACAGGGTTTTTGGTATCTGAAACAAGTTTTGGTAAGGCAATTTTGAGTTCCAGGTGAGGCTGAATGTGTTAAGATTTAATAGTCGGGTGAGGCTTATTGGCTTTGTCTTGCTCCCCTAGGCTGCAAATGCTAGATTAACAGGGTTCCTGGTATCTGAGACAAGTTTTGGTAAATCAGTTTTGGCGGCCAGATGGGGCTATATGTTTTAGGATTAAATAGTCGGATGAGCCTGGTTGGCCTTGACTTGCTCCGCTAGGCTGTACATGCCAGATTGGCGGTGCTCCTGGAATCTAAGACAAGTTTTGGTAAAACAGTTTTGGCAGCTAGGTAAGGTTGTATGCTTTAAGATTAAGTAATCGGATGAGCGTGTTTGGCTTTGACTTGCGCCCCTAGGATGCAAATGCTGGAATAACAGGGTTCCTGGTATCTAAGAGAAGTTTTGGTAAATCAGTTTTGGCGGCCAGATGGGGCTATATGTTTTAAGATTTAATAGTCGGGTGAGCCTGTTTGGCTTTGACTTGCGCCCCTAGGATGCAAATGCTGGATAACCAGGGCTCCTGGAATCTGAGACAAGTTTTGGTAAGGCAATTCTGAGTTCCAGGTGAGGCTGAATGTGTTCAAACTTAATAGTCGGGTGAGCATGTTTGGCTTTGACTTGCGCTCCTAGGATGCAAATGCTGGATAAACAGTGTTCTTGGTATCTGAAACAAGTTTTGGTAAGGCAATTTTGAGTTCCAGGTGAGGCTGAATGTGTTAAGATTTAATAGTCGGGTGAGGCTAATTGGCTTTGTCTTGCTCCCCTAGGCTGCAAATGCTAGATTAACAGGGTTCCTGGTATCTGAGACAAGTTTTGGTAAATCAGTTTTGGCGGCCAGATGGGGCTATATGTTTTAGGATTAAATAGTCGGATGAGCCTGGTTGGCTTTGACTTGCTCCGCTAGGCTGTACATGCCAGATTGGCGGGGCTCCTGGAATCTAAGACAAGTTTTGGTAAAACAGTTTTGGCAGCTAGGTAAGGTTGTATGCTTTAAGATTAAGTAATCGGATGAGCGTGTTTTGCTTTGACTTGCTCCCCTAGGCTGCAAATGCTAGATTAACAGGGCTCCTGGTTTCTAAGGCAAGTTTTGGTAAAGCAGTTTTGGCAGCCAGATGGGGCTGTATGTTTTAAGATTAAATTCTCGGGTGAGCCTGTTTGGTTTTGACTTTCTCCCCTAGGCGGCACATGCCAGATTGGCGGTGCTCCTGGAATCTAAGACAAGTTTTGGTAAAACAGTTTTGGCAGCTAGGTAAGGTTGTATGCTTTAAGATTAAGTAATCGGATGAGCGTGTTTGGCTTTGACTTGCGCCCCTAGGATGCAAATGCTGGAATAACAGGGTTCCTGGTATCTAAGAGAAGTTTTGGTAAATCAGTTTTGGCGGCCAGATGGGGCTATATGTTTTAAGATTTAATAGTCGGGTGAGCCTGTTTGGCTTTGACTTGCGCCCCTAGGATGCAAATGCTGGATAACCAGGGCTCCTGGAATCTGAGACAAGTTTTGGTAAGGCAATTCTGAGTTCCAGGTGAGGCTGAATGTGTTCAAACTTAATAGTCGGGTGAGTCTGTTTGACTTTGACTTGCTCCCCTAGGATGCAAATGCTGGATTAACAGGGTTCCTGGTATCTAAGACATGTTTTGGTAAGTCAGTTTTGGCGGCCAGATGGGGCTATATGTTTTAAGATTTAATAGTTTGGTGAGCCTGTTTGGCTTTGACTTGCGCCCCTAGGATGCAAATGCGGGATTAACAGGGTTCCTGGTAACTGAGATAAGTTTTGGTAAATCAGTTTTGGCGGCAAGATAGGGCTATATGTTTTAGGATTAAATAGTCGGATGAGCATGTTTGGCTTTGACTTTCTCCACTAGGCTGCACATGCCAGATTGGCGGTGCTCCTGGAATCTAAGACAAGTTTTGGTAAAACAGTTTTGACAGCTAGGTAAGGCTGTATGCTTCAAGATTGAGCGTGTTTGGCTTTGACTTGCGCCCCTAGTATGCAAATGCTGGAATAACAGGGTTCCTGGTATCTAAGACAAGTTTTGGTAAATCATTTTTGTCGGCCAGATGGGGCTATATGTTTTAAGATTTAATAGTCGGGATAGCCTGTTTGGCTTTGACTTGCGCCCCTAGCATGCAAATGCTGCATTAACAGGGTTCCTGATATCTGAGACAAGTTTTGTAAAGCAGCTTTGGCAACTACGTAAGTATGTATGTTTTAAGATTAAATTGTCGGGTGAGCCTGTTTGGCTTTGACTTGCTCCCTTAGGCTCCACATGCCAGATTGGCTTGGCTCCTGGAATCTAAGACAAGGTTTGTTAAAACAGTTTTGACAGCTGTATGTTTTAAGTTTAAATAGTCGGTTGAGCCTGTTTGGCTTTGATTTGCGCCCCTAGGATGCAAATGCTGGATTAACAGGGTTCCTGGTATCTAAGACATGTTTTGGTAAGTCAGTTTTGGCGGCCAGATGGGGCTATATGTTTTAAGATTTAATAGTTTGGTGAGCCTGTTTGGCTTTGACTTGCGCCCCTAGGATGCAAATGCGGGATTAACAGGGTTCCTGGTATCTGAGACAAGTTTTGGTAAATCAGTCTTGGCGGCCAGATGGGGCTATATGTTTTAGGATTAAATAGTCGGATGAGCCTGTTTGGCTTTGACTTGCTCCCCTAGGCTGCAAATGCTGGATAACCAGGGCTCCTGGTTTCTAAGGCAAGTTTTGGTAAAGCAGTTTTGGCAGCTACGTAAGTCTGTATGTTTTAAGATTAAATTGTCGGGTGAGCCTGTTTGGCTTTGAATTGCTCCCCTAGGCTGCAAATGCTAGATTAACAGGGCTCCTGGTTTCTAAGGCAAGTTTTGGTATAACAGTTTTGACAGCTAGGTAAGGCTGTATGCTTTAAGATTAAATAGTCGGGTGAGCGTGTTTGGCTTTGACTTGCGCCCCTTGGATGCAAATGCTGGAATAACAGGGTTCCTGGTATCTAAGACATGTTTTGGTAAGTCAGTTTTGGCGGCCAGATGGGGCTATATGTTGTAAGATTTAATAGTTTGGTGAGCCTGTTTGGCTTTGACTTGCTCCCCTAGGATGCAAATGCTGGATTAACAGGGTTCCTGGTATCTGAGACAAGTTTTGGTAAATCAGTTTTGGCGGCCAGATGGGGCTATATGTTTTAAAATTTAATAGTCGGGTGAGACTATTTGGCTTTGTCTTGCTCCCCTAGGCTGCAAATGCTAGATTAACAGGGTTCCTGGTAACTGAGATAAGTTTTGGTAAATCACTTTTGGCGGCAAGATGGGGCTATATGTTTTAGGATTAAATAGTCGGATGAGCATGTTTGGCTTTGACTTGCGCCCCTAGGATGCAAATGCTGGAATAACAGGGTTCCTGGTATCTGAGACAAGTTTTGGTAAATCAGTTTTGGCGGCCAGATGGGGCTATATGTTTTAAGATTTAATAGTCGGGTGAGCCTGTTTGGCTTTGACTTGCGCCCCTAGGATGCAAATGCTGGAATAACAGGGTTCCTGGTATCTGAGACAAGTTTTGGTAAATCAGTTTTGGCGGCCAGATGGGGCTATATGTTTTAGGATTAAATAGTCGGATGAGCCTGGTTGGCTTTGACTTGCTCCGCTAGGCTGTACATGCCAGATTGGCGGGGCTCCTGGAATCTAAGACAACTTTTGGTAAAACAGTTTTGGCAGCTAGGTAAGGTTGTATGCTTTAAGATTAAGTAATCGGATGAGCGTGTTTTGCTTTGACTTGCTCCCCTAGGCTGCAAATGCTAGATTAACAGGGGTCTTGGTTTCTAAGGCAAGTTTTGGTAAAGCAGTTTTGGCAGCCAGATGGGGCTGTATGTTTTAAGATTAAATTCTCGGGTGAGCCTGTTTGGTTTTGACTTTCTCCCCTAGGCGGCACATGCCAGAATGGCGGGGCTCCTGGAATCTAAGACAAGTTTTGGTAAAACAGTTTTGGCAGCTAGGTAAGGATGTATGCTTTAAGATTAAGTAATCGGATGAACGTGTTTGGCTTTGACTTGCGCCCCTAGGATGCAAATGCTGGAATAACAGGGTTCCTGGTATCTAAGACAAGTTTTGGTAAATCAGTTTTGGCGGCCAGATGGGGCTATATGTTTTAAGATTTAATAGTCGGGTGAGCCTGTTTGGCTTTGACTTGCGCCCCTAGGATGCAAATGCTGGTATAACAGGGTTCCTGGTATCTGAGACAAGTTTTGGTAAATCAGTTTTGGCGGCCAGATGGGGCTATATGTTTTAGGATTAAATAGTCGGATGAGCCTGGTTGGCTTTGACTTGCTCCGCTAGGCTGTACATGCCAGATTGGCGGGGCTCCTGGAATCTAAGACAAGTTTTGGTAAAACAGTTTTGGCAGCTAGGTAAGGTTGTATGCTTTAAGATTAAGTAATCGGATGAGCGTGTTTTGCTATGACTTGCTCCCCTAGGCTGCAAATGCTAGATTAACAGGGCTCCTGGTTTCTAAGGCAAGTTTTGGTAAAGCAGTTTTGGCAGCCAGATGGGGCTGTATGTTTTAAGATTAAATTCTCGGGTGAGCCTGTTTGGTTTTGACTTTATCCCCTAGGCGGCACATGCCAGATTGGCGGGGCTCCTGGAATCTAAAAAAAGTTTTGGTAAAACAGTTTTAACAGCTACGTAAGTCTGTATGTTTTAAGTTTAAATAGTCGGGTGAGTCTGTTTGACTTTGACTTGCTCCCCTAGGATGCAAATGCTGGATTAACAGGCTTCCTGGTATCTGAGACAAGTTTTGGTAAATCAGTTTTGGCGGCCAGATGGGGCTATATGTTTTAAAATTTAATAGTCGGGTGAGACTTTTTGGCTTTGTGTTGCTCCCCTTGGCTGCAAATGCTAGATTAACAGGGTTCCTGGTAACTGAGATAAGTTTTGGTAAATCAGTTTTGGCGGCAAGATAGGGCTATATGTTTTAGGATTAAATAGTCGGATGAGCATGTTTGGCTTTGACTTTCTCCACTAGGCTGCACATGCCAGATTGGCGGTGCTCCTGGAATCTAAGACAAGTTTTGGTAAAACAGTTTTGACAGCTAGGTAAGGCTGTATGCTTCAAGATTGAGCGTGTTTGGCTTGTTTTAAGATTTAATAGTTTGGTGAGCCTGTTTGGCTTTGACTTGCGCCCCTAGGATGCAAATGCGGGATTAACAGGGTTCCTGGTATCTGAGACAAGTTTTGGTAAGGCAATTTTGAGTTCCAGGTGTGGCTGAATGAGTTCAAATTTAATAGTCGGGTGAGGCTATTTGGCTTTGTTTTGCTCCCCTGGGCTGCAAATGCTAGATTAACAGGGTTCCTGGTATCTGAGACAAGTTTTGGTAAATCAGTCTTGGCGGCCAGATGGGGCTATATGTTTTAGGATTAAATAGTCGGATGAGCCTGTTTGGCTTTGACTTGCTCCCCTAGGCTGCAAATGCTAAATTAACAGGGCTCCTGGTTTCTAAGGCAAGTTTTGGTAAAGCAGTTTTGGCAGCTACGTAAGTCTGTATGTTTTAAGATTAAATTGTCGGGTGAGCCTGTTTGGCTTTGAATTGCTCCCCTAGGCTGCAAATGCTAAATTAACAGGGCTCCTGGTTTCTAAGGCAAGTTTTGGTAAAACAGTTTTGACAGCTAGGTAAGGCTGTATGCTTTAAGATTAAATAGTCGGGTGAGCGTGTTTGGCTTTGACTTGCGCCCCTTGGATGCAAATGCTGGAATAACAGGGTTCCTGGTATCTAAGACATGTTTTGGTAAGTCAGTATTGGCGGCCAGATGGGGCTATATGTTGTAAGATTTAATAGTTTGGTGAGCCTGTTTGGCTTTGACTTGCTCCCCTAGGATGCAAATGCTGGATTAACAGGGTTCCTGGTATCTGAGACAAGCTTTGGTAAATCAGTTTTGGCGGCCAGATGGGGCTATATGTTTTAAAATTTAATAGTCGGGTGAGACTATTTGGCTTTGTCTTGCTCCCCTAGGCTGCAAATGCTAGATTAACAGGGTTCCTGGTAACTGAGATAAGTTTTGGTAAATCACTTTTGGCGGCAAGATGGGGCTATATGTTTTAGGATTAAATAGTCGGATGAGCATGTTTGGCTTTGACTTGCTCCCCTAGGCTGCACATGCCAGATTGGCGGTGCTCCTGGAATCTAAGACAAGTTTTGGTAAAACAGTTTTGACAGCTAGGTAAGGCTGTATGCTTCAAGATTGAGCGTGTTTGGCTTTGACTTGCGCCCCTAGTATGCAAATGCTGGAATAACAGGGTTCGTGGTATCTAAGACAAGTTTTGGTAAATCATTTATGTCGGCCAGATGGGGCTATATGTTTTAAGATTTAATAGTCGGGAGAGCCTGTTTGGCTTTGACTTGCGCCCCTAGCTTGCAAATGCTGCATTGACAGGGTTCCTGGTATCTGAGACAAGGTTTGGTAAAGCAGCTTTGGCAACTACGTAAGTATGTATGTTTTAAGATTAAATTGTCAGGTGAGCCTGTTTGGCGTTGACTTGCTCCCTTAGGCTCCACATGCCAGATTGGCTTGGCTCCTGGAATCTAAGACAAGGTTTGGTAAAACAGTTTTGACAGCTGGGCAAGACTGTATGTTTTAAGATTAAAAAGTCGGTTGAGCCTGTTTGGCTTTGAGTTGCGCCCCTAGGATGGAAATGCTGGATTAACAGTGTTCCTGGTATCTTAAACAAGTTTTGGTAAGGCAATTTTGAGTTCCAGGTGAGGCTGAATGTGTTAAGACTTAATAGTCGGGTGAGACTATTTTGCTTTGACTTGCTCCCCTAGGCTGCAAATGCTAGATTAACTGGGCTCCTGGTTTCTAAGGCAAGTTTTGGTAAAACAGTTTTGGCAGCTACGTAAGTCTGTATGTTTTAAGATTAAATTGTCGGATGAGCCTGTTTGGCTTTGACTTTCGCCCCTAGGATGCAAATGCTGGATTAACAGGGTTCCTGGTATCTGAGACAAGTTTTGGTAAGGCAATTTTGAGTTCCAGGTGTGGCTGAATGAGTTAAAATTTAATAGTCGGGTGAGGCTATTTGGCTTTGTTTTGCGCCCCTAGGCTGCACATGCCAGATTGGCGGGGCTCCTGGAATGTAAGACAAGTTTTGGTAGAACGGTTTTGACAGCTAGGTAAGGCTGTATGCTTTAAGATTAAATAGTCGGGTGAGCGCGTTTGGCTTTGACTTGCGCCCCTAGGATGCAAATGCTGGAATAACAGGGTTCCTGTTATCTAAGACAAGTTTTGGTAAATCAGTTTTGGCGTCTATGGGGCTATAAGTTTTAGGATTAAATAGTCGGATGAGCCTGTTTGGCTTTGACTTGCTCCCCTAGGCTGCACATGCCAGATTGGCGGGGCTCCTGGAATGTAAGACAAGTTTTGGTAGAACGGTTTTGGCAGCTAGGTAAGGCTGTATGCTTTAAGATTAAATAGTCGGGTGAGCGTGTTTGGCTTTGACTTGCGCCCCTAGGATGCAAATGCTGGAATAACAGGGTTCCTGGTATATAAGACAAGTTTTGGTAAATCAGTTTTGGCATCTATGTGGCTATATGTTTTAGGATTAAATAGTCGGATGAGCCTGTTTGGCTTTGACTTGCTCCCCTAGGCTGCACATGCCAGATTGGCGGGGCTCCTGGAATCTAAGACAAGTTTTGGTAAAACACTTTTGACAGCTAGGTAAAGCTGTATGCTTTCAGATTAAATAGTCGGGTGAGCGTGTTTGGCTTTGACTTGCGCCCCTAGGATGCAAATGTTGGAATAACAGGGTTCCTGGTATCTAAGACAAGTTTTGGTAAATCAGTTTTGGCGTCTATGGGGCTATATGTTTTAGGATTAAATAGTCGGATGAGCCTGTTTGGCTTTGACTTGCTCCCCTAGGCTGCACATGCCAGATTGGCGGGGCTCCTGGAATGTAAGACAAGTTTTGGTAAAACAGTTTTGACAGCTAGGTAAGGCTTTTTGCTTTAAGATTAAATAGTCGGGTGAGCGTGTTTGGCTTTGACTTGCGCCCCTAGGATGCAAATGCTGGAATAACAGGGTTCCTGGTATCTAAGACATGTTTTGGTAAGTCAGTTTTGGCGGCCAGATGGGGCTATATATTGTAAAATTTAATAGTTTGGTGAGCCTGTTTGGCTTTGACTTGCGCCCCTAGGATGCAAATGCTGAATTAACAGGGTTCCTGGTATCTGAGACAAGTTTTGGTAAGGCAATTTTGATTTCCAGGTGTGGCTGAATGAGTTAAAATTTAATAGTCGGGTGAGGCTATTTGGCTTTGTTTTGCGCCCCTAGGCTGCACATGCCAGATTGGCGGGGCTCCTGGAATCTAAGACAAGTTTTGGTAAAACACTTTTGACAGCTAGGTAAGGCTGTATGCTTTAAGATTAAATAGTCGGGTGAGCGTGTTTGGCTTTGACTTGCGCCCCTAGGATGCAAATGCTGGAATAACAGGGTTCCTGGTATCTAAGACAAGTTTTGGTAAATCAGTTTTGGCAGCTACGTATGTCTGTATGTTTTAAGATTAAATTGTCGGGTGAGCCTGTTTGGCTTTGACTTGCTCCCCTAGGCTGCACATGCCAGATTGGCGGGGCTCTTGAAATCTAAGACAAGTTTTGGTAAAACAGTTTTGACAGCTAGGTAAGGCTGTATGCTTTAAGATAAAATAGTCGGGTGAGCGTGTTTGGCTTTGACTTGCGCCCCTAGGATGCAAATGCTGGAATAACAGGGTTCCTGGTATCTAAGACAAGTTTTGGTAAATCAGTTTTGGCGTCTATGGGGCTATATGTTTTAGGATTAAATAGTCGGATGAGCCTGCTTGGCTTTGACTTGCTCCCCTAGGCTGCACATGCCAGATTGGCGGGGCTCCTGGAATGTAAGACAAGTTTTGGTAGAACGGTTTTGGCAGCTAGGTAAGGCTGTATGCTTTAAGATTAAATAGTCGGGTGAGCGTGTTTGGCTTTGACTTGCGCCCCTAGGATGCAAATGCTGGAATAACAGGGTTCCTGGTATATAAGACAAGTTTTGGTAAATCAGTTTTGGCATCTATGTGGCTATATGTTTTAGGATTAAATAGTCGGATGAGCCTGTTTGGCTTTGACTTGCTCCCCTAGGCTGCACATGCCAGATTGGCGGGGCTCCTGGAATCTAAGACAAGTTTTGGTAAAACACTTTTGACAGCTAGGTAAAGCTGTATGCTTTCAGATTAAATAGTCGGGTGAGCGTGTTTGGCTTTGACTTGCGCCCCTAGGATGCAAATGTTGGAATAACAGGGTTCCTGGTATCTAAGACAAGTTTTGGTAAATCAGTTTTGGCGTCTATGGGGCTATATGTTTTAGGATTAAATAGTCGGATGAGCCTGTTTGGCTTTGACTTGCTCCCCTAGGCTGCACATGCCAGATTGGCGGGGCTCCTGGAATGTAAGACAAGTTTTGGTAAAACAGTTTTGACAGCTAGGTAAGGCTTTTTGCTTTAAGATTAAATAGTCGGGTGAGCGTGTTTGGCTTTGACTTGCGCCCCTAGGATGCAAATGCTGGAATAACAGGGTTCCTGGTATCTAAGACATGTTTTGGTAAGTCAGTTTTGGCGGCCAGATGGGGCTATATATTGTAAAATTTAATAGTTTGGTGAGCCTGTTTGGCTTTGACTTGCGCCCCTAGGATGCAAATGCTGAATTAACAGGGTTCCTGGTATCTGAGACAAGTTTTGGTAAGGCAATTTTGATTTCCAGGTGTGGCTGAATGAGTTAAAATTTAATAGTCGGGTGAGGCTATTTGGCTTTGTTTTGCGCCCCTAGGCTGCACATGCCAGATTGGCGGGGCTCCTGGAATGTAAGACAAGTTTTGGTAGAACGGTTTTGACAGCTAGGTAAGGCTGTATGCTTTAAGATTAAATAGTCGGGTGAGCGTGTTTGGCTTTGACTTGCGCCCCTAGGGTGCAAATGCTGGAATAACAGGGTTCCTGGTATCTAAGACAAGTTTTGGTAAATCAGTTTTGGCGTCTATGGGGCTATATGTTTTAGGATTAAATAGTTGGATGAGCCTGTTTGGCTTTGACTTGCTCCCCTAGGCTGCACATGCCAGATTGGCGGGGCTCCTGGAATGTAAGACAAGTTTTGGTAAATCAGTTTTGGCATCTATGGGGCTATATGTTTTAGGATTAAATAGGCGGATGAGCCTGTTTGGCTTTGACTTGCTCCCCTAGGCTGCACATGCCAGATTGGCGGGGCTCCTGGAATCTAAGACAAGTTTTGGTAAAACACTTTTGACAGCTAGGTAAGGCTGTATGCTTTCAGATTAAATAGTCGGGTGAGCGTGTTTGGCTTTGACTTGCGCCCCGAGGGTGCAAATGCTGGAATAACAGGGTTCCTGGTATCTAAGACAAGTTTTGGTAAATCAGTTTTGGCGTCTATGGGGCTATATGTTTTAGGATTAAATAGTCGGATGAGCCTGTTTGGCTTTGACTTGCTCCCCTAGGCTGCACATGCCAGATTGGCGGGGCTCCTGGAATGTAAGACAAGTTTTGGTAAAACAGTTTTGACAGCTAGGTAAGGCTTTTTGCTTTAAGATTAAATAGTCGGGTGAGCGTGTTTGGCTTTGACTTGCGCCCCTAGGATGCAAATGCTGGAATAACAGGGTTCCTGGTATCTAAGACAAGTTTTCGTAAATCAGTGTTGGCGGCCAGATGGGGCTATATGTTTTAAGATTTAATAGTCGGATGAGCCTCTTTGGCTTTGACTTGCTCCCCTAGGATGCAAATGCTGGATTAACCGGGTTCCTGGTATTTGGATCAAGTTTTGGTAAGGCAATTTTGGGTTCCAGGTAATGCTGAATGTTTTCAGATTTAATAGTCGGATGAGTTTGTTTGGTTTTGACTTGCTCCCCTAGGCTGGACATGCCAGATTGGCGGGGCTCCTGGAATCTAAGACAAGTTTTGGTAAAACAGTTTTGACAGCTACGTAAGTCTGTATTTTTTAAGGTTAAATAGTCGGGTGAGTCTGTTTGACTTTGACTTGCTCCCCTAGGATGCAAATGCTGTATTAATAGGGTTCCTGGTATCTGAGACATGTTTTGGTAAATCAGTTTTGGCGGCCAGGTGGGGCAATATGATTTAAAATTTAATAGTCGGGTGAGACTATTTGGCTTTGTCTTGCTCCCCTAGGCTACAAATGCTAGATTAACAGGGTTACTGGTAACTGAGATAGGTTTAGGTAAATCAGTTTTGGCAGCTACGTAAGTCTGTATGTTTTAACAAACAAGTTTTGGTAAGGCAATTTTGAGTTCAAGGTGAGGCTGAATGTGTTAAGACTTAATAGTCGGGTGAGACTATTTTGCTTTGACTTGCTCCCCTAGGCTGCAAATGCTAGATTAACAGGGCTCCTGGTTTCTAAGGCAAGTTTTGGTAAAGCAGTTTTGGCGGCCAGATGGAGCTAAATGTTTTAGGATTAAATGGTCGGATGAGCCTGTTTGGCATTGACTTGCTCCCCTAGACTCCACAGGCCAGATTGGCGGGGTTCCTGGAATCTAAAAAAAGTTTTGGTAAAGCAATTTTGACAGATACGTAAGTCTGTATGTTTTAAGGTTAAATAGTCGGGTGAGTCTGTTTGACTTGACTTGCTCCCCTAGGATGCAAATGCTGGATTAACAGGGTTCCTGGTATCTGAGACAAGTTTTGGTAAGGCAATTTTGAGTTATATGTTTTAGGATTAAATAGTCGGATGAGCATGTTTGGCTTTGACTTTCTCCACTAGGCTGCACATGCCAGATTGGCGGTACTCCTGGAATCTAAGACAAGTTTTGGTAAAACAGTTTTGACAGCTAGGTAAGGCTGTATGCTTCAAGATTGAGCGTGTTTGGCTTTGACTTGCGCCCCTAGTATGCAAATGCTGGAATAACAGGGTTCCTGGTATCTAAGACAAGTTTTGGTAACTCATTTTTGTCGGCCAGATGGGGCTATATGTTTTAATATTTAATAGTCGTGTGAGGCTTTTTGGCTTTGTTTTGCTCCCCTAGGCTGCAAATGCTAGATTAACAGGGATCCTGATATCTGAGACAAGTTTTGGTAAAGCAGCTTTGGCAACTACGTAAGTATGTATGTTTTAAGATTAAATTGTTTGGTGAGCCTGTTTGGCTTTGACTTGCTCCCTTAGGCTCCACAAGCCAGATTGGCTTGGCTCCTGGAATTTAAGACAAGGTTTGGTAAAACAGTTTTGACAGCTGGGCAAGACTGTATGTTTTAAGATTAAATAGTCGGTCTAGCCTGTTTGGCTTTGAGTTGCGCCCCTAGGATGCAAATGCTGGATTAACAGGGTTCCTGGTATCTGAAACAAGTTTTGGTAACTCAATTTTGAGTTCCAGGTGAGGCTGAATGTGTTAAGACTTAATAGTCGGGTGAGACTATTTTGCTTTGACTTGCTCCCCTAGGCTGCAAATGCTAGATTAACAGGGCTCCTGGTTTCTAAGGCAAGTTTTGGTAAAGCAGTTTTGGCAGCTACGTAAGTCTGTATGTTTTAAGATAAAATTGTCGGGTGAGCCTGTTTGGCTTTGACTTGCTCCCCTAGGCTCCACATGCCAGATTGGCGGGGCTCCTGGAATCTAAGACAAGTTTTGGTAAAACAGTTTTGACAGCTAGGTAAGGCTGTATGCTTTAAGATTAAATAGTCGGGTGAGCGTGTTTGGCTTTGACTTGCGCCCCTAGGATGCAAATGCTGGAATAACAGGGTTCCTGTTATCTAAGACAAGTTTTGGTAAATCAGTTTTGGCGTCTATGGGGCTATATGTTTTAGGATTAAATAGTCGGATGAGCCTGTTTGGCTTTGACTTGCTCCCCTAGGCTGCACATGCCACATTGGCGGTGCTCCTGGAATCTAAGACAAGTTTTGGTAAAACAGTTTTGACAGCTAGGTAAGGCTGTATGCTTCAAGATTGAGCGTGTTTGGCTTTGACTTGCGCCCCTAGTATGCAAATGCTGGAATAACAGGGTTCGTGGTATCTAAGACAAGTTTTGGTAAATCAATTTTGTCGGCCAGATGGGGCTATATGTTTAAAGATTTAATAGTCGGGAGAGCCTGTTTGGCTTTGACTTGCGCCCCTAGCTTGCAAATGCTGCATTGACAGGGTTCCTGGTATCTGAGACAAGGTTTGGTAAAGCAGCTTTGGCAACTACGTAAGTATGTATGTTTTAAGATTAAATTGTCAGGTGAGCCTGTTTGGCTTTGACTTGCTCCCTTAGGCTCCACATGCCAGATTGGCTTGGCTCCTGGAATCTAAGACAAGGTTTGGTAAAACAGTTTTGACAGCTGGGCAAGACTGTATGTTTTAAGATTAAAAAGTCGGTTGAGCCTGTTTGGCTTTGAGTTGCGCCCCTAGGATGCAAATGCTGGATTAACAGTGTTCCTGGTATCTTAAACAAGTTTTGGTAAGGCAATTTTGAGTTCCAGGTGAGGCTGAATGTGTTAAGACTTAATAGTCGGGTGAGACTATTTTGCTTTGACTTGCTCCCCTAGGCTGCAAATGCTAGATTAACTGGGCTCCTGGTTTCTAAGGCAAGTTTTGGTAAAACAGTTTTGGCAGCTACGTAAGTCTGTATGTTTTAAGATTAAATTGTCGGGTGAGCCTGTTTGGCTTTGACTTGCTCCCCTAGGCTGCACATGCCAGATTGGCGGGGCTCCTGGAATCTAAGACAAGTTTTGGTAAAACAGTTTTGACAGCTAGGTAAGGCTGTATGCTTTAAGATTAAATAGTCGGGTGAGCGTGTTTGGCTTTGACTTGCGCCCCTAGGATGCAAATGCTGGAATAACAGGGTTCCTGGTATCTAAGACATGTTTTGGTAAGTCAGTTTTGGCGGCCAGATGGGGCTATATGTTGTAAAATTTAATAGTTTGGTGAGCCTGTTTGGCTTTGACTTGCGCCCCTAGGATGCAAATGCTGAATTAACAGGGTAACTGGTATCTGAGACAAGTTTTGGTAAGGCAATTTTGAGTTCCAGGTGTGGCTGAATGAGTTAAAATTTAATAGTCGGGTGAGGCTATTTGGCTTTGTTTTGCGCCCCTAGGCTGCACATGCCAGATTGGCGGGGCTCCTGGAATCTAAGACAAGTTTTGGTAAAACACTTTTCACAGCTAGGTAAGGCTGTATGCTTTCAGATTAAATAGTCGGGTGAGCGTGTTTGGCTTTGACTTGCGCCCCTGTATGCTTTAAGATTAAATAGTCGGGTGAGCGTGTTTGGCTTTGACTTGCGCCCCTAGGATGCAAATGCTGGAAGAACAGGGTTCCTGGTATATAAGACAAGTTTTGGTAAATCAGTTTTGGCATCTATGTGGCTATATGTTTTAGGATTAAATAGTCCGATGAGGCTATTTGGCTTTGTTTTGCGCCCCTAGGCTGCACATGCCAGATTGGCAGGCTCCTGGAATCTAAGACAAGTTTTGGTAAAACACTTTTGACAGCTAGGTAAGGCTGTATGCTTTCAGATTAAATAGTCGGGTGAGCGTGTTTGGCTTTGACTTGCGCCCCTAGGGTGCAAATGCTGGAATAACAGGGTTCCTGGTATCTAAGACAAGTTTTGGTAAATCAGTTTTGGCGTCTATGGGGCTATATGTTTTAGGATTAAATAGTCGGATGAGCCTGTTTGGCTTTGACTTGCTCCCCTAGGCTGCACATGCCAGATTGGCGGGGCTCCTGGAATGTAAGACAAGTTTTGGTAAATCAGTTTTGGCATCTATGGGGCTATATGTTTTAGGATTAAATAGGCGGATGAGCCTGTTTGGCTTTGACTTGCTCCCCTAGGCTGCACATGCCAGATTGGCGGGGCTCCTGGAATCTAAGACAAGTTTTGGTAAAACACTTTTGACAGCTAGGTAAGGCTGTATGCTTTCAGATTAAATAGTTGGGTGAGCGTGTTTGGCTTTGACTTGCGCCCCTAGGGTGCAAATGCTGGAATAACAGGGTTCCTGGTATCTAAGACAAGTTTTGGTAAATCAGTTTTGGCGTCTATGGGGCTATATGTTTTAGGATTTAATAGTCGGATGAGCCTGTTTGGCTTTGACTTGCTCCCCTTGGCTGCACATGCCAGATTGGCGGGGCTCCTGGAATGTAAGACAAGTTTTGATAAAACAGTTTTGACAGCTAGGTAAGGCTTTTTGCTTTAAGATTAAATAGTCGGGTGAGCGTGTTTGGCTTTGACTTGCGCCCCTAGGATGCAAATGCTGGAATAACAGGGTTCCTGGTATCTAAGACATGTTTTGGTAAGTCAGTTTTGGCGGCCAGTTGGGGCTATATGTTGTAAAATTTAATAGTTTGGTGAGCCTGTTTGGCTTTGACTTGCGCCCCTAGGATGCAAATGCTGAATTAACAGGGTTCCTGGTATCTGAGACAAGTTTTGGTAAGGCAATTTTGAGATCCAGGTGTGGCTGAATGAGTTAAAATTTAATAGTCGGGTGAGGCTATTTGGCTTTGTTTTGCGCCCCTAGGCTGCACATGCCAGATTGGCGGGGCTCCTGGAATCTAAGACAAGTTTTGGTAAAACACTTTTGACAGCTAGGTAAGGCTGTATGCTTTCAGATTAAATAGTCGGGTGAGCGTGTTTGGCTTTGACTTGCGCCCCTAGGGTGCAAATGCTGGAATAACAGGGTTCCTGGTATCTAAGACAAGTTTTGGTAAATCAGTTTTGGCGTCTATGGGGCTATATGTTTTAGGATTAAAAAGTCCGATGAGCCTGTTTGGCTTTGACTTGCTTCCCTAGGCTGCACATGCCAGATTGGCGGGGCTCCTGGAATCTAAGACAAGTTTTGGTAAATCAGTTTTGGCGTCTATGGGGCTATATGTTTTAGGATTAAATAGTCGGATGAGCCTGTTTGGCTTTGACTTGCTCCCCTAGGCTGTACATGCCAGATTGGCGGGGCTCCTGGAATGTAAGACAAGTTTTGGTAAAACAGTTTTGACAGCTAGGTAAGGCTTTTTGCTTTAAGATTAAATAGTCGGGTGAGCGTGTTTGGCTTTGACTTGCGCCCCTAGGATGCAAATGCTGGAATAACAGGGTTCCTGGTATCTAAGACAAGTTTTCGTAAATCAGTGTTGGCGGCCAGATGGGGCTATATGTTTTAAGATTTAATAGTCGGATGAGCCTCTTTGGCTTTGACCTGCTCCCCTAGGATGAAAATGCTGGATTAACCGGGTTCCTGGTATTTGGATCAAGTTTTGGTAAGGCAATTTTGGGTTCCAGGTGATGCTGAATGTTTTCAGATTTAATAGTCGGATGAGTTTGTTTGGTTTTGACTTGCTCCCCTAGGCTGCACATGCCAGATTGGCGGGGCTCCTGGAATCTAAGACAAGTTTTGGTAAAACAATTTTGACAGCTACGTAAGTCTGTATTTTTTAAGGTTAAATAGTCGGGTGAGTCTGTTTGACTTTGACTTGCTCCCCTAGGATGCAAATGCTGTATTAACAGGGTTCCTGGTATCTGAGACATGTTTTGGTAAATCAGTTTTGGCGGCCAGGTGGGGCAATATGATTTAAAATTTAATAGTCGGGTGTGACTATTTGGCTTTGTCTTGCTCCCCTAGGCTACAAATGCTAGATTAACAGGGTTACTGGTAACTGAGATAGGTTTAGGTAAATCAGTTTTGGCAGCTACGTAAATTTGTATGTTTTAACAAACAAGTTTTGGTAAGGCAATTTTGAGTTCAAGGTGAGGCTGAATGTGTTAAGACTTAATAGTCGGGTGAGACTATTTTGCTTTGACTTGCTCCCCTAGGCTGCAAATGCTAGATTAACAGGGCTCCTGGTTTCTAAATCAAGTTTTGGTAAAGCAGTTTTGGCGGCCAGAGGGAGCTAAATGTTTTAGGATTAAATGGTCGGATGAGCCTGTTTGGCATTGACTTGCTCCCCTAGACTCCACAGGCCAGATTGGCGGGGTTCCTGGAATCTAAAAAAAGTTTTGGTAAAGCAATTTTGACAGATACGTAAGTCTGTATGTTTTAAGGTTAAATAGTCGGGTGAGTCTGTTTGACTTTGACTTGCTCCCCTAGGATGCAAATGCTGGATTAACAGGGTTCCTGGTATCTGAGACAAGTTTTGGTAAGGCAATTTTGAGTTCCAGGTGAGGCTGAATGTATTCAGACTTAATAGTCGTTTGAGACTATTTGGCTTTGACTTTCTCCCCTAGGCGGCACATGCCAGATTGGCGGGGCACCTGGAATCTAAAAAAAGTTTTGGTAAAACAGTTTTGACAGCAACGTAAGTCTGTATGTTTTAAGATTAAACTGTCGGGAGAGCCTGTTTGGCTTTGACTTGCTCCCCTAGGCTCCACATGCCAGATTGGCTTGGCTCCTGGAATCTAAGACAAGGTTTGGTAAAACAGTTTTGACAGCTGGGCAAGACTGTATGTTTTAAGATTAAATAGTCGGTTGAGCCTGTTTGGCTTTGAGTTGCGCCCCTAGGATGCAAATGCTGGATAAACAGGGTTCCTGGTATTGGTAAGGCAATTTTGAGTTCCAGGTGAGGCTGAATGTGTTAAGACTTAATAGTCGGGTGAGACTATTTTGCTTTGACATGCTCCCCTAGGCTGCAAATGCTAGATTAACAAGGCCGCTGGTTTTTAAGGCAAGTTTTGGTAAAGCAGTTTTGGCAGCTACGTAAGTCTGTATGTTTTAAGATTAAATTGTCGGGTGAGCCTGTTTGGCTTTGACTTGCTCCCTAGCCTCCACATGCCAGATTGGCGGGACTCCTGGAATCTAAGACAAGTTTTGGTAAAACAGTTTTGACAGCTAGGTAAGGCTGTATGCTTTAAGATTAAATAGTCGGGTGAGCGTGTTTGGCTTTGACTTGCGCCCCTAGGATGCAAATGTTGGAATAACAGGGTTCCTGGTATCTAAGACATGTTTTGGTAAGTCGGTTTTGGCGGCCAGATGGGGTTATATGTTTTAAGATTTAATAGTTTGGTGAACCTGTTTGGCTTTGACTGGCGCCCCTAGGATGCAAATGCTGGACTAACAGGGTTCCTGGTATCTGAGACAAGTTTTGGTAAATCAGTTTTGGCGGCCAGATGGGGCTATATGTTTTAGGATTAAATAGTCGGATGAGCCTGTTTGGCTTTGACTTGCTCCCCTAGGCTGCTCATGCCAGATTGGCGGGGCTCCTGGAATCTAAGACAAGTTTTTGTAAAACAGTTTTGACAGCTAGAGCCTTACCTTGTATGCTTTAAGATTAAATAGTCGGGTGAGCGTGTTTGGCTTTGACTTGCGCCCCTAGGATGCAAATGCTGGAATAACAGGGTTCCTGGTATCTAAGACAAGTTTTGGTAAATCAGTTTTGGATGCTACGTACGTCTGTATGTTTTAAGATTAAATTGTCGGGTGAGCCTGTTTGGCTTTGACTTGCTCCCCTAGGCTGCACATGCCAGATTGGCGGGGCTCCTGGAATCTAAGACAAGTTTTGGTAAAACAGTTTTGACAGCTACGTAAGTCTGTATGTTTTCAATAGTCGGGTGAGTCTGTTTGACTTTGAATTCTGGAATAACAGGGTTCCTGGTATCTAAGACAAGTTTTCGTAAATC
Organism: Drosophila kanekoi; assembly: GCA_037075305.1. Taxonomy (NCBI): domain Eukaryota; kingdom Metazoa; phylum Arthropoda; class Insecta; order Diptera; family Drosophilidae; genus Drosophila; species Drosophila kanekoi. The sequence continues at coordinate 597,679 of JBAMCE010000684.1, read as the reverse complement.
AGTTTTGGCGGCCAGATGGGGCTATATGTTTTAAGATTTAATAGTTTGGTGAGCCTGTTTGGCTTTGACTTGCGCACCTAGGATGCAAATGCTGAATTAACAGGGTTCCTGGTATCTGAGACAAGTTATGGTAAAGCAGCTTTGGCAACTACGTAAGTCTGTATGTTTTAAGATTAAATTGTTGGGTGAGCCTGTTTGGCTTTGACTTGCGCCCCTAGGATGCAAATGCGGGAATAACAGGGTTCCTGGTATCTAAGACAAGTTTTCGTAAATCAGTGTTGGCGGCCAGATGGGGCTATATGTTTTAAGATTTAATAGTCGGATGAGCCTGTTTGGCTTTAACTTGCTCCCCTAGGATGCAAATGCTGGAATAACAGGGTTCCTGGTATCTAAGACAAGTTTTGGTAAATCAGTTTTGGGTTCCAGGTGATGCTGAATGTTTTCAGATTTAATAATCGGATGAGCCTGTTTGGCTTTGACTTGCTCCCCTAGGCTGCACATGCCAGATTGGCGGGGCTCCTGGAATCTAAGACAAGTTTTGGTAAAACAGTTTTGACAGCTAGGTAAGGCTGTATGCTTTAAGATTAAATAGGTGAGCGTGTTTGGCTTTGACTTGCGCCCCTAGGATGCAAATGCTGGAATAACAGGGTTCCTGGTATCTAAGACAAGTTTTGGTAAATCAGTTTTGGCGTCTATGGAGCTATATGTTATAGGATTAAATAGTCGGATGAGCCTGTTTGGCTTTGACTTGCAGCCTTAGGCTTCACATGCCAGATTGGCGGGGCTCCTGGAATGTAAGACAAGTTTTGGTAAAACAGTTTTGACAGCTAGGTAAGGCTGTATGCTTTAAGATTAAAAAGTCGGGTGAGCGTGTTTGGCTTTGACTTGCGCCCCAAGGTTGCAAATGCGGGAATAACAGGGTTCCTGGTATCTAAGACAAGTTTTCGTAAATCTATATATGTTTTAAGATTTAATAGTCGGATGAGCCTCTTTGGCTTTGACCTGCTCCCCTAGGATGAAAATGCTGGATTAACCGGGTTCCTGGTATTTGGATCAAGTTTTGGTAAGGCAATTTTGGGTTCCAGGTGATGCTGAATGTTTTCAGATTTAATAGTCGGATGAGTTTGTTTGGTTTTGACTTGCTCCCCTAGGCTGCACATGCCAGATTGGCGGGGCTCCTGGAATCTAAGACAAGTTTTGGTAAAACAATTTTGACAGCTACGTAAGTCTGTATTTTTTAAGGTTAAATAGTCGGGTGAGTCTGTTTGACTTTGACTTGCTCCCCTAGGATTCAAATGCTGTATTAACAGGGTTCCTGGTATCTGAGACATGTTTTGGTAAATCAGTTTTGGCGGCCAGGTGGGGCAATATGATTTAAAATTTAATAGTCGGGTGTGACTATTTGGCTTTGTCTTGCTCCCCTAGGCTACAAATGCTAGATTAACAGGGTTACTGGTAACTGAGATAGGTTTAGGTAAATCAGTTTTGGCAGCTACGTAAATTTGTATGTTTTAACAAACAAGTTTTGGTAAGGCAATTTTGAGTTCAAGGTGAGGCTGAATGTGTTAAGACTTAATAGTCGGGTGAGACTATTTTGCTTTGACTTGCTCCCCTAGGCTGCAAATGCTAGATTAACAGGGCTCCTGGTTTCTAAATCAAGTTTTGGTAAAGCAGTTTTGGCGGCCAGAGGGAGCTAAATGTTTTAGGATTAAATGGTCGGATGAGCCTGTTTGGCATTGACTTGCTCCCCTAGACTCCACAGGCCAGATTGGCGGGGTTCCTGGAATCTAAAAAAGTTTTGGTAAAGCAATTTTGACAGATACGTAAGTCTGTATGTTTTAAGGTTAAATAGTCGGGTGAGTCTGTTTGACTTTGACTTGCTCCCCTAGGATGCAAATGCTGGATTAACAGGGTTCCTGGTATCTGAGACAAGTTTTGGTAAGGCAATTTTGAGTTCCAGGTGAGGCTGAATGTATTCAGACTTAATAGTCGTTTGAGACTATTTGGCTTTGACTTTCTCCCCTAGGCGGCACATGCCAGATTGGCGGGGCACCTGGAATCTAAAAAAAGTTTTGGTAAAACAGTTTTGACAGCAACGTAAGTCTGTATGTTTTAAGATTAAACTGTCGGGAGAGCCTGTTTGGCTTTGACTTGCTCCCCTAGGCTCCACATGCCAGATTGGCTTGGCTCCTGGAATCTAAGACAAGGTTTGGTAAAACAGTTTTGACAGCTGGGCAAGACTGTATGTTTTAAGATTAAATAGTCGGTTGAGCCTGTTTGGCTTTGAGTTGCGCCCCTAGGATGCAAATGCTGGATAAACAGGGTTCCTGGTATTGGTAAGGCAATTTTGAGTTCCAGGTGAGGCTGAATGTGTTAAGACTTAATAGTCGGGTGAGACTATTTTGCTTTGACATGCTCCCCTAGGCTGCAAATGCTAGATTAACAAGGCCGCTGGTTTTTAAGGCAAGTTTTGGTAAAGCAGTTTTGGCAGCTACGTAAGTCTGTATGTTTTAAGATTAAATTGTCGGGTGAGCCTGTTTGGCTTTGACTTGCTCCCCTAGCCTCCACATGCCAGATTGGCGGGACTCCTGGAATCTAAGACAAGTTTTGGTAAAACAGTTTTGACAGCTAGGTAAGGCTGTATGCTTTAAGATTAAATAGTCGGGTGAGCGTGTTTGGCTTTGACTTGCGCCCCTAGGATGCAAATGTTGGAATAACAGGGTTCCTGGTATCTAAGACATGTTTTGGTAAGTCGGTTTTGGCGGCCAGATGGGGTTATATGTTTTAAGATTTAATAGTTTGGTGAACCTGTTTGGCTTTGACTGGCGCCCCTAGGATGCAAATGCTGGACTAACAGGGTTCCTGGTATCTGAGACAAGTTTTGGTAAATCAGTTTTGGCGGCCAGATGGGGCTATATGTTTTAGGATTAAATAGTCGGATGAGCCTGTTTGGCTTTGACTTGCTCCCCTAGGCTGCTCATGCCAGATTGGCGGGGCTCCTGGAATCTAAGACAAGTTTTTGTAAAACAGTTTTGACAGCTAGAGCCTTACCTTGTATGCTTTAAGATTAAATAGTCGGGTGAGCGTGTTTGGCTTTGACTTGCGCCCCTAGGATGCAAATGCTGGAATAACAGGGTTCCTGGTATCTAAGACAAGTTTTGGTAAATCAGTTTTGGATGCTACGTAAGTCTGTATGTTTTAAGATTAAATTGTCGGGTGAGCCTGTTTGGCTTTGACTTGCTCCCCTAGGCTGCACATGCCAGATTGGCGGGGCTCCTGGAATCTAAGACAAGTTTTGGTAAAACAGTTTTGACAGCTACGTAAGTCTGTATGTTTTCAATAGTCGGGTGAGTCTGCTTGACTTTGAATTCTGGAATAACAGGGTTCCTGGTATCTAAGACAAGTTTTCGTAAATCAGTTTTGGCGGCCAGATGGGGCTATATGTTTTAAGATTTAATAGTTTGGTGAGCCTGTTTGGCTTTGACTTGCGCACCTAGGATGCAAATGCTGAATTAACAGGGTTCCTGGTATCTGAGACAAGTTATGGTAAAGCAGCTTTGGCAACTACGTAAGTCTGTATGTTTTAAGATTAAATTGTTGGGTGAGCCTGTTTGGCTTTGACTTGCGCCCCTAGGATGCAAATGCGGGAATAACAGGGTTCCTGGTATCTAAGACAAGTTTTCGTAAATCAGTGTTGGCGGCCAGATGGGGCTATATGTTTTAAGATTTAATAGTCGGATGAGCCTGTTTGGCTTTAACTTGCTCCCCTAGGATGCAAATGCTGGAATAACAGGGTTCCTGGTATCTAAGACAAGTTTTGGTAAATCAGTTTTGGGTTCCAGGTGATGCTGAATGTTTTCAGATTTAATAATCGGATGAGCCTGTTTGGCTTTGACTTGCTCCCCTAGGCTGCACATGCCAGATTGGCGGGGCTCCTGGAATCTAAGACAAGTTTTGGTAAAACAGTTTTGACAGCTAGGTAAGGCTGTATGCTTTAAGATTAAATAGGTGAGCGTGTTTGGCTTTGACTTGCGCCCCTAGGATGCAAATGCTGGAATAACAGGGTTCCTGGTATCTAAGACAAGTTTTGGTAAATCAGTTTTGGCGTCTATGGAGCTATATGTTATAGGATTAAATAGTCGGATGAGCCTGTTTGGCTTTGACTTGCAGCCTTAGGCTTCACATGCCAGATTGGCGGGGCTCATGGAATGTAAGACAAGTTTTGGTAAAACAGTTTTGACAGCTAGGTAAGGCTGTATGCTTTAAGATTAAAAAGTCGGGTGAGCGTGTTTGGCTTTGACTTGCGCCCCAAGGTTGCAAATGCGGGAATAACAGGGTTCCTGGTATCTAAGACAAGTTTTCGTAAATCTATATATGTTTTAAGATTTAATAGTCGGATGAGCCTGTTTGGCTTTGACTTGCTCCCCTAGGATGCAAATGCTGGATTAACAGGGTTCCTGGTATCTGAAACAAGTTTTGGTAAGGCAATTTTGGGTTCCAGGTGATGCTGAATGTTTTCAGATTTAATAATCGGATGAGCCTGTTTGGCTTTGACTTGCAGCCTTAGGCTGCACATGCCAGATTGGCGGGGCTCCTGGAATGTAAGACAAGTTTTGGTAAAATAGTTTTGACAGCTAGGTAAGGCTGTATGCTTTAAGATTAAATAGTCGGGTGAGCGTGTTTGGCTTTGACTTGCGCCCCTAGGATGCAAATGCTGGAATAACAGGGTTCCTGGTATCTAAGACAAGTTTTGGTAAATCAGTTTTGGTGGCCAGATGGGGCTATATGTTTTAAGATTTAATAGTCGGATGAGCCTGTTTGGCTTTGACTTGCGCCCCTAGGATGCAAATGCTGCATTAACAGTGTTCCTGGTATCTGAGACAAGTTTTGGTAAAAAAGTTTTGACAGCTAGGTAAGGCTGTATGCTTTAAGATTAAATAGTCGGGTGAGCGTGTTTGGCTTTGACTTGCGCCCCGAGGATGCAAATGTTGGAATAACAGGGTTCCTGGTATTGGTAAGGCAATTTTGAGTTCCAGGTGAGGCTGAATGTGTTAAGACTTAATAGTCGGGTAAGACTATTTTGCTTTGACATGCTCCCCTAGGCTGCAAATGCTAGATTAACAAGGCCCCTGGTTTTTAAGGCAAGTTTTGGTAAAGCAGTTTGGCAGCTACGTAAGTCTGTATGTTTAAAGATTAAATTGTCGGGTGAGCCTGTTTGGCTTTGACTTGCTCCCCTAGCCTCCACATGCCAGATTGGCGGGACTTCTGAAATCTAAGCAAGTTTTGGTAAAACAGTTTTGACAGCTAGGTAAGGCTGTATGCTTTAAGATTAAATAGTCGGGTGAGCGTGTTTGGCTTTGACTTGCGCCCCTAGGATGCAAATGTTGGAATAACAGGGTTCCTGGTATCTAAGACATGTTTTGGTAAGTCGGTTTTGGCGGCCAGATGGGGTTATATGTTTTAAGATTTAATAGTTTGGTGAACCTGTTTGGCTTTGACTGGCGCCCCTAGCATGCAAATGCTGGATTAACAGGGTTCCTTGTATCTGAGACAAGTTTTGGTAAATCAGTTTTGGCGGCCAGATGGGGCTATATGTTTTAGGATTAAATAGTCGGATGAGCCTGTTTGGCTTTAACTTGCTCCCCTAGGCTGCTCATTCCAGATTGGCGGGGCTCCTGGAATCTAAGACAAGTTTTGGTAAAACAGTTTTGACAGCTAGGTAAGGCTGTATGCTTTAAGATTAAATAGTCGGGTGAGCGTGTTTGGCTTTGACTTGCGCCCCTAGGATGCAAATGCTGGAATAACAGGGTTCCTGGTATCTAAGACAAGTTTTGGTAAATCAGTTTTGGATGCTACGTAAGTCTGTATGTTTTAAGATTAAATTGTCGGGGGAGCCTGTTTGGCTTTGACTTGCTCCCCTAGGCTGCACATGCCAGATTGGCGGGGCTCCTGGAATCTAAGACAAGTTTTGGTAAAACAGTTTTGACAGCTACGTAAGTCTGTATGTTTTCAATAGTCGGGTGAGTCTGTTTGACTTTGAATTCTGGAATAACAGGGTTCCTGGTATCTAAGACAAGTTTTCGTAAATCAGTTTTGGCGGCCAGATGGGGCTATATGTTTTAAGATTTAATAGTTTGGTGAGCCTGTTTGGCTTTGACTTGCGCACCTAGGATGCAAATTCTGAATTAACAGGGTTCCTGGTATCTGAGACAAGTTATGGTAAAGCAGCTTTGGCAACTACGTAAGTCTGTATGTTTTAAGATTAAATTGTTGGGTGAGCCTGTTTGGCTTTACACTTGCGCCCCTAGGATGCAAATGCGGGAATAACAGGGTTCCTGGTATCTAAGACAAGTTTTCGTAAATCAGTGTTGGCGGCCAGATGGGGCTATATGTTTTAAGATTTAATAGTCGGATGAGCCTGTTTGGCTTTGACTTCCTCCCCTAGGATGCAAATGCTGGATTAACAGGGTTCCTGGTATCTGAAACAAGTTTTGGTAAGGCAATTTTGGGTTCCAGGTGATGCTGAATGTTTTCAGATTTAATAATCGGATGAGCCTGTTTGGCTTTGACTTGCAGCCTTAGGCTGCACATGCCAGATTGGCGGGGCTCCTGGAATGTAAGACAAGTTTTGGTAAAACAGTTTTGACAGCTAGGTAAGGCTGTATGCTTTAAGATTAAATAGTCGGGTGAGCGTGTTTGGCTTTGACTTGCGCCCCTAGGATGCAAATGCTGGAATAACAGGGTTCCTGGTATCTAAGACAAGTTTTGGTAAATCAGTTTTGGCGGCCAGATGGGGCTATATGTTTTAAGATTTAATAGTCGGATGAGCCTGTTTGGCTTTGACTTGCTCCCCTAGGCTGCACATGCCAGATTGGCGGGGCTCCTGGAATCTAAGACAAGTTTTGGTAAAACAGTTTTGACAGCTAGGTAAGGCTGTATGCTTTAAGATTAAATAGGTGAGCGTGTTTGGCTTTGACTTGCGCCCCTAGGATGCAAATGCTGGAATAACAGGGTTCCTGGTATCTAAGACAAGTTTTGGTAAATCAGTTTTGGCGTCTATGGGGCTATATGTTATAGGATTAAATAGTCGGATGAGCCTGTTTGGCTTTGACTTGCAGCCTTAGGCTTCACATGCCAGATTGGCGGGGCTCCTGGAATGTAAGACAAGTTTTGGTAAAACAGTTTTGACAGCTAGGTAAGGCTGTATGCTTTAAGATTAAAAAGTCGGGTGAGCGTGTTTGGCTTTGACCTGCGCCCCAAGGTTGCAAATGCGGGAATAACAGGGTTCCTGGTATCTAAGACAAGTTTTCGTAAATCTATATATGTTTTAAGATTTAATAGTCGGATGAGCCTGTTTGGCTTTGACTTGCTCCCCTAGGATGCAAATGCTGGATTAACAGGGTTCCTGGTATCTGAAACAAGTTTTGGTAAGGCAATTTTGGGTTCCAGGTGATGCTGAATGTTTTCAGATTTAATAATCGGATGAGCCTGTTTGGCTTTGACTTGCAGCCTTAGGCTGCACATGCCAGATTGGCGGGGCTCCTGGAATGTAAGACAAGTTTTGGTAAAACAGTTTTGACAGCTAGGTAAGGCTGTATGCTTTAAGATTAAATAGTCGGGTGAGCGTGTTTGGCTTTGACTTGCGCCCCTAGGATGCAAATGCTGGAATAACAGGGTTCCTGGTATCTAAGACAAGTTTTGGTAAATCAGTTTTGGCGGCCAGATGGGGCTATATGTTTTAAGATTTAATAGTCGGATGAGCCTGTTTGGCTTTGACTTGCGCCCCTAGGATGCAAATGCTGCATTAACAGTGTTCCTGGTATCTGAGACAAGTTTTGGTAAAAAAGTTTTGACAGCTAGGTAAGGCTGTATGCTTTAAGATTAAATAGTCGGGTGAGCGTGTTTGGCTTTGACTTGCGCCCCGAGGATGCAAATGTTGGAATAACAGGGTTCCTGGTATTGGTAAGGCAATTTTGAGTTCCAGATGAGGCTGAATGTGTTAAGACTTAATAGTCGGGTAAGACTATTTTGCTTTGACATGCTCTCCTAGGCTGCAAATGCTAGATTAACAAGGCCCCTGGTTTTTAAGGCAAGTTTTGGTAAAGCAGTTTGGCAGCTACGTAAGTCTGTATGTTTAAAGATTAAATTGTCGGGTGAGCCTGTTTGGCTTTGACTTGCGCCCCTAGGATGCAAATGTTGGAATAACAGGGTTCCTGGTATCTAAGACATGTTTTGGTAAGTCGGTTTTGGTGGCCAGATGGGGTTATATGTTTTAAGATTTAATAGTTTGGTGAACCTGTTTGGCTTTGACTGGCGCCCCTAGGATGCAAATGCTGGATTAACAGGGTTTCTTGTATCTGAGACAAGTTTTGGTAAATCAGTTTTGGCGGCCAGATGGGGCTATATGTTTTAGGATTAAATAGTCGGATGAGCCTGTTTGGCTTTAACTTGCTCCCCTAGGCTGCTCATTCCAGATTGGCGGGGCTCCTGGAATCTAAGACAAGTTTTGGTAAAACAGTTTTGACAGCTAGGTAAGGCTGTATGCTTTAAGATTAAATAGTCGGGTGAGCGTGTTTGGCTTTGACTTGCGCCCCTAGGATGCAAATGCTGGAATAACAGGGTTCCTGGTATCTAAGACAAGTTTTGGTAAATCAGTTTTGGATGCTACGTAAGTCTGTATGTTTTAAGATTAAATTGTTGGGTGAGCCTGTTTGGCTTTACACTTGCGCCCCTAGGATGCAAATGCGGGAATAACAGGGTTCCTGGTATCTAAGACAAGTTTTCGGGGGAGCCTGTTTGGCTTTGACTTGCTCCCCTAGGCTGCACATGCCAGATTGGCGGGGCTCCTGGAATCTAAGACAAGTTTTGGTAAAACAGTTTTGACAGCTAGGTAAGGCTGTATGCTTTAAGATTAAATAGTCGGGTGAGCGTGTTTGGCTTTGACTTGCGCCCCTAGGATGCAAATGCTGGAATAACAGGGTTCCTGGTATCTGAGACAAGTTATGGTAAAGCAGCTTTGGCAACTACGTAAGTCTGTATGTTTTAAGATTAAATTGTTGGGTGAGCCTGTTTGGCTTTACACTTGCGCCCCTAGGATGCAAATGCGGGAATAACAGGGTTCCTGGTATCTAAGACAAGTTTTCGTAAATCAGTGTTGGCGGCCAGATGGGGCTATATGTTTTAAGATTTAATAGTCGGATGAGCCTGTTTGGCTTTGACTTGCTCCCCTAGGATGCAAATGCTGGATTAACAGGGTTCCTGGTATCTGAAACAAGTTTTGGTAAGGCAATTTTGGGTTCCAGGTGATGCTGAATGTTTTCAGATTTAATAATCGGATGAGCCTGTTTGGCTTTGACTTGCTCCCTAGGCTGCACATGCCAGATTGGCGGGGCTCCTGGAATCTAAGACAAGTTTTGGTAAAACAGTTTTGACAGCTAGGTAAGGCTGTATGTTTTAAGATTAAATAGGTGAGCGTTTCTGGCTTTGACTTGCGCCCCTAGGATGCAAATGCTGGAATAACAGGGTTCCTGGTATCTAAGACAAGTTTTGGTAAATCAGTTTTGGCGTCTATGGGGCTATATGTTTTAGGATTAAATAGTCGGATGAGCCTGTTTGGCTTTGACTTGCAGCCTTAGGCTGCACATGCCAGATTGGCGGGGCTCCTGGAATGTAAGACAAGTTTTGGTAAAACAGTTTTGACAGCTAGGTAAGGCTGTATGCTTTAAGATTGAAAAGTCGGGTGAGCGTGTTTGGCTTTGACTTGCGCCCCAAGGTTGCAAATGCGGGAATAACAGGGTTCCTGGTATCTAAGACAAGTTTTCGTAAATCAGTGTTGGCGGCCAGATGGGGCTATATGTTTTAAGATTTAATAGTCGGATGAGCCTGTTTGGCTTTGACTTGCTCCCCTAGGATGCAAATGCTGGATTAACAGGGTTCCTGGTATCTGAAACAAGTTTTGGTGAGGCAATTTTGGGTTCCAGGTGATGCTGAATGTTTTCAGATTTAATAATCGGATGAGCCTGTTTGGCTTTGACTTGCTCCCTAGGCTGCACATGCCAGATTGGCGGGGCTCCTGGAATCTAAGACAAGTTTTGGTAAAACAGTTTTGACAGCTACGTAAGTCTGTATTTTTTAAGGTTAAATAGTCGGGTGAGTCTGTTTGACTTTGACTTGCTCCCCTAGGATGCAAATGCTGGATCAACAGGGTTCCTGGTATCTGAGACATGTTTTGGTAAATCAGTTTTGGCGGCCAGGTGGGGCAATATGATTTAAAATTTAATAGTCGGGTGAGACTAATTGGCTTTGACTTGCTCCCCTAGGTTGCACATGCCAGATTGGCGGGGCTCCTGGAATCTAAAACAAGTTTTGGTAAAACAGTTTTGACAGCTAGGTAAGGCTGTATGCTTTAAGATTAAATAGTCGGGTGAGCGTGTTTGGCTTTGACTTGCGCCCCTAGGATGCAAATGCTGGAATAACAGGGTTCCTGGTATCTAAGACAAGTTTTGGTAAATCAGTTTTGGCAGCTACGAATGTCTGTATGTTTTAAAATTAAATTGTCGGGTGAGCCTGTTTGGCTTTGACTTGCTCCCCTAGGCTGCACATGCCAGATTGGCGGGGCTCTTGGAATCTAAGACAAGTTTTGGTAAAACAGTTTTGACAGCTAGGTAAGGCTGTATGCTTTAAGATAAAATAGTCGGGTGAGCGTGTTTGGCTTTGACTTGCGCCCCTAGGATGCAAATGCTGGAATAACAGGGTTCCTGGTATCTAAGACAAGTTTTGGTAAATCAGTTTTGGCGTCTATGGGGCTATATGTTTTAGGATTAAATAGTCGGATGAGCCTGCTTGGCTTTGACTTGCTCCCCTTGGCTGCACATGCCAGATTGGCGGGGCTCCTTGAATATAAGACAAGTTTTGGTAAAACGGTTTTGACAGCTACGTAAGTCTGTATGTTTTAAGATTAAACTGTCGGGAGAGCCTGTTTGGCTTTGACTTGCTCCCCTAGGATGCAAATGCTGGATTAACAGGGTTCCTGGTATCTGAGACATGTTTTGGTAAATCAGTTTTGGCGGCCGGGTGGGGCAATATGATTTAAAATTTAATAGTCGGGTGAGACTAATTGGCTTTGACTTGCTCCCCTAGGCTGCACATGCCAGATTGGCGGGGCTCCTGGAATCTAAGACAAGTTTTGGTAAAACAGTTTTGACAGCTAGGTAAGGCTGTATGCTTTAAGATTAAATAGTCGGGTGAGCGTGTTTGGCTTTGACTTGCGCCCCTAGGATGCAAATGCTGGAATAACAGGGTTCCTGGTATCTAAGACAAGTTTTGGTAAATCAGTTTTGGCAGCTACGTATGTCTGTATGTTTTAAGATTAAATTGTCGGGTGAGCCTGTTTGGCTTTGACTTGCAGCCTTAGGCTGCTCATGCCAGATTGGCGGGGCTCCTGGAATCTAAGACAAGTTTTGGTAAAACAGTTTTGACAGCTAGGTAAGGCTGTATGCTTTAAGATTAAATAGTCGGGTGAGCGTGTTTGGCTTTGACTTGCGCCCCTAGGATGCAAATGCTGGAATAACAGGGTTCCTGGTATCTAAGACAAGTTTTGGTAAATCAGTTTTGGATGCTACGTTAGTCTGTATGTTTTAAGATTAAATTGTCGGGTGAGCCTGTTTGGCTTTGACTTGCTCCCCTAGGCTGCACATGCCAGATTGGCGGGGCTCCTGGAATCTAAGACAAGTTTTGGTAAAACAGTTTTGACAGCTACGTAAGTCTGTATGTTTTCAATAGTCGGGTGAGTCTGTTAGACTTTGAATTCTGGAATAACAGGGTTCCTGGTATCTAAGACAAGTTTTCGTAAATCAGTTTTGGCGGCCAGATGGGGCTATATGTTTTAAGATTTAATAGTTTGGTGAGCCTGTTTGGCTTTGACTTGCGCCCCTAGGATGCAAATGCTGAATTAACAGGGTTCCTGGTATCTGAGACAAGTTATGGTAAAGCAGCTTTGGCAACTACGTAAGTCTGTATGTTTTAAGATTAAATTGTTGGGTGAGCCTGTTTGGCTTTGACTTGCGCCCCTAGGATGGAAATGCGGGAATAACAGGGTTCCTGGTATCTAAGACAAGTTTTCGTAAATCAGTGTTGGCGGCCAGATGGGGCTATATGTTTTAAGATTTAATAGTCGGATGAGCCTGTTTGGCTTTAACTTGCTCCCCTAGGATGCAAATGCTGGATTAACAGGGTTCCTGGTATCTGAAACAAGTTTTGGTAAGGCAATTTTGGGTTCCAGGTGATGCTGAATGTTTTCAGATTTAATAATCGGATGAGCCTGTTTGGCTTTGACTTGCTCCCCTAGGCTGCACATGCCAGATTGGCGGGGCTCCTGGAATCTAAGACAAGTTTTGGTAAAACAGTTTTGACAGCTAGGTAAGGCTGTATGTTTTAAGATTAAATAGGTGAGCGTATTTGGCTTTGACTTGCGCCCCTAGGATGCAAATGCTGGAATAACAGGGTTCCTGGTATCTAAGACAAGTTTTGGTAAATCAGTTTTGGCGTCTATGGGGCTATATGTTTTAGGATTAAATAGTCGGATGAGCCTGTTTGGCTTTGACTTGCAGCCTTAGGCTGCACATGCCAGATTGGCGGGGCTCCTGGAATGTAAGACAAGTTTTGGTAAAACAGTTTTGACAGCTAGGTAAGGCTGTATGCTTTAAGATTAAAAAGTCGGGTGAGCGTGTTTGGCTTTGACTTGCGCCCCAAGGTTGCAAATGCGGGAATAACAGGGTTCCTGGTATCTAAGACAAGTTTTCGTAAATCAGTTTTGGCGGCCAGATGGGGCTATATGTTTTAAGATTTAATAGTCGGATGAGCCTGTTTGGCTTTGACTTGCTCCCCTAGGATGCAAATGCTGGATTAACAGGGTTCCTGGTATCTGAAACAAGTTTTGGTAAGGCAATTTTGGGTTCCAGGTGATGCTGAATGATTTCAGATTTAATAATCGGATGAGCCTGTTTTGCTTTGACTTGCTCCCCTAGGCTGCACATGCCAGATTGGCGGGGCTCCTGGAATCTAAGATAAGTTTTGGTAAAACAGTTTTGACAGCTAGGTAAGGCTGTATGCTTTAAGATTAAATAGTCGGGTGAGCGTGTTTGGCTTTTACTTGCGCCCCTAGGATGCAAATGCTGGAAAACCAGGGTACCTGGTATCTAAGACAAGTTTTGGTAAATCAGTTTTGGCGGCCAGATGGGGCTATATGTTTTAAGATTTAATAGTCGGGTGAGCCTGTTTGGCTTTGACTTGCGCCCCTAGGATGCAAATGCTGCATTAACAGTGTTCCTGGTATCTGAGACAAGTTTTGGTAAAAAAGTTTTGACAGCTAGGTAAGGCTGTATGCTTTAAGATTAAATAGTCGGGTGAGCGTTTTTGGCTTTGACTTGCGCCCCGAGGATGCAAATGTTGGAATAACAGGGTTCCTGGTATTGGTAAGGCAATTTTGAGTTCCAGGTGAGGCTGAATGTGTTAAGACTTAATAGTCGGGTGAGACTATTTTGCTTTGACATGCTCCCCTAGGCTGCAAATGCTAGATTAACAAGGCCCTGGTTTTTAAGGCAAGTTTTGGTAAAGCAGTTTTGACAGCTACGTAAGTCTGTATGTTTTAAGATTAAATTGTCGGGTGAGCCTGTTTGGCTTTGACTTGCTCCCCTAGCCTCCACATGCCAGATTGGCGGGACTCCTGGAATCTAAGCAAGTTTTGGTAAAACAGTTTTGACAGCTAGGTAAGGCTGTATGCTTTAAGATTAAATAGTCGGGTGAGCGTGTTTGGCTTTGACTTGCGCCCTTAGGATACAAATGTTGGAATAACAGGGTTCCTGGTATCTAAGACATGTTTTGGTAAGTCGGTTTTGGCGGCCAGATGCGGTTATATGTTTTAAGATTTAATAGTTTGGTGAACCTGTTTGGCTTTGACTGGCGCCCCTAGGATGCAAATGCTGGATTAACAGGCTTCCTTGTATCTGAGACACGTTTTGGTAAATCAGTTTTGGCGGCCAGATGGGGCTATATGTTTTAGGATTAAATAGTCGGATGAGCCTGTTTGGCTTTGACTTGCTCCCCTAGGCTGCTCATGCCAGATTGGCGGGGCTCCTGGAATGTAAGACAAGTTTTGGTAAAACAGTTTTGACAGCTAGGTAAGGCTGTATGCTTTAAGATTAAAAAGTCGGGTGAGCGTGTTTGGCTTTGACTTGCGCCCCAAGGTTGCAAATGCGGGAATAACAGGGTTCCTGGTATCTAAGACAAGTTTTCGTAAATCAGTTTTGGCGGCCAGATGCGGCTATATGTTTTAAGATTTAATAGTCGGATGAGCCTGTTTGGCTTTGACTTGCTCCCCTAGGATGCAAATGCTGGATTAACAGGGTTCCTGGTATCTGAAACAAGTTTTGGTAAGGCAATTTTGGGTTCCAGGTGATGCTGAATGATTTCAGATTTAATAATCGGATGAGCCTGTTTTGCTTTGACTTGCTCCCCTAGGCTGCACATGCCAGATTGGCGGGGCTCCTGGAATCTAAGACAAGTTTTGGTAAAACAGTTTTGACAGCTAGGTAAGGCTGTATGCTTTAAGATTAAATAGTCGGGTGAGCGTGTTTGGCTTTTACTTGCGCCCCTAGGATGCAAATGCTGGAAAACCAGGGTTCCTGGTATCTAAGACAAGTTTTGGTAAATCAGTTTTGGCGGCCAGATGGGGCTATATGTTTTAAGATTTAATAGTCGGGTGAGCCTGTTTGGCTTTGACTTGCGCCCCTAGGATTCAAATGCTGCATTAACAGTGTTCCTGGTATCTGAGACAAGTTTTGGTAAAAAAGTTTTGACAGCTAGGTAAGGCTGTATGCTTTAAGATTAAATAGTCGGGTGAGCGTTTTTGGCTTTGACTTGCGCCCCGAGGATGCAAATGTTGGAATAACAGGGTTCCTGGTATTGGTAAGGCAATTTTGAGTTCCAGGTGAGGCTGAATGTGTTAAGACTTAATAGTCGGGTGAGACTATTTTGCTTTGACATGCTCCCCTAGGCTGCAAATGCTAGATTAACAAGGCCCCTGGTTTTTAAGGCAAGTTTTGGTAAAGCAGTTTTGACAGCTACGTAAGTCTGTATGTTTTAAGATTAAATTGTCGGATGAGCCTGTTTGGCTTTGACTTGCTCCCCTAGGATGCAAATGCTGGATTAACAGGGTTCCTGGTATCTGAAACAAGTTTTGGTAAGGCAATTTTGGGTTCCAGGTGATGCTGAATGATTTCAGATTTAATAATCGGATGAGCCTGTTTGGCTTTGACTTGCTCCCCTAGCCTCCACATGCCAGATTGGCGGGACTCCTGGAATCTAAGCAAGTTTTGGTAAAACAGTTTTGACAGCTAGGTAAGGCTGTATGCTTTAAGATTAAATAGTCGGGTGAGCGTGTTTGGTTTTGACTTGCGCCCTTAGGATGCAAATTTTGGAATAACAGGGTTCCTGGTATCTAAGACATGTTTTGGTAAGTCGGTTTTGGCGGCCAGATGCGGTTATATGTTTTAAGATTTAATAGTTTGGTGAACCTGTTTGGCTTTGACTGGCGCCCCTAGGATGCAAATGCTGGATTAACAGGGTTCCTTGTATCTGAGACACGTTTTGGTAAATCAGTTTTGGCGGCCAGATGGGGCTATATGTTTTAGGATTAAATAGTCGGATGAGCCTGTTTGGCTTTGACTTGCTCCCCTAGGCTGCTCATGCCAGATTGGCGGGGCTCCTGGAATCTAAGACAAGTTTTGGTAAAACAGTTTTGACAGCTAGGTAAGGCTGTATGCTTTAAGATTAAATAGTCGGGTGAGCGTGTTTGGTTTTGACTTGCGCCCTTAGGATGCAAATGTTGGAATAACAGGGTTCCTGGTATCTAAGACATGTTTTGGTAAGTCGGTTTTGGCGGCCAGATGCGGTTATATGTTTTAAGATTTAATAGTTTGGTGAACCTGTTTGGCTTTGACTGGCGCCCCTAGGATGCAAATGCTGGATTAACAGGGTTCCTTGTATCTGAGACACGTTTTGGTAAATCAGTTTTGGCGGCCAGATGGGGCTATATGTTTTAGGATTAAATAGTCGGATGAGCCTGTTTGGCTTTGACTTGCTCCCCTAGGCTGCTCATGCCAGATTGGCGGGGCTCCTGGAATCTAAGACAAGTTTTGGTAAAACAGTTTTGACAGCTAGGTAAGGCTGTATGCTTTAAGATTAAATAGTCGGGTGAGCGTGTTTGGCTTTGACTTGCGCCCCTAGGATGCAAATGCTGGAATAACAGGGTTCCTGGTATCTAAGACAAGTTTTGGTAAATCAGTTTTGGATGCTACGTAAGTCTGTATGTTTTAAGATTAAATTGTCGGGTGAGCCTGTTTGGCTTTGACTTGCTCCCCTAGGCTGCACATGCCAGATTGGCGGGGCTCCTGGAATCTAAGACAAGTTTTGGTAAAACAGTTTTGACAGCTACGTAAGTCTGTATGTTTTCAATAGTCGGGTGAGTCTGTTTGACTTTGAATTCTGGAATAACAGGGTTCCTGGTATCTAAGCCAAGTTTTCGTAAATCAGTTTTGGCGGCCAGATGGGGCTATATGTTTTAAGATTTAATAGTTTGGTGAGCCTGTTTGGCTTTGACTTGCGCACCTAGGATGCAAATTCTGAATTAACAGGGTTCCTGGTATCTGAGACAAGTTATGGTAAAGCAGCTTTGGCAACTACGTAAGTCTGTATGTTTTAAGATTAAATTGTTGGGTGAGCCTGTTTGGCTTTACACTTGCGCCCCTAGGATGCAAATGCGGGAATAACAGGGTTCCTGGTATCTAAGACAAGTTTTCGTAAATCAGTGTTGGCGGCCAGATGGGGCTATATGTTTTAAGATTTAATAGTCGGATGAGCCTATTTGGCTTTGACTTGCTCCCCTAGGATGCAAATGCTGGATTAACAGGGTTCCTGGTATCTGAAACAAGTTTTGGTAAGGCAATTTTGGGTTCCAGGTGATGCTGAATGTTTTCAGATTTAATAATCGGATGAGCATGTTTGGCTTTGACTTGCTCCCCTAGGCTGCACATGCCAGATTGGCGGGGCTCCTGGAATCTAAGACAAGTTTTGGTAAAACAGTTTTGACAGCTAGGTAAGGCTGTATGTTTTAAGATTAAATAGGTGAGCGTGTTTGGCTTTGACTTGCGCCCCTAGGATGCAAATGCTGGAATAACAGGGTTCCTGGTATCTAAGACAAGTTTTGGTAAATCAGTTTTGGCGTCTATGGGGCTATATGTTTTAGGATTAAATAGTCGGATGAGCCTGTTTGGCTTTGACTTGCAGCCTTAGGCTGCACATGCCAGATTGGCGGGGCTCCTGGAATGTAAGACAAGTTTTGGTAAAACAGTTTTGACAGCTAGGTAAGGCTGTATGCTTTAAGATTAAAAAGTCGGGTGAGCGTGTTTGGCTTTGACTTGCGCCCCAAGGTTGCAAATGCGGGAATAACAGGGTTCCTGGTATCTAAGACAAGTTTTCGTAAATCAGTGTTGGCGGCCAGATGGGGCTATATGTTTTAAGATTTAATAGTCGGATGAGCCTGTTTGGCTTTGACTTGCTCCCCTAGGATGCAAATGCTGGATTAACAGGGTTCCTGGTATCTGAAACAAGTTTTGGTAAGGCAATTTTGGGTTCCAGGTGATGCTGAATGATTTCAGATTTAATAATCGGATGAGCCTGTTTGGCTTTGACTTGCTCCCCTAGGCTGCACATGCCAGATTGGCGGGGCTCCTGGAATCTAAGACAAGTTTTGGTAAAACAGTTTTGACAGCTACGTAAGTCTGTATTTTTTAAGGTTAAATAGTCGGGTGAGTCTGTTTGACTTTGACTTGCGCCCCTAGGATGCAAATGCTGGATTAACAGGGTTCCTGGTATCTGAGACATGTTTTGGTAAATCAGTTTTGGCGGCCAGGTGGGGCAATATGATTTAAAATTTAATAGTCGGGTGAGACTAATTGGCTTTGACTTGCTCCCCTAGGCTGCACATGCCAGATTGGCGGGGCTCCTGGAATCTAAGACAAGTTTTGGTAAAACAGTTTTGACAGCTAGGTAAGGCTGTATGCTTTAAGATTAAATAGTCGGGTGAGCGTGTTTGGCTTTGACTTGCGCCCCTAGGATGCAAATGCTGGAATAACAGGGTTCCTGGTATCTAAGACAAGTTTTGGTAAATCAGTTTTGGCAGCTACGTATGTCTGTATGTTTTAAGATTAAATTGTCGGGTGAGCCTGTTTGGCTTTGACTTGCTCCCCTAGGCTGCACATGCCAGATTGGCGGGGCTCTTGAAATCTAAGACAAGTTTTGGTAAAACAGTTTTGACAGCTAGGTAAGGCTGTATGCTTTAAGATAAAATAGTCGGGTGAGCGTGTTTGGCTTTGACTTGCGCCCCTAGGATGCAAATGCTGGAATAACAGGGTTCCTGGTATCTAAGACAAGTTTTGGTAAATCAGTTTTGGCGTCTATGGGGCTATATGTTTTAGGATTAAATAGTCGGATGAGCCTGCTTGGCTTTGACTTGCTCCCCTTGGCTGCACATGCCAGATTGGCGGGGCTCCTTGAATATAAGACAAGTTTTGGTAAAACGGTTTTGACAGCTACGT
Organism: Drosophila kanekoi; assembly: GCA_037075305.1. Taxonomy (NCBI): domain Eukaryota; kingdom Metazoa; phylum Arthropoda; class Insecta; order Diptera; family Drosophilidae; genus Drosophila; species Drosophila kanekoi. Next base: position 579,026 of record JBAMCE010000684.1, on the reverse strand, counting down.
AAGTCTGTATGTTTTAAGATTAAACTGTCGGGGGAGCCTGTTTGGCTTTGACTTGCTCCCCTAGGATGCAAATGCTGGCTTAACAGGGTTCCTGGTATCTGAGACATGTTTTGGTAAATCAGTTTTGGCGGCCAGGTGGGGCAATATGATTTAAAATTTAATAGTCGGGTGAGACTAATTGGCTTTGACTTGCTCCCCTAGGCTGCTCATGCCAGATTGGCGGGGCTCCTGGAATCTAAGACAAGTTTTGGTAAAACAGTTTTGACAGCTAGGTAAGGCTGTATGCTTTAAGATTAAATAGTCGGGTGAGCGTGTTTGGCTTTGACTTGCGCCCCTAGGATGCAAATGCTGGAATAACAGGGTTCCTGGTATCTAAGACAAGTTTTGGTAAATCAGTTTTGGCAGCTACGTATGTCTGTATGTTTTAAGATTAAATTGTCGGGTGAGCCTGTTTGGCTTTTTGACTTGCAGCCTTAGGCTGCTCATGCCAGATTGGCGGGGCTCCTGGAATCTAAGACAAGTTTTGGTAAAACAGTTTTGACAGCTACGTAAGTCTGTATGTTTTCAATAGTCGGGTGAGTCTGTTTGACTTTGAATTCTGGAATAACAGGGTTCCTGGTATCTAAGACAAGTTTTCGTAAATCAGTTTTGGCGGCCAGATGGGGCTATATGTTTTAAGATTTAATAGTTTGGTGAGCCTCTTTGGCTTTGACTTGCGCCCCTAGGATGCAAATGCGGGAATAACAGGGTTCCTGGTATCTAAGACAAGTTTTCGTAAATCAGTGTTGGCGGCCAGATGGGGCTATATGTTTTAAGATTTAATAGTCGGATGAGCCTGTTTGGCTTTAACTTGCTCCCCTAGGATGCAAATGCTGGATTAACAGGGTTCCTGGTATCTGAAACAAGTTTTGGTAAGGCAATTTTGGGTTCCAGGTGATGCTGAATGTTTTCAGATTTAATAATCGGATGAGCCTGTTTGGCTTTGACTTGCTCCCTAGGCTGCACATGCCAGATTGGCGGGGCTCCTGGAATCTAAGACAAGTTTTGGTAAAACAGTTTTGACAGCTAGGTAAGGCTGTATGTTTTAAGATTAAATAGGTGAGCGTGTTTGGCTTTGACTTGCGCCCCTAGGATGCAAATGCTGGAATAACAGGGTTCCTGGTATCTAAGACAAGTTTTGGTAAATCAGTTTTGGCGTCTATGGGGCTATATGTCTTAGGATTAAATAGTCGGATGAGCCTGTTTGGCTTTGACTTGCAGCCTTAGGCTGCACATGCCAGATTGGCGGGGCTCCTGGAATGTAAGACAAGTTTTGGTAAAGCAGTTTTGGCAGCTACGTAAGTCTGTATGTTTTAAGATTAAATTGTCGGGTGAGCCTGTTTGGCTTTGACTTGCTCCCCTAGGCTCCACATGCCAGATTGGCGGGGCTCCTGGAATCTAAGACAAGTTTTGGTAAAACAGTTTTGACAGCTAGGTAAGGCTGTATGCTTTAAGATTAAACAGTCGGGTGAGCGTGTTTGGCTTTGACTTGCGCCCCAAGGTTGCAAATGCGGGAATAACAGGGTTACTGGTATCTAAGACAAGTTTTCGTAAATCAGTGTTGGCGGCCAGATGGGGCTATATGTTTTAAGATTTAATAGTCGGATGAGCCTGTTTGGCTTTGACTTGCTCCCCTAGGATGCAAATGCTGGATTAACAGGGTTTCTGGTATCTGAAACAAGTTTTGGTAAGGCAATTTTGGGTTCCAGGTGATGCTGAATTTTTTCAGATTTAATAATCGGATGAGCCTGTTTGACTTTGACTTGCTCCCCTAGGCTGCACATGCCAGATTGGCGGGGCTCCTGGAATCTAAGACAAGTTTTGGTAAAACAGTTTTGACAACTAGGTAGGGCTGTATGCTTTAAGATTAAATAGTCGGGTGAGCGTGTTTGGCTTTGACTTGCGCCCCTAGGATGCAAATGCTGGAATAACAGGGTTCCTGGTATCTAAGACAAGTTTTGGTAAATCAGTTTTGGCGGCCAGATGGGGCTATATGTTTTAAGATTTAATAGTCGGGTGAGCCTGTTCGGCTTTGACTTGCGCCCCTAGGATGCAAATGCTGCATTAACAGTGTTCCTGGTATCTAAGACAAGTTTTGGTAAAAAAGTTTTGACAACTAGGTAGGGCTGTATGCTTTAAGATTAAATAGTCGGGTGAGCGTGTTTGGCTTTGACTTGCGCCCCTAGGATGCAAATGCTGGAATAACAGGGTTCCTGGTATCTAAGACAAGTTTTCGTAAATCAGTGTTGGCGGCCAGATGGGGCTATATGTTATAAGATTTAATAGTCGGATGAGCCTGTTTGGCTTTGACTTGCTCCCCTAGGATGCAAATGCTGGATTAACAGGGTTTCTGGTATCTGAAACAAGTTTTGGTAAGGCAATTTTGGGTTCCAGGTGATGCTGAATTTTTTCAGATTTAATAATCGGATGAGCCTGTTTGACTTTGACTTGCTCCCCTAGGCTGCACATGCCAGATTGGCGGGGCTCCTGGAATCTAAGACAAGTTTTGGTAAAACAGTTTTGACAACTAGGTAGGGCTGTATGCTTTAAGATTAAATAGTCGGGTGAGCGTGTTTGGCTTTGACTTGCGCCCCTAGGATGCAAATGCTGGAATAACAGGGTTCCTGGTATCTAAGACAAGTTTTCGTAAATCAGTGTTGGCGGCCAGATGGGGCTATATGTTTTAAGATTTAATAGTCGGATGAGCCTGTTTGGCTTTGACTTGCTCCCCTAGGATGCAAATGCTGGATTAACAGGGTTTCTGGTATCTGAAACAAGTTTTGGTAAGGCAATTTTGGGTTCCAGGTGATGCTGAATTTTTTCAGATTTAATAATCGGATGAGCCTGTTTGACTTTGACTTGCTCCCCTAGGCTGCACATGCCAGATTGGCGGGGCTCCTGGAATCTAAGACAAGTTTTGGTAAAACAGTTTTGACAACTAGGTAGGGCTGTATGCTTTAAGATTAAATAGTCGGGTGAGCGTGTTTGGCTTTGACTTGCGTCCCGAGGATGCAAATGTTGGAATAACAGGGTTCCTGGTATTGGTAAGGCAATTTTGAGTTCCAGGTGAGGCTGAATGTGTTAAGACTTAATAGTCGGGTGAGACTATTTTGCTTTGACATGCTCCCCTAGGCTTCAAATGCTAGATTAACAAGGCCCCTGGTTTTTAAGGCAAGTTTTGGTAAAGCAGTTTTGGCAGCTACGTAAGTCTGTATGTTTTAAGATTAAATTGTCGGGTGAGCCTGTTTGGCTTTGACTTGCTCCCCTAGCCTCCACATGCCAGATTGGCGGGGCTCCTGGAATCTAAGACAAGTTTTGGTAAAACAGTTTTGACAGCTAGGTAAGGCTGTATGTTTTAAGATTAAATAGGTGAGCGTGTTTGGCTTTGACTTGCGCCCCTAGGATGCAAATGCTGGAATAACAGGGTTCCTGGTATCTAAGACAAGTTTTGGTAAATCAGTTTTGGCGTCTATGGGGCTATATGTCTTAGGATTAAATAGTCGGATGAGCCTGTTTGGCTTTGACTTGCAGCCTTAGGCTGCACATGCCAGATTGGCGGGGCTCCTGGAATGTAAGACAAGTTTTGGTAAAGCAGTTTTGGCAGCTACGTAAGTCTGTATGTTTTAAGATTAAATTGTCGGGTGAGCCTGTTTGGCTTTGACTTGCTCCCCTAGGCTCCACATGCCAGATTGGCGGGGCTCCTGGAATCTAAGACAAGTTTTGGTAAAACAGTTTTGACAGCTAGGTAAGGCTGTATGCTTTAAGATTAAACAGTCGGGTGAGCGTGTTTGGCTTTGACTTGCGCCCCAAGGTTGCAAATGCGGGAATAACAGGGTTACTGGTATCTAAGACAAGTTTTCGTAAATCAGTGTTGGCGGCCAGATGGGGCTATATGTTTTAAGATTTAATAGTCGGATGAGCCTGTTTGGCTTTGACTTGCTCCCCTAGGATGCAAATGCTGGATTAACAGGGTTTCTGGTATCTGAAACAAGTTTTGGTAAGGCAATTTTGGGTTCCAGGTGATGCTGAATTTTTTCAGATTTAATAATCGGATGAGCCTGTTTGACTTTGACTTGCTCCCCTAGGCTGCACATGCCAGATTGGCGGGGCTCCTGGAATCTAAGACAAGTTTTGGTAAAACAGTTTTGACAACTAGGTAGGGCTGTATGCTTTAAGATTAAATAGTCGGGTGAGCGTGTTTGGCTTTGACTTGCGCCCCTAGGATGCAAATGCTGGAATAACAGGGTTCCTGGTATCTAAGACAAGTTTTGGTAAATCAGTTTTGGCGGCCAGATGGGGCTATATGTTTTAAGATTTAATAGTCGGGTGAGCCTGTTCGGCTTTGACTTGCGCCCCTAGGATGCAAATGCTGCATTAACAGTGTTCCTGGTATCTAAGACAAGTTTTGGTAAAAAAGTTTTGACAACTAGGTAGGGCTGTATGCTTTAAGATTAAATAGTCGGGTGAGCGTGTTTGGCTTTGACTTGCGCCCCTAGGATGCAAATGCTGGAATAACAGGGTTCCTGGTATCTAAGACAAGTTTTCGTAAATCAGTGTTGGCGGCCAGATGGGGCTATATGTTTTAAGATTTAATAGTCGGATGAGCCTGTTTGGCTTTGACTTGCTCCCCTAGGATGCAAATGCTGGATTAACAGGGTTTCTGGTATCTGAAACAAGTTTTGGTAAGGCAATTTTGGGTTCCAGGTGATGCTGAATTTTTTCAGATTTAATAATCGGATGAGCCTGTTTGACTTTGACTTGCTCCCCTAGGCTGCACATGCCAGATTGGCGGGGCTCCTGGAATCTAAGACAAGTTTTGGTAAAACAGTTTTGACAACTAGGTAGGGCTGTATGCTTTAAGATTAAATAGTCGGGTGAGCGTGTTTGGCTTTGACTTGCGCCCCTAGGATGCAAATGCTGGAATAACAGGGTTCCTGGTATCTAAGACAAGTTTTCGTAAATCAGTGTTGGCGGCCAGATGGGGCTATATGTTTTAAGATTTAATAGTCGGATGAGCCTGTTTGGCTTTGACTTGCTCCCTAGGATGCAAATGCTGGATTAACAGGGTTTCTGGTATCTGAAACAAGTTTTGGTAAGGCAATTTTGGGTTCCAGGTGATGCTGAATTTTTTCAGATTTAATAATCGGATGAGCCTGTTTGACTTTGACTTGCTCCCCTAGGCTGCACATGCCAGATTGGCGGGGCTCCTGGAATCTAAGACAAGTTTTGGTAAAACAGTTTTGACAACTAGGTAGGGCTGTATGCTTTAAGATTAAATAGTCGGGTGAGCGTGTTTGGCTTTGACTTGCGTCCCGAGGATGCAAATGTTGGAATAACAGGGTTCCTGGTATTGGTAAGGCAATTTTGAGTTCCAGGTGAGGCTGAATGTGTTAAGACTTAATAGTCGGGTGAGACTATTTTGCTTTGACATGCTCCCCTAGGCTTCAAATGCTAGATTAACAAGGCCCCTGGTTTTTAAGGCAAGTTTTGGTAAAGCAGTTTTGGCAGCTACGTAAGTCTGTATGTTTTAAGATTAAATTGTCGGGTGAGCCTGTTTGGCTTTGACTTGCTCCCCTAGCCTCCACATGCCAGATTGGCGGGGCTCCTGGAATCTAAGACAAGTTTTGGTAAAACAGTTTTGACAGCTAGGTAAGGCTGTATGTTTTAAGATTAAATAGGTGAGCGTGTTTGGCTTTGACTTGCGCCCCTAGGATGCAAATGCTGGAATAACAGGGTTCCTGGTATCTAAGACAAGTTTTGGTAAATCAGTTTTGGCGTCTATGGGGCTATATGTCTTAGGATTAAATAGTCGGATGAGCCTGTTTGGCTTTGACTTGCAGCCTTAGGCTGCACATGCCAGATTGGCGGGGCTCCTGGAATGTAAGACAAGTTTTGGTAAAGCAGTTTTGGCAGCTACGTAAGTCTGTATGTTTTAAGATTAAATTGTCGGGTGAGCCTGTTTGGCTTTGACTTGCTCCCCTAGGCTCCACATGCCAGATTGGCGGGGCTCCTGGAATCTAAGACAAGTTTTGGTAAAACAGTTTTGACAGCTAGGTAAGGCTGTATGCTTTAAGATTAAAAAGTCGAGTGAGCGTGTTTGGCTTTGACTTGCGCCCCAAGGTTGCAAATGCGGGAATAACAGGGTTACTGGTATCTAAGACAAGTTTTCGTAAATCAGTGTTGGCGGCCAGATGGGGCTATATGTTTTAAGATTTAATAGTCGGATGAGCCTGTTTGGCTTTGACTTGCTCCCCTAGGATGCAAATGCTGGATTAACAGGGTTTCTGGTATCTGAAACAAGTTTTGGTAAGGCAATTTTGGGTTCCAGGTGATGCTGAATTTTTTCAGATTTAATAATCGGATGAGCCTGTTTGACTTTGACTTGCTCCCCTAGGCTCCACATGCCAGATTGGCGGGGCTCCTGGAATCTAAGACAAGTTTTGGTAAAACAGTTTTGACAACTAGGTAGGGCTGTATGCTTTAAGATTAAATAGTCGGGTGAGCGTGTTTGGCTTTGACTTGCGTCCCGAGGATGCAAATGTTGGAATAACAGGGTTCCTGGTATTGGTAAGGCAATTTTGAGTTCCAGGTGAGGCTGAATGTGTTAAGACTTAATAGTCGGGTGAGACTATTTTGCTTTGACATGCTCCCCTAGGCTTCAAATGCTAGATTAACAAGGCCCCTGGTTTTTAAGGCAAGTTTTGGTAAAGCAGTTTTGGCAGCTACGTAAGTCTGTATGTTTTAAGATTAAATTGTCGGGTGAGCCTGTTTGGCTTTGACTTGCTCCCCTAGCCTCCACATGCCAGATTGGCGGGGCTCCTGGAATCTAAGACAAGTTTTGGTAAAACAGTTTTGACAGCTAGGTAAGGCTGTATGTTTTAAGATTAAATAGGTGAGCGTGTTTGGCTTTGACTTGCGCCCCTAGGATGCAAATGCTGGAATAACAGGGTTCCTGGTATCTAAGACAAGTTTTGGTAAATCAGTTTTGGCGTCTATGGGGCTATATGTCTTAGGATTAAATAGTCGGATGAGCCTGTTTGGCTTTGACTTGCAGCCTTAGGCTGCACATGCCAGATTGGCGGGGCTCCTGGAATGTAAGACAAGTTTTGGTAAAGCAGTTTTGGCAGCTACGTAAGTCTGTATGTTTTAAGATTAAATTGTCGGGTGAGCCTGTTTGGCTTTGACTTGCTCCCCTAGGCTCCACATGCCAGATTGGCGGGGCTCCTGGAATCTAAGACAAGTTTTGGTAAAACAGTTTTGACAGCTAGGTAAGGCTGTATGCTTTAAGATTAAAAAGTCGAGTGAGCGTGTTTGGCTTTGACTTGCGCCCCAAGGTTGCAAATGCGGGAATAACAGGGTTACTGGTATCTAAGACAAGTTTTCGTAAATCAGTGTTGGCGGCCAGATGGGGCTATATGTTTTAAGATTTAATAGTCGGATGAGCCTGTTTGGCTTTGACTTGCTCCCCTAGGATGCAAATGCTGGATTAACAGGGTTTCTGGTATCTGAAACAAGTTTTGGTAAGGCAATTTTGGGTTCCAGGTGATGCTGAATTTTTTCAGATTTAATAATCGGATGAGCCTGTTTGACTTTGACTTGCTCCCCTAGGCTCCACATGCCAGATTGGCGGGGCTCCTGGAATCTAAGACAAGTTTTGGTAAAACAGTTTTGACAACTAGGTAAGGCTGTATGCTTTAAGATTAAATAGTCGGGTGAGCCTGTTTGGCTTTGACTTGCGCCCCTAGGATGCAAATGCTGGAATAACAGGGTTCCTGGTATCTAAGACAAGTTTTGGTAAATCAGTTTTGGCGGCCAGATGGGGCTATATGTTTTAAGATTTAATAGTCGGGTGAGCCTGTTTGGCTTTGACTTGCTCCCCTAGCCTCCACATGCCAGATTGGCGGGACTCCTGGAATCTAAGCAAGTTTTGGTAAAACAGTTTTGACAGCTAGGTAAGGCTGTATGCTTTAAGATTAAATAGTCGGGTGAGCGTGTTTGGCTTTGACTTGCGCCCCTAGGATGCAAATGTTGGAATAACAGGGTTCCTGGTATCTAAGACATGTTTTGGTAAGTCGGTTTTGGCGGCCAGATGGGGTTATATGTTTTAAGATTTAATAGTTTGGTGAACCTGTTTGGCTTTGACTGGCGCCCCTAGGATGCAAATGCTGGATTAACAGGGTTCCTTGTATCTGAGACACGTTTTGGTAAATCAGTTTTGGCGGCCAGATGGGGCTATATGTTTTAGGATTAAATAGTCGGATGAGCCTGTTTGGCTTTGACTTGCTCCCCTAGGCTGCTCATGCCAGATTGGCGGGGCTCCTGGAATCTAAGACAAGTTTTGGTAAAACAGTTTTGACAGCTAGGTAAGGCTGTATGCTTTAAGATTAACAAGTCGGGTGAGCGTGTTTGGCTTTGACTTGCGCCCCTAGGATGCAAATGCTGGAATAACAGGGTTCCTGGTATCTAAGACAAGTTTTGGTAAATCAGTTTTGGATGCTACGTAAGTCTGTATGTTTTAAGATTAAATTGTCGGGTGAGCCTGTTTGGCTTTGACTTGCTCTCCTAGGCTGCACATGCCAGATTGGCGGGGCTCCTGGAATCTAAGACAAGTTTTGGTAAAACAGTTTTGACAGCTACGTAATAACGTGGAATAACAGGGTTCCTGGTATCTAAGACAAGTTTTCATAAATCAGTTTTGGCGGCCAGATGGGGCTATATGTTTTAAGATTTAATAGTTTGGTGAGCCTCTTTGGCTTTGACTTGCGCACCTAGGATGCAAATGCTGAATTAACAGGGTTCCTGGTATCTGAGACAAGTTATGGTAAAGCAGCTTTGGCAACTACGTAAGTCTGTATGTTTTAAGATTAAATTGTTGGGTGAGCCTGTTTGGCTTTGACTTGCGCCCCTAGGATGCAAATGCGGGAATAACAGGGTTCCTGGTATCTAAGACAAGTTTTCGTAAATCAGGGTTGGCGGCCAGATGGGGCTATATGTTTTAAGATTTAATAGTCGGATGAGCCTGTTTGGCTTTAACTTGCTCCCCTAGGATGCAAATGCTGGATTAACAGGGTTCCTGATATCTGAAACAAGTTTTGGTAAGGCAATTTTGGGTTCCAAGTGATGCTGAATGTTTTCAGATTTAATAATCGGATGAGCCTGTTTGGCTTTGACTTGCTCCCCTAGGCTGCACATGCCAGATTGGCGGGGCTCCTGGAATCTAAGACAAGTTTTGGTAAAACAGTTTTGACAGCTAGGTAAGGCTGTATGTTTTAAGATTAAATAGGTGAGCGTGTTTGGCTTTGACTTGCGCCCCTAGGATGCAAATGCTGGAATAACAGGGTTCCTGGTATCTAAGACAAGTTTTGGTAAATCAGTTTTAGCGTCTATGGGGCTATATGTTTTAGGATTAAATAGTCGGATGAGCCTGTTTGGCTTTGACTTGCAGCCTTAGGCTGCACATGCCAGATTGGCGGGGCTCCTGGAATGTAAGACAAGTTTTGGTAAAACAGTTTTGACAGCTAGGTAAGGCTGTATGCTTTAAGATTAACAAGTCGGGTGAGCGTGTTTGGCTTTGACTTGCGCCCCAAGGTTGCAAATGCGGGAATAACAGGGTTCCTGGTATCTAAGACAAGTTTTCGTAAATCAGTGTTGGCGGCCAGATGGGGCTATATGTTTTAAGATTTAATAGTCGGATGAGCCTGTTTGGCTTTGACTTGCTCCCCTAGGATGCAAATGCTGGATTAACAGGGTTCCTGGTATCTGAAACAAGTTTTGGTAAGGCAATTTTGGGTTCCAGGTGATGGTGAATTTTTTCAGATTTAATAATCGGATGAGCCTGTTTGGCTTTGACTTGCTCCCCTAGGCTGCACATGCCAGATTGGCGGGGCTCCTGGAATCTAAGACAAGTTTTGGTAAAACAGTTTTGACAGCTAGGTAAGGCTGTATGCTTTAAGATTAACAAGTCGGGTGAGCGTGTTTGGCTTTGACTTGCGCCCCTAGGATGCAAATGCTGGAATAACAGGGTTCCTGGTATCTAAGACAAGTTTTCGTAAATCAGTGTTGGCGGCCAGATGGGGCTATATGTTTTAAGATTTAATAGTCGGATGAGCCTGTTTGGCTTTAACTTGCTCCCCTAGGATGCAAATGCTGGAATAACAGGGTTCCTGGTATCTAAGACATGTTTTGGTAAGTCGGTTTTGGCGGCCAGATGGGGTTATATGTTTTAAGATTTAATAGTTTAGTGAACCTGTTTGGCTTTGACTGGCGCCCCTAGGATGCAAATGCTGGATTAACAGGGTTCCTTGTATCTGAGACACGTTTTGGTAATTCAGTTTTGGCGGCCAGATGGGGCTATATGTTTTAGGATTAAATAGTCGGATGAGCCTGTTTGGCTTTGACTTGCTCCCCTAGGCTGCTCATGCCAGATTGGCGGGGCTCCTGGAATCTAAGACAAGTTTTGGTAAAACAGTTTTGACAACTAGGTAAGGCTGTATGCTTTAAGATTAAATAGTCGGGTGAGCGTGTTTGGCTTTGACTTGCGCCCCTAGGATGCAAATGCTGGAATAACAGGGTTCCTGGTATCTAAGACAAGTTTTGGTAAATCAGTTTTGGATGCTACGTAAGTCTGTATGTTTTAAGATTAAATTGTCGGGTGAGCCTGTTTGGCTTTGACTTGCTCTCCTAGGCTGCACATGCCTGATTGGCGGGGCTCCTGGAATCTAAGACAAGTTTTGGTAAAACAGTTTTGACAGCTACGTAATAACGTGGAATAACAGGGTTCCTGGTATCTAAGACAAGTTTTCGTAAATCAGTTTTGGCGGCCAGATGGGGCTATATGTTTTAAGATTTAATAGTTTGGTGAGCCTCTTTGGCTTTGACTTGCGCACCTAGGATGCAAATTCTGAATTAACAGGGTTCCTGGTATCTGAGACAAGTTATGGTAAAGCAGCTTTGGCAACTACGTAAGTCTGTATGTTTTATGATTAAATTGTTGGGTGAGCCTGTTTGGCTTTGACTTGCGCCCCTAGGATGCAAATGCGGGAATAACAGGGTTCCTGGTATCTAAGACAAGTTTTCGTAAATCAGTGTTGGCGGCCAGATGGGGCTATATGTTTTAAGATTTAATAGTCGGATGAGCCTGTTTGGCTTTAACTTGCTCCCCTAGGATGCAAATGCTGGATTAACAGGGTTCCTGGTATCTGAAACAAGTTTTGGTAAGGCAATTTTGGGTTCCAGGTGATGCTGAATGTTTTCAGATTTAATAATCGGATGAGCCTGTTTGGCTTTGACTTGCTCCCCTAGGCTGCACATGCCAGATTGGCGGGGCTCCTGGAATCTAAGACAAGTTTTGGTAAAACAGTTTTGACAGCTAGGTAAGGCTGTATGTTTTAAGATTAAATAGGTGAGCGTGTTTGGCTTTGACTTGCGCCACTAGGATGCAAATGCTGGAATAACAGGGTTCCTGGTAACTAAGACAAGTTTTGGTAAATCAGTTTTGGCGTCTATGGGGCTATATGTTTTAGGATTAAATAGTCGGATGAGCCTGTTTGGCTTTGACTTGCAGCCTTAGGCTGCACATGCCAGATTGGCGGGGCTCCTGGAATGTAAGACAAGTTTTGGTAAAACAGTTTTGACAGCTAGGTAAGGCTGTATGCTTTAAGATTAACAAGTCGGGTGAGCGTGTTTGGCTTTGACTTGCGCCCCAAGGTTGCAAATGCGGGAATAACAGGGTTCCTGGTATCTAAGACAAGTTTTCGTAAATCAGTGTTGGCGGCCAGATGGGGCTATATGTTTTAAGATTTAATAGTCGGATGAGCCTGTTTGGCTTTGACTTGCTCCCCTAGGATGCAAATGCTGGATTAACAGGGTTCCTGGTATCTGAAACAATTTTGGTAAGGCAATTTTGGGTTCCAGGTGATGCTGAATTTTTTCAGATTTAATAATCGGATGAGCCTGTTTGGCTTTGACTTGCTCCCCTAGGCTGCACATGCCAGATTGGCGGGGCTCCTGGAATCTAAGACAAGTTTTGGTAAAACAGTTTTGACAGCTAGGTAAGGCTGTATGCTTTAAGATTAAATAGTCGGGTGAGCGTGTTTGGCTTTGACTTGCGCCCCTAGGATGCAAATGCTGGAATAACAGGGTTCCTGGTATCTAAGACAAGTTTTGGTAAATCAGTTTTGGCGGCCAGATGGGGCTATATGTTTTAAGATTTAATAGTCGGGTGAGCCTGTTTGGTTTTGACTTGCGCCCCTAGGATGCAAATGCTGCATTAACAGTGTTCCTGGTATCTGAGACAAGTTTTGGTAAAAAAGTTTTGACAGCTAGGTAAGGCTGTATGCTTTAAGATTAAATAGTCGGGTAAGCGTGTTTGGCTTTGACTTGCGCCCCGAGGATGCAAATGTTGGAATAACAGGGTTCCTGGTATTGGTAAGGCAATTTTGAGTTCCAGGTGAGGCTGAATGTGTTAAGACTTAATAGTCGGGTGAGACTATTTTGCTTTGACATGCTCCCCTAGGCTGCAAATGCTAGATTAACAAGGCCCCTGGTTTTTAAGGCAAGTTTTGGTAAAGCAGTTTTGGCAGCTAGGTAAGTCTGTATGTTTTAAGATTAAATTGTCGGGTGAGCCTGTTTGGCTTTGACTCGCTCCCCTAGCCTCCACATGCCAGATTGGCGGGACTCCTGGAATCTAAGCAAGTTTTGGTAAAACAGTTTTGACAGCTAGGTAAGGCTGTATGCTTTAAGATTAAATAGTCGGGTGAGCGTGTTTGGCTTTGACTTGCGCCCCTAGGATGCAAATGTTGGAATAACAGGGTTCCTGGTATCTAAGACATGTTTTGGTAAGTCGGTTTTGGCGGCCAGATGGGGTTATATGTTTTAAGATTTAATAGTTTGGTGAACCTGTTTGGCTTTGACTGGCGCCCCTAGGATGCAAATGCTGGATTAACAGGGTTCCTTGTATCTGAGACACGTTTTGGTAAATCAGTTTTGGCGGCCAGATGGGCCTATATGTTTTAGGATTAAATAGTCGGATGAGCCTGTTTGGCTTTGACTTGCTCCCCTAGGCTGCTCATGCCAGATTGGCGGGGCTCCTGGAATCTAAGACAAGTTTTGGTAAAACAGTTTTGACAGCTAGGTAAGGCTGTATGCTTTAAGATTAAATAGTCGGGTGAGCGTGTTTGGCTTTGACTTGCGCCCCTAGGATGCAAATGCTGGAATAACAGGGTTCCTGGTATCTAAGACAAGTTTTGGTAAATCAGTGTTGGCGGCCAGATGGGGCTATATGTTTTAAGATTTAATAGTCGGATGAGCCTGTTTGGCTTTGACTTGCTCCCCTAGGATGCAAATGCTGGAATAACAGGGTTCCTGGTATCTAAGACAAGTTTTGGTAAATCAGTTTTGGCAGCTACGTATGTCTGTATGTTTTAAGATTAAATTGTCAGGTGAGCCTGTTTGGCTTTGACTTGCTCCCCTAGGCTGCACATGCCAGATTGGCGGGGCTCTTGGAATCTAAGACAAGTTTTGGTAAAACAGTTTTGACAGCTAGGTAAGGCTGTATGCTTTAAGATAAAATAGTCGGGTGAGCGTGTTTGGCTTTGACTTGCGCCCCTAGGATGCAAATGCTGGAATAACAGGGTTCCTGGTATCTGAGACAAGTTATGGTAAAGCAGCTTTGGCAACTACGTAAGTCTGTATGTTTTAAGATTAAATTGTTGGGTGAGCCTGTTTGGCTTTACACTTGCGCCCCTAGGATGCAAATGCGGGAATAACAGGGTTCCTGGTATCTAAGACAAGTTTTCGTAAATCAGTGTTGGCGGCCAGATGGGGCTATATGTTTTAAGATTTAATAGTCGGATGAGCCTGTTTGGCTTTGACTTGCTCCCCTAGGATGCAAATGCTGGAATAACAGGGTTCCTGGTATCTAAGACAAGTTTTGGTAAATCAGTTTTGGCAGCTACGTATGTCTGTATGTTTTAAGATTAAATTGTCGGGTGAGCCTGTTTGGCTTTGACTTGCTCCCCTAGGCTGCACATGCCAGATTGGCGGGGCTCTTGGAATCTAAGACAAGTTTTGGTAAAACAGTTTTGACAGCTAGGTAAGGCTGTATGCTTTAAGATAAAATAGTCGGGTGAGCGTGTTTGGCTTTGACTTGCGCCCCTAGGATGCAAATGCTGGAATAACAGGGTTCCTGGTATCTAAGACAAGTTTTGGTAAATCAGTTTTGGCGTCTATGGGGCTATATGTTTTAGGATTAAATAGTCGGATGAGCCTGCTTGGCTTTGACTTGCTCCCCTTGGCTGCACATGCCAGATTGGCGGGGCTCCTTGAATATAAGACAAGTTTTGGTAAAACGGTTTTGACAGCTACGTAAGTATGTATGTTTTAAGATTAAACTGTCGGGGGAGCCTGTTTGGCTTTGACTTGCTCCCCTAGGCTACAAATGCTGGAATAACAGGGTTCCTGGTATCTAAGACAAGTTTTCGTAAATCAGTTTTGGCGGCCAGATGGGGCTACATGTTTTAAGATTTAATAGTGGGGTTAGCCTGTTTGGCTTTGACTTGCGCCCCTAGGATGCAAATGCTGGATTAACAGGGTTCCTGGTATCTGAAACATGTTTTGGTAAGGCAATTTAGAGTTCCAGGTGATGCTGAATGTTTTCAGATTAAATAGTCGTGTGAAACTATTTGGCTTTGACTTTCTCCCCTAGGCGGCAGATGCCAGATTGGCGGGGCTCCTGGAATCTAAAAAAAGCTTTGGTAAAACAGTTTTGACAGCTACGTAAGTCTGTATGTTTTAAGGTTAAATAGTCGGGTGAGTCTGTTTGACTTTGACTTGCTCCCCTAGGATGCAAATGCTGGATTAACAGGGTTCCTGGTATTTGAGACAAGTTTTGGTAAATCAGTTTTGGCGGCCAGGTGGGGCTATATGATTTAAAATTCAATAGTCGGGTGAGACAATTTGACTTTGACTTGCTCCCCTAGGATGCAAATGCTGGATTAACAGGGTTCCTGGTATCTGAGACAAGTTTTGGTAAGGCAATTTTGAGTTCCAGGTGAGACTGAATGTATTCAGACTTAATAGTCGTTTGAGACTATTTGGCTTTGACTTTCTCCCCTAGGCGGCACATGCCAGATTGGCGGGGCTCCTTGAATCTAAGACAAGTTTTGGTAAAACAGTTTTGACAGCTACGTAAGTCTGTATGTTTTAAGATTAAACTGTCGGGGGAGCCTGTTTGGCTTTGACCTGCTCCCCTAGGCTCCACATGCTTGGCTCCTGGAATCTTAGACAAGGTTTGGTAAAACAGTTTTGACCGCTGGGCAAGACTGTATGTTTTAAGATTAAATAGTCGGTTGAGCCTGTTTGGCTTTGAGTTGCGCCCCTAGGATGCAAATGCTGGATAAACAGGGTTCCTGGTATTGGTAAGGCAATTTTGAGTTCCAGGTGAGGCTGAATGTGTTAAGACTTAATAGTCGGGTGAGACTATTTTGCTTTGAGTTGCTCCCCTAGGCTGCAAATGCTAGATTAACGAGGCTCCTGGTTTTTAAGGCAAGTTTTGGTAAAGCAGTTTAGGCAGCTACGTAAGTCTGTATGTTTTAAGATTAAATTGTCGGGTGAGCCTGTTTGGCTTTGACTTGCTCCCCTAGGCTCCACATGCCAGATTGGCGGGACTCCTGGAATCTAAGACAAGTTTTGGTATAACAGTTTTGACAGCTAGGTAAGGCTGTATGCTTTGAGATTAAATAGTCGGTTGAGCCTGTTTGGCTTTGAGTTGCGCCCCTAGGATGCAAATGCTGGATTAACAGGGTTCCCGGTATCTGAGACAAGTTTTGGTAAGGCAATTTTGAGTTACAGGTGAGGCTGAATGTGTTAAGACTTAATAGTCGGGTGAGACTATTTTGCTTTGACTTGCTCCCCTAGGCTGCAAATGCTAGATTAACAGGGCTCCTGGTTTCTAAGGCAAGTTTTGGTAAAGCAGTTTTGGCAGCCAGATGGGGCTGTATGTTTTAAGATTAAATTCTCGGGTGAGCCAGTTTGGTTTTGACTTGCTCCCCTAGGCTCCACATGCCAGATTGGCGGGTCTCCTGGAATCTAAGACAAGGTTTGGAAAAACAGTTTTGGCAGCTGAACGAGACTGTATGTTTTAAGATTAAATAGTCGGTTGAGCCTATTTGGCCTTGACTTGCGCCCCTAGGATGCAAATGCTGGATTAACATTGTTCCTGGTATCTGAAACAAGTTTTGGTATGGCAATTTTGAGTTCCAGGTGAGGCTGAATGTTTTAAGACTTAATAATCGGATGAGCCTGTTTGGCTTTGACTTGCTCCACTAGGCTGCACATGCCAGATTGGCGGTGCTCCTGGAATCTAAGACAAATTTTGGTAATACAGTTTTGACAGCTAGGTAAGGCTGTATGCTTTAAGTTTAAATAGCCGGGGACGCTTGTTGGGCCTTGACTTGCGCCCCTAGGATGCAAATGCTAGATTAACAGGGCTCCTGGTTTCTAAGGCAAGTTTTGGTAAAGCAGGTTTGGCAGCTACGTAAGTCTGTATGTTTTAAGATTAAATTGTCGGGTGAGCCTGTTTGGCTTTGACTTGCGCCCCTAGGATGCAAATGCTGGATAACCAGGGTTCCTGGAATCTGAGACAAGTTTTGGTAAGGCAATTCTGAGTTCCAGGTGAGGCTGAATGTGTTCAGACTTAATAGTCGGGTGAGACTATTTTGCTTTGACTTGCTCCCCTAGGCTGCAAATGCTAGATTAACAGGGCTCCTGGTTTCTAAGGCAAGTTTTGGTAAAGCAGTTTTGGCAGCCAGATGGGGCTGTATGTTTTAAGATTAAATTCTCGGGTGAGCCAGTTTGGTTTTGACTTGCTCCCCTAGGCTCCACATGCCAGATTGGCGGGGCTCCTGGAATCTAAGACAAGTTTTGGTATAACAGTTTTGACAGCTAGGTAAGGCTGTATGCTTTAAGATTAAATAGTCGGGTGAGCGTGTTTGGCTTTGACTTGCGCCCCTAGGATGCAAATGCTGGAATAACAGGGTTCTTGGTATCTAAGACAAGTTTTGGTAAATCATTTTTGGCGGCCAGATGGGGCTATATGTTTTAAGATTTAATAGTCGGGAGAGCCTGTTTGGCTTTGTCTTGCTCCCCTAGGCTGCAAATGCTGCATCAACAGGGTTCCTGCTATCTGAAACAAGTTTTGGTAAGGCAATTTTGAGTTCCAGGTGAGGCTGAATGTGTTAAGACTTAATAGTCGGGTGAGACTATTTTGCTTTGACTTGCTCCCCTAGGCTGCAAATGCTAGATTAACAGGGCTCCTGGTTTTTCTAAGGCAAGTTTTGGTAAAGCAGTTTTGGCAGCTACGTAAGTCTGTATGTTTTAAGATTAAATTGTCGGGTGAGCCTGTTTGGCTTTGACTTGCTCCAATAGGCTCCACATGCCAGATCGGCGGGGCCCCTGGAATCTAAGACAAGTTTTGGTAAAACAGTTTTGACAGCTAGGTAAGGCTGTATGCTTTAAGATTAAATAGTCGGGTGAGCGTGTTTGGCTTTGACTTGCGCCCCTAGGATGCAAATGCTGGAATAACAGGGTTCTTGGTATCTAAGACAAGTTTTGGTAAATCATTTTTGGCGGCCAGATGGGGCTATATGTTTTAAGATTTAATAGTCGGGAGAGCCTGTTTGGCTTTGTCTTGCTCCCCTAGGCTGCAAATGCTGCATCAACAGGGTTCCTGCTATCTGAAACAAGTTTTGGTAAGGCAATTTTGAGTTCCAGGTGAGGCTGAATGTGTTAAGACTTAATAGTCGGGTGAGACTATTTTGCTTTGACTTGCTCCCCTAGGCTGCAAATGCTAGATTAACAGGGCTCCTGGTTTTTCTAAGGCAAGTTTTGGTAAAGCAGTTTTGGCAGCTACGTAAGTCTGTATGTTTTAAGATTAAATTGTCGGGTGAGCCTGTTTGGCTTTGACTTGCTCCAATAGGCTCCACATGCCAGATCGGCGGGGCCCCTGGAATCTAAGACAAGTTTTGGTAAAACAGTTTTGACAGCTAGGTAAGGCTGTATGCTTTAAGATTAAATAGTCGGGTGAGCCTGTTTGGCTTTGACTTGCGCCCCTAGGATGCAAATGCTGCATTAACAGGGTTCCTGGTATCTGAGACAAGTTTTGGTAAAGCAGCTTTGGCAACTACGTAAGTCTGTATGTTTTAAGATTAAATTGTCGGGTGAGCCTGTTTGGCTTTGACTTGCTCCCTTAGGCTCCACATGCCAGATTGGCTTGGCTCCTGGAATCTAAGACAAGGTTTGGTAAAACAGTTTTGACAGCTGGGCAAGGCTGTATGTTTTAAGATTAAATAGTCGGTTGAGCCTGTTTGGCTTTGAGTTGCGCCCCTAGGATGCAAATGCTGGATTAACACGGTTCCTGGTATATGAAACAAGTTTTGGTAAGGCAAATTTGAGTTCCAGGTGAGGCTAATTGTGTTAAGACTTAAAAGTCGGGTGAGACTATTTTGCTTTGACTTGCTCCCCTAGGCTGCAAATGCTAGATTAACAGGGCGCCTGGTTTCTAAGGCAAGTTTTGGTAAAGCAGTTTTGGCAGCTACGTAAGTCTGTATGTTTTAAGATTAAATTGTCGGGTGAGCCTGTTTGGCTTTGACTTGCTCCCCTAGGCTCCACATGCCAGATTGGCGGGGCTCCTGGAATCTAAGACATGTTTTGGTAAATCAGTTTTGACAGCTAAATAAGGCTGTATGCTTTAAGATTAAATAGTCGGATGAGCGTGTTTGGCTTTGACTTGCGCCCCTAGGATGCAAATTCTGGAATAACAGGGTTCCTGGTATCTAAGACAAGTTTTGGTAAATCAATTTTGGCGGCCAGATTGGGCTATATGTTTTAAGATTTAATAGTCGGGCGAGCCTGTTTGGCTTTGACTTGCGCCCCTAGGATACAAATGCTGCATTAACAGGGTTCCTGGTATCTGAGACAAGATTTGGTAAAGCAGCTTTGGCAACTACGTAAGTCTGTATGTTTTAAGATTAAATTGATGGGTGATCCTGATTGGCTTTGACTTGCTCCCCTAGGCTCCACATGCCAGATTGGCTTGGCTCCTGGAATCTAAGACAAGGTTTGGTAAAACAGTTTTGACAGCTGGGCAAGACTGTATGTTTTAAGATTAAATAGTCGGTTGAGCCTGTTTGGCTTTGAGTTGCGCCCCTAGGATGCAAATGATGGATTAGCAGGGTTCCTGGTATATGAAACAAGTTTTGGTAAGGCAATTTTGAGTTCCAGGTGAGGCTGAATGTGTTAAGATTTAATAGTCGGGTGAGGCTATTTTGCTTTGACTTGCTCCCCTAGGCTGCAAATGCTAGATTAACAGGGCTCCTCATTTCTAAGGCAAGTTTTGGTAAAGCAGTTTTGGCAGCTACGTAAGTCTGTATGTTTTAAGATTAAATTGTCGGGTGAGCCTGTTTGGCTTTGACTTGCTCCCCTAGGCTCCACATGCAAGATTGGCGGGGCTCCTGGAATCTAAGACAAGTTTTGGTAAAACAGTTTTGACAGCTAGGTAAGGCTGTATGCTTTAAGATTAAATAGTAGGGTGAGCGTGTTTGGCTTTGACTTGCGCCCCTAGGATGCAAATGCTGGAATAACAGGGTTCCTGATAGGGCTATATAATTTAATAGTCGGGTGAACCTGTTTGGCTTGACTTGCGCCCCTAGGATGCAAATGCTGCATTAACAGTGTTCCGGGTATCTGAGACAAGTTTTGGTAAAACAGTTTTGACAGCTAGGTAAGGCTGTATGCTTTAAGATTAAATAGTCGGGTGAGCGTGTTTGGTTTTAACTTGCGCCCCTAGAATGCAAATGCTGGAATAACAGGGTTCATGGTATCTAAGACAAGTTTTGGTAAATCATTTTTGGCGGCCAGATGGGGCTATATGTTTTAAGATTTAGTAGTCGGGAGAGCCTGTTTGGCTTTGACTTGCGCCCCTAGGATGCAAATGCTGCATTAACAGGGTTCCTGTTATCTGAGACAAGTTTTGGTAAAGCAGCTTTGGCAACTACGTAAGTCTGTATGTTTTAAGATTAAATTGATGGGTGAGCCTGATTGGCTTTGACTTGCTCTCCTAGGCTCCACATGCCAGATTGGCTTGGCTCCTGGAATCTAAGACAAGGTTTGGTAAAACAGTTTTGACAGCTGGGCAAGACTGTATGTTTTAAGATTAAATAGTCGGTTGAGCCTGTTCGGCTTTGAGTTGCGCCCCTAGGATGCAAATGCTGGATTAACAGGGTTCCTGGTATCTGAAACAAGTTGTGGTAAGGCAATTTTGAGTTCCAGGTGAGGCTGAATGTGTTAAGATTTAATAGTCGGGTGAGACTATTTTGCTTTGACTTGCTCCCCTAGGCTGCAAATGCTAGATTAACAGGGCTCCTGGTTTCTAAGGCAAGTTTTGGTAAAGCAGTTTTGGCAGCTACGTAAGTCTGTAGGTTTTAAGATTAAATTGTCGGGTGAGCCTGTTTGGCTTTGACTTGCTCCCCTAGGCTCCACATGCAAGATTGGCGGGGCTCCTGGAATCTAAGACAAGTTTTGGTAAAACAGTTTTGACAGCTAGGTAAGGCTGTATGCTTTAAGATTAAATAGTCGGGTGAGCGTGTTTGGCTTTGACTTGCGCCCCTAGGATGCAAATGCTGGAATAACAGGGTTCCTGGTATCTAAGACAAGTTTTGGTAAATCAGTTTTGGCGGCCAGATGGGGCTATATGTTTTAAGATTTAATAGTCGGGTGAGCCTGTTTGGCTTTGACTTGCGCCCCCAGGATGCAAATGCTGCATTAACAGTGTTCCTGGTATCTGAGACAAGTTTTGGTAAAACAGTTTTGACAGCTAGGTAAGGCTGTATGCTTTAAGATTAAATAGTCGGGTGAGGGTGTTTGGCATTGACTTGCGCCCCTAGGATGCAAATGCTGGATTAACAGGGTTCCTGGTATCTGAGACAAGTTTTGGTTAGGCAATTTTGAGTTCCAGGTGTGGCTGAATGAGTTAAAATTTAATAGTCGGGTGAGGCTTTTTGGCTTTATTTTGCTCCCCTAGGCTGCAAATGTTAGATTAACAGGGTTCCTGGTATCTGAGACAAGTTTTGGTAAATCAGTCTTGGCGGCCAGATGGGTTTATATGTTTTAGGATTAAATAGTCGGATGAGCCTGTTTGGCTTTGACCTGCTCCCCTAGGTTCCACATGCCAGATTTGCGGGGCTCCTAGAATCTAAGACAAGTTTTGGTAAAACAGTTTTGACAGCTAGGTAAGGCTGTATGCTTTAAGATTAAATAGTCGGGTGAGCGTGTTTGGCTTTGACTTGCGCCCCTAGAATGCAAATGCTGGAATAACAGGGTTCCTGGTATCTAAGACAAGGTTTGGTAAGGCAATTTTGAGTTCCAGGTGTGGCTGAATGAGTTAAAATTTAATAGTCGGGTGAGGCTATTAGGCTTTGTTTTGCGCCCCTAGGCTGCACATGCTAGATTGGCGGGGCTCCTGGAATCTAAGACAAGTTTTGGTAAAACACTTTTGACAGCTAGGTAAGGCTGTATGCTTTCAGATTAAATAGTCGGGTGAGCGTGTTTGGCTTTGACTTGCGCCCCTAGGATGCAAATGCTTGAATAACAGGGTTCCTGTTATCTAAGACAAGTTTTGGTAAATCAGTTTTGGCGTCTATGGGGCTATATGTTTTAGGATTAAATAGTCGGATGAGCCTGATTGGCTTTGACTTGCTCCCCTAGGCTGCACATGCTAGATTAACAGGGTTCCTGGTATCTGAGACAAGTTTTGGTAAGGCAATTTTGAGTTCCAGGTGTGGCTGAATGAGTTAAAATTTAATAGTCGGGTGAGGCTCTTTGGCTTTGTTTTGCTCCCCTAGGCTGCAAATGCTAGATTAACAGGGTTCCTGGTATCTGAGACAAGTTTTGGTAAATCAGTCTTGGCGGCCAGATGGGTCTATATGTTTTAGGATTAAATAGTCGGATGAGCCTGTTTGGCTGTGACTTGCTCCCCTAGGCTCCACATGCCAGATTTGCGGGGCTCCTAGAATCTAAGACAAGTTTTGGTAAAACAGTTTTGACAGCTAGGTAAGGCTGTATGCTTTAAGATTAAATAGTCGGGTGAGCGTGTTTGGCTTTGACTTGCGCCCCTAGAATGCAAATGCTGGAATAACAGGGTTCCTGGTATCTAAGACAAGGTTTGGTAAGGCAATTTTGAGTTCCAGGTGTGGCTGAATGAGTTAAAATTTAATAGTCGGGTGAGGCTATTAGGCTTTGTTTTGCGCCCCTAGGCTGCACATGCTAGATTTGCGGGGCTCCTAGAATCTAAGACAAGTTTTGGTAAAACAGTTTTGACAGCTAGGTAAGGCTGTATGCTTTAAGATTAAATAGTCGGGTGAGCGTGTTTGGCTTTGACTTGCGCCCCTAGAATGCAAATGCTGGAATAACAGGGTTCCTGGTATCTAAGACATGTTTTGGTAAGTCAGTTTTGGCGGCCAGATGGGGCAATATGTTGTAAGATTTAATAGTTTGGTGAGCCTGTTTGCCTTTGACTTGCGCCCCTAGGATGCAAATGATGAATTAACAGGGTTCCTGGTATCTGAGACAAGGTTTGGTAAGGCAATTTTGAGTTCCAGGTGTGGCTGAATGAGTTAAAATTTAATAGTCGGGTGAGGCTATTAGGCTTTGTTTTGCGCCCCTAGGCTGCACATGCTAGATTGGCGGGGCTCCTGGAATCTAAGACAAGTTTTGGTAAAACACTTTTGACAGCTAGGTAAGGCTGTATGCTTTCAGATTAAATAGTCGGGTGAGCGTGTTTGGCTTTGACTTGCGCCCCTAGGATGCAAATGCTTGAATAACAGGGTTCCTGTTATCTAAGACAAGTTTTGGTAAATCAGTTTTGGCGTCTATGGGGCTATATGTTTTAGGATTAAATAGTCGGATGAGCCTGATTGGCTTTGACTTGCTCCCCTAGGCTGCACATGCCAGATTGGCGGTGCTCCTGGAATCTAAGACAAGTTTTGGTAAAACACTTTTGACAGCTAGGTAAGGCTGTATGCTTTCAGATTACATAGTCGGGTGAGCGTGTTTGGCTTTGACTTGCGCCCCTAGGATGCAAATGCTTGAATAACAGGGTTCCTGTTATCTGAGACATGTTTTGGTAAATCAGTTTTGGCGGACAGGTGGGGCAATATGATTTGAAATTTAATAGTCGGGTGAGACTATTTGGATTTGTCTTGCTCCCCTAGGCTACAAATGCTAGATTAACAGGGTTCCTGGTAACTGAGACAAGTTTTGTTAAATCATTTTTGGCGTCCAGATGGGGCTATATGTTTTAAGATTTAATAGTCGGGAGAGCCTGTTTGGCTTTGACTTGCGCCCCTAGCATGCAAATGCTTGAATAACAGGGTTCCTGTTATCTGAGACATGTTTTGGTAAATCAGTTTTGGCGGACAGGTGGGGCAATATGATTTAAAATTTAAAAGTCGGGTGAGACTATTTGGATTTGTCTTGCTCCCCTAGGCTACAAATGCTAGATTAACAGGGTTCCTGGTAACTGAGATAGGTTTAGGTAAATCAGTTTGTTCAGTTTTTTTTGGCAGCTACGTAAGTCTGTATGTTTTAACAAACAAGTTTTGGTAAGGCAATTTTGAGTTCCAGGTGAGGCTGAATTTGTTAAGACTTAATAGTCGGGTGAGACTATTTTGCTTTGACTTGCTCCCCTAGGCTGCAAATGCTAGATTAACAGGGCTCCTGGTTTCTAAAGCAAGTTTTGTTAAAGCAGTTTTGGCAGCTACGTAAGTCTGTATGTTTTAAGATTAAATAGTCGGGTGAGCGTGTTTGGCTTTGACTTGCGCCCCTAGGATGCAAATGCTGGAATAACAGGGTTCCTGGTATCTAAGACATGTTTTGGTAAGTCAGTTTTGGCGGCCAGATGGGGCAAAATGTTGTAAGATTTAATAGTTTGGTGAGCCCGTTTGGCTTTGACGTGCGCCCCTAGGATGCAAATGCTGAATTAACAGGGTTCCTGGTATCTGAGACAAGGTTTGGTAAGGCAATTTTGAGTTCCAGGTGTGGCTGAATGAGTTAAAATTTAATAGTCGGGTGAGGCTATTAGGCTTTGTTTTGCGCCCCTAGGCTGCACATGCTAGATTGGCGGGGTTCCTGGAATCTAAGACGAGTTTTGGTAAAACACTTTTGACAGCTAGGTAAGGCTGTATGCTTTCAGATTAAATAGTCGGGTGAGCGTGTTTGGCTTTGACTTGCGCCCCTAGGATGCAAATGCTTGAATAACAGGGTTCCTGTTATCTAACACAAGTTTTGGTAAATCAGTTTTGGCGTCTATGGGGCTATATGTTTTAGGATTAAATAGTCGGATGAGCCTGATTGGCTTTGACTTTCTCCCCTAGGCTGCACATGCCAGATTGGCGGTGCTCCTGGAATCTAAGACAAGTTTTGGTAAAACAGTTTTGACAGCTAGGTAAGGCTGTATGCTTCAAGATTGAGCGTGTTTGGCTTTGACTTGCGCCCCTAGTATGCAATTGCTGGAATAACAGGGTTCCTGGTATCTAAGACAAATTTTGTTAAATCATTTTTGGCGGCCAGATGGGGCTATATTTTTTAAGATTTAATAGTCGGGAGAGCCTCTTTGGCTTTGACTTGCGCCCCTAGCATGCAAATGCTGGATTAACAGGGTTCCTGGTATCTGAATCAAGTTTGGGTAAGGCAATTTAGGGTTCCAGGTGATGCTGAATGTTTTCAGATCTAATAGTCGGATGAGTCTGTTTGGCTTTGACTTGCTCCCCTAGGCTGCACATGCCAGATTGGCGGGGCTCCTGGAATCTAAGACAAGTTTTTGTAAAACAGTTTTGACAGCTACGTAAGGCTGTATGCTTTAAGATTAAATAGTCGGGTGAGCGTGTTTGGCTTTGACTTGCGCCCCTAGGATGCAAATGCTGGAATAACAGGGTTCCTGGTATCTAAGACATGTTTTGGTAAGTCAGTTTTGGCGGACAGGTGGGGCAATATGATTTAAAATTTAATAGTCGGGTGAGACTATTTGGATTTGTCTTGCTCCCCTAGGGTACAAATGCTAGATTAACAGGGTTCCTGGTAACTGAGATAGGTTTAGGTAAATCAGTTTGTTCAGTTTTTTTGGCAGCTACGTAAGTCTGTATGTTTTAACAAACAAGTTTTGGTAAGGCAATTTTGAGTTCCAGGTGAGGCTGAATGTGTTAAGACTTAATAGTCGGGTGAGACTATTTTGCTTTGACTTGCTCCCCTAGGCTGCAAATGCTAGATTAACAGGGCTCCTGGTTTCTAAGGCAAGTTTTGGTAAAGCAGTTTTGGCAGCTACGTGAGTCTGTATGTTTTAAGATTAAATAGTCGGGTGAGCGTGTTTGGCTTTGACTTGCGCCCCTAGCATGCAAATGCTGGATTAACAGGGTTCCTGGTATCTGAATCAAGTTTTGGTAAGGCAATTTAGGGTTCCAGGTGATGCTGAATGTTTTCAGATTTAATTGTCGGGTGAGCCTGTTTGGCTTTGACTTGCTCCCCTAGGCTCCACATGCCAGATTGGCGGGGATCCTGGAATCTAAGACAAGTTTTGGTAAAACAGTTTTGACAGCTAGGTAAGGCTGTATGCTTTAAGATTAAATAGTCGGGTGAGCGTGTTTGGCTTTGACTTGCGCCCCTAGGATGCAAATGCTGGAATAACAGGGTTCCTGGTATCTAAGACATGTTTTGGTAAGTCAGTTTTGGCGGCCAGGTGTGGCAATATGATTTAAAATTTAATAGTCGGGTGAGACTATTTGGCTTTGTCTTGCTCCCCTAGGCTACAAATGCTAGATTAACAGGGTTCCTGGTAACTGAGATAGGTTTAGGTAAATCAGTTTTGGCAGCTACGTAAGTCTGTATGTTTTAACAAACAAGTTTTGGTAAGGCAATTCTGAGTTCCAGGTGAGGCTGAATGTGTTAAGACTTAATAGTCGGGTGAGACTATTTTGCTTTGACTTGCTCCCCTAGGCTGCAAATGCTAGATTAACAGGGCTCCTGGTTTCTAAGGCAAGTTTTGGTAAAGCAGTTTTGGCAGCTACGTAAGTCTGTATGTTTTAAGATTAAATTGTCGGGTGAGCCTGTTTGGCTTTGACTTGCTCCCCTAGGCTCCACATGCCAGATTGGCGGGGCTCCTGGAATCTAAGACAAGTTTTGGTAAAACAGTTTTGACAGCTAGGTAAGGCTGTATGCTTTAAGATTAAATAGTCGGGTGAGCGTGTTTGGCTTTGACTTGCGCCCCTAGGATGCAAATGCTGGAATAACAGGGTTCCTGGTATCTAAGACATGTTTTGGTAAGTCAGTTTTGGCGGCCAGATGGGGCTATATGTTGTAAGATTTAATAGTTTGGTGAGCCTGTTTGGCTATGACTTGCGCCCCTAGGATGCAAATGCTGAATTAACAGGGTTCCTGGTATCTGAGGCAAGTTTTGGTAAGGCAATTTTGAGTTCCAGGTGTGGCTGAATGAGTTAAAATTTAATAGTCGGGTGAGGCTATTAGGCTTTGTTTTGCGCCCCTAGGCTGCACATGCTAGATTGGCGGGGCTCCTGGAATCTAAGACAAGTTTTGGTAAAACACTTTTGACAGCTAGGTAAGGCTGTATGCTTTCAGATTAAATAGTCGGGTGAGCGTGTTTGGCTTTGACTTGCGCCCCTAGGATGCAAATGCTTGAATAACAGGGTTCCTGTTATCTAAGACAAGTTTTGGTAAATCAGTTTTGGCGTCTATGGGGCTATATGTTTTAGGATTAAATAGTCGGATGAGCCTGATTGGCTTTGACTTTCTCCCCTAGGCTGCACATGCCAGATTGGCGTTGCTCCTGGAATCTAAGACAAGTTTTGGTAAAACACTTTTGACAGCTAGGTAAGGCTGTATGCTTTCAGATTAAATAGTCGGGTGAGCGTGTTTGGCTTTGACTTGCGCCCCTAGGATGCAAATGCTTGAATAACAGGGTTCCTGTTATCTGAGACATGTTTTGGTAAATCAGTTTTGGCGGACAGGTGGGGCAATATGATTTAAAATTTAATAGTCGGGTGAGACTATTTGGATTTGTCTTGCTCCCCTAGGCTTCAAATGCTAGATTAACAGGGTTCCTGGTAACTGAGACAAGTTTTGTTAAATCATTTTTGGCGGCCAGATGGGGCTATATGTTTTAAGATTTAATAGTCGGGAGAGCCTGTTTGGCTTTGACTTGCGCCCCTAGCGTGCAAATGCTTGAATAACAGGGTTCCTGTTATCTGAGACATGTTTTGGTAAATCAGTTTTGGCGGACAGGTGGGGCAATATGATTTAAAATTTAAAAGTCGGGTGAGACTATTTGGATTTGTCTTGCTCCCCTAGGCTACAAATGCTAGATTAACAGGGTTCCTGGTAACTGAGATAGGTTTAGGTAAATCAGTTTGTTCAGTTTTTTTTGGCAGCTACGTAAGTCTGTATGTTTTAACAAACAAGTTTTGGTAAGGCAATTTTGAGTTCCAGGTGAGGCTGAATGTGTTAAGACTTAATAGTCGGGTGAGACTATTTTGCTTTGACTTGCTCCCCTAGGCTGCAAATGCTAGATTAACAGGGCTCCTGGTTTCTAAGGCAAGTTTTGTTAAAGCAGTTTTGGCAGCTACGTAAGTCTGTATGTTTTAAGATTAAATAGTCGGGTGAGCGTGTTTGGCTTTGACTTGCGCCCCTAGGATGCAAATGCTGGAATAACAGGGTTCCTGGTATCTAAGACATGTTTTGGTAAGTCAGTTTTGGCGGCCAGATGGGGCAAAATGTTGTAAGATTTAATAGTTTGGTGAGCCTGTTTGGCTTTGACGTGCGCCCCTAGGATGCAAATGCTGAATTAACAGGGTTCCTGGTATCTGAGACAAGGTTTGGTAAGGCAATTTTGAGTTCCAGGTATGGCTGAATGAGTTAAAATTTAATAGTCGGGTGAGGCTATTAGGCTTTGTTTTGCGCCCCTAGGCTGCACATGCTAGATTGGCGGGGCTCCTGGAATCTAAGACAAGTTTTGGTAAAACACTTTTGACAGCTAGGTAAGGCTGTATGCTTTCAGATTAAATAGTCGGTTGAGCGTGTTTGGCTTTGACTTGCGCCCCTAGGATGCAAATGCTGGAATAACAGGGTTCCTGGTATCTAAGACATGTTTTGGTAAGTCAGTTTTGGCGGACAGGTGGGGCAATATGATTTAAAATTTAATAGTCGGGTGAGACTATTTGGATTTGTCTTGCTCCCCTAGGGTACAAATGCTAGATTAACAGGGTTCCTGGTAACTGAGATAGGTTTAGGTAAATCAGTTTGTTCAGTTTTTTTTGGCAGCTACGTAAGTCTGTATGTTTTAACAAACAAGTTTTGGTAAGGCAATTTTGAGTTCCAGGTGAGGCTGAATGTGTTAAGACTTAATAGTCGGGTGAGACTATTTTGCTTTGACTTGCTCCCCTAGGCTGCAAATGCTAGATTAACAGGGCTCCTGGTTTCTAAGGCAAGTTTTGTTAAAGCAGTTTTGGCAGCTACGTAAGTCTGTATGTTTTAAGATTAAATAGTCGGGTGAGCGTGTTTGGCTTTGACTTGCGCCCCTAGGATGCAAATGCTGGAATAACAGGGTTCCTGGTATCTAAGACATGTTTTGGTAAGTCAGTTTTGGCGGCCAGATGGGGCAAAATGTTGTAAGATTTAATAGTTTGGTGAGCCTGTTTGGCTTTGACGTGCGCCCCTAGGATGCAAATGCTGAATTAACAGGGTTCCTGGTATCTGAGACAAGGTTTGGTAAGGCAATTTTGAGTTCCAGGTATGGCTGAATGAGTTAAAATTTAATAGTCGGGTGAGGCTATTAGGCTTTGTTTTGCGCCCCTAGGCTGCACATGCTAGATTGGCGGGGCTCCTGGAATCTAAGACAAGTTTTGGTAAAACACTTTTGACAGCTAGGTAAGGCTGTATGCTTTCAGATTAAATAGTCGGTTGAGCGTGTTTGGCTTTGACTTGCGCCCCTAGGATGCAAATGCTTGAATAACAGGGTTCCTGTTATCTAACACAAGTTTTGGTAAATCAGTTTTGGCGTCTATGGGGCTATATGTTTTAGGATTAAATAGTCGGATGAGCCTGATTGGCTTTGACTTTCTCCCCTAGGCTGCACATGCCAGATTGGCGGTGCTCCTGGAATCTAAGACAAGTTTTGGTAAAACAGTTTTGACAGCTAGGTAAGGCTGTATGCTTCAAGATTGAGCGTGTTTGGCTTTGACTTGCGCCCCTAGTATGCAATTGCTGGAATAACAGGGTTCCTGGTATCTAAGACAAGTTTTGTTAAATCATTTTTGGCGGCCAGATGGGGCTATATTTTTTAAGATTTAATAGTCGGGAGAGCCTCTTTGGCTTTGACTTGCGCCCCTAGCATGCAAATGCTGGATTAACAGGGTTCCTGGTATCTGAATCAAGTTTGGGTAAGGCAATTTAGGGTTCCAGGTGATGCTGAATGTTTTCAGATCTAATAGTCGGATGAGTCTGTTTGGCTTTGACTTGCTCCCCTAGGCTGCACATGCCAGATTGGCGGGGCTCCTGGAATCTAAGACAAGTTTTTGTAAAACAGTTTTGACAGCTGCGTAAGGCTGTATGCTTTAAGATTAAATAGTCGGGTGAGCGTGTTTGGCTTTGACTTGCGCCCCTAGGATGCAAATGCTGGAATAACAGGGTTCCTGGTATCTAAGACATGTTTTGGTAAGTCAGTTTTGGCGGACAGGTGGGGCAATATGATTTAAAATTTAATAGTCGGGTGAGACTATTTGGATTTGTCTTGCTCCCCTAGGGTACAAATGCTAGATTAACAGGGTTCCTGGTAACTGAGATAGGTTTAGGTAAATCAGTTTGTTCAGTTTTTTTGGCAGCTACGTAAGTCTGTATGTTTTAACAAACAAGTTTTGGTAAGGCAATTTTGAGTTCCAGGTGAGGCTGAATGTGTTAAGACTTAATAGTCGGGTGAGACTATTTTGCTTTGACTTGCTCCCCTAGGCTGCAAATGCTAGATTAACAGGGCTCCTGGTTTCTAAGGCAAGTTTTGGTAAAGCAGTTTTGGCAGCTACGTGAGTCTGTATGTTTTAAGATTAAATAGTCGGGTGAGCGTGTTTGGCTTTGACTTGCGCCCCTAGCATGCAAATGCTGGATTAACAGGGTTCCTGGTATCTGAATCAAGTTTTGGTAAGGCAATTTAGGGTTCCAGGTGATGCTGAATGTTTTCAGATTTAATTGTCGGGTGAGCCTGTTTGGCTTTGACTTGCTCCCCTAGGCTCCACATGCCAGATTGGCGGGGATCCTGGAATCTAAGACAAGTTTTGGTAAAACAGTTTTGACAGCTAGGTAAGGCTGTATGCTTTAAGATTAAATAGTCGGGTGAGCGTGTTTGGCTTTGACTTGCGCCCCTAGGATGCAAATGCTGGAATAACAGGGTTCCTGGTATCTAAGACATGTTTTGGTAAGTCAGTTTTGGCGGCCAGATGGGGCTATATGTTGTAAGATTTAATAGTTTGGTGAGCCTGTTTGGCTATGACTTGCGCCCCTAGGATGCAAATGCTGAATTAACAGGGTTCCTGGTATCTGAGGCAAGTTTTGGTAAGGCAATTTTGAGTTCCAGGTGTGGCTGAATGAGTTAAAATTTAATAGTCGGGTGAGGCTATTAGGCTTTGTTTTGCGCCCCTAGGCTGCACATGCTAGATTGGCGGGGCTCCTGGAATCTAAGACAAGTTTTGGTAAAACACTTTTGACAGCTAGGTAAGGCTGTATGCTTTCAGATTAAATAGTCGGGTGAGCGTGTTTGGCTTTGACTTCCGCCCCTAGGATGCAAATGCTTGAATAACAGGGTTCCTGTTATCTAAGACAAGTTTTGGTAAATCAGTTTTGGCGTCTATGGGGCTATATGTTTTAGGATTAAATAGTCGGATGAGCCTGATTGGCTTTGACTTGCTCCCCTAGGCTGCACATGCCAGATTGGCGTTGCTCCTGGAATCTAAGACAAGTTTTGGTAAAACACTTTTGACAGCTAGGTAAGGCTGTATGCTTTCAGATTAAATAGTCGGGTGAGCGTGTTTGGCTTTGACTTGCGCCCCTAGGATGCAAATGCTTGAATAACAGGGTTCCTGTTATCTGAGACATGTTTTGGTAAATCAGTTTTGGCGGACAGGTGGGGCAATATGATTTAAAATTTAATAGTCGGGTGAGACTATTTGGATTTGTCTTGCTCCCCTAGGCTACAAATGCTAGATTAACAGGGTTCCTGGTAACTGAGACAAGTTTTGTTAAATCATTTTTGGCGGCCAGATGGGGCTATATGTTTTAAGATTTAATAGTCGGGAGAGCCTGTTTGGCTTTGACTTGCGCCCCTAGCGTGCAAATGCTTGAATAACAGGGTTCCTGTTATCTGAGACATGTTTTGGTAAATCAGTTTTGGCGGACAGGTGGGGCAATATGATTTAAAATTTAAAAGTCGGGTGAGACTATTTGGATTTGTCTTGCTCCCCTAGGCTACAAATGCTAGATTAACAGGGTTCCTGGTAACTGAGATAGGTTTAGGTAAATCAGTTTGTTCAGTTTTTTTTTGGCAGCTACGTAAGTCTGTATGTTTTAACAAACAAGTTTTGGTAAGGCAATTTTGAGTTCCAGGTGAGGCTGAATGTGTTAAGACTTAATAGTCGGGTGAGACTATTTTGCTTTGACTTGCTCCCCTAGGCTGCAAATGCTAGATTAACAGGGCTCCTGGTTTATAAGGCAAGTTTTGTTAAAGCAGTTTTGGCAGCTACGTAAGTCTGTATGTTTTAAGATTAAATAGTCGGGTGAGCGTGTTTGGCTTTGACTTGCGCCCCTAGGATGCAAATGCTGGAATAACAGGGTTCCTGGTATCTAAGACATGTTTTGGTAAGTCAGTTTTGGCGGCCAGATGGGGCAAAATGTTGTAAGATTTAATAGTTTGGTGAGCCTGTTTGGCTTTGACGTGCGCCCCTAGGATGCAAATGCTGAATTAACAGGGTTCCTGGTATCTGAGACAAGGTTTGGTAAGGCAATTTTGAGTTCCAGGCATGGCTGAATGAGTTAAAATTTAATAGTCGGGTGAGGCTATTAGGCTTTGTTTTGCGCCCCTAGGCTGCACATGCTAGATTGGCGGGGCTCCTGGAATCTAAGACAAGTTTTGGTAAAACACTTTTGACAGCTAGGTAAGGCTGTATGCTTTCAGATTAAATAGTCGGGTGAGCGTGTTTGGCTTTGACTTGCGCCCCTAGGATGCAAATGCTTGAATAACAGGGTTCCTGTTATCTAAGACAAGTTTTGGTAAATCAGTTTTGGCGTCTATGGGGCTATATGTTTTAGGATTAAATAGTCGGATGAGCCTGATTGGCTTTGACTTTCTCCCCTAGGCTGCACATGCCAGATTGGCGGTGCTCCTGGAATCTAAGACAAGTTTTGGTAAAACAGTTTTGACAGCTAGGTAAGGCTGTATGCTTCAAGATTGAGCGTGTTTGGCTTTGACTTGCGCCCCTAGTATGCAATTGCTGGAATAACAGGGTTCCTGGTATCTAAGACAAGTTTTGTTATATCATTTTTGGCGGCCAGATGGGGCTATATTTTTTAAGATTTAATAGTCGGGAGAGCCTCTTTGGCTTTGACTTACGCCCCTAGCATGCAAATGCTGGATTAACAGGGTTCCTGGTATGTGAATCAAGTTTTGGTAAGGCAATTTAGGGTTCCAGGTGATGCTGAATGTTTTCAGATATAATAGTCGGATGAGTCTGTTTGGCTTTGACTTGCTCCCCTAGGCTGCATATGCCAGATTGGCGGGGCTCCTGGAATCTAAGACAAGTTTTTGTAAAACAGTTTTGACAGCTACGTAAGGCTGTATGCTTTAAGATTAAATAGTCGGGTGAGCGTGTTTGGCTTTGACTTGCGCCCCTAGGATGCAAATGCTGGAATAACAGGGTTCCTGGTATCTAAGACATGTTTTGGTAAGTCAGTTTTGGCGGACAGGTGGGGCAATATGATTTAAAATTTAATAGTCGGGTGAGACTATTTGGATTTGTCTTGCTCCCCTAGGGTACAAATGCTAGATTAACAGGGTTCCTGGTAACTGAGATAGGTTTAGGTAAATCAGTCTGTTCAGTTTTTTTTGGCAGCTACGTAAGTCTGTATGTTTTAACAAACAAGTTTTGGTAAGGCAATTTTGAGTTCCAGCTGAGGCTGAATGTGTTAAGACTTAATAGTCGGGTGAGACTATTTTGCTTTGACTTGCTCCCCTAGGCTGCAAATGCTAGATTAACAGGGCTCCTGGTTTCTAAGGCAAGTTTTGGTAAAGCAGTTTTGGCAGCTACGTAAGTCTGTATGTTTTAAGATTAAATAGTCGGGTGAGCGTGTTTGGCTTTGACTTGCGCCCCTAGCATGCAAATGCTGGATTAACAGGGTTCCTGGTATCTGAATCAAGTTTTGGTAAGGCAATTTAGGGTTCCAGGTGATGCTGAATGTTTTCAGATTTAATTGTCGGGTGAGCCTGTTTGGCTTTGACTTGCTCCCCTAGGCTCCACATGCCAGATTGGCGGGGATCCTGGAATCTAAGACAAGTTTTGGTAAAACAGTTTTGACAGCTAGGTAAGGCTGTATGCTTTAAGATTAAATAGTCGGGTGAGCGTGTTTGGCTTTGACTTGCGCCCCTAGGATGCAAATGCTGGAATAACAGGGTTCCTGGTATCTAAGACATGTTTTGGTAAGTCAGTTTTGGCGGCCAGATGGGGCAAAATGTTGTAAGATTTAATAGTTTGGTGAGCCTGTTTGGCTTTGACTTGCGCCCCTAGGATGCACATGCTAGATTGGCGGGGCTCCTGGAATCTAAGACAAGTTTTGGTAAAACACTTTTGACAGCTAGGTAAGGCTGTATGCTTTCAGATTAAATAGTCGGGTGAGCGTGTTTGGCGTCTATGGGGCTATATGTTTTAGGATTAAATAGTCGGATGAGCCTGATTGGCTTTGACTTGCTCCCCTAGGCTGCACATGCCAGATTGGCGGTGCTCCTGGAATCTAAGACAAGTTTTGGTAAAACAGTTTTGACAGCTAGGTAAGGCTGTATGCTTCAAGATTGAGCGTGTTTGGCTTTGACTTGCGCCCCTAGTATGCAATTGCTGGAATAACAGGGTTCCTGGTATGTAAGACAAGTTTTGTTAAATCATTTTTGGCGGCCAGATGGGGCTATATGTTTTAAGATTTAATAGTCGGGAGAGCCTGTTTGGCTTTGACTTGCGCCCCTAACATGCAAATGCTGGATTAACATGGTTCCTGGTATCTGAATCAAGTTTTGGTAAGGCAATTTAGGGTTCCAGGTGATGCTGAATGTTTTCAGATTTAATAGTCGGATGAGTCTGTTTGGCTTTGACTTGCTCCCCTAGGCTGCACATGCCAGATTGGCGGGGCTCCTGGAATCTAAGACAAGTTTTGGTAAAACAGTTTTTACAGCTACGTAAGTCTGTATTTTTTAAGGTTAAATAGTCGGGTGAGTCTGTTTGACTTTGACTTGCTCCCCTAGGATGCAAATGCTGTATTAACAGGGTTCCTGGTATCTGAGACATGTTTTGGTAAATCAGTTTTGGCGGCCAGGTGTGGCAATATGATTTAAAATTTAATAGTCGGGTGAGACTATTTGGCTTTGTCTTGCTCCCCTAGGCTACAAATGCTAGATTAACAGGGTTCCTGGTAACTGAGATAGGTTTAGGTAAATCAGTTTTGGCAGCTAAGTAAGTCTGCATGTTTTAACAAACAAGTTTTGGTAAGGCAATTTTGTGTTCCAGGTGAGGCTGAATGTGTTAAGACTTAATAGTCGGGTGAGACTATTTTGCTTTGACTTGCTCCCCTAGGCTGCAAATGCTAGATTAACAGGGCTCCTGGTTTCTAAGGCAAGTTTTGGTAAAGCAGTTTTGGCAGCTACGTAAGTCTGTATGTTTTAAGATTAAATTGTCGGGTGAGCCTGTTTGGCTTTGACTTGCTCCCCTAGGCTCCACATGCCAGATTGGCGGGGCTCCTGGAATCTAAGACAAGTTTTGGTAAAACAGTTTTGACAGCTAGGTAAGGCTGTATGCTTTAAGATTAAATAGTCGGGTGAGCGTGTTTGGCTTTGACTTGCGCCCCTAGGATGCAAATGCTGGAATAACAGGGTTCCTGGTATCTAAGACAAGTTTTGGTAAGTCAGTTTTGGCGGCCAGATGGGGCTATATGTTGTAAGATTTAATAGTTTGGTGAGCCTGTTTGGCTTTGACTTGCGCCCCTAGGATGCAAATGCTGAATTAACAGGGTTCCTGGTATCTGAGACAAGTTTTGGTAAGGCAATTTTGAGTTCCAGGTGTGGCTGAATGAGTTAAAATTTAATAGTCGGGTGAGGCTATTAGGCTTTGTTTTGCGCCCCTAGGCTGCACATGCCAGATTGGCGGGGCTCCTGGAATCTAAGACAAGTTTTGGTAAAACACTTTTGACAGCTAGGTAGGGCTGTATGCTTTCAGATTAAATAGTCGGGTGAGCGTGTTTGGCTTTAACTTGCGTCCCTAGGATGCATGTGCTGGAATAACAGGGTTCCTGTTATCTAAGACAAGTTTTGGTAAATCAGTTTTGGCGTCTATGGGGCTATATGTTTTAGGATTAAATAGTCGGATGAGCCTGTTTGGCTTTGACTTGCTCCCCTAGGCTGCACATGCCAGATTGGCGGGGCTCCTGGAATGTAAGACAAGTTTTGGTAGAACAGTTTTGACAGCTAGGTAAGGCTGTATGCTTTCAGATTAAATAGTCGGGTGAGCGTGTTTGGCTTTGACTTGCGCCCCTAGGATGCAAATGCTGGAATAACAGGGTTCCTGGTATCTAAGACAAGTTTTGGTAAATCAGTTTTGGCATCTATGGGGCTATATGTTTTAGGATTAAGTAGTCGGATGACTCTGTTTGGCTTTGACTTGCTCCCCTAGGCTGCACATGCCAGATTGGCGGGGCTCCTGGAATCTAAGACAAGTTTTGGTAAAACACTTTTGACAGCTAGGTAAGGCTGTATGCTTTCAGATTAAATAGTCTTGTGAGCGTGCTTGGCTTTGACTTGCGCCCCTAGGATGCAAATGCTGGAATAACAGGGTTCCTGGTATCTAAGACAAGTTTTGGTAAATCAGTTTTGGCGTCTATGGGGCTATATATTTTAGGATTAAATAGTCGGATGAGCCTGTTTGGCTTTGACTTGCTCCCCTAGGCTGCACATGCCAGATTGGCGGGGCTCCTGGAATCTAAGACAAGTTTTGGTAAAACAGTTTTGACAGCTACGTAAGTCTGTATTTTTTAAGGTTAAATAGTCGGTTGAGTCTGTTTGACTTTGACTTGCTCCCCTAGGATGCAAATGCTGT
The DNA here is from genome assembly GCA_037075305.1 of Drosophila kanekoi. NCBI lineage: Eukaryota > Metazoa > Arthropoda > Insecta > Diptera > Drosophilidae > Drosophila > Drosophila kanekoi. The sequence goes on along the minus strand of JBAMCE010000684.1, from coordinate 542,541 downwards.
ATTAACAGGGTTCCTGGTATCTGAGACATGTTTTGGTAAATCAGTTTTGGCGGCCAGGTGTGGCAATATGATTTAAAATTTAATAGTCGGGTGAGACTATTTGGCTTTGTCTTGCTCCCCTAGGCTACAAATGCTAGATTAACAGGGTTCCTGGTAACTGAGATAGGTTTAGGTAAATCAGTTTTGGCAGCTACGTAAGTCTGTATGTTTTAACAAACAAGTTTTGGTAAGGCAATTTTGAGTTCCAGGTGAGGCTGAATGTGTTAAGACTTAATAGTCGGGTGAGACAATTTTGCTTTGACTTGCTCCCCTAGGCTGCAAATGCTAGATTAACAGGGCTCCTGGTTTCTAAGGCAAGTTTTGGTAAAGCAGTTTTGGCAGCTACGTAAGTCTGTATGTTTTAAGATTAAATTGTCGGGTGAGCCTGTTTGGCTTTGACTTGCTCCCCTAGGCTCCACATGCCAGATTGGCGGGGCTCCTGGAATCTAAGACAAGTTTTGGTAAAACAGTTTTGACAGCTAGGTAAGGCTGTATGCTTTAAGATTAAATAGTCGGGTGAGCGTTTTTGGCTTTGACTTGCGCCCCTAGGATGCAAATGCTGGAATAACAGGGTTCCTGGTATCTAAGACATGTTTTGGTAAATCAGTTTTGGCGGCCAGGTGGGGTAATATGATTTAAAATTTAATAGTCGGGTGAGACTATTTGGCTTTGTCTTGCTCCCCTAGGCTACAAATGCTGGATTAACAGGGTTCCTGATTTCTGAATCAAGTTTTGGTAAGGCAATTTTGGGTTCCAGGTGATGCTGAATGTTTTCAGATTTAATAGTCGGATGAGTCTGTTTGGCTTTGACTTGCTCCCCTAGGCTGCACATGCCAGATTGGCGGGGCTCCTGGAATGTAAGACAAGTTTTGGTAGAACAGTTTTGACAGCTAGGTAAGGCTGTATGCTTTAAGATTAAATAGTCGGGTGAGCGTGTTTGGCTTTGACTTGCGCCCCTAGGATGCAAATGCTGGAATAACAGGGTTCCTGGTATCTAAGACAAGTTTTGGTAAATCAGTTTTGGCATCTATGGGGCTATATGTTTTAGGATTAAGTAGTCGGATGAGCCTGTTTGGCTTTGACTTGCTCCCCTAGGCTGCACATGCCAGATTGGCGGGGCTCCTGGAATGTAAGACAAGTGTTGGTAAAACAGTTTTGACAGCTAGGTAAGGCTGTATTTTTTAGGGTTAAATAGTCGGGTGAGCGTGTTTGGCTTTGACTTGCGCCCCTAGGATGCAAATGCTGGAATAACAGGGTTCCTGGTATCTAAGACAAGTTTTGGTAAATCAGTTTTGGCATCTATGGGGCTATATGTTTTAGGATTAAGTAGTCGGATGAGCCTGTTTGGCTTTGACTTGCTCCCCTAGGCTGCACATGCCAGATTGGCGGGGCTCCTGGAATGTAAGACAAGTGTTGGTAAAACAGTTTTGACAGCTAGGTAAGGCTGTATGCTTTAAGATTAAATAGTCGGGTGAGCGTGTTTGGCTTTGGCTTGCGCCCCTAGGATGCAAATGCTGGAATAACAGGTTTCCTGGTATCTAAGACAAGTTTTCGTAAATCAGTGTTGGCGGCCAGATGGGGCTATATGTTTTAAGATTTAATAGTCGGATGAGCCTGTTTGGCTTTGACTTGCTCCCCTAGGATGCAAATGCTGGATTAACAGGGTTCCTGATATCTGAATCAAGTTTTGGTAAGGCAATTTTGGGTTCCAGGTGATGCTGAATGTTTTCAGAATTAAAAGTCGGATGAGTCTGTTTGGCTTTGACTTGCTCCCCTAGGCTGCACATGCCAGATTGGCGGGGCTCCTAGAATCTAAGACAAGTTTTGGTAAAGCAGTTTTGGCAGCTACGTAAGTCTGTATGTCTTAAGATTAAATTGTCGGGTGAGCCTGTTTGGCTTTAACTTGCTCCCCTAGGCTCCACATGCCAGATTGGCGGGGCTCCTGGAATCTAAGACAAGTTTTGGTAAAACAGTTTTGACAGCTAGGTAAGGCTGTATGCTTTAAGATTAAATAGTCGGGTGAGCGTGTTTGGCTTTGACTTGCGCCCCTAGGATGCAAATGCTGGAATAACAGGGTTCCTGGTTTCTAAGACAAGTTTTGGTAAGTCAGTTTTGGCGGCCAGATGGGGCTATATGTTGTAAGATTTAATAGTTTGGTGAGCCTGTTTGGCTTTGACTTGCGCCCCTAGGATGCAAATGCTGGAATAACAGGGTTCCTGGTTTCTAAGACAAGTTTTGGTAAGTCAGTTTTGGCGGCCAGATGGGGCTATATGTTGTAAGATTTAATAGTTTGGTGAGCCTGTTTGGCTTTGACTTGCGCCCCTAGGATGCAAATGCTGAATTAACAGGGTTCCTGGTATCTGAGACAAGTTTTGGTAAGGCAATTTTGAGTTCCAGGTGTGGCTGAATGAGTTAAAATTTAATAGTCGGGTGAGGCTATTAGGCTTTGTTTTGCGCCCCTAGGCTGCACATGCCAGATTGGCGGGGCTCCTGGAATCTAAGACAAGTTTTGGTAAAACACTTTTGACAGCTAGGTAGGGCTGTATGCTTTCAGATTAAATAGTCGGGTGAGCGTGTTTGGCTTTAACTTGCGCCCCTAGGATGCATGTGCTGGAATAACAGGGTTCCTGTTATCTAAGACAAGTTTTGGTAAATCAGTTTTGGCGTCTATGGGGCTATATGTTTTAGGATTAAATAGTCGGATGAGCCTGTTTGGCTTTGACTTGCTCCCCTAGGCTGCACATGCCAGATTGGCGGGGCTCCTGGAATGTAAGACAAGTTTTGGTAGAACAGTTTTGACAGCTAGGTAAGGCTGTATGCTTTCAGATTAAATAGTCGGGTGAGCGTGTTTGGCTTTGACTTGCGCCCCTAGGATGCAAATGCTGGAATAACAGGGTTCCTGGTATCTAAGACAAGTTTTGGTAAATCAGTTTTGGCATCTATGGGGCTATATGTTTTAGGATTAAGTAGTCGGATGAGACTGTTTGTCTTTGACTTGCTCCCCTAGGCTGCACATGCCAGATTGGCGGGGCTCCTGGAATCTAAGACAAGTTTTGGTAAAACACTTTTGACAGCTAGGTAAGGCTGTATGCTTTCAAATTAAATAGTCTTGTGAGCGTGTTTGGCTTTGACTTGCGCCCCTAGGATGCAAATGCTGGAATAACAGGGTTCCTGGTATCTAAGACAAGTTTTGGTAAATCAGTTTTGGCGTCTATGGGGCTATATATTTTAGGATTAAATAGTCGGATGAGCCTGTTTGGCTTTGACTTGCTCCCCTAGGCTGCACATGCCAGATTGGCGGGGCTCCTGGAATCTAAGACAAGTTTTGGTAAAACAGTTTTGACAGCTACGTAAGTCTGTATTTTTTAAGGTTAAATAGTCGGTTGAGTCTGTTTGACTTTGACTTGCTCCCCTAGGATGCAAATGCTGTATTAACAGGGTTCCTGGTATCTGAGACATGTTTTGGTAAATCAGTTTTGGCGGCCAGGTGTGGCAATATGATTTAAAATTTAATAGTCGGGTGAGACTATTTGGCTTTGTCTTGCTCCCCTAGGCTACAAATGCTAGATTAACAGGGTTCCTGGTAACTGAGATAGGTTTAGGTAAATCAGTTTTGGCAGCTACGTAAGTCTGTATGTTTTAACAAACAAGTTTTGGTAAGGCAATTTTGAGTTCCAGGTGAGGCTGAATGTGTTAAGACTTAATAGTCGGGTGAGACTATTTTGCTTTGACTTGCTCCCCTAGGCTGCAAATGCTAGATTAACAGGGCTCCTGGTTTCTAAGGCAAGTTTTGGTAAAGCAGTTTTGGCAGCTACGTAAGTCTGTATGTTTTAAGATTAAATTGTCGGGTGAGCCTGTTTGGCTTTGACTTGCTCCCCTGGGCTCCACATGCCAGATTGGCGGGGCTCCTGGAATCTAAGACAAGTTTTGGTAAAACCGTTTTGACAGCTAGGTAAGGCTGTATGCTTTAAGATTAAATAGTCGGGTGAGCGTTTTTGGCTTTGACTTGCGCCCCTAGGATGCAAATGCTGGAATAACAGGGTTCCTGGTATCTAAGACATGTTTTGGTAAATCAGTTTTGGCGGCCAGGTGGGGCAATATGATTTAAAATTTAATAGTCGGGTGAGACTATTTGGCTTTGTCTTGCTCCCCTAGGCTACAAATGCTGGATTAACAGGGTTCCTGATTTCTGAATCAAGTTTTGGTAAGGCAATTTTGGGTTCCAGGTGATGCTGAATGTTTTCAGATTTAATAGTCGGATGAGTCTGTTTGGCTTTGACTTGCTCCCCTAGGCTGCACATGCCAGATTGGCGGGGCTCCTGGAATGTAAGACAAGTTTTGGTAGAACAGTTTTGACAGCTAGGTAAGGCTGTATGCTTTAAGATTAAATAGTCGGGTGAGCGTGTTTGGCTTTGACTTGCGCTCCTAGGATGCAAATGCTGGAATAACAGGGTTCCTGGTATCTAAGACAAGTTTTGGTAAATCAGTTTTGGCATCTATGGGGCTATATGTTTTAGGATTAAGTAGTCGGATGAGCCTGTTTGGCTTTGACTTGCTCCCCTAGGCTGCACATGCCAGATTGGCGGGGCTCCTGGAATGTAAGACAAGTGTTGGTAAAACAGTTTTGACAGCTAGGTAAGGCTGTATTTTTTAAGGTTAAATAGTCGGGTGAGCGTGTTTGGCTTTGACTTGCGCCCCTAGGATGCAAATGCTGGAATAACAGGGTTCCTGGTATCTAAGACAAGTTTTGGTAAATCAGTTTTGGCATCTATGGGGCTATATGTTTTAGGATTAAGTAGTCGGATGAGCCTGTTTGGCTTTGACTTGCTCCCCTAGGCTGCACATGCCAGATTGGCGGGGCTCCTGGAATGTAAGACAAGTGTTGGTAAAACAGTTTTGACAGCTAGGTAAGGCTGTATGCTTTAAGATTAAATAGTCGGGTGAGCGTGTTTGGCTTTGGCTTGCGCCCCTAGGATGCAAATGCTGGAATAACAGGTTTCCTGGTATCTAAGACAAGTTTTCGTAAATCAGTGTTGGCGGCCAGATGGGGCTATATGTTTTAAGATTTAATAGTCGGATGAGCCTGTTTGGCTTTGACTTGCTCCCCTAGGATGCAAATGCTGGATTAACAGGGTTCCTGATATCTGAATCAAGTTTTGGTAAGGCAATTTTGGGTTCCAGGTGATGCTGAATGTTTTCAGAATTAATAGTCGGATGAGTCTGTTTGGCTTTGACTTGCTCCCCTAGGCTGCACATGCCAGATTGGCGGGGCTCCTGGAATCTAAGACAAGTTTTGGTAAAACAGTTTTGACAGCTACGTAAGTCTGTATTTTTTAAGGGTAAATAGTCGGGTGAGTCTGTTTGACTTTGACTTGCTCCCCTAGGATGCAAATGCTGTATTAACAGGGTTCCTGGTATCTGAGACATGTTTTGGTAAATCAGTTTTGGCGGCCAGGTGGGGCAATATGATTTAAAATTTAATAGTCGGGTGAGACTATTTGGCTTTGTCTTGCTCCCCTAGGCTACAAATGCTAAATCAGTTTTGGCAGCTACGTAAGTCTGTATGTTTTAACAAACAAGTTTTGGTAAGCCAATTTTGAGTTCAAGGTGAGGCTGAATGTGTTAAGACTTAATAGTCGTTTGAGACTATTTGGCTTTGACTTTCTCCCCTAGGCGACACATGCCAGATTGGCGGGGCACCTGGAATCTAAAAAAAGTTTTGGTAAAACAGTTTTGACAGCTACGTAAGTCTGTATGTTTTAAGATTAAACTGTCGGGAGAGCCTGTTTGGCATTGACTTGCTCCCCTAGGCTCCACATGCCAGATTGGCTTGGCTCCTGGAATCTAAGACAAGGTTTGGTAAAACAGTTTTGACGGCTGGGCAAGACTGTATGTTTTAAGATTAAATAGTCGGTTGAGCCTGTTTGGCTTTGAGTTTCGCCCCTAGGATGCAAATGCTGGATAAACAGGGTTCCTGGTATTGGTAGGGCAATTTTGAGTTCCAGGTGAGGCTGAATGTGTTAAGATTTAATAGTCGGGTGAGACTATTTTGCTTTGACTTGCTCCCCTAGGCTGCAAATGCTAGATTAACAAGGCTCCTGGTTTTTAAGGCATGTTTTGGTAAAGCAGTTTTGGCAGCTACGTAAGTCTGTATGTTTTAAGATTAAATAGTCGGGTGAGCGTGTTAGGCTTTGACTTGCAAATGCTGGAATAACAGGGTTCCTGGTAACTAAGACAAGTTTTGGTAAATTAGTTTTGGCGGCCAGATGGGGCTATATGTTTTAAGATTTAATAGTCGGGTGAGCCTGTTTGGCTTTGTTTTGCGCCCCTAGGCTGCACATGCCAGATTGGCGGGGCTCCTGGAATCTAAGACAAGTTTTGGTAAAACACTTTTGACAGCTAGGTAAGGCTGTATGCTTTCAGATTAAATAGTCGGGTGAGCGTGTTTGGCTTTGACTTGCGCCCCTAGAATGCAAATGTTGGAATAACAGGGTTCCTTGTATCTAAGACATGTTTTGGTAGGTCGGTTTTGGCGGCCAGATGGGGCTATATGTTTTAAGATTTAATAGTTTGGTGAACCTGTTTGGCATTGACTGGCGCCCCTAGGATGCAAATGCTGGATTAACAGGGTTCCTGGTATCTGAGACAAGTTTTGGTAAATCAGTTTTGGCGGCCAGATGGGGCTATATGTTTTAGGATTAAATAGTCGGATGAGCCTGTTTGGCTTTGACTTGCTCCCCTAGGCTGCTCATGCCAGATTGGCGGGGCTACTGGAATCTACGAAAAGTTTTGGTAAAACAGTTTTGACAGCTACGTAAGTCTGTATGCTTTAAGAGTAAATAGTCGGGTGAGCGTGTTTGGCTTTGACTTGCAAATGCTGGAATAACAGGGTTCCTGGTATCTAAGACAAGCTTTGGTAAATCAGTTTTGGCGGCCAGATGGGGCTATATGTTTTAAGATTTAATAGTCGGGTGAGCCTGTTTGGCTTTGACTTGCGCCCCTAGGATGCAAATGCTGCATTAACAGTGTTCCTGTTATCTGAGACAAGTTTTGGTAAAACAGTTTTGACAGCTAGGTAAGGCTGTATGCTATAAGATTAAATAGTCGGGTGAGCGTGTTTGGCTTTGACTTGCAAATGCTGGAATAACAGGGTTCCTGGTATCTAAGACAAGCTTTGGTAAATCAGTTTTGGCGGCCAGATGGGGCTATATGTTTTAAGATTTAATAGTCGGGTGAGCCTGTTTGGCATTGACTGGCGCCCCTAGGATGCAAATGCTGGATTAACAGGGTTCCTGGTATCTGAGACAAGTTTTGGTAAATCAGTTTTGGCGGCCAGATGGGGCTATATGTTTTAAGATTTAATAGTCGGGTGAGCCTGTTTGGCTTTGACTTGCGCCCCTAGGATGCAAATGCTGCATTAACAGTGTTCCTGTTATCTGAGACAAGTTTTGGTAAAACAGTTTTGACAGCTAGGTAAGGCTGTATGCTATAAGATTAAATAGTCGGGTGAGCGTGTTTGGCTTTGACTTGCGCCCGTAGGATGAAAATGCTGGAATAACACGGTTCCTGGCATCTAAGACAAGTTTTGGTAAATCATTTTTGGCGGCCAGATGGGGCTATATGTTTTAAGACTTAATAGTCGGGAGAGCCTGTTTGGCTTTGACTTGCGCCCCTAGGATGCAAATGCTGCATTAACAGGGTTCCTGGTATCTGAGACAAGTTTTGGTAAAGCAGCTTTGGCAACTACGTAAGTCTGTATGTTTTAAGATTAAATTGTCGGGTGAGCCTGTTTGGCTTTGACTTGCTCCCTTAGGCTCCACATGCCAGATTGGCTTGGCTCCTGATCTCTAAGACAGGGTTTGGTAAAACAGTTTTGACAGCTGGGCAAGACTGTATGTTTTAAGATTAAATAGTTGGTTGAGCCTGTTTGGCTTTGACTTGCGCCCCTCGGATGCAAATGCTGCATTAACAGGGTTCCTGGTATCTGAAACAAGTTTTGGTAAAGCAGCTTTGGCAACTACGTAAGTCTGTATGTTTTAAGATTAAATTGTCGGGTGAGCCTGTTTGGCTTTGACTTGCTCCCTTAGGCTCCACATGCCAGATTGGCTTGGCTCCTGGAATCTAAGACAAGGTTTGGTAAAACAGTTTTGACAGCTAGGTAAGGCTGTATGCTTTGAGTTTAAATAGCTGGGGACGCTTGTTGGGCTTTGACTGGCGCCCCTAGGATGCAAATGCTGGAAGAACAGGGTTCCTGGTATCTAAGACAAGTTTTGGTAAATCATTTTTGGCGGCCAGATGGTGCTATATGTTTTAAGATTTAATAGTCGGGAGAGCCTGTTTGGCTTTGACTTGCGCCCCTAGGATGCAAATGCTGCATTAACAGGGTTCCTGGTATCTGAGACAAGTTTTGGTAAAGCAGCTTTGGCAACTACGTAAGTCTGTATGTTTTAAGATTAAATTGTCGGGTGAGCCTGTTTGGCTTTGACTTGCTCCCTTAGGCTCCACATGCCCGATTGGCTTGGCTCCTGCAATCTAAGACAAGGTTTGGTAAAACAGTTTTGACAGCTGGGCAAGACTGTATGTTTTTAGATTAGATAGTCGGTTGAGCCTGTTTGGCTTTGAGTTGCGCCCCTAGGATGCAAATGCTGGATTAACAGGGTTCCTGGTATCTGAAACAAGTTTTGGTAAGGCAATTTTGAGTTCCAGGTGAGGCTGAATGTGTTAAGACTTAATAGTCGGCTGAGACTATTTTGCTTTGACTTGCTCCCCTAGGCTGCAAATGCTAGATTAACAGGGCTCCTGGTTTCTAAGGCAAGTTTTGGTAAAGCAGTTTTGGCAGCTACGTTAGTCTGTATGTTTTAAGATTAAATTGTCGGGAGAGCCTGTTTGGCTTTGACTTGCGCGCCTAGGATGCAAATGCTGGATAACCAGGGTTCCTGGAATCTGAGACAAGTTTTGGTAAGGCAATTCTGAGTTCCAGGTGAGGCTGAATGTGTTCAGACTTAATAGTCGGGTGAGACTATTTTGCTTTGACTTGCTCCCCTAGGCTGCAAATGCTAGATTAACAGGGCTCCTGGTTTCTAAGGCAAGTTTTGGTAAAGCAGTTTTGGCAGCCAGATGGGGCTGTATGTTTTAAGATTAAATTCTCGGGTGAGCCTGTTTGGTTTTGACTTGCTCCCCTAGGCTCCACTTGCCAGATTGGCGGGGCTCCTGGAATCTAAAAAAAGGTTTGGAAAAACAGTTTTGGCAGCTGGGCAAGACTGTATGTTTTAAGATTAAATAGTCGGTTGAGCCTATTTGGCCTTGACTTGCGCCCCTAGGATGCAAATGCTGGATTAACATTGTTCCTGGTATCTGAAACAAGTTTTGGTAAGGCAATTTTGAGTTCCAGGTGAGGCTGAATGTTTGAAGACTTAATAGTCGGATGAGCCTGTTTGGCTTTGACTTGCTCCACTAGGCTGTACACGCCAGATTGGCGGTGCTCCTGGAATCTAAGACAAATTTTGGTAAAACAGTTTTGACAGCTAGGTAAGGCTGTATGCTTTAAGATTAAATAGTCGGGTGAGCGTGCTTGGCTTTGACTTGCGCCCCTAGGATGTAAATGCTGGAATAACAGGGTTCCTGGTATCTAAGACAAGTTTTGGTAAATCATTTTTGGCGGCCAGATGGGGCTATATGTTTTAAGATTTAATAGTTGGGAGAGCCTGTTTGGCTTTGACTTGCGCCCCTAGGATGCAAATGCTGCCTTAACAGGGTTCCTGGTATCTGAGACAAGTTTTGGTAAAGCAGCTTTGGCAACTACGTAAGTCTGTATGTTTTAAGATTAAATTGTCGGGTGAGCCTGTTTGGCTTTGACTTGCTCCCTTGGGCTCCACATGCCAGATTGGCTTGGCTCCTGGAATCTAAGACAAGGATTGGTAAAACAGTTTTGACAGCAGGGCAAGACTGTATGTTTTAAGATTAAATAGTCGGTTGAGCCTGTTTGGCTTTGAGTTGCGCCCCTAGGATGCAAATGCTGGATTAACAGGGTTCCTGGTATCTGAAACAAGTTTTGGTAAGGCAATTTTGAGTACCAGGTGAGGATGAATGTGTTAAGATTTAATAGTCGGGTGAGACAATTTTGCTTTGACTTGCCCCCCTAGGCTGCGAATGCTAGATTAACAGGGCTCCTGGTTTCTAAGGCAAGTTTTGGTGAAGCAGTTTTGGCAGCTACGTAAGTCTGTAGGTTTTAAGATTAAATTGTCGGGTGAGCCTGTTTGGCTTTGACTTGCTCCCCTAGGCTCCACATGCAAGATTGGCGGGGCTCCTGGAATCTAAGACAAGTTTTGGTAAAACAGTTTTGACAGCTAGGTAAGGCTGTATGCTTTAAGTTTAAATAGCCGGGGATGCTTGTTGGGCTTTGACTTGCGCCCCTAGGATGCAAATGCTGGAATAACAGGGTTCCTGGTATCTAAGATAAGTTTTGGTAAATCATTTTTGGCGGCCAGATGGTGCTATATGTCATAAGATTTAATAGTCGGGAGTGCCTGTTTGGCTTTGACTTGCGCCCCTAGGATGCAAATGCTGCATTAACAGTGTTCCTGGTATCTGAGAAAAGTTTTGGTAAAGCAGCTTTGGCAACTACGTAAATCTGTATGTTTTAAGATTAAATTGTCGGGTGAGCCTGTTTGGCTTTGACTTGCTCCCTTAGGCTCCACATGCCAGATTGGCTTGGCTCCTGCAATCTAAGACAAGGTTTGGTAAAACAGTTTTGACAGCTGGGCAAGACTATATGTTTTTAGATTAAATAGTCGGTTGAGCCTGTTTGGCTTTGAGTTGCGCCCCTAGGATGCAAATGCTGGATAAACAGGGTTCCTGGTATGTGAAACAAGTTTTGGTAAGGCAATTTTGAGTTCCAGGTGAGGCTGAATGTGTTAAGACTTAATAGTCGGATGAGACTATTTTGCTTTGACTTGCTCCCCTAGGCTGCAAATGCTAGATTAACAGGGGTCCTGGTTTCTGAGGCAAGTTTTGGTAAAGCAGTTTTGGCAGCTACGTAAGTCTGTATGTTTTAAGATTAAATTGTCGGGAGAGCCTGTTTGGCTTTGACTTGCGCCCCTAGGATGCAAATGCTGGATAAACAGGGTTCCTGGAATCTGAGACAAGTTTTGGTAAGGCAATTCTGAGTTCCAGGTGAGGCTGAATGTGGTCAGACTTAATAGTCGGGTGAGACTATTTTGCTTTGACTTGCTCCCCTAGGCTGCAAATGCTAGATTAACAGGGCTCCTGGTTTCTAAGGCAAGTTTTGGTGAAGCAGTTTTGGCAGCTACGTAAGTCTGTAGGTTTTAAGATTAAATTGTCGGGTGAGCCTGTTTGGCTTTGACTTGCTCCCCTAGGCTCCACATGCCAGATTGGCGGGGCTCCTGGAATCTAAGACAAGGTTTGGAAAAACAGTTTTGGCAGCTGGGAAAGACTGTATGTTTTAAGATTAAATAGTCGGTTGAGCCTATTTGGCCTTGACTTGCGCCCCTAGGATGCAAATGCTGGATTAACATTGTTCCTGGTATCTGAAACAAGTTTTGGTATGGCAATTTTGAGATCCAGGTGAGGCTGAATGTTTTAAGACTTAATAATCGGATGAGCCTGTTTGGCTTTGACTTGCTCCACTAGGCTCCACATGCCAGATTGGCGGTGCTCCTGGAATCTAAGACAAATTTTGGTAAAACAGTTTTGACAGCTAGGTAAGGCTGTATGCTTTAAGATTAAATAGTCGGGTGAGCGTGCTTGGCTTTGACTTGCGCCCCTAGGATGCAAATGCTGGAATAACAGGGTTCCTGGTATCTAAGACAAGTTTTGGTAAATCATTTTTGGCGGCCAGATGGGGCTATATGTTTTAAGATTTAATAGTCGGGAGAGCCTGTTTGGCTTTGACTTGCGCCCCTTGGATGCAAATGCTGCATTAACAGGGTTCCTGGTATCTGAAACAAGTTTTGGTAAAGCAGCTTTGGCAACTACGTAAGTCTGTATGTTTTAAGATTAAATTGTCGGGTGAGCCTGTTTGGCTTTGACTTGCTCCCTTAGGCTCCACATGCCAGATTGGCTTGGCTCCTGGAATCTAAGACAAGCATTGGTACAACAGTTTTGACAGCAGGGCAAGACTGTATGTTTTAAGATTAAATAGTCGGTTGAGCCTGTTTGGCTTTGAGTTGCGCCCCTAGGATGCAAATGCTGGATTAACAGGGTTCCTGGTATCTGAAACAAGTTTGGGTAAGGCAATTTTGAGTACCAGGTGAGGCTGAATGTGTTAAGACTTAATAGTTGGGCGAGACTATTTTGCTTTGACTTGCTCCCATTGGCTGCAAATGCTAGCTTAACAGGGCTCCTGGTTTCTAAGGCAAGTTTTGGTAAAGCAGTTTTGGCAGCTACGTAAGTCTGTATGTTTTAAGATTAAACTGTCGGGTCAGCCTGTTTGGCTTTGACTTGCTCCCCTAGGCACCACATGCCAGATTGGCGGGGCTCCTGGAATCTAAGACAAGTTTTGGTAAAACAGTTTTGACAGCTAGGTAAGGCTGTATGCTTTGAGTTTAAATAGCCGGGGACGCTTGTTGGGCTTTGACTTGCGCCCCTAGGATGCAAATGCTGGAATAACAGGGTTCCTGGTATCTAAGATAAGTTTTGGTAAATCATTTTTGGCGGCCAGATGGTGCTATATGTTTTAAGATTTAATAGTCGGGAGAGCCTGTTTGGCTTTGACTTGCGCGCCTAGGATGCAAATGCTGCATTAACAGGGTTCCTGGTATCTGAGACAAGTTTTGGTAAAGCAGCTTTGGCAACTACGTAAGTCTGTATGTTTTAAGATTAAATTGTCGGGTGAGCCTGTTTGGCTTTGACTTGCTCCCTTGGGCTCCACATGCCAGATTGGCTTGGCTCCTGGAATCTAAGACAAGGATTGGTAAAACAGTTTTGACAGCAGGGCAAGACTGTATGTTTTAAGATTAAATAGTCGGTTGAGCCTGTTTGGCTTTGAGTTGCGCCCCTAGGATGCAAATGCTGGATTAACAGGGTTCCTGGTATCTGAAACAAGTTTTGGTAAGGCAATTTTGAGTACCAGGTGAGGATGAATGTGTTAAGATTTAATAGTCGGGTGAGACAATTTTGCTTTGACTTGCCCCCTAGGCTGCGAATGCTAGATTAACAGGGCTCCTGGTTTCTAAGGCAAGTTTTGGTGAAGCAGTTTTGGCAGCTACGTAAGTCTGTAGGTTTTAAGATTAAATTGTCGGGTGAGCCTGTTTGGCTTTGACTTGCTCCCCTAGGCTCCACATGCAAGATTGGCGGGGCTCCTGGAATCTAAGACAAGTTTTGGTAAAACAGTTTTGACAGCTAGGTAAGGCTGTATGCTTTAAGTTTAAATAGCCGGGGATGCTTGTTGGGCTTTGACTTGCGCCCCTAGGATGCAAATGCTGGAATAACAGGGTTCCTGGTATCTAAGATAAGTTTTGGTAAATCATTTTTGGCGGCCAGATGGTGCTATATGTCATAAGATTTAATAGTCGGGAGTGCCTGTTTGGCTTTGACTTGCGCCCCTAGGATGCAAATGCTGCATTAACAGTGTTCCTGGTATCTGAGAAAAGTTTTGGTAAAGCAGCTTTGGCAACTACGTAAATCTGTATGTTTTAAGATTAAATTGTCGGGTGAGCCTGTTTGGCTTTGACTTGCTCCCTTAGGCTCCACATGCCAGATTGGCTTGGCTCCTGCAATCTAAGACAAGGTTTGGTAAAACAGTTTTGACAGCTGGGCAAGACTATATGTTTTTAGATTAAATAGTCGGTTGAGCCTGTTTGGCTTTGAGTTGCGCCCCTAGGATGCAAATGCTGGATAAACAGGGTTCCTGGTATGTGAAACAAGTTTTGGTAAGGCAATTTTGAGTTCCAGGTGAGGCTGAATGTGTTAAGACTTAATAGTCGGATGAGACTATTTTGCTTTGACTTGCTCCCTAGGCTGCAAATGCTAGATTAACAGGGGTCCTGGTTTCTGAGGCAAGTTTTGGTAAAGCAGTTTTGGCAGCTACGTAAGTCTGTATGTTTTAAGATTAAATTGTCGGGAGAGCCTGTTTGGCTTTGACTTGCGCCCCTAGGATGCAAATGCTGGATAAACAGGGTTCCTGGAATCTGAGACAAGTTTTGGTAAGGCAATTCTGAGTTCCAGGTGAGGCTGAATGTGGTCAGACTTAATAGTCGGGTGAGACTATTTTGCTTTGACTTGCTCCCCTAGGCTGCAAATGCTAGATTAACAGGGCTCCTGGTTTCTAAGGCAAGTTTTGGTGAAGCAGTTTTGGCAGCTACGTAAGTCTGTAGGTTTTAAGATTAAATTGTCGGGTGAGCCTGTTTGGCTTTGACTTGCTCCCCTAGGCTCCACATGCCAGATTGGCGGGGCTCCTGGAATCTAAGACAAGGTTTGGAAAAACAGTTTTGGCAGCTGGGAAAGACTGTATGTTTTAAGATTAAATAGTCGGTTGAGCCTATTTGGCCTTGACTTGCGCCCCTAGGATGCAAATGCTGGATTAACATTGTTCCTGGTATCTGAAACAAGTTTTGGTATGGCAATTTTGAGATCCAGGTGAGGCTGAATGTTTTAAGACTTAATAATCGGATGAGCCTGTTTGGCTTTGACTTGCTCCACTAGGCTCCACATGCCAGATTGGCGGTGCTCCTGGAATCTAAGACAAATTTTGGTAAAACAGTTTTGACAGCTAGGTAAGGCTGTATGCTTTAAGATTAAATAGTCGGGTGAGCGTGCTTGGCTTTGACTTGCGCCCCTAGGATGCAAATGCTGGAATAACAGGGTTCCTGGTATCTAAGACAAGTTTTGGTAAATCATTTTTGGCGGCCAGATGGGGCTATATGTTTTAAGATTTAATAGTCGGGAGAGCCTGTTTGGCTTTGACTTGCGCCCCTTGGATGCAAATGCTGCATTAACAGGGTTCCTGGTATCTGAAACAAGTTTTGGTAAAGCAGCTTTGGCAACTACGTAAGTCTGTATGTTTTAAGATTAAATTGTCGGGTGAGCCTGTTTGGCTTTGACTTGCTCCCTTAGGCTCCACATGCCAGATTGGCTTGGCTCCTGGAATCTAAGACAAGCATTGGTACAACAGTTTTGACAGCAGGGCAAGACTGTATGTTTTAAGATTAAATAGTCGGTTGAGCCTGTTTGGCTTTGAGTTGCGCCCCTAGGATGCAAATGCTGGATTAACAGGGTTCCTGGTATCTGAAACAAGTTTGGGTAAGGCAATTTTGAGTACCAGGTGAGGCTGAATGTGTTAAGACTTAATAGTTGGGCGAGACTATTTTGCTTTGACTTGCTCCCATTGGCTGCAAATGCTAGCTTAACAGGGCTCCTGGTTTCTAAGGCAAGTTTTGGTAAAGCAGTTTTGGCAGCTACGTAAGTCTGTATGTTTTAAGATTAAACTGTCGGGTCAGCCTGTTTGGCTTTGACTTGCTCCCCTAGGCACCACATGCCAGATTGGCGGGGCTCCTGGAATCTAAGACAAGTTTTGGTAAAACAGTTTTGACAGCTAGGTAAGGCTGTATGCTTTGAGTTTAAATAGCCGGGGACGCTTGTTGGGCTTTGACTTGCGCCCCTAGGATGCAAATGCTGGAATAACAGGGTTCCTGGTATCTAAGATAAGTTTTGGTAAATCATTTTTGGCGGCCAGATGGTGCTATATGTTTTAAGATTTAATAGTCGGGAGAGCCTGTTTGGCTTTGACTTGCGCGCCTAGGATGCAAATGCTGCATTAACAGGGTTCCTGGTATCTGAGACAAGTTTTGGTAAAGCAGCTTTGGCAACTACGTAAGTCTGTATGTTTTAAGATTAAATTGTCGGGTGAGCCTGTTTGGCTTTGACTTGCTCCCTTAGGCTCCACATGCCAGATTGGCTTGGCTCCTGCAATCTAAGACAATGTTTGGTAAAACAGTTTTGACAGCTGGGCAAGACTGTATGTTTTTAGAATAAATAGTCGGTTGAGCCTGTTTGGCTTTGACTTGAGCCCCTAGGATGCAAATGCTGGATTAAGAGGGTTCCTGGTATCTGAAACAAGTTTTGGTAAGGCAATTTTGAGTTCCAGGTGAGGCTGAATGTGTTAAGACTTAATAGTCGGGTGAGACTATTTTGCTTTGACTTGCTCCCCTAGGCTGCAAATGCTAGATTAACAGGGCTCCTGGTTTCTAAGGCAAGTTTTGGTAAAGCAGTTTTGGCAGCTAGGTAAGTCTGTATGTTTTTAAGATTAAATTGTCGGGTGAGCCTGTTTGGCTTTGACTTGCTCCCCTAGGCTCCACATGCCAGATTGGCGGGGCTCCTGGAATCTAAGATAAGTTTTGGTAAAACAGTTTTGACAGCTAGGTAAGGCTGTATGCTTTAAGATTAAATAGTCGTGTGAGCGTGTTTGGCTTTAACTTGCGCCCCTAGGATGCAAATGCTGGATAACCAGGGTTCCTGGAATCTGAGACAAGTTTTGGTAAGGCAGTTTTGGCAGCCAGATAGGGCTGTATGTTTTAAGATTAAATTCTCGGGTGAGCCTGTTTGGCTTTGACTTGCTCCCTTAGGCTCCACATGCCAGATTGGCTTGGCTCCTGCAATCTAAGACAATGTTTGGTAAAACAGTTTTGACAGCTGGGCAAGACTGTATGTTTTTAGAATAAATAGTCGGTTGAGCCTGTTTGGCTTTGAGTTGCGCCCCTAGGATGCAAATGCTGGATTAAGAGGGTTCCTGGTATCTGAAACAAGTTTTGGTAAGGCAATTTTGAGTTCCAGGTGAGGCTGAATGTGTTAAGACTTAATAGTCGGGTGAGACTATTTTGCTTTGACTTGCTCCCCTAGGCTGCAAATGCTAGATTAACAGGGCTCCTGGTTTGTAAGGCAAGTTTTGGTAAAGCAGTTTTGGCAGCTACGTAAGTCTGTATGTTTTAAGATTAAATTGTCGGGTGAGCCTGTTTGGCTTTGACTTGCTCCCCTAGGCTCCACATGCCAGATTGGCGGGGCTCCTGGAATCTAAGACAAGTTTTGGTAAAACAGTTTTGACAGCTAGGTAAGGCTGTATGCTTTAAGATTAAATAGTCGTGTGAGCGTGTTTGGCTTTAACTTGCGCCCCTAGGATGCAAATGCTGGAATAACAGGGTTCATTGTATCTAAGACATGTTTTGGTAAATCATTTTTGGCGGCCAGATGGGGCTATATGTTTTAAGATTTAGTAGTCGGGAGAGCCTGTTTGGCTTTGACTTGCGCCCCTAGGATGCAAATGCTGCATTAACAGGGTTCCTGGTATCTGAGACAAGTTTTGGTAAAGCAGCTTTGGCAACTACGTAAGTCTGTATGTTTTAAGATTAAATTGTCGGGTGAGCCTGTTTGGCTTTGACTTGCTCCCTTAGGCTCCACATGCCAGATTGGCTTGGCTCCTGGAATCTAAGACAAGGTTTGGTAAAACAGTTTTGACAGCTGGGCAAGGCTGTATGTTTTAAGATTAAATAGTCGGTTGAGCCTGTTTGGCTTTGAGTTGCGACCCTAGGATGCAAATGCTGGATTAACAGGGTTCCTGGTATCTGAAACAAGTTTTGGTAAGGCAATTTTGAGTTCCAGGTGAGGCTAATTGTGTTAAGACTTAATAGTCGGGTGAGACTATTTTGCTTTGACTTGCTCCCCTAGGCTGCAAATGCTAGATTAACAGGGCTCCTGGTTTCTAAGGCAAGTTTTCGTAAAGCAGTTTTGGTAGCTACGTAAGTCTGTATGTTTTAAGATTAAATTGTCGGGTGAGCCTGTTTGGCTTTGACTTGCTCCCCTGGGCTCCACATGCCAGATTGGCAGGGCTCCTGGAATCTAAGACAAGTTTTGGTAAATCAGTTTTGACAGCTAGGTAAGGCTGTATGCTTTAAGATTAAATAGTCGGGTGAGCATGTTTGGCTTTGACTTGCGCCCCTAGGATGCAAATGCTGGAATAACAGGGTTCCTGGTATCTAAGACAAGTTTTGGTAAATCAATTTTGGCGGCCAGATGGGGCTATATGTTTTAAGATATAATAGTCGGGCGAGCCTGTTTGGCTTTGACTTGCGCCCCTAGGATGCAAATGCTGGAATAACAGGGTTCCTGGTATCTGAGACAAGTTTTGGTAAAGCAGCTTTGGCAACTACGTAAGTCTGTATGTTTTAAGATTAAATTGATGGGTGAGCCTGTTTGGCTTTGACTTGCTCCCTTAGGCTCCACATGCCAGATTGGCTTGGATCCTGGAGTCTAAGACAAGGTTTGGTAAAACAGTTTTGACAGCTGGGCAAGACTGTATGTTTTAAGATTAAATAGTCGGTCTAGCCTGTTTGGCTTTGAGTTGCGCCCCTAGGATGCAAATGCTGGATTAACAGGGTTCCTGGTATCTGAAACAAGTTTTGGTAAGGCAATTTTGAGTATCAGGTGAGGCTGAATGTGTTAAGACTTAATAGTCGGGTGAGACTATTTTGCTTTGACTTGCTCCCATAGGCTACAAATGCTAGATTAACAGGGATCCTGGTTTCTAAGGCAAGTTTTGGTAAAGCAGTTTTGGCAGCTACGTAAGTCTGTATGTTTTAAGATTAAATTGTCAGGTGAGCCAGTTTGGCTTTGACTTGCTCCCCTAGGCTCCACTTGCCAGATTGGCGGGGCTCCTGGAATTTAAAAAAAGGTTTGGTAAAACAGTTTTAACAGCTACGTTAGTCTGTATGTTTTAAGTTTAAATAGTCGGGTGAGTCTGTTTGACTTTGACTTGCTCCCATAGGATACAAATGCTGGATTAACAGGGTTCCTGGAAGTTTTGGTAAATCAGTTTTGGCGGCCAGATGGGGCTATATGTTTTAAAATTTAATAGTCGGGTGATACTATTTGGCTTTGTCTTGCTCCCCTAAGCTGCAAAATGCTAGATTAACAGGGTTCCTGGTAACTGAGATAAGTTTTGGTAAATCAGTTTTGGCGGCAAGATGGGGCTATATGTTTTAGGATTAAATAGTCGGCGAGCCTGTTTAGCTTTGACTTGCTCCACTAGGCTGCACATGCCAGATTGGCGGTGCTCCTGGAATCTAAGACAAATTTTGGTTAAACAGTTTTGACAGCTGGGCAAGACTGTATGTTTTAAGATTAAATAGTCGGTTGAGCCTGTTTGGCTTTGAGTTGCGCCCCTAGGATGCAAATGCTGGATTAACAGGGTTCCTGGCATCTAAGACAAGTTTTGGTAAATCATTTTTGGCGGCCAGATGGGGCTATATGTTTTAAGATTTAATAGTCGGGAGAGCCTGTTTGGCTTTGACTTGCGCCCCTAGGATGCAAATGCTGCATTAACAGGGTTCCTGGTATCTGAGACAAGTTTTGGTAAAGCAGCTTTGGCAACTACGTAAGTCTGTATGTTTTAAGATTAAATTGTCGGGTGAACCTGTTTGGCTTTGACTTGCTCCCTTAGGCTCCACATGCCAGATTGGCTTGGCTCCTGGAATCTAAGACAAGGTTTGGTAAAACAGTTTTGACAGCAGGGCAAAACTGTATGTTTTAAGATTAAATAGTCGGTCTAGCCTGTTTGGCTTTGAGTTGCGCCCCTAGGATGCAAATGCTGGATTAACAGGGTTCCTGGTATCTGAAACAAGTTTTGGTAAGGCAATTTTGAGTACCAGGTGAGGCTGAATGTGTTAAGACTTAATAGTCGGGTGAGACTATTTTGCGTTGACTTGCTCCCATAGGCTGCAAATGCTAGGTTAACAGGGCTCCTGGTTTCTAAGGCAAGTTTTGGTAAAGCAGTTTTGGCAGCTACGTAAGTCTGTATGTTTAAAGATTAAACTGTCGGGTGAGCCTGTTTGGCTTTGACTTGCTCCCCTAGGCTCAACATGCCAGATTGGCGGGGCTCCTGGAATCTAAGACAAGTTTTGGTAAAACAGTTTTGACAGCTAGGTAAGGCTGTATGCTTTGAGTTTAAATAGCCGGGGACGCTTGTTGGGCTTTGACTTGCGCCCCTAGGATGCAAATGCTGGAATAACAGGGTTCCTGGTATCTAAGACAAGTTTTGGTAAATCATTTTTGGCGGCCAGATGGTGCTATATGTTTTAAGATTTAATAGTCGGGAGAGCCTGTTTGGCTTTGACTTGCGCCCCTAGGATGCAAATGCTGCATTAACAGGGTTCCTGGTATCTGAGACAAGTTTTGGTAAAGCAGCTTTGGCAACTACTTAAGTCTGTATGTTTTAAGATTAAATTGTCGGGTGAGCCAGTTTGGCTTTGACTTGCTCCCCTAGGCTCCACTTGCCTGGTTGGCGGGGCTCCTGGAATCTAAAAAAAGGTTTGGTAAAACAGTTTTAACAGCTACGTTAGTCTGTATGTTTTAAGTTTAAATAGTCGGGTGAGTCTGTTTGACTTTGACTTGCTCCCATAGGATACAAATGCTGAATTAACAGGGTTCCTGGAATCTGAGACAAGTTTTGGTAAATCAGTTTTGGCGGCCAGATGGGGCTTTATGTTTTAAAATTTAATAGTCGGGTGAGACTATTTGGCTTTGTCTTGCTCCCCTAAGCTGCAAAATGCTAGATTAACAGGGTTCCTGGTAACTGAGATAAGTTTTGGGAAATCAGTTTTGGCGGCAAGATGGGGCTATATGTTTTAGGATTAAATAGTCGGCGAGCCTGATTAGCTTTGACTTGCTCCACTAGGCTGCACATGCCAGATTGGCGGTGCTCCTGGAATCTAAGACAAGTTTTGGTAAAACAGTTTTGACAGCTGGGCAAGACTGTATGTTTTAAGATTAAATAGTCGGTTGAGCCTGTTTGGCTTTGAGTTGCGCCCCTAGGATGCAAATGCTGGATTAACAGGGTTCCTGGTATCTAAGACAAGTTTTGGTAAATCATTTTTGGCGGCCAGATGGGGCTGTATGTTTTAAGATTTAATAGTCGGGAGAGCCTGTTTGGCTTTGACTTGCGCCCCTAGGATGCAAATGCTGCATTAACAGGGTTCCTGGTATCTGAGACAAGTTTTGGTAAAGCAGCTTTGGCAACTACGTAAGTCTGTATGTTTTAAGATTAAATTGTCGGGTGAACCTGTTTGGCTTTGACTTGCTCCCTTAGGCTCCACATGCCAGATTGGCTTGGCTCCTGGAATCTAAGACAAGGTTTGGTAAAACAGTTTTGACAGCAGGGCAAGACTGTATGTTTTAAGATTAAATAGTCGGTCTAGCCTGTTTGGCTTTGAGTTGCGCCCCTAGGATGCAAATGCTGGATTAACAGGGTTCCTGGTATCTGAAACAAGTTTTGGTAAGGCAATTTTGAGTACCAGGTGAGGCTGAATGTGTTAAGACTTAATAGTCGGGTGAGACTATTTTGCTTTGACTTGCTCCCATAGGCTGCAAATGCTAGATTAACAGGGCTCCTGGTTTCTAAGGCAAGTTTTGGTAAAGCAGTTTTGGCAGCTACGTAAGTCTGTATGTTTTAAGATTAAAGTGTCGGGTGAGCCTGTTTGGCTTTGACTTGCTCCCTAGGCTCAACATGCCAGATTGGCGGGGCTCCTGGAATCTAAGACAAGTTTTGGTAAAACAGTTTTGAAAGCTAGGTAAGGCTGTATGCTTTGAGTTTAAATAGCCGGGGACGCTTGTTGGGCTTTGACTTGCGCCCCTAGGATGCAAATGCTGGAATAACAGGGTTCCTGGTATCTAAGACAAGTTTTGGTAAATCATTTTTGGCGGCCAGATGGTGCTATATGTTTTAAGATTTAATAGTCGGGAGAGCCTGATTGGCTTTGACTTGCGCGCCTAGGATGCAAATGCTGCATTAACAGGGCTCCTGGTTTCTAAGGCAAGTTTTGGTAAAGCAGTTTTGGCAGCTACGTAAGTCTGTATGTTTTAAGATTAAAGTGTCGGGTGAGCCTGTTTGGCTTTGACTTGCTCCCTAATCTCAACATGCCAGATTGGCGGGGCTCCTGGAATCTAAGACAAGTTTTGGTAAAACAGTTTAGAAAGCTAGGTAAGGCTGTATGCTTTGAGTTTAAATAGCCGGGGACGCTTTGACTTGCGCCCCTAGGATGCAAATGCTGGAATAACAGGGTTCCTGGTATCTAAGACAAGTTTTGGTAAATCATTTTTGGCGGCCAGATGGTGCTATATGTTTTAAGATTTAATAGTCGGGAGAGCCTGATTGGCTTTGACTTGCGCGCCTAGGATGCAAATGCTAGATTAACAGGGCTCCTGGTTTCTAAGGCAAGTTTTGGTAAAGCAGATTTGGCAGCTACGTAAGTCTGTATGTTTTAAGATAAAATTGTCGGGAGAGCCTGTTTGGCTTTGACTTGCGCCCCTAGGATGCAAATGCTGGATAACCATGGTTTCTGGAATCTGAGACAAGTTTTGGTAAGGCAATTCTGAGTTCCAGGTGAGGCTGAATGTGTTCTGACTTAATAGTCGGGTGAGACTATTTTGCTTTGACTTGCTCCCCTAGGCTGCAAATGCTAGATTAACAGGGCTCCTGGTTTCTAAGGCAAGTTTTGGTAAAGCAGTTTTGGCAGCCAGATGGGGCTGTATGTTTTAAGATTAAATTCTCGGGTGAGCCTGTTTGGTTTTGACTTGCTCCCCTAGGCTCCACATGCCAGATTGGCGGGGCTCCTGGAATCTAAGACAAGATTTGGAAAAACAGTTTTGACAGCAGGGCAAGACTGTATGTTTTAAGATTAAATAGTCGGTCTAGCCTGTTTGGCTTTGAGTTGCGCCCCTAGGATGCAAATGCTGAATTAACAGGGTTCCTGGTATCTGAAACAAGTTTTGGTAAGGCAATTTTGAGTACCAGGTGAGGCTGAATGTGTTAAGACTTAATAGTCGGGTGAGACTATTTTGCTTTGACTTGCTCCCATAGGCTGCAAATGCTAGATTAACAGGGCTCCTGGTTTCTAAGGCAAGTTTTGGTAAAGCAGTTTTGGCAGCTACGTAAGTCTGTATGTTTTAAGATTAAAGTGTCGGGTGAGCCTGTTTGGCTTTGACTTGCTCCCTAGGCTCAACATGCCAGATTGGCGGGGCTCCTGGAATCTAAGACAAGTTTTGGTAAAACAGTTTTGAAAGCTAGGTAAGGCTGTATGCTTTGAGTTTAAATAGCCGGGGACGCTTGTTGGGCTTTGACTTGCGCCCCTAGGATGCAAATGCTGGAATAACAGGGTTCCTGGTATCTAAGACAAGTTTTGGTAAATCATTTTTGGCGGCCAGATGGTGCTATATGTTTTAAGATTTAATAGTCGGGAGAGCCTGATTGGGTTTGACTTGCGCGCCTAGGATGCAAATGCTGCATTAACAGGGCTCCTGGTTTCTAAGGCAAGTTTTGGTAAAGCAGTTTTGGCAGCTACGTAAGTCTGTATGTTTTAAGATTAAAGTGTCGGGTGAGCCTGTTTGGCTTTGACTTGCTCCCTAGGCTCAACATGCCAGATTGGCGGGGCTCCTGTAATCTAAGACAAGTTTTGGTAAAACAGTTTTGAAAGCTAGGTAAGGCTGTATGCTTTGAGTTTAAATAGCCGGGGACGCTTGTTGGGCTTTGACTTGCGCCCCTAGGATGCAAATGCTGGAATAACAGGGTTCCTGGTATCTAAGACAAGTTTTGGTAAATCATTTTTGGCGGCCAGATGGTGCTATATGTTTTAAGATTTAATAGTCGGGAGAGCCTGATTGGCTTTGACTTGCGCGCCTAGGATGCAAATGCTAGATTAACAGGGCTCCTGGTTTCTAAGGCAAGTTTTGGTAAAGCAGATTTGGCAGCTACGTAAGTCTGTATGTTTTAAGATAAAATTGTCGGGAGAGCCTGTTTGGCTTTGACTTGCGCCCCTAGGATGCAAATGCTGGATAACCAGGGTTCCTGGAATCTGAGACAAGTTTTGGTAAGGCAATTCTGAGTTCCAGGTGAGGCTGAATGTGTTCTGACTTAATAGTCGGGTGAGACTATTTTGCTTTGACTTGCTCCCCTAGGCTGCAAATGCTAGATTAACAGGGCTCCAGGTTTCTAAGGCAAGTTTTGGTAAAGCAGTTTTGGCAGCCAGATGGGGCTGTATGTTTTAAGATTAAATTCTCGGGTGAGCCTGTTTGGTTTTGACTTGCTCCCCTAGGCTCCACATGCCAGATTGGCGGGGCTCCTGGAATCTAAGACAAGATTTGGAAAAACAGTTTTGGCAGCTAGGCAAGACTGTATGTTCTAAGATTAAATAGTCGGTTGAGCCTATTTGGCCTTGACTTGCGCCCCTAGGATGCAAATGCTGGATTAACATTGTTCCTGGTATCTGAAACAAGTTTTGGTATGGCAACTTTGAGTTCCAGGTGAGGCTGTATGTTTTAAGATTAAACTGTCGGGTGAGCCTGTTTGGCTTTGAATTGCTCCCCTAGGCTCCACATGCCAGATTGGCGGGGCTCCTGGAATCTAAGACAAGTTTTGGTAAAACAGTTTTGACAGCTAGGTAAGGCTGTATGCTTTAAGTTTAAATAGCCGGGGACGCTTGTTGGGCTTTGACTTGCGCCCCTAGGATGCAAATGCTGGAATAACAGGGTTCCTGGTATCTAAGACAAGTTTTGGTAAATCATTTTTGGCGGCCAGATGGTGCAATATGTTTTAAGATTTAATAGTCGGGAGAGCCTGTTTGGCTTTGACTTGCGCCCCTAGGATGCAAATGCTGCATTAACAGGGTTCCTGGTATCTGAGACAAGTTTTGGTAAAGCAGCTTTGGCAACTACGTAAGTCTGTATGTTTTAAGATTAAATTGTCGGGTGAGCCTGTTTGGCTTTGACTTGCTCCCTTAGGCTCCACATGCCAGATTGGCTTGGCTCCTGCAATCTAAGACAAGGTTTGGTAAAACAGTTTTGACAGCAGGGCAAGACTGTATGTTTTAAGATTAAATAGTCGGTCTAGCCTGTTTGGCTTTGAGTTGCGCCCCTAGGATGCAAATGCTGGATTAACAGGGTTCCTGGTATCTGAAACAAGTTTTGGTAAGGCAATTTTGAGTACCAGGTGAGGCTGAATGTGTTAAGACTTAATAGTCGGGTGAGACTATTTTGCGTTGTCTTGCTCCCATAGGCTGCAAGTGCTAGGTTAACAGGGCTCCTGGTTTCTAAGGCAAGTTTTGGTAAAGCAGTTTTGGCAGCCAGATGGGGCTGTATGTTTTAAGATTAAATTCTCGGGTGAGCCTGTTTGGTTTTGACTTGCTCCCCTAGGCTCCACATGCCAGATTGGCGGGGCTCCTGGAATCTAAGACAAGATTTGGAAAAACAGTTTTGACAGCAGGGCAAGACTGTATGTTTTAAGATTAAATAGTCGGTCTAGCCTGTTTGGCTTTGAGTTGCGCCCCTAGGATGCAAATGCTGAATTAACAGGGTTCCTGGTATCTGAAACAAGTTTTGGTAAGGCAATTTTGAGTACCAGGTGAGGCTGAATGTGTTAAGACTTAATAGTCGGGTGAGACTATTTTGCTTTGACTTGCTCCCATAGGCTGCAAATGCTAGATTAACAGGGCTCCTGGTTTCTAAGGCAAGTTTTGGTAAAGCAGTTTTGGCAGCTACGTAAGTCTGTATGTTTTAAGATTAAAGTGTCGGGTGAGCCTGTTTGGCTTTGACTTGCTCCCTAGGCTCAACATGCCAGATTGGCGGGGCTCCTGGAATCTAAGACAAGTTTTGGTAAAACAGTTTTGAAAGCTAGGTAAGGCTGTATGCTTTGAGTTTAAATAGCCGGGGACGCTTGTTGGGCTTTGACTTGCGCCCCTAGGATGCAAATGCTGGAATAACAGGGTTCCTGGTATCTAAGACAAGTTTTGGTAAATCATTTTTGGCGGCCAGATGGTGCTATATGTTTTAAGATTTAATAGTCGGGAGAGCCTGATTGGCTTTGACTTGCGCGCCTAGGATGCAAATGCTGCATTAACAGGGCTCCTGGTTTCTAAGGCAAGTTTTGGTAAAGCAGTTTTGGCAGCTACGTAAGTCTGTATGTTTTAAGATTAAAGTGTCGGGTGAGCCTGTTTGGCTTTGACTTGCTCCCTAGGCTCAACATGCCAGATTGGCGGGGCTCCTGTAATCTAAGACAAGTTTTGGTAAAACAGTTTTGAAAGCTAGGTAAGGCTGTATGCTTTGAGTTTAAATAGCCGGGGACGCTTGTTGGGCTTTGACTTGCGCCCCTAGGATGCAAATGCTGGAATAACAGGGTTCCTGGTATCTAAGACAAGTTTTGGTAAATCATTTTTGGCGGCCAGATGGTGCTATATGTTTTAAGATTTAATAGTCGGGAGAGCCTGATTGGCTTTGACTTGCGCGCCTAGGATGCAAATGCTAGATTAACAGGGCTCCTGGTTTCTAAGGCAAGTTTTGGTAAAGCAGATTTGGCAGCTACGTAAGTCTGTATGTTTTAAGATAAAATTGTCGGGAGAGCCTGTTTGGCTTTGACTTGCGCCCCTAGGATGCAAATGCTGGATAACCAGGGTTCCTGGAATCTGAGACAAGTTTTGGTAAGGCAATTCTGAGTTCCAGGTGAGGCTGAATGTGTTCTGACTTAATAGTCGGGTGAGACTATTTTGCTTTGACTTGCTCCCCTAGGCTGCAAATGCTAGATTAACAGGGCTCCAGGTTTCTAAGGCAAGTTTTGGTAAAGCAGTTTTGGCAGCCAGATGGGGCTGTATGTTTTAAGATTAAATTCTCGGGTGAGCCTGTTTGGTTTTGACTTGCTCCCCTAGGCTCCACATGCCAGATTGGCGGGGCTCCTGGAATCTAAGACAAGATTTGGAAAAACAGTTTTGGCAGCTAGGCAAGACTGTATGTTTTAAGATTAAATAGTCGGTTGAGCCTATTTGGCCTTGACTTGCGCCCCTAGGATGCAAATGCTGGATTAACATTGTTCCTGGTATCTGAAACAAGTTTTGGTATGGCAACTTTGAGTTCCAGGTGAGGCTGTATGTTTTAAGATTAAACTGTCGGGTGAGCCTGTTTGGCTTTGAATTGCTCCCCTAGGCTCCACATGCCAGATTGGCGGGGCTCCTGGAATCTAAGACAAGTTTTGGTAAAACAGTTTTGACAGCTAGGTAAGGCTGTATGCTTTAAGTTTAAATAGCCGGGGACGCTTGTTGGGCTTTGACTTGCGCCCCTAGGATGCAAATGCTGGAATAACAGGGTTCCTGGTATCTAAGACAAGTTTTGGTAAATCATTTTTGGCGGCCAGATGGTGCAATATGTTTTAAGATTTAATAGTCGGGAGAGCCTGTTTGGCTTTGACTTGCGCCCCTAGGATGCAAATGCTGCATTAACAGGGTTCCTGGTATCTGAGACAAGTTTTGGTAAAGCAGCTTTGGCAACTACGTAAGTCTGTATGTTTTAAGATTAAATTGTCGGGTGAGCCTGTTTGGCTTTGACTTGCTCCCTTAGGCTCCACATGCCAGATTGGCTTGGCTCCTGCAATCTAAGACAAGGTTTGGTAAAACAGTTTTGACAGCAGGGCAAGACTGTATGTTTTAAGATTAAATAGTCGGTCTAGCCTGTTTGGCTTTGAGTTGCGCCCCTAGGATGCAAATGCTGGATTAACAGGGTTCCTGGTATCTGAAACAAGTTTTGGTAAGGCAATTTTGAGTACCAGGTGAGGCTGAATGTGTTAAGACTTAATAGTCGGGTGAGACTATTTTGCGTTGTCTTGCTCCCATAGGCTGCAAATGCTAGGTTAACAGGGCTCCTGGTTTCTAAGGCAAGTTTTGGTAAAGCAGTTTTGGCAGCTACGTAAGTCTGTATGTTTTAAGATTAAAGTGTCGGGTGAGCCTGTTTGGCTTTGACTTGCTCCCCTAGGCTCAACATGCCAGATTGGCGGGGCTCCTGGAATCTAAGACAAGTTTTGCTAAAACAGTTTTGACAGCTAGGTAAGGCTGTATGCTTTGAGTTTAAATAGCCGGGGACGCTTGTTGGGCTTTGACTTGCGCCCCTAGTATGCAAATGCTGGAATAACAGGGTTCCTGGTATCTAAGACAAGTTTTGGTAAATCATTTTTGGCGGCCAGATGGTGCTATATGTTTTAAGATTTAATAGTCGGGAGAGCCTGTTTGGCTTTGACTTGCGCGCCTAGGATGCAAATGCTGCATTAACAGGGTTCCTGGTATCTGAGACAGATTTTGGTAAAGCAGCTTTGGCAACTACGTAAGTCTGTATGTTTTAAGATTAAATTGTCGGGTGAGCCTGTTTGGCTTTGACTTGCTCCCTTAGGCTCCACATGCCAGATTGGCGGGGCTCCTGCAATCTAAGACAAGGTTTGGTAAAACAGTTTTGACAGCTGGGCAAGACTGTATGTTTTTCGATTAAATAGTCGGTTGAGCCTGTTTGGCTTTGAGTTGCGCCCCTAGGATGCAAATGCTGGAATAACAGGGTTCCTGGTATCTAAGACAAGTTTTGGTAAATCATTTTTGGCGGCCAGATGGTGCTATATGTTTTAAGATTTAATAGTCGGGAGAGCCTGATTGGCTTTGACTTGCGCGCCTAGGATGCAAATGCTGCATTAACAGGGCTCCTGGTTTCTAAGGCAAGTTTTGGTAAAGCAGTTTTGGCAGCTACGTAAGTCTGTATGTTTTAAGATTAAAGTGTCGGGTGAGCCTGTTTGGCTTTGACTTGCTCCCTAGGCTCAACATGCCAGATTGGCGGGGCTCCTGGAATCTAAGACAAGTTTTGGTAAAACAGTTTTGAAAGCTAGGTAAGGCTGTATGCTTTGAGTTTAAATAGCCGGGGACGCTTGTTGGGCTTTGACTTGCGCCCCTAGGATGCAAATGCTGGAATAACAGGGTTCCTGGTATCTAAGACAAGTTTTGGTAAATCATTTTTGGCGGCCAGATGGTGCTATATGTTTTAAGATTTAATAGTCGGGAGAGCCTGATTGGCTTTGACTTGCGCGCCTAGGATGCAAATGCTAGATTAACAGGGCTCCTGGTTTCTAAGGCAAGTTTTGGTAAAGCAGATTTGGCAGCTACGTAAGTCTGTATGTTTTAAGATAAAATTGTCGGGAGAGCCTGTTTGGCTTTGACTTGCGCCCCTAGGATGCAAATGCTGGATAACCAGGGCTCCTGGAATCTGAGACAAGTTTTGGTAAGGCAATTCTGAGTTCCAGGTGAGGCTGAATGTGTTCTGACTTAATAGTCGGGTGAGACTATTTTGCTTTGACTTGCTCCCCTAGGCTGCAAATGCTAGATTAACAGGGCTCCTGGTTTCTAAGGCAAGTTTTGGTAAAGCAGTTTTGGCAGCCAGATGGGGCTGTATGTTTTAAGATTAAATTCTCGGGTGAGCCTGTTTGGTTTTGACTTGCTCCCCTAGGCTCCACATGCCAGATTGGCGGGGCTCCTGGAATCTAAGACAAGATTTGGAAAAACAGTTTTGGCAGCTAGGCAAGACTGTATGTTTTAAGATTAAATAGTCGGTTGAGCCTATTTGGCCTTGACTTGCGCCCCTAGGATGCAAATGCTGGATTAACATTGTTCCTGGTATCTGAAACAAGTTTTGGTATGGCAACTTTGAGTTCCAGGTGAGGCTGTATGTTTTAAGATTAAACTGTCGGGTGAGCCTGTTTGGCTTTGACTTGCTCCCCTAGGCTCCACATGCCAGATTGGCGGGGCTCCTGGAATCTAAGACAAGTTTTGGTAAAACAGTTTTGACAGCTAGGTAAGGCTGTATGCTTTAAGTTTAAATAGCCGGGGACGCTTGTTGGGCTTTGACTTGCGCCCCTAGGATGCAAATGCTGGAATAACAGGGTTCCTGGTATCTAAGACAAGTTTTGGTAAATCATTTTTGGCGGCCAGATGGTGCAATATGTTTTAAGATTTAATAGTCGGGAGAGCCTGTTTGGCTTTGACTTGCGCCCCTAGGATGCAAATGCTGCATTAACAGGGTTCCTGGTATCTGAGACAAGTTTTGGTAAAGCAGCTTTGGCAACTACGTAAGTCTGTATGTTTTAAGATTAAATTGTCGGGTGAGCCTGTTTGGCTTTGACTTGCTCCCTTAGGCTCCACATGCCAGATTGGCTTGGCTCCTGCAATCTAAGACAAGGTTTGGTAAAACAGTTTTGACAGCAGGGCAAGACTGTATGTTTTAAGATTAAATAGTCGGTCTAGCCTGTTTGGCTTTGAGTTGCGCCCCTAGGATGCAAATGCTGGATTAACAGGGTTCCTGGTATCTGAAACAAGTTTTGGTAAGGCAATTTTGAGTACCAGGTGAGGCTGAATGTGTTAAGACTTAATAGTCGGGTGAGACTATTTTGCGTTGACTTGCTCCCATAGGCTGCAAATGCTAGGTTAACAGGGCTCCTGGTTTCTAAGGCAAGTTTTGGTAAAGCAGTTTTGGCAGCTACATAAGTCTGTATGTTTTAAGATTAAAGTGTCGGGTGAGCCTGTTTGGCTTTGACTTGCTCCCCTAGGCTCAACATGCCAGATTGGCGGGGCTCCTGGAATCTAAGACAAGTTTTGGTAAAACAGTTTTGACAGCTAGGTAAGGCTGTATGCTTTGAGTTTAAATAGCCGGGGACGCTTGTTGGGCTTTGACTTGCGCCCCTAGGATGCAAATGCTGGAATAACAGGGTTCCTGGTATCTAAGACAAGTTTTGGTAAATCATTTTTGGCGGCCAGATGGTGCTATATGTTTTAAGATTTAATAGTCGGGAGAGCCTGTTTGGCTTTGACTTGCGCGCCTAGGATGCAAATGCTGCATTAACAGGGTTCCTGGTATCTGAGACAGATTTTGGTAAAGCAGCTTTGGCAACTACGTAAGTCTGTATGTTTTAAGATTAAATTGTCGGGTGAGCCTGTTTGGCTTTGACTTGCTCCCTTAGGCTCCACATGCCAGATTGGCTTGGCTCCTGCAATCTAAGACAAGGTTTGGTAAAACAGTTTTGACAGCTGGGCAAGACTGTATGTTTTTCGATTAAATAGTCGGTTGAGCCTGTTTGGCTTTGAGTTGCGCCCCTAGGATGCAAATGCTGGATTAACAGGGTTCCTGGTATCTGAAACAAGTTTTGGTAAGGCAATTTTGAGTTCCAGGTGAGGCTGAATGTGTTAAGACTTAATAGTCGGGTGAGACTATTTTGCTTTGAATTGCTCCCATAGGCTGCAAATGCTAGCTTAACAGGGCTCCTGGTTTCTAAGGCAAGTTTTGGTAAAGCAGTTTTGGCAGCTACGTAAGTCTGTATGTTTTAAGATAAAATTGTCGGGAGAGCCTGTTTGGCTTTGACTTGCGCCCCTATGATGCAAATGCTGGATAACCAGGGTTCCTGGAATCTGAGACAGATTTTGGTAAAGCAGCTTTGGCAACTACGTAAGTCTGTATGTTTTAAGAGTACCAGGTGAGGCTGAATGTGTTAAGACTTAATAGTTGGGCGAGACTATTTGGCTTTGACTTGCTCCCATAGGCTGCAAATGCTAGCTTAACAGGGCTCCTGGTTTCTAAGGCAAGTTTTGGTAAAGCAGTTTTGGCAGCTACGTAAGTCTGTATGTTTTAAGATTAAACTGTCGGGTGAGCCTGTTTGGCTTTGACTTGCTCCCCTAGGCTCCACATGCCAGATTGGCGGGGCTCCTGGAATCTAAGACAAGTTTTGGTAAAACAGTTTTGACAGCTAGGTAAGGCTGTATGCTTTAAGTTTAAATAGCCGGGGACGCTTGTTGGGCTTTGACTTGCGCCCCTAGGATGCAAATGCTGGAATAACAGGGTTCCTGGTATCTAAGACAAGTTTTGGTAAATCATTTTTGGCGGCCAGATGGTGCAATATGTTTTAAGATTTAATAGTCGGGAGAGCCTGTTTGGCTTTGACTTGCGCCCCTAGGATGCAAATGCTGCATTAACAGGGTTCCTGGTATCTGAGACAAGTTTTGGTAAAGCAGCTTTGGCAACTACGTAAGTCTGTATGTTTTAAGATTAAATTGTCGGGTGAGCCTGTTTGGCTTTGACTTGCTCCCTTAGGCTCCACATGCCAGATTGGCTTGGCTCCTGCAATCTAAGACAAGGTTTGGTAAAACAGTTTTGACAGCTGGGCAAGACTGTATGTTTTTCGATTAAATAGTCGGTTGAGCCTGTTTGGCTTTGAGTTGCGCCCCTAGGATGCAAATGCTGGATTAACAGGGTTCCTGGTATCTGAAACAAGTTTTGGTAAGGCAATTTTGAGTTCCAGGTGAGGCTGAATGTGTTAAGACTTAATAGTCGGGTGAGACTATTTTGCTTTGAATTGCTCCACTAGGCTGCAAATGCTAGATTAACAGGGCTTCTGGTTTCTAAGGCAAGTTTTGGTAAAGCAGATTTGGCAGCTACGTAAGTCTGTATGTTTTAAGATAAAATTGTCGGGAGAGCCTGTTTGGCTTTGACTTGCGCCCCTAGGATGCAAATGCTGGATAACCAGGGTTCCTGGAATCTGAGACAAGTTTTGGTAAGGCAATTTTGAGTACCAGGTGAGGCTGAATGTGTTAAGACTTAATAGTTGGGCGAGACTATTTTGCTTCGACTTGCTCCCCTAGGCTACAAATGCTAGATTAACAGGGCTTCTGGTTTCTAAGGCAAGTTTTGGTAAAGCAGTTTTGGCAACTACGTAAGTCTGTATGTTTTAAGATTAAATAGTCGGGTGAGCGTGTTTGGCTTTGACTTGCGCCCCTAGGATGCAAATGCTGGATTAACAGGGTTCCTGGTATCTGAAACAAGTTTTGGTAAGGCAATTTTGAGATTCAGGTGAGGCTGAATGTGTTAAGACTTAATAGTCGGGTGAGACTATTTTGCTTTGACTTGCTCCCCTAGGCTGCAAATGCTAGATTAACAGGGCTCCTGGTTTCTAAGGCAAGTTTTGGTAAAGCAGTTTTGGCAGCTACGTAAGTCTGTATGTTTTAAGATTAAACTGTCGGGTAAGCCTGTTTGGCTTTGACTTGCTCCCCTAGGCTCCACATGCCAGATTGGCGGGGCTCCTGGAATCTAAGACAAGTTTTGGTAAAACAGTTTTGACAGCTAGGTAAGGCTGTATGCTTTAAGATTAAATAGTCGGGTGAGCGTGTTTGGCTTTGACTTGCGCCCCTAGGATGCAAATGCTGGAATAACAGGGTTCCTGGTATCTAAGACAAGTTTTGGTAAATCATTTTTGGCGGCCAGATGGTGTTATATGTTTTAAGATTTAATAGTCGGGAGAGCCTGTTTGGCTTTGACTTGCGCCCCTAGGATGCAAATGCTGCATTAACAGGGTTCCTGGTATCTGAGACAAGTTTTGGTAAAGCAGCTTTGGCAACTACGTAAGTCTGTATGTTTTAAGATTAAATTGTCGGGTGAGCCTGTTTGGCTTTGACTTGCTCCCTTAGGCTCACATGCCAGATTCGCTTGGCTCCTGCAATCTAAGACAAGGTTTGGTAAAACAGTTTTGACAGCTGGGCAAGACTGTATGTTTTTAGATTAAATAGTCGGTTGAGCCTGTTTGGCTTTGAGTTGCGCCCCTAGGATGCAAATGCTGGATTAACAGGGTTCCTGGTATCTGAAACAAGTTTTGGTAAGGCAATTTTGAGATTCAGGTGAGGCTGAATGTGTTAAGACTTAATAGTCGGGTGAGACTATTTTGCTTTGACTTGCTCCCCTAGGCTGCAAATGCTAGATAAACAGGGCTCCTGGTTTCTAAGGCAAGTTTTGGTAAAGCAGTTTTGGCAACTACGTAAGTCTGTATGTTTTAAGATTAAATTGTCGGGAGAGCCTGTTTGGCTTTGACTTGCTCCACTAGGCTGCACATGCCAGATTGGCGGTGCTCCTGGAATCTAAGACAAATTTTGATAAAACAGTTTTGACAGCTAGGTAAGGCTGTATGCTTTAAGATTAAATAGTCTGGTGAGCGTGCTTGGCTTTGACTTGCGCCCCTAGGATGCAAATGCTGGAATAACAGGGTTCCTGGTATCTAAGACAAGTTTTGGTAAATCATTTTTGGCGGCCAGATGGGGCTATATGTTTTAAGATTTAATAGTCGGGAGAGCCTGTTTGGCTTTGACTTGCTCCCCTAGGCTACAAATGCTAGATTAACAGGGCTTCTGGTTTCTAAGGCAAGTTTTGGTAAGGCAATTTTGAGTTCCAGGTGAGGCTGAATGTGTTAAGACTTAATAGTCAGGTGAGACTATTTTGCTTTGACTTGCTCCCCTAGGCTGCAAATGCTAGATTAACAGGGCTCCTGGTTTCTAAGGCAAGTTTTGGAAAACAGCTTTGGCAACTACGTAAGTCTGTATGTTTTAAGATTAAATTGTCGGGTGAGCCTGTTTGGCTTTGACTTGCTCCCTTAGGCTCCACATGCCAGATTGGCTTGGCTCCTGGAATCTAAGACAAGGCTTGGTAAAACAGTTTTGACAGCTGGGCAAGACTGTATGTTTTAAGATTAAATAGTCGGTTGAGCCTGTTTGGCTTTGAGTTGCGCCCCTAGGATGCAAATGCTGGATTAACAGGGTTCCTGGTATCTGAAACAAGTTTTGGTAAGGCAGTTGGAGTTCCAGGTGAGGCTGAAGGTGTTAAGACTTAATAGTCGGTTGAGACTATTTTGCTTTGACTTGCTCCCCTAGGCTGCAAATGCTAGATTAACAGGGCTCCTGGTTTCTAAGGCAAGTTTTGGTAAAGCAGTTTTGGCAGCTACGTAAGTCTGTATGTTTTAAGATTAAATTGTCGGGTGAGCCTGTTTGGCTTTGACTTGCTCCCCTAGGCTCCACATGCCAGATTGGCGGGGCTCCTGGAATCTAAGACAAGTTTTGGTAAAACAGTTTTGACAGCTAGGTAAGGCTGTATGCTTTAAGATTAAATAGTCGGGTGAGCGTGTTTGGCTTTGACTTGCGCCCCTAGAATGCAAATGCTGGAATAACAGGGTTCATGGTATCTAAGACAAGTTTTGGTAAATCATTTTTGGCGGCCAGATGGGGCTATAAGTTTTGAGAATTAGTAGTCGGGAGAGCCTGTTTGGCTTTGACTTGCGCCCCTAGGATGCAAATGCTGCATTAACAGGGTTCCTGGTATCTGAGACAAGTTTTGGTAAAGCAGCTTTGGCAACTACGTAAGTCTGTATGTTTTAAGATTAAATTGTTGGGTGAGCCTGTTTGGCTTTGACTTGCTCCCTTAGGCTCCACATGCCAGATTGGCTTGGCTCCTGGAATCTAAGACAAGGTTTGGTAAAACAGTTTTGACAGCTGGGCAAGGCTGTATGTTTTAAGATTAAATAGTCGGTTGAGCCTGTTTGGCTTTGAGTTGCGCCCCTAGGATGCAAATGCTGGATTAACAGGGTTCCTGGTATCTGAAACAAGTTTTGGTAAGGCAATTTTGAGATCCAGGTGAGGCTAATTGTGTTAAGACTTAATAGTCGGGTGAGACTAATTTGCTTTGACTTGCTCCCCTAGGCTGCAAATGCTAGATTAACAGGGCTCCTCGTTTCTAAGGCAAGTTTTCGTAAAGCAGTTTTGGCAGCTACGTAAGTCTGTATGTTTTAAGATTAAATTGTCGGGTGAGCCTGTTTGGCTTTGACTTGCTCCCCTAGGCTCCACATGCCAGATTGGCGGGGCTCCTGGAATCTAAGACAAGTTTTAGTAAATCAGTTTTGACAGCTAGGTAAGGCTGTATGCTTTAAGATTAAATAGTCGGGTGAGCGTGTTTGGCTTTGACTTGCGCCCCTAGAATGCAAATGCTGGAATAACAGGGTTCATGGTATCTAAGACAAGTTTTGGTAAATCATTTTTGGCGGCCAGATGGGGCTATATGTTTTAAGATTTAGTAGTCGGGAGAGCCTGTTTGGCTTTGACTTGCGCCCCTAGGATGCAAATGCTGCATTAACAGGGTTCCTGGTATCTGAGACAAGTTTTGGTAAAGCAGCTTTGGCAACTACGTAAGTCTGTATGTTTTAAGATTATATTGTCGGGTGAGCCTGTTTGGCTTTGACTTGCTCCCTTAGGCTCCACATGCCAGATTGGCTTGGCTCCTGCAATCTAAGACAAGGTTTGGTAAAACAATTTTGACAGCTGGGCAAGACTGTATGTTTTCAGATTAAATAGTCGGTTGAGCCTGTTTGGCTTTGAGTTGCGCCCCTAGGATGCAAATGCTGGATTAACAGGGTTCCTGGTATCTGAGACAAGTTTTGGTAAGGCAATTTTGAGTTACAGGTGAGGCTGAATGTGTTAAGACTTAATAGTCGGGTGAGACTATTTTGCTTTGACTTGCTCCCCTAGGCTGCAAATGCTAGATTAACAGGGCTCCTGGTTTCTAAGGCAAGTTTTGGTAAAGCAGTTTTGGCAGCCAGATGGGGCTGTATGTTTTAAGATTAAATTCTCGGGTGAGCCTGTTTGGTTTTGACTTGCTCCCCTAGGCTCCACATGCCAGATTGGCGGGGCTCCTGGAATCTAAGACAAGGTTTGGAAAAACAGTTTTGGCAGCTGGGCAAGACTGTATGTTTTAAGATTAAATAGTCTGGTGAGCGTGCTTGGCCTTCACTTGCGCCCCTAGGATGCAAATGCTGGATTAACATTGTTCCTGGTATCTGAAACAAGTTTTGGTATGGCAATTTTGAGTTCCAGGTGAGGCTGAATGTTTTAAGACTTAATAGTCGGATGAGCCTGTTTGGCTTTGACTTGCTCCACTAGGCTGCACATGCCAGATTGGCGGTGCTCCTGGAATCTAAGACAAATTTTGGTAAAACAGTTTTGACAGCTAGGTAAGGCTGTATGCTTTAAGATTAAATAGTCGGGTGAGCATGCTTGGCTTTGACTTGTGTCCCTAGGATGCAAATGCTGGAATAACAGGGTTCCTGGTATCTAAGACCAGTTTTGGTAAATCATTTTTGGCGGCCAGATGGGGCTTTATGTTTTAAGATTTAATAGTCGGGAGAGCCTGTTTGGCTTTGACTTGCGCCCCTAGGATGCAAATGCTGCATTAACAGGGTTCCTGGTATCTGAGACAAGTTTTGGTAAAGCAGCTTTGGCAACTACGTAAGTCTGTATGTTTTAAGATTAAATTGTCGGGTGAGCCTGTTTGGCTTTGACTTGCTCCCTTAGGCTTCACATGCCAGATTGGCTTGGCTCCTGGAATCTAAGACAAGGATTGGTAAAACAGTTTTGACAGCAGGGCAAGACTGTATGTTTTAAGATTAAATAGTCGGTTGAGCCTGTTTGGCTTTGAGTTGCGCCTTTAGGATGCAAATGCTGGATTAACAGGGTTCCTGGCATCTAAGACAAGTTTTGGTAAATCATTTTTGGCGGCCAGATGGGGCTATATGTTTTAAGATTTAATAGTTGGGCGAGACTATTTTGCTTCGACTTGCTTCCATAGGCTGCAAATGCTAGCTTAACAGGGCTCCTGGTTTGTAAGGCAAGTTTTGGTAAAGCAGTCTTGGCAGCTGCGTAAGTCTGTATGTTTTAAGATTAAACTGTAGGGAGAGCCTGTTTGGCTGTGACTTGCGCCCCTAGGATGCAAATGCTGCATTAACAGGGTTCCTGGTATCTGAGACAAGTTTTGGTAAAGCAGCTTTGGCAACTACGTAAGTCTGTATGTTTTAAGATTAAATTGTCGGGTGAGCCTGTTTGGCTTTGACTTGCTCCCTTAGGCTTCACATGCCAGATTGGCTTGGCTCCTGGAATCTAAGACAAGGATTGGTAAAACAGTTTTGAAAGATGGGCAAGACTGTATGTTTTAAGATTAAATAGTCGGTTGAGCCTGTTTGGCTTTGACTTGCTCCACTAGGCTCCACATGCCAGATTGGCGGGGCTCCTGGAATCTAAGACAAGGTTTGGAAAAACAGTTTTGGCAGCTGGGCAAGACTGTATGTTTTAAGATTAAATAGTCGGTTGAGCCTATTTGGCCTTGACTTGCGCCCCTAGGATGCAAATGCTGGATTAACATTGTTCCTGGTATCTGAAACAAGTTTTGGTATGGCAATTTTGAGTTCCAGGTGAGGCTGAATGTTTTAAGACTTAATAGTCGGATGAGCCTGTTTGGCTTTGATTTGCTCCACTAGGCTCCACATGCCAGATTGGCGGGGCTCCTGGAATCTAAGACAAGTTTTCGTAAAACAGTTTTGACAGCTAGGTAAGGCTGTATGCTTTAAGATAAAATAGTCGGGTGTGCATGCTTGGCTTTGGCTTGCGCCCCTAGGATGCAAATGCTGGAATAACAGGGTTCTTGGTATCTAAGACAAGTTTTGGTAAATCATTTTTGGCGGCCAGATGGGGCTATATGTTTTAAGATTTAATAGTCGGGAGAGCCTGTTTGGCTTTGACTTGCTCCCCTAGGCTGCAAATGCTGCATCAACAGGGTTCCTGGTATCTGAAACAAGTTTTGGTAAGGCAATTTTGAGTTCCAGGTGAGGCTGAATGTGTTAAGACTTAATAGTCGGGTGAGACTACTTTGCTTTGACTTGCTCCCCTAGGCTGCAAATGCTAGATTAACAGGGCTCCTGGTTTCTAAGGCAAGTTTTGGAAAACAGCTTTGGCAACTACGTAAGTCTGTATGTTTTAAGATTAAATTGTCGGGTGAGCCTGTTTGGCTTTGACTTGCTCCCTTAGGCTCCACATGCCAGATTGGCTTGGCTCCTGGAATCTAAGACAAGGCTTGGTAAAACAGTTTTGAAAGCTGGGCAAGACTGTATGTTTTAAGATTAAATAGTCGGTTGAGCCTGTTTGGCTTTGAGTTGCGCCTTTAGGATGCAAATGCTGGATTAACAGGGTTCCTGGCATCTAAGACAAGTTTTGGTAAATCATTTTTGGCGGCCAGATGGGGCTATATGTTTTAAGATTTAATAGTTGGGCGAGACTATTTTGCTTCGACTTGCTTCCATAGGCTGCAAATGCTAGCTTAACAGGGCTCCTGGTTTCTAAGGCAAGTTTTGGTAAAGCAGTTTTGGCAGCTACGTAAGTCTGTATGTTTTAAGATTAAACTGTCGGGAGAGCCTGTTTGGCTTTGACTTGCGCCCCTAGGATGCAAATGCTGCATTAACAGGGTTCCTGGTATCTGAGACAAGGTTTGGTAAAGCAGCTTTGGCAACTACGTAAGTCTGTATGTTTTAAGATTAAATTGTCGGGTGAGCCTGTTTGGCTTTGACTTGCTCCCTTAGGCTTCACATGCCAGATTGGCTTGGCTCCTGGAATCTAAGACAAGGATTGGTAAAACAGTTTTGACAGCAGGGCAAGACTGTATGTTTTAAGATTAAATAGTCGGTTGAGCCTGTGTGGCTTTGAGTTGCGCCTTTAGGATGCAAATGCTGGATTAACAGGGTTCCTGGCATCTAAGACAAGTTTTGGTAAATCATTTTTGGCGGCCAGATGGGGCTATATGTTTTAAGATTTAATAGTCGGGAGAGCCTGTTTGGCTTTGACTTGCGCCCCTAGGATGCAAATGCTGCATTAACAGGGTTCCTGGTATCTGAGACAAGTTTTGGTAAAACAGTTTTGGCAACTACGTAAGTCTGTATGTTTTAAGATTAAATAGTCGGGTGAGCCTGTTTGGCTTTGACTTGCTCCCTTAGGCTCCACATGCCAGATTGGCTTGGCTCCTGGAATCTAAGACAAGGTTTGGTAAAACAGTTTTGACAGCAGGGCAAGACTGTATGTTTTAAGATTAAATAGTCGGTTGAGCCTGTTTGGCTTTGAGTTGCGCCCCTAGGATGCAAATGCTGGATTAACAGGGTTCCTGGTATCTGAAACAAGTTTTGGTAAGGCAATTTTGAGTACCAGGTGAGGCTGAATGTGTTAAGACTTAATAGTTGGGCGAGACTATTTTGCTTCGACTTGCTTCCATAGGCTGCAAATGCTAGCTTAACAGGGCTCCTGGTTTCTAAGGCAAGTTTTGGTAAAGCAGTTTTGGCAGCTACGTAAGTCTGTATGTTTTAAGATTAAACTGTCGGGTGAGCCTGTTTGGCTTTGACTTGATCCCCTAGGCTCCACATGCCAGATTGGCGGGGCTCCTGGAATCTAAGACAAGTTTTGGTAAAACAGTTTTGACAGCTAGGTAAGGCTGTATGCTTTAAGTTTAAATAGCCGGGGACGCTTGTTGGGCTTTCACTTGCGCCCCTAGGATGCAAATGCTGGAATAACAGGGTTCCTGGTATCTAAGACAAGTTTTGGTATGGCAATTTTGAGTTCCAGGTGAGGCTGAATGTTTTAAGACTTAATAGTCGGATGAGCCTGCTTGGCTTTGACTTGCTCCACTAGGCTGCACATGCCAGATTGGCGGTGCTCCTGGAATCTAAGACAAATTTTGGTAAAACAGTTTTGACAGCTAGGTAAGGCTGTATGCTTTAAGATAAAATAGTCGGGTGTGCATGCTTGGCTTTGGCTTGCGCCCCTAGGATGCAAATGCTGGAATAACAGGGTTCTTGGTATCTAAGACAAGTTTTGGTAAATCATTTTTGGCGGCCAGATGGGGCTATATGTTTTAAGATTTAATAGTCGGGAGAGCCTGTTTGGCTTTGACTTGCTCCCCTAGGCTGCAAATGCTGCATCAACAGGGTTCCTGGTATCTGAAACAAGTTTTGGTAAGGCAATTTTGAGTTCCAGGTGAGGCTGAATGTGTTAAGACTTAATAGTCGGGTGAGACTACTTTGCTTTGACTTGCTCCCCTAGGCTGCAAATGCTAGATTAACAGGGCTCCTGGTTTCTAAGGCAAGTTTTGGAAAACAGCTTTTGCAACTACGTAAGTCTGTATGTTTTAAGATTAAATTGTCGGGTGAGCCTGTTTGGCTTTGACTTGCTCCCTTAGGCTCCACATGCCAGATTGGCTTGGCTCCTGGAATCTAAGACAAGGCTTGGTAAAACAGTTTTGAAAGCTGGGCAAGACTGTATGTTTTAAGATTAAATAGTCGGTTGAGCCTGTTTGGCTTTGAGTTGCGCCTTTAGGATGCAAATGCTGGATTAACAGGGTTCCTGGCATCTAAGACAAGTTTTGGTAAATCATTTTTGGCGGCCAGATGGGGCTATATGTTTTAAGATTTAATAGTTGGGCGAGACTATTTTGCTTCGACTTGCTTCCATAGGCTGCAAATGCTAGCTTAACAGGGCTCCTGGTTTCTAAGGCAAGTTTTGGTAAAGCAGTTTTGGCAGCTACGTAAGTCTGTATGTTTTAAGATTAAACTGTCGGGAGAGCCTGTTTGGCTTTGACTTGCGCCCCTAGGATGCAAATGCTGCATTAACAGGGTTCCTGGTACCTGAGACAAGTTTTGGTAAAGCAGCTTTGGCAACTACGTAAGTCTGTATGTTTTAAGATTAAATTGTCGGGTGAGCCTGTTTGGCTTTGACTTGCTCCCTTAGGCTTCACATGCCAGATTGGCTTGGCTCCTGGAATCTAAGACAAGGATTGGTAAAACAGTTTTGACAGCAGGGCAAGACTGTATGTTTTAAGATTAAATAGTCGGTTGAGCCTGTTTGGCTTTGAGTTGCGCCTTTAGGATGCAAATGCTGGATTAACAGGGTTCCTGGCATCTAAGACAAGTTTTGGTAAATCATTTTTGGCGGCCAGATGGGGCTATATGTTTTAAGATTTAATAGTCGGGAGAGCCTGTTTGGCTTTGACTTGCGCCCCTAGGATGCAAATGCTGCATTAACAGGGTTCCTGGTATCTGAGACAAGTTTTGGTAAAACAGTTTTGGCAACTACGTAAGTCTGTATGTTTTAAGATTAAATAGTCGGGTGAGCCTGTTTGGCTTTGACTTGCTCCCTTAGGCTCCACATGCCAGATTGGCTTGGCTCCTGGAATCTAAGACAAGGATTGGTAAAACAGTTTTGACAGCAGGGCAAGACTGTATGTTTTAAGATTAAATAGTCGGTTGAGCCTGTTTGGCTTTGAGTTGCGCCTTTAGGATGCAAATGCTGGATTAACAGGGTTCCTGGCATCTAAGACAAGTTTTGGTAAATCATTTTTGGCGGCCAGATGGGGCTATATGTTTTAAGATTTAATAGTCGGTTGAGCCTGTTTGGCTTTGAGTTGCGCCCCTAGGATGCAAATGCTGGATTAACAGGGTTCCTGGTATCTGAAACAAGTTTTGGTAAGGCAATTTTGAGTACCAGGTGAGGCTGAATGTGTTAAGACTTAATAGTTGGGCGAGACTATTTTGCTTCGACTTGCTTCCATAGGCTGCAAATGCTAGCTTAACAGGGCTCCTGGTTTCTAAGGCAAGTTTTGGTAAAGCAGTTTTGGCAGCTACGTAAGTCTGTATGTTTTAAGATTAAACTGTCGGGTGAGCCTGTTTGGCTTTGACTTGATCCCCTAGGCTCCACATGCCAGATTGGCGGGGCTCCTGGAATCTAAGACAAGTTTTGGTAAAACAGTTTTGACAGCTAGGTAAGGCTGTATGCTTTAGGTTTAAATAGCCGGGGACGCTTGTTGGGCTTTGACTTGCGCCCCTAGGATGCAAATGCTGGAATAACAGGGTTCCTGGTATCTAAGACAAGTTTTGGTATGGCAATTTTGAGTTCCAGGTGAGGCTGAATGTTTTAAGACTTAATAGTCGGATGAGCCTGCTTGGCTTTGACTTGCTCCACTAGGCTGCACATGCCAGATTGGCGGTGCTCCTGGAATCTAAGACAAGTTTTGGTAAACAGTTTTGACAGCTAGGTAAGGCTGTATGCTTTAAGATTAAATAGTCGGGTGAGCGTGTTTGGCTTTGGCTTGCGCCCCTAGGATGCAAATGCTGGAATAACAGGGTTCTTGGTATCTAAGACAAGTTTTGGTAAATCAATTTTGGCGGCCAGATGGGGCTATATGTTTTAAGATTTAATAGTCGGGAGAGCCTGTTTGGCTTTGTCTTGCTCCCCTAGGCTGCAAATGCTGCATCAACAGGGTTCCTGGTATCTGAAACAAGTTTTGGTAAGGCAATTTTGAGTTCCAGGTGAGGCTGAATGTGTTAAGACTTAATAGTCGGGTGAGACTACTTTGCTTTGACTTGCTCCCCTAGGCTGCAAATGCTAGATTAACAGGGCTCCTGGTTTCTAAGGCAAGTTTTGGAAAACAGCTTTGGCAACTACGTAAGTCTGTATGTTTTAAGATTAAATTGTCGGGTGAGCCTGTTTGGCTTTGACTTGCTCCCTTAGGCTCCACATGCCAGATTGGCTTGGCTCCTGGAATCTAAGACAAGGCTTGGTAAAACAGTTTTGAAAGCTGGGCAAGACTGTATGTTTTAAGATTAAATAGTCGGTTGAGCCTGTTTGGCTTTCAGTTGTGCCCCTAGGATGCAAATGCTGGATTAACAGGGTTCCTGGTATCTGAAACAAGTTTTGGTAAGGCAATTTGGAGTTCCAGGTGAGGCTGAATGTGTTAAGACTTAATAGTCGGGTGAGACTATTTTGCTTTGACTTGCTCCCCTAGGCTGCAAATGCTAGATTAACAGGGCTCCTGGTTTCTAAGGCAAGTTTTGGTAAAGCAGTTTTGGCAGCTACGTAAGTCTGTATGTTTTAAGATTAAATTGTCGGGTGAGCCTGTTTGGCTTTGACTTGCTCCCCTAGGATCCACATGCCAGATTGGCGGGGCTCCTGGAATCTAAGACAAGTTTTGGTAAAACAGTTTTGACAGCAGGGCAAGACTGTATGTTTTAAGATTAAATAGTCGGTTGAGCCTGTTTGGCTTTGAGTTGCGCCCCTAGGATGCAAATGCTGGATTAACAGGGTTCCTGGTATCTGAAACAAGTTTTGGTAAGGCAATTTTG
The DNA here is from genome assembly GCA_037075305.1 of Drosophila kanekoi. Taxonomy (NCBI): domain Eukaryota; kingdom Metazoa; phylum Arthropoda; class Insecta; order Diptera; family Drosophilidae; genus Drosophila; species Drosophila kanekoi. The sequence continues at coordinate 498,875 of JBAMCE010000684.1, read as the reverse complement.
AGTACCAGGTGAGGCTGAATGTGTTAAGACTTAATAGTTGGGCGAGACTATTTTGCTTCGACTTGCTTCCATAGGCTGCAAATGCTAGCTTAACAGGGCTCCTGGTTTCTAAGGCAAGTTTTGGTAAAGCAGTTTTGGCAGCTACGTAAGTCTGTATGTTTTAAGATTAAACTGTCGGGTGAGCCTGTTTGGCTTTGACTTGATCCCCTAGGCTCCACATGCCAGATTGGCGGGGCTCCTGGAATCTAAGACAAGTTTTGGTAAAACAGTTTTGACAGCTAGGTAAGGCTGTATGCTTTAGGTTTAAATAGCCGGGGACGCTTGTTGGGCTTTGACTTGCGCCCCTAGGATGGAAATGCTGGAATAACAGTGTTCCTGGTATCTAAGACAAGTTTTGGTATGGCAATTTTGAGTTCCAGGTGAGGCTGAATGTTTTAAGACTTAATAGTCGGATGAGCCTGCTTGGCTTTGACTTGCTCCACTAGGCTGCACATGCCAGATTGGCGGTGCTCCTGGAATCTAAGACAAGTTTTGGTAAAACAGTTTTGACAGCTAGGTAAGGCTGTATGCTTTAAGATTAAATAGTCGGGTGAGCGTGTTTGGCTTTGGCTTGCGCCCCTAGGATGCAAATGCTGGAATAACAGGGTTCTTGGTATCTAAGACAAGTTTTGGTAAATCATTTTTGGCGGCCAGATGGGGCTATATGTTTTAAGATTTAATAGTCGGGAGAGCCTGTTTGGCTTTGTCTTGCTCCCCTAGGCTGCAAATGCTGCATCAACAGGGTTCCTGGTATCTGAAACAAGTTTTGGTAAGGCAATTTTGAGTTCCAGGTGAGGCTGAATGTGTTAAGACTTAATAGTCGGGTGAGACTACTTTGCTTTGACTTGCTCCCCTAGGCTGCAAATGCTAGATTAACAGGGCTCCTGGTTTCTAAGGCAAGTTTTGGAAAACAGCTTTGGCAACTACGTAAGTCTGTATGTTTTAAGATTAAGTTGTCGGGTGAGCCTGTTTGGCTTTGACTTGCTCCCTTAGGCTCCACATGCCAGATTGGCATGGCTCCTGGAATCTAAGACAAGGCTTGGTAAAACAGTTTTGAAAGCTGGGCAAGACTGTATGTTTTAAGATTAAATAGTCGGTTGAGCCTGTTTGGCTTTGAGTTGTGCCCCTAGGATGCAAATGCTGGATTAACAGGGTTCCTGGTATCTGAAACAAGTTTTGGTAAGGCAATTTGGAGTTCCAGGTGAGGCTGAATGTGTTAAGACTTAATAGTCGGGTGAGACTATTTTGCTTTGACTTGCTCCCCTAGGCTGCAAATGCTAGATTAACAGGGCTCCTGGTTTCTAAGGCAAGTTTTGGTAAAGCAGTTTTGGCAGCTACGTAAGTCTGTATGTTTTAAGATTAAATTGTCGGGTGAGCCTGTTTGGCTTTGACTTGCTCCCCTAGGCTCCACATGCCAGATTGGCGGGGCTCCTGGAATCTAAGACAAGTTTTGGTAAAACAGTTTTGACAGCTAGGTAAGGCTGTATGCTTTAAGATTAAATAGTCGGGTGAGCGTGTTTGGCTTTGACTTGCGCCCCTAGAATGCAAATGCTGGAATAACAGGGTTCATGATATCTAAGACAAGTTTTGGTAAATCATTTTTGGCGGCCAGATGGGGCTATATGTTTTAAGATTTAGTAGTCGGGAGAGCCTGTTTGGCTTTGACTTGAGCCCCTAGGAGGCAAATGCTGCATTTACAGGGTTCCTGGTATCTGCGACGAGTTTTGGTAAAGCAGCTTTTAAGATTAAATTGTCGGGTGAGCCTGTTTGGCTTTGACTTGCTCCCTTAGGCTCCACATGCCAGATTGGCTTGGCTCCTGGAATCTAAGACAAGGTTTGGTAAAACAGTTTTGACAGCTGGGCAAGGCTGTATGTTTTAAGATTAAATAGTCGGTTGAGTCTGTTTGGCTTTGAGTTGCGCCCCTAGGATGCAAATGCTGGATTAACACGGTTCCTGGTATATGAAACAAGTTTTATTAAGGCAATTTTGAGTTCCAGGTGAGGCTTATTGTGTTAAGACTTAATAGTCGGGTGAGACTATTTTGCTTTGACTTGCTCCCCTAGGCTGCAAATGCTAGATTAATAGGGCGCCTGGTTTCTAAGGCAAGTTTTCGTAAAGCAGTTTTGGCAGCTACGTAAGTCTGTATGTTTTAAGATTGAATTGTCGGGTGAGCCTGTTTGGCTTTGACTTGCTCCCCTAGGCTCCACATGCCAGATTGGCGGGGCTCCTGGAATCTAAGACATGTTTTGGTAAATCAGTTTTGACAGCTAGGTAAGGCTGTATGCTTTAAGATTAAATAGTCGGGTGAGCGTGTTTGGCTTTGACTTGCGCCCCTAGGATGCAAATGCTGGAATAACAGGGTTCCTGGTATCTAAGACAAGTTTTGGTAAATCAATTTTGGCGGCCAGATGGGGCTATATGTTTTAAGATTTAATAGTCGGGCGAGCCTGTTTGGCTTTGACTTGCGCCCCTAGGATACAAATGCTGCATTAACAGGGTTCCTGGTATCTGAGACAAGTTTTGGTAAAGCAGCTTTGGCAACTACGTAAGTCTGTATGTTTTAAGATTAAATTGATGGGTGAGCCTGATTGGCTTTGACTTGCTCCCCTAGGCTCCACATGCCAGGTTGGCTTGGCTCCTGGAATCTAAGACAAGGTTTGGTAAAACAGTTTTGACAGCTGGGCAAGACTGTATGTTTTAAGATTAAATAGTCGGTTGAGCCTGTTTGGCTTTGAGTTGCGCCCCTAGGATGCAAATGCTGGATTAACAGGGTTCCTGGTATCTGAAACAAGTTTTGGTAAGGCAATTTGGAGTTCCAGGTGAGGCTGAATGTGTTAAGACTTAATAGTCGGGTGAGACTATTTTGCTTTGACTTGCTCCCCTAGGCTGCAAATGCTAGATTAACAGGGCTCCTGGTTTCTAAGGCAAGTTTTGGTAAAGCAGTTTTGGCAGCTACGTAAGTCTGTATGTTTTAAGATTGAATTGTCGGGTGAGCCTGTTTGGCTTTGACTTGCTCCCCTAGGCTCCACATGCCAGATTGGCGGGGCTCCTGGAATCTAAGACAAGTTTTGGTAAAACAGTTTTGACAGCTAGGTAAGGCTGTATGCTTTAAGATTAAATAGTCGGGTGAGCGTGTTTGGCTTTGACTTGCGCCCCTAGAATGCAATGCTGGAATAACAGGGTTCATGGTATCTAAGACAAGTTTTGGTAAATCATTTTTGGCGGCCAGATGGGGCTATATGTTATAAGATTTAGTAGTCGGGAGAGCCTGTTTGGCTTTGACTTGAGCCCCTAGGATGCAAATGCTACATTAACAGGGTTCCTGGTATCTGCGACAAGTTTTGGTAAAGCAGCTTTGGCAACTACGTAAGTCTGTATGTTTTAAGATTAAATTGTCGGGTGAGCCTGTTTGGCTTTGACTTGCTCCCTTAGGCTCCACATGCCAGATTGGCTTGGCTCCTGGAATCTAAGACAAGGTTTGGTAAAACAGTTTTGACAGCTGGGCAAGGCTGTATGTTTTAAGATTAAATAGTCGGTTGAGTCTGTTTGGCTTTGAGTTGCGCCCTAGGATGCAAATGCTGGATTAACACGATTCCTGGTATATGAAACAAGTTTTGGTAAGGCAATTTTGAGTTCCAGGTGAGGCTAATTGTGTTAAGACTTAATAGTCGGGTGAGACTATTTTGCTTTGACTTGCTCCCCTAGGCTGCAAATGCTAGATTAACAGGGCGCCTGGTTTCTAAGGCAAGTTTTCGTAAAGCAGTTTTGGCAGCTACGTAAGTCTGTATGTTTTAAGATTAAATTGTCGGGTGAGCCTGTTTGGCTTTGACTTGCTCCCCTAGGCTCCACATGCCAGATTGGCGGGGCTCCTGGAATCTAAGACATGTTTTGGTAAATCAGTTTTGACAGCTAGGTAAGGCTGTATGCTTTAAGATTAAATAGTCGGGTGAGCGTGTTTGGCTTTGACTTGCGCCCCTAGGATGCAAATGCTGGAATAACAGGGTTCCTGGTATCTAAGACAAGTTTTGGTAAATCAATTTTGGCGGCCAGATGGGGCTATATGTTTTAAGATTTAATAGTCGGGCGAGCCTGTTTGGCTTTGAATTGCGCCCCTAGGATACAAATGCTGCATTAACAGGGTTCCTGGTATCTGAGACAAGTTTTGGTAAAGCAGCTTTGGCAACTACGTAAGTCTGTATGTTTTAAGATTAAATTGATGGGTGAGCCTGATTGGCTTTGACTTGCTCCCCTAGGCTCCACATGCCAGGTTGGCTTGGCTCCTGGAATCTAAGACAAGGTTTGGTAAAACAGTTTTGACAGCTGGGCAAGACTGTATGTTTTAAGATTAAATAGTCGGTTGAGCCTGTTTGGCTTTGAGTTGCGCCCCTAGGATGCAAATGCTGGATTAACAGGGTTCCTGGTATCTGAAACAAGTTTTGGTAAGGCAATTTGGTGTTCCAGGTGAGGCTGAATGTGTTAAGACTTAATAGTCGGGTGAGACTATTTTGCTTTGACTTGCTCCCCTAGGCTGCAAATGCTAGATTAACAGGGCTCCTGGTTTCTAAGGCAAGTTTTGGTAAAGCAGTTTTGGCAGCTACGTAAGTCTGTATGTTTTAAGATTGAATTGTCGGGTGAGCCTGTTTGGCTTTGACTTGCTCCCCTAGGCTCCACATGCCAGATTGGCGGGGCTCCTGGAATCTAAGACAAGTTTTGGTAAAACAGTTTTGACAGCTAGGTAAGGCTGTATGCTTTAAGATTAAATAGTCGGGTGAGCGTGTTTGGCTTTGACTTGCGCCCCTAGAATGCAAATGCTGGAATAACAGGGTTCATGGTATCTAAGACAAGTTTTGGTAAATCATTTTTGGCGGCCAGATGGGGCTATATGTTTTAAGATTTAGTAGTCGGGAGAGCCTGTTTGGCTTTGACTTGAGCCCCTAGGATGCAAATGCTGCATTAACAGGGTTCCTGGTATCTGAGACAAGTTTTGGTAAAGCAGCTTTGGCAACTACGTAAGTCTGTATGTTTTAAGATTAAATTGTCGGGTGAGCCTGTTTGGCTTTGACTTGCTCCCCTAGGCTCCACATGTCAGATTGGCGGGGCTCCTGGAATCTAAGACAAGTTTTGGTAAAACAGTTTTGACAGCTAGGTAAGGCTGTATGCTTTAAGATTAAATAGTCGGGTGAGCGTGTTTGGCTTTGACTTGCGCCCCTAGGATGCAAATGCTGGATTAACACGGTTCCTGGTATATGAAACAAGTTTTGGTAAGGCAATTTTGAGTTCCAGGTGAGGCTAATTGTGTTAAGACTTAATAGTCGGGTGAGACTATTTTGCTTTGACTTGCTCCCCTAGGCTGCAAATGCTAGATTAACAGGGCGCCTGGTTTCTAAGGCAAGTTTTCGTAAAGCAGTTTTGGCAGCTACGTAAGTCTGTATGTTTTAAGATTGAATTGTCGGGTGAGCCTGTTTGGCTTTGACTTGCTCCCCTAGGCTCCACATGCCAGATTGGCGGGGCTCCTGGAATCTAAGACATGTTTTGGTAAATCAGTTTTGACAGCTAGGTAAGGCTGTATGCTTTAAGATTAAATAGTCGGGTGAGCGTGTTTGGCTTTGACTTGCGCCCCTAGGATGCAAATGCTGGAATAACAGGGTTCCTGGTATCTAAGACAAGTTTTGGTAAATCAATTTTGGCGGCCAGATGGGGCTATATGTTTTAAGATTTAATAGTCGGGCGAGCCTGTTTGGCTTTGACTTGCGCCCCTAGGATACAAATGCTGCATTAACAGGGTTCCTGGTATCTGAGACAAGTTTTGGTAAAGCAGCTTTGGCAACTACGTAAGTCTGTATGTTTTAAGATTAAATTGATGGGTGAGCCTGATTGGCTTTGACTTGCTCCCCTAGGCTCCACATGCCAGGTTGGCTTGGCTCCTGGAATCTAAGACAAGGTTTGGTAAAACAGTTTTGACAGCTGGGCAAGACTGTATGTTTTAAGATTAAATAGTCGGTTGAGCCTGTTTGGCTTTGAGTTGCGCCCCTAGGATGCAAATGCTGGATTAACAGGGTTCCTGGTATCTGAAACAAGTTTTGGTAAGGCAATTTGGAGTTCCAGGTGAGGCTGAATGTGTTAAGACTTAATAGTCGGGTGAGACTATTTTGCTTTGACTTGCTCCCCTAGGCTGCAAATGCTAGATTAACAGGGCTCCTGGTTTCTAAGGCAAGTTTTGGTAAAGCAGTTTTGGCAGCTACGTAAGTCTGTATGTTTTAAGATTAAATTGTCGGGTGAGCCTGTTTGGCTTTGACTTGCTCCCCTAGGCTCCACATGCCAGATTGGCGGGGCTCCTGGAATCTAAGACAAGTTTTGGTAAAACAGTTTTGACAGCTAGGTAAGGCTGTATGCTTTAAGATTAAATAGTCGGGTGAGCGTGTTTGGCTTTGACTTGCGCCCCTAGAATGCAAATGCTGGAATAACAGGGTTCATGGTATCTAAGACAAGTTTTGGTAAATCATTTTTGGCGGCCAGATTGGGCTATATGTTTTAAGATTTAGTAGTCGGGAGAGCCTGTTTGGCTTTGACTTGAGCCCCTAGGATGCAAATGCTGCATTAACAGGGTTCCTGGTATCTGCGACAAGTTTTGGTAAAACAGCTTTATCAACTACGTAAGTCTGTATGTTTTAAGATTAAATTGTCGGGTGAGCCTGTTTGGCTTTGACTTGCTCCCTTAGGCTCCACATGCCAGATTGGCTTGGCTCCTGGAATCTAAGACAAGGTTTGGTAAAACAGTTTTGACAGCTGGGCAAGGCTGTATGTTTTAAGATTAAATAGTCGGTTGAGTCTGTTTGGCTTTGAGTTGCGCCCCTAGGATGCAAATGCTGGATTAACACGGTTCCTGGTATATGAAACAAGTTTTGGTAAGGCAATTTTGAGTTCCAGGTGAGGCTAATTGTGTTAAGACTTAATAGTCGGGTGAGACTATTTTGCTTTGACTTGCTCCCCTAGGCTGCAAATGCTAGATTAACAGGGCGCCTGGTTTCTAAGGCAAGTTTTCGTAAAGCAGTTTTGGCAGCTACGTAAGTCTGTATGTTTTAAGATTGAATTGTCGGGTGAGCCTGTTTGGCTTTGACTTGCTCCCCTAGGCTCCACATGCCAGATTGGCGGGGCTCCTGGAATCTAAGACATGTTTTGGTAAATCAGTTTTGACAGCTAGGTAAGGCTGTATGCTTTAAGATTAAATAGTCGGGTGAGCGTGTTTGGCTTTGACTTGCGCCCCTAGTATGCAAATGCTGGAATAACAGGGTTCCTGGTATCTAAGACAAGTTTTGGTAAATCAATTTTGGCGGCCAGATGGGGCTATATGTTTTAAGATTTAATAGTCGGGCGAGCCTGTTTGGCTTTGACTTGCGCCCCTAGGCTACAAATGCTGCATTAACAGGGTTCCTGGTATCTGAGACAAGTTTTGGTAAAGCAGCTTTGGCAACTACGTAAGTCTGTATGTTTTAAGATTAAATTAATGGGTGAGCCTGATTGGCTTTGACTTGCTCCCCTAGGCTCCACATGCCAGGTTGGCTTGGCTCCTGGAATCTAAGACAAGGTTTGGTAAAACAGTTTTGACAGCTGGGCAAGACTGTATGTTTTAAGATTAAATAGTCGGTTGAGCCTGTTTGGCTTTGACTTGCTCCCCTAGGCTGCAAATGCTGGATTAACAGGGCTCCTGGTTTCTAAGGCAAGTTTTGGTAAAGCAGTTTTGGCAGCTACGTAAGTCTGTATGTTTTAAGATTAAATTGTCGGGTGAGCCTGTTTGGCTTTGACTTGCTCCCCTAGGCTCCACATGCAAGATTAGCGGGGCTCCTGGAATCTAAGACAAGTTTTGGTAAAACAGTTTTGACAGCTAGGTAAGGCTATATGCTTTAAGATTAAATAGTCGGGTGAGCGTGTTTGGCTTTGACTTGCGCCCCTAGGATGCAAATGCTGGAATAACAGTGTTCCTGATGGGGCTATATGTTTTAAGATTTAATAGTCGGGTGAACCTGTTTGGCTTTGACTTGCGCCCCTAGGATGCAAATGCTGCATTAACAGTGTTCCGGGTATCTGAGACAAGTTTTGGTAAAACAGTTTTGACTGCTAGGTAAGGCTGTATGCTTTAAGATTAAATAGTCGGGTGAGACTATTTTGCTTTGACTTGCGCCCCTAGGATGCAAATGCTGGAATAACAGGGTTCCTTGCATCTAAGACATGTTTTGGTAAGTCAGTTTAGGCGGCCAAATGGGGCTATATGTTTTAAGATTTAATAGTTTGGTGAGCCTGTTTGGCTTTGACTTGCGCCCCTAGGATGCAAATGCTGGATTAACAGGGTTCCTGGTATCTGAGACAAGTTTTGGTAAGGCAATTTTGAGTTCCAGGTGTGGCTGAATGAGTTAAAATTTAATAGTCGGGTGAGGCTTTTTGGCTTTGTTTTGCTCCCCTAGGCTGCAAATGCTAGATTAACAGGGTTCCTGGTATCTGAGACAAGTTTTGGTAAATCAGTCTTGGCGGCCAGATGGGTCTATATGTTTTAGGATTAAATAGTCGGATGAGCCTGTTTGGCTTTGACTTGCTCCCCTAGGCTCCACATTCCAGATTGGCGGGGCTCCTGGAATCTAAGACAAGTTTTGGTAAAACAGTTTTGACAGACAGGTAAGGCTGTATGCTTTAAGATTAAATAGTCGGGTGAGAGTGTTTGGCTTTGACTTGCGCCCCTTGGATGCAAATGCTGGAATAACAGGGTTCCTGGTATCTAAGACAAGTTTTGGAAAATCAGTTTTGGCGTCTATGGGGCTACATGTTTTAAGATTTAATAGTCGGGTGAGACTGTTTGGCTTTGACTTGCGCTCCTCGGATGCAAATGCTGGATAAACAGGGTTCTTGGTATCTGAAACAAGTTTTGGTAAGGCAATTTTGAGTTCCAGGTGAGGCTGAATGTGTTAAGATTTCATAGTCGGGTGAGGCTATTTGGCTTTGTCTTGCTCCCCTAGGCTGCAAATGCTAGATTAACAGGGTTCCTGGTATCTGAGACAAGTTTTGGTAAATCAGTTTTGGCGGCCAGATGGGGCAATATGTTTTACGATTAAATAGTCGGATGAGCCTGTTTGGCTTTGACTTGCTCCCCTAGGCTCCACATGCCAGATTGTCGGGGCTCCTGGAATCTAAGACAAGTTTTGGTAAAACAGTTTTGACAGCTAGGTAAGGCTGTATGCTTTAAGATTAAATAGTCGGGTGAGCGTGTTTGGCTTTGACTTGCGCCCCTAGGATGCAAATGCTGGAATAACAGGGTTCCTGGTATCTAAGACAAGTTTTGGTAAATCAGTTTTGGCGGCCAGATGGGGCTATATGTTTTAAGATTTAATAGTCGGGTGAACCTGTTTGGCTTTGACTTGCGCCCCTAGGATGCAAATGCTGCATTAACAGTGTTCTTGGTATCTGAGACAAGTTTTGGTAAAACAGTTTTGACAGCTAGGTAAGGCTGTATGCTTAAAGATTAAGTAGTCGGGTGAGCCTATTTTGCTTTGACTTGCGCCCCTAGGATGCAAATGCTGGAATAACAGGATTCCTGGTATCTAAGACATGTTTTGGTAAGTCAGTTTTGGCGGCCAGATGGGGCTATATGTTTTAAGATTAAATCGTTTGGTGAGCCTGTTTGGCTTTGACTTGCGCCCCTAGGATGCAAATGCTGGATTAACAGGGTTCCTGGTATCTGATACAAGTTTTGGTAAGGCAATTTTGAGTTCCAGGTGTGGCTGAATGAGTTAAAATTTAATAGTCGGGTGAGACTTTTTGGCTTTGTTTTGCTCCCCTAGGCTGCAAATGCTAGATTAACAGGGTTCCTGGTATCTGAGACAAGTTTTGGTAAATCAGTCTTGGCGGCCAGATGGGGCTATATGATTTAGGTTTAAATAGTCGGATGAGCCTGGTTAACTTTGACTTGCTCCCCTGGGCTGTACATGCCAGCTTGGCGGGGCTCCTGGAATCTAAGACAAGTTTTGGTAAAACATGTTTTGACAGCTAGGTAAGGCTGTTTGGCTTTGACTTGCGCTCCTAGGATGCAAATGCTGGATAAACAGGGTTCTTGGTATCTGAATCAAGTTTTGGTAAGGCAATTTTGAGTTCCAGGTGAGGGTGAATGTGTTAAGAATAAACAGTCGGGTGAGCGTGTTTGGCTTTGACTTGCGCCCCTAGGATGCAAATGCTGGAATAACAGGGTTCCTGGTATCTAAGACAAGTTTTGGTAAATCAGTTTTGGCGTCTATGGGGCTATATGTTTTAAGATTTAATAGTCGGGTGAGCCCGTTTGGCTTTGACTTGCGCTCCTAGGATGCAAATGCTGGATAAACAGGGTTCTTGGTATCTGAAACAAGTTTTGGTAAGGCAATTTTGAGTTCCAGGTGAGGCTGAATGTGTTAAGATTTAATAGTCGGGTAAGGTTATTTGGCTTTGTCTTGCTCCCCTAGGCTGCAAATGATAGATTAACAGGGTTCCTGGTAACTGAGATAAGTTTTGGTTAATCAGTTTTGGCGGCAAGATGGGGCTATATGTTTTACGATTAAATAGTCGGATGAGCCTGTTTGGCTTTGACTTGCTCCACTAGGCTGCACATGCCAGATTGGCGGTGCTCCTGGAATCTAAGACAAGTTTTGGTAAAACAGTTTTGACAGCTAGGTAAGGTTGTATGCTTTAAGCTCAGTGTTTGGCTTTGACTTGCGCCCCTAGCATGCAAATGCTGCATGAACAGGGTTCCTGGTATCCGAGACAAGTTTTGGTAAAGCAGCTTTGGCAACTACGTAAGTCTGTATGTTTTAAGATTAAATGGTCGGGTGAGCCTGTTTGGCTTTGACTTGCTGCCTTAGGCTCTACATGCCAGATAGGCGGGGCTCCTGGAGTCTAAGACAAGTTTTGGTAGAACAGTTTTGACAGCTAGGTAAGGCTGTATGCTTTCAAATTAAATAGTCGGGTGAGCGTGTTTGGCTTTGACTTGCGCCCCTAGGATGCAAATGCTGGAATAACAGGGTTCCTGGTATCTAAGACAAGTTTTGGTAAATCAGTTTTGGCGTCTATGGGGCTATATGTTTTAAGATTTAATAGTCGGGTGAGCCTGTTTGGCTTTGACTTGTGCTCCTAGGATGCAAATGCTGGATAAACAGGGTACTTGGTATCTGAAACAAGTTTTGGAAAGCCAATTTTGAGTTCCAGGTGAGGCTGAATGTGTTAAGATTTAATAGTCGGGTGAGGTTATTTCGCTTTGTCTTGCTCCCCTAGGCTGCAAATGCTAGATTAACAGGGTTCCTGGTATCTGAGACAAGTTTTGGTAAATCAGTTTTGGCGGCCAGATGGGGCTATATGTTTTAGGATTAAATAGTCGGATGAGCCTGGTTGGCTTTGACTTGCTCCCCTAGGCTGTACATGCCAGATTGGCGGGGCTCCTGGAATCTAAGACAAGTTTTGGTAAAACAGTTTTGACAGCTAGGTAAGGTTGTATGCTTTAAGATTAAGTAGTCGGATGAGGGTGTTTGGCTTTGACTTGCGCCCCTAGGATGCAAATGCTGGAATAACAGGGTTCCTGGTATCTAAGACAAGTTTTGGTAAATCAGTTTTGGCGGCCAGATGGGGCTATATGTTTTAAGATTTAATAGTCCGGTGAGCCTGCTTGGCTTTGACTTGCGCTCCTATGATGCAAATGCTGGATAAACAGGGTTCTTATTATCTGAAACAAGTTTTGGTAAGGCAATTTTGAGTTCCAGGTGAGGCTGAATGTGTTAAGAATAAATAGTCGGGTGAGCGTGTTTGGCTTTGACTTGCGCCCCTAGGATGCAAATGCTGGAATAACAGGGTTCCTGGTATCTAAGACAAGTTTTGGTAAATCAGTTTTGGCGTCTATGGGGCTATATGTTTTAAGATTTAATAGTCGGGTGAGCCTGTTTGGCTTGACTTGCGCTCCTAGGATGCAAATGCTGGATAAACAGGGTTCTTGGTATCTGAAACAAGTTTTGGTAAGGCAATTTTGAGTTCCAGGTGAGGCTGAATGTGTTAAGATTTAATAGACGGGTAAGGTTATTTGGCTTTGTCTTGCTCCCCTAGGCTGCAAATGCTAGATTAACAGGGTTCCTGGTATCTGAGACAAGTTTTGGTAAATCAGTTTTGGCGGCCAGATGGGGCTATATGTTTAAGGATTAAATAGTCGGATGAGACTGGTTGGCTTTGACTTGCTCCCCTAGGCTGTACATGCCAGATTGGCGGGGCTCCTGGAATCTAAGACAAGTTTTGGTAAAACAGTTTTGACAGCTAGGTAAGGTTGTATGCTTTAAGATCAAGTAGTCGGATGAGCGTGTTTGGCTTTGACTTGGGCCCCTAGGATGCAAATGCTGGAATAACTGGGTTCCTGGTATCTAAGACAAGTTTTGGTAAATCAGTTTTGGCGGCCAGATGGGGCTATATGTTTAAAGATTTAATAGTCGGGTGAGCCTGTTTGGCTTTGACTTGCGCCCCTAAGATGCAAATGATGGATAACCAGGGTTCCTGGAATCTGAGACAAGTTTTGGTAAAGCAATTCTGAGTTCCAGGTGAGGCTGAATGTGTTCAGACTTAATAGTCGGGTGAGACTATTTTGCTTTGACTTGCTCCCCTAGGCTGCAAATGCTAAATTAACAGGGCTCCTGGTTTCTAAGGCAAGTTTTGGTAAATCAGTTTTGGCAGCCAGATGGGGCTGTATGTTTTAAGATTTAATTCTCGGGTGAGCCTGTTTGGTTTTGATTGGCGGGGCTCCTGGAATCTAAAAAAAGTTTTGGTAAAACAGTTTTAACAGCTACGTATGTCTGTATGTTTTAAGTTAATATAGTCGGGTGAGTCTGTTTGACTTTGACTTGCTCCCCTTGGATTCAAATGCTGGATTAACAGGGTTACTGGTATCAGAGACAAGTTTTGGTAAATCTGTTTTGGCGGCCAGATGGGGCTATATGTTTTAAAAATTTAATAGTCGGGTGAGACTATTTGGCTTTGTCTTGCTCCCCTAGGCTGCAAATGATAGATTAACAGGGTTCCTGGTAACTGAGATAAGTTTTGGTTAATCAGTTTTGGCGGCAAGATGGGGCTATATGTTTTGCGATTAAATAGTCGGATGAGCCTGTTTGGCTTTGACTTGCTCCACTAGGCTGCACATGCCAGATTGGCGGTGCTCCTGGAATCTAAGACAAGTTTTGGTAAAACAGTTTTGACAGCTAGGTAAGGCTGTATGCTTTAAGACTGAGCGTGTTTGGCTTTGACTTGCGCCCCTAGCATGCAAATGCTGCATGAACAGGGTTCCTGGTATCTGAGTCAAGTTTTGGTAAAGCAGCTTTGGCAACTACGTAAGTCTGTTTGTTTTAAGGTTAAATTGTCGGGTGAGCCTGTTTGGCTTTGACTTGCTGCCTTAGGCTCCACATGCCAGATAGGCGGGGCTCCTGGAGTCTAAGACAAGTTTTGGTAAAAAAGTTTTGACAGCTAGGTAAGGCTGTATGCTTTAAAATTAAATAGTCGGGTGAGCGTGTTTGGCTTTGACTTGCGCCCCTAGGATGCAAATGCTGGAATAACAGGGTTCCTGGTATCTAAGACAAGTTTTGGTAAATCAGTTTTGGCGTCTATGGGGCTATATGTTTTAAGATTTAATAGTCGGGTGAGCCTGTTTGGCTTTGACTTGCGCTCCTAGGATGCAAATGCTGGATAAACAGGGTTCTTGGTATCTGAAACAAGTTTTGGTAAGGCAATTTTGAGTTCCAGGTGAGGCTGAATGTGTTAAGATTTAATAGTCGGGTGAGGTTATTTGGCTTTGTCTTGCTCCCCTTGGCTGCAAATGCTAAGTTAACAGGGTTCCTGGTATCTGAGACAAATTTTGGTAAATCAGTTTTGGCGGCCAGATGGGGCTATATGTTTTAGGATTAAATAGTCGGATGAGCCTGGTTGGCTTTGACTTGCTCCCCTAGGCTGTACATGCCAGATTGGCGGGGCTCCTGGAATCTAAGACAAGTTTTGGTAAAACAGTTTTGACAGCTAGGTAAGGTTGTATGCTTTAAGATTAAGTAGTCGGATGAGCGTGTTTGGCTTTGACTTGCGCCCCTAGGATGCAAATGCTGGAATAACAGGGTACCTGGTATCTAAGACAATTTTTGGTAAATCAGTTTTGGCGGCCAGATGGGGCTATATGTTTTAAGATTTAATAGTCGTGTGAGCCTGTTTGGCTTTGACTTGCGCCCCTAGGATGCAAATGATGGATAACCAGGGTTCCTGGAATCTGAGACAAGCTTTGGTAAATCAGTTTTGGCGTCTATGGGGCTGTATGTTTTAAGATTTAATTCTCGGGTGAGCCTGTTTGGTTTTGAATTTCTCCCCTAGGCGGCACATGCCAGATTGGCGGCGCTCCTGGAATCTAAAAAAAGTTTTGGTAAAACAGTTTTAACAGCTACGTATGTCTGTATGTTTTAAGTTAAAATAGTCGGGTGATTCTGTTTGACTTTGACTTGCTCCCCTTGGATTCAAATGCTGGATTAACAGGGTTCCTGGTATCAGAGACAAGTTTTGGTAAATCAGTTTTGGCGGCCAGATGGGGCTATATGTTTTAAAAATTTAATAGTCGGGTGAGACTATTTGGCTTTGTCTTGCTCCCCTAGGCTGCGAATGATAGATTAACGTTTCCTGGTAACTGAGATAAGTTTTGGCATATCAGTTTTGGCGGCAAGATGGGGCTATATGTTTTAGGATTAAATAGTCGGATGAGCCTGTTTGGCTTTGACTTGCTCCACTAGGCTGCACATGCCAGATTGGCGGTGCTCCTGGAATCTAAGACAAGTTTTGGTAAAACAGTTTTGACAGCTAGGTAAGGCTGTATGCTTTAAAACTGAGCGTGTTTGGCTTTGACTTGCGCCCCTAGCATGCAAATGCTGCATGAACAGGGTTCCTGGTATCTGAGACAAGTTTTGGTAAAGCAGCTTTGGCAACTACGTAAGTCTATATGTTTTAAGGTTAAATTGTCGGGTGAGCCTGTTTGGCTTTGACTTGCTCCCTTAGGCTCCACATGCCAGATAGGCGGGGCTCCTGGAGTCTAAGACAAGTTTTGGTAAAACAGTTTTGACAGCTAGGTAAGGCTGTATGCTTTAAGATTAAATAGTCGGGTGAGCGTGTTTGGCTTTGACTTGCGCCCCTAGGATGCAAATGCTGGAATAACAGGGTTCCTGGTATCTGAGACAAGTTTTGGTAAGTCAGTTTTGGGGGCCAGATGGGGCTATATGTCTTAAGATTTAATAGTCGGGTGAGCCTGTTTGGCTTTGACTTGCGCCCCTAGGATGCAAATGATGGATAACCAGGGTTCCTGGAATCTGAGACAAGTTTTGGTAAATCAGTTTTGGCGTCTATGGGGCTGTATGTTTTAAGATTTAATTCTCGGGTGAGCCTGTTTGGTTTTGAATTTCTCCCCTAGGCGGCACATGCCAGATTGGCGGGGCTCCTGGAATCTAAAAAAAGTTTTGGTAAAACAGTTTTAACAGCTACGTATGTCTGTATGTTTTAAGTTAATATAGTCGGGTGAGTCTGTTTGACTTTGACTTGCTCCCCTTGGATTCAAATGCTGGATTAACAGGGTTACTGGTATCAGAGACAAGTTTTGGTAAATCTGTTTTGGCGGCCAGATGGGGCTATATGTTTTAAAAATTTAATAGTCGGGTGAGACTATTTGGCTTTGTCTTGCTCCCCTAGGCTGCAAATGATAGATTAACAGGGTTCCTGGTAACTGAGATAAGTTTTGGTTAATCAGTTTTGGCGGCAAGATGGGGCTATATGTTTTGCGATTAAATAGTCGGATGAGCCTGTTTGGCTTTGACTTGCTCCACTAGGCTGCACATGCCAGATTGGCGGTGCTCCTGGAATCTAAGACAAGTTTTGGTAAAACAGTTTTGACAGCTAGGTAAGGCTGTATGCTTTAAGACTGAGCGTGTTTGGCTTTGACTTGCGCCCCTAGCATGCAAATGCTGCATGAACAGGGTTCCTGGTATCTGAGTCAAGTTTTGGTAAAGCAGCTTTGGCAACTACGTAAGTCTGTTTGTTTTAAGGTTAAATTGTCGGGTGAGCCTGTTTGGCTTTGACTTGCTGCCTTAGGCTCCACATGCCAGATAGGCGGGGCTCCTGGAGTCTAAGACAAGTTTTGGTAAAAAAGTTTTGACAGCTAGGTAAGGCTGTATGCTTTAAAATTAAATAGTCGGGTGAGCGTGTTTGGCTTTGACTTGCGCCCCTAGGATGCAAATGCTGGAATAACAGGGTTCCTGGTATCTAAGACAAGTTTTGGTAAATCAGTTTTGGCGTCTATGGGGCTATATGTTTTAAGATTTAATAGTCGGGTGAGCCTGTTTGGCTTTGACTTGCGCTCCTAGGATGCAAATGCTGGATAAACAGGGTTCTTGGTATCTGAAACAAGTTTTGGTAAGGCAATTTTGAGTTCCAGGTGAGGCTGAATGTGTTAAGATTTAATAGTCGGGTGAGGTTATTTGGCTTTGTCTTGCTCCCCTTGGCTGCAAATGCTAGATTAACAGGGTTCCTGGTATCTGAGACAAATTTTGGTAAATCAGTTTTGGCGGCCAGATGGGGCTATATGTTTTAGGATTAAATAGTCGGATGAGCCTGGTTGGCTTTGACTTGCTCCCCTAGGCTGTACATGCCAGATTGGCGGGGCTCCTGGAATCTAAGACAAGTTTTGGTAAAACAGTTTTAACAGCTACGTATGTCTGTATGTTTTAAGTTAAAATAGTCGGGTGATTCTGTTTGACTTTGACTTGCTCCCCTTGGATTCAAATGCTGGATTAACAGGGTTCCTGGTATCAGAGACAAGTTTTGGTAAATCAGTTTTGGCGGCCAGATGGGACTATATGTTTTAAAATTTAATAGTCGGTTGAGACTATTTTTCTTTGTCTTGCTTCCCTAGGCTGCAAATGCTAGATTAACAGGGTTCCTGGTAACTGAGATAAGTTTTGGTAAATCAGTTTTGGCGGCAAGATGGGGCTATATGTTTTAGGATTAAATAGTCGGATGAGCCTGTTTGGCTTTGACTTGCTCCACTAGGCAGTACATGCCAGATTGGTGGGGCTCCTGGAATCTAAGACAAGTTTTGGTAAAACGGTTTTGACAGCTAGGTAAGGTTGTATGCTTTAAGATTAAGTAGTCGGATGAGCGTGTTTGGCTTTGACTTGCGCCCCTAGGATGCAAATGCTGGAATAACAGGGTTCCTGGTATCTGAGACAAGTTTTGGTAAGTCAGTTTTGGGGGCCAGATGGGGCTATATGTCTTAAGATTTAATAGTCGGGTGAGCCTGTTTGGCTTTGACTTGCGCCCCTAGGATGCAAATGCTGGATTAACAGGGTTCCTGGTATCTGAGACAAGTTTTGGTAAGGCAATTTTGAGTTCCAGGTGTGGCTAAATGACTTAAAATTTAATAGTCGGATGAGGCTATTTGGCTTTGTTTTTCTCCCCTTGGCTGCAAATGCTAGATTAACAGGGTTCCTGGTATCTGAGACAAGTTTTGGTAAATCAGTCTTGGCGGCCAGATGGTTCTATATGTTTTACGATTAAATAGTCGGGTGAGCCTGTTTGGCTTTGACTTGCTCCCCTAGGCTGCAAATGCTAGATTAACAGGGTTCCTGGTAACTGAGATAAGTTTTGGTAAATCAGTTTTGGCGGCAAGATGGGGCTATATGTTTTAGGATTAAATAGTCGGATGAGCCTGTTTGGCTTTGACTTGCTCCACTAGGCAGTACATGCCAGATTGGTGGGGCTCCTGGAATCTAAGACAAGTTTTGGTAAAACGGTTTTGACAGCTAGGTAAGGTTGTATGCTTTAAGATTAAGTAGTCGGATGAGCGTGTTTGGCTTTGACTTGCGCCCCTAGGATGCAAATGCTGGAATAACAGGGTTCCTGGTATCTGAGACAAGTTTTGGTAAGTCAGTTTTGGGGGCCAGATGGGGCTATATGTCTTAAGATTTAATAGTCGGGTGAGCCTGTTTGGCTTTGACTTGCGCCCCTAGGATGCAAATGCTGGATTAACAGGGTTCCTGGTATCTGAGACAAGTTTTGGTAAGGCAATTTTGAGTTCCAGGTGTGGCTAAATGACTTAAAATTTAATAGTCGGATGAGGCTATTTGGCTTTGTTTTTCTCCCCTTGGCTGCAAATGCTAGATTAACAGGGTTCCTGGTATCTGAGACAAGTTTTGGTAAATCAGTCTTGGCGGCCAGATGGTTCTGTATGTTTTAAGATTAAATTGTCGGGTGAGCCTGTTTGGCTTTGACTTGCTCCCCTAGGCTCCACATGCCAGATAGGCGGGGTTCCTGATATCTAAGACAAGTTTTGGTAAATCAGTTTTGGCGTCTATGGGGCTATATGTTTTAAGATTTAATAGTCGGGTGAGCCTGTTTGGCTTTGACTTGCGCTCCTAGGATGCAAATGCTGGATAAACAGGGTTCTTGGTATCTGAAACAAGTTTTGGTAAGGCAATTTTGAGTTCCAGGTGAGGCTGAATGTGTTAAGATTTAATAGTCGGGTGAGGTTATTTGGCTTTGTCTTGCTCCCCTAGGCTGCAAATGCTAGATTAACAGGGTTCCTGGTATCTGAGACAAGTTTTGGTAAATCAGTTTTGGCGGCCAGATGGGGCTATATGTTTTAGGATTAAATAGTCGGATGAGCCTGGTTGGCTTTGACTTGCTCCCCTAGGCTGTACATGCCAGATTGGCGGGGCTCCTGGAGTCTAAGACAAGTTTTGGTAAAACAGTTTTGACAGCTAGGTAAGGCTGTATGCTTTAAAATTAAATAGTCGGGTGAGCGTGTTTGGCTTTGACTTGCGCCCCTAGGATGCAAATGCTGGAATAACAGGGTTCCTGGTATCTGAAACAAGTTTTGGTAAGGCAATTTTGAGTTCCAGGTGAGGCTGAATGTGTTAAGATTTAATAGTCGGGTAAGGTTATTTGGCTTTGTCTTGCTCCTCTAGGCTGCAAATGCTAGATTAACAGGGTTCCTGGTATCTGAGACAAGTTTTGGTAAATCAGTTTTGGCGGCCAGATGGGGCTATATGTTTTAGGATTAAATAGTCGGATGAGCCTGGTGGCTTTGACTTGCTCCCCTAGGCTGTACATGCCAGATTGGCGGGGCTCCTGGAATCTAAGACAAGTTTTGGTAAAACAGTTTTGACAGCTAGGTAAGGTTGTATGCTTTAAGATTAAGTAGTCGGATGAGCGTGTTTGGCTTTGACTTGCGCCCCTAGGATGCAAATGCTGGAATAACAGGGTTCCTGGTATCTAAGACAAGTTTTGGTAAATCAGTTTTGGCGGCCAGATGGGGCTATATGTTTTAAGATTTAATAGTCGGGTGAGCCTGTTTGGCTTTGACTTGCGCCCCTAGGATGCAAATGATGGATAACCAGGGTTCCTGGAATCTGAGACAAGTTTTGGTAAAGCAATTCTGAGTTCCAGGTGAGGCTGAATGTGTTCAGACTTAATAGTCGGGTGAGACTATTTTGCTTTGACTTGCTCCCCTAGGCTGCAAATGCTAAATTAACAGGGCTCCTGGTTTCTAAGGCAAGTTTTGGTAAATCAGTTTTGGCAGCCAGATGGGGCTGTATGTTTTAAGATTTAATTCTCGGGTGAGCCTGTTTGGTTTTGATTGGCGGGGCTCCTGGAATCTAAAAAAAGTTTTGGTAAAACAGTTTTAACAGCTACGTATGTCTGTATGTTTTAAGTTAATATAGTCGGGTGAGTCTGTTTGACTTTGACTTGCTCCCCTTGGATTCAAATGCTGGATTAACAGGGTTACTGGTATCAGAGACAAGTTTTGGTAAATCAGTTTTGGCGGCCAGATGGGGCTATATGTTTTAAAAATTTAATAGTCGGGTGAGACTATTTGGCTTTGTCTTGCTCCCCTAGGCTGCAAATGATAGATTAACAGGGTTCCTGGTAACTGAGATAAGTTTTGGTTAACCAGTTTTGGCGGCAAGATGGGGCTATATGTTTTGCGATTAAATAGTCGGATGAGCCTGTTTGGCTTTGACTTGCTCCACCAGGCTGCACATGCCAGATTGGCGGTGCTCCTGGAATCTAAGACAAGTTTTGGTAAAACAGTTTTGACAGCTAGGTAAGGCTGTATGCTTTAAGACTGAGCGTGTTTGGCTTTGACTTGCGCCCCTAGCATGCAAATGCTGCATGAACAGGGTTCCTGGTATCTGAGACAAGTTTTGGTAAAGCAGCTTTGGCAACTACGTAAGTCTGTATGTTTTAAGGTTAAATTGTCGGGTGAGCCTTTTTGGCTTTGACTTGCTGCCTTAGGCTCCACATGCCAGATAGGCGGGGCTCCTGGAGTCTAAGACAAGTTTTGGTAAAACAGTTTTGACAGCTAGGTAAGGCTGTATGCTTTAAAATTAAATAGTCGGGTGAGCGTGTTTGGCTTTGACTTGCGCCCCTAGGATGCAAATGCTGGAATAACAGGGTTCCTGGTATCTAAGACAAGTTTTGGTAAATCAGTTTTGGCGTCTATGGGGCTATATGTTTTAAGATTTAATAGTCGGGTGAGCCTGTTTGGCTTTGACTTGCGCTCCTAGGATGCAAATGCTGGATAAACAGGGTTCTTGGTATCTGAAACAAGTTTTGGTAAGGCAATTTTGAGTTCCAGGTGAGGCTGAATGTGTTAAGATTTAATAGTCAAGTGAGGTTATTTGGCTTTGTCTTGCTCCCCTAGGCTGCAAATGCTATATTAACAGGGTTCCTGGTATCTGAGACAAGTTTTGGTAAATCAGTTTTGGCGGCCAGATGGGGCTATATGTTTTAGGATTAAATAGTCGGATGAGCCTGGTTGGCTTTGACTTGCTCCCCTAGGCTGTACATGCCAGATTGGTGGGGCTCCTGGAATCTAAGACAAGTTTTGGTAAAACGGTTTTGACAGCTAGGTAAGGTTGTATGCTTTAAGATTAAGTAGTCGGATGAGCGTGTTTGGCTTTGACTTGCGCCCCTAGGATGCAAATGCTGGAATAACAGGGTTCCTGGTATCTAAGACAAGTTTTGGTAAATCAGTTTTGGCGGCCAGATGGGGCTATATGTTTTAAGATTTAATAGTCGGGTGAGCCTGTTTGGCTTTGACTTGCGCCCCTAGGATGCAAATGATGGATAACCAGGGTTCCTGGAATCTGAGACAAGTTTTGGTAAATCAGTTTTGGCGTCTATGGGGCTGTATGTTTTAAGATTCAATTCTCGGGTGAGCCTGTTTGGTTTTGAATTTCGCCCCTAGGCGGCACATGCCAGATTGGCGGCGCTCCTGGAATCTAAAAAAAGTTTTGGTAAAACAGTTTTAACAGCTACGTATGTCTGTATGTTTTAAGTTAAAATAGTCGGGTGATTCTGTTTGACTTTGACTTGCTCCCTTGGATTGAAATGCTGGATTAACAGGGTTCCTGGTATCAGAGACAAGTTTTGGTAAATCAGTTTTGGCGGCCAGATGGGGCTATATGTTTTAAAAATTTAATAGTCGGGTGAGACTATTTGGCTTTGTCTTGCTCCCCTAGGCTGCAAATGATAGATTAACGGTTCCTGGTAACTGAGATAAGTTTTGGTTTATCAGTTTTGGCGGCAAGATGGGGCTATATGTTTTAGGATTAAATAGTCGGATGAGCCTGTTTGGCTTTGACTTGCTCCACTAGGCTGCACATGCCAGATTGGCGGTGCTCCTGGAATCTAAGACAAGTTTTGGTAAAACAGTTTTGACAGCTAGGTAAGGCTGTATGCTTTAAGACTGAGCGTGTTTGGCTTTGACTTGCGCCCCTAGCATGCAAATGCTGCATGAACAGGGTTCCTGGTATCTGAGACAAGTTTTGGTAAAGCAGCTTTGGCAACTACGTAAGTCTGTATGTTTTAAGGTTAAATTGTCGGGTGAGCCTGTTTGGCTTTGACTTGCTCCCTTAGGCTCCACATGCCAGATAGGCGGGGCTCCTGGAGTCTAAGACAAGTTTTGGTAAAACAGTTTTGACAGCTAGGTAAGGCTGTATGCTTTAAGATTAAATAGTCGGGTGAGCGTGTTTGGCTTTGACTTGCGCCCCTAGGATGCAAATGCTGGAATAACAGGGTTCCTGGTATCTGAGACAAGTTTTGGTAAGTCAGTTTTGGCGGCCAGATGGGGCTATATGTCTTAAGATTTAATAGTCGGGTGAGCCTGTTTGGCTTTGACTTGCGCCCCTAGGATGCAAATGCTGGATTAACAGGGTTTCCGGGTCCTGAGACAAGTTTTGGTAAGGCAATTTTGAGTTCCAGGTGTGGCTGAATGAGTTAAAATTTAATAGTCGGATGAGGCTATTTGGCTTTGTTTTGCTCCCCTAGGCTGCAAATGCTAGATTAACAGGGTTCCTGGTATCTGAGACAAGTTTTAGTAAATCAGTCTTGGCGGCCAGATGGGGCTATATGTTTTAGGATTAAAAAGTCGGGTGAGCCTGTTTGGCCTTGACTTGCTCCCCTAGGCTGCAAATGCTAGATTAACAGGGCTCCTGGTTTCTAAGGCAAGTTTTGGTAAAGCAGTTTTGGCAGCTACGTAAGTCTGTATGTTTTAAGATTAAATTGTCGGGTGAGCCTGTTTGGCTTTGACTTGCTCCCCTAGGCTCCACATGCCAGATAGGCGGGGCTCCTGGAGTCTAAGACAAGTTTTGGTAAAACAGTTTTGACAGCTAGGTAAGGCTGTATGCTTTAAGATTAAATAGTCGGGTGAGCGTGTTTGGCTTTGACTTGAGCCCCTAGGATGCAAATGCTAGATTAACAGGGTTCCTGGTATCTAAGACATGTTTTGGTAAGTCAGTTTTGGCGGCCAGATGGGGCTATATGTTTTAAGATTTAATAGTCGGGTGAGCCTGTTTGGCTTTGACTTGCGCCCCTAGGATGCAAATGATGGATAACCAGGGTTCCTGGAATCTGAGACAAGTTTTGGTAAATCAGTTTTGGCGGCCAGATGGGACTATATGTTTTAAAATTTAATAGTCGGTTGAGACTATTTTTCTTTGTCTTGCTTCCCTAGGCTGCAAATGCTACATTAACAGGGTTCCTGGTAACTGAGATAAGTTTTGGTAAATCAGTTTTGGCGGCAAGATGGGGCTATATGTTTTAGGATTAAATAGTCGGATGAGCCTGTTTGGCTTTGACTTGCTCCACTAGGCTGTACATGCCAGATTGGTGGGGCTCCTGGAATCTAAGACAAGTTTTGGTAAAACGGTTTTGACAGCTAGGTAAGGTTGTATGCTTTAAGATTAAGTAGTCGGATGAGCGTGTTTGGCTTTGACTTGCGCCCCTAGGATGCAAATGCTGGAATAACAGGGTTCCTGGTATCTAAGACAAGTTTTGGTAAATCAGTTTTGGCGGCCAGATGGGGCTGTATGTTTTAAGATTAAATTCTCGGGTGAGCCTGTTTGGCTTTGACTTTCTCCCCTAGGCGGCACATGCCAGATTGGCGGGGCTCCTGGAATCTAAAAAAGTTTTGGTAAAACAGTTTTAACAGCTACGTAAGTCTGTATGTTTTAAGTTTAAATAGTCGGGTGAGTCTGTTTGACTTTGACTTGCTCCCCTAGAATGCAAATGCTGGATTAACAGGGCTCCTGGTATCTGAGACAAGTTTTGGTAAATCAGTTTTGGCGGCCAGATGGGACTATATGTTTTAAAATTTAATAGTCGGTTGAGACTATTTTTCTTTGTCTTGCTTCCCTAGGCTGCAAATGCTAGATTAACAGGGTTCCTGGTTACTGAGATAAGTTTTGGTAAATCAGTTTTGGCGGCAAGATGGGGCTATATGTTTTAGGATTAAATAGTCGGATGAGCCTGTTTGGCTTTGACTTGCTCCACTAGGCTGTACATGCCAGATTGGTGGGGCTCCTGGAATCTAAGACAAGTTTTGGTAAAACGGTTTTGACAGCTAGGTAAGGTTGTATGCTTTAAGATTAAGTAGTCGGATGAGCGTGTTTGGCTTTGACTTGCGCCCCTAGGATGCAAATGCTGGAATAACAGGGTTCCTGGTATCTAAGACAAGTTTTGGTAAATCAGTTTTGGCGGCCAGATGGGGCTATATGTTTTAAGATTTAATAGTCGGGTGAGCCTGTTTGGCTTTGACTTGCGCCCCTAGGATGCAAATGATGGATAACCAGGGTTCCTGGAATCTGAGACAAGTTTTGGTAAATCAGTTTTGGCGTCTATGGGGCTGTATGTTTTAAGATTTAATTCTCGGGTGAGCCTGTTTGGTTTTGAATTTCTCCCCTAGGCGGCACATGCCAGATTGGCGGCGCTCTAAAAAAATCTAAAAAAAGTTTTGGTAAAACAGTTTTAACAGCTACGTATGTCTGTATGTTTTAAGTTAAAATAGTCGGGTGATTCTGTTTGACTTTGACTTGCTCCCTTGGATTGAAATGCTGGATTAACAGGGTTCCTGGTATCAGAGACAAGTTTTGGTAAATCAGTTTTGGCGGCCAGATGGGGCTATATGTTTTAAAAATTTAATAGTCGGGTGAGACTATTTGGCTTTGTCTTGCTCCCCTAGGCTGCAAATGATAGATTAACGGTTCCTGGTAACTGAGATAAGTTTTGGTTTATCAGTTTTGGCGGCAAGATGGGGCTATATGTTTTAGGATTAAATAGTCGGATGAGCCTGTTTGGCTTTGACTTGCTCCACTAGGCTGCACATGCCAGATTGGCGGTGCTCCTGGAATCTAAGACAAGTTTTGGTAAAACAGTTTTGACAGCTAGGTAAGGCTGTATGCTTTAAGACTGAGCGTGTTTGGCTTTGACTTGCGCCCCTAGCATGCAAATGCTGCATGAACAGGGTTCCTGGTATCTGAGACAAGTTTTGGTAAAGCAGCTTTGGCAACTACGTAAGTCTGTATGTTTTAAGGTTAAATTGTCGGGTGAGCCTGTTTGGCTTTGACTTGCTCCCTTAGGCTCCACATGCCAGATAGGCGGGGCTCCTGGAGTCTAAGACAAGTTTTGGTAAAACAGTTTTGACAGCTAGGTAAGGCTGTATGCTTTAAGATTAAATAGTCGGGTGAGCGTGTTTGGCTTTGACTTGCGCCCCTAGGATGCAAATGCTGGAATAACAGGGTTCCTGGTATCTGAGACAAGTTTTGGTAAGTCAGTTTTGGCGGCCAGATGGGGCTATATGTCTTAAGATTTAATAGTCGGGTGAGCCTGTTTGGCTTTGACTTGCGCCCCTAGGATGCAAATGCTGGATTAACAGGGTTTCCGGGTCCTGAGACAAGTTTTGGTAAGGCAATTTTGAGTTCCAGGTGTGGCTGAATGAGTTAAAATTTAATAGTCGGATGAGGCTATTTGGCTTTGTTTTGCTCCCCTAGGCTGCAAATGCTAGATTAACAGGGTTCCTGGTATCTGAGACAAGTTTTGGTAAATCAGTCTTGGCGGCCAGATGGGGCTATATGTTTTAGGATTAAAAAGTCGGGTGAGCCTGTTTGGCCTTGACTTGCTCCCCTAGGCTGCAAATGCTAGATTAACAGGGCTCCTGGTTTCTAAGGCAAGTTTTGGTAAAGCAGTTTTGGCAGCTACGTAAGTCTGTATGTTTTAAGATTAAATTGTCGGGTGAGCCTGTTTGGCTTTGACTTGCTCCCCTAGGCTCCACATGCCAGATAGGCGGGGCTCCTGGAGTCTAAGACAAGTTTTGGTAAAACAGTTTTGACAGCTAGGTAAGGCTGTATGCTTTAAGATTAAATAGTCGGGTGAGCGTGTTTGGCTTTGACTTGCGCCCCTAGGATGCAAATGCTGGAATAACAGGGTTCCTGGTATCTGAGACAAGTTTTGGTAAGGCAATTTTGAGTTCCAGGTGTGGCTGAATGAGTTAAAACTTAATAGTCGGGTGAGGCTATTTTGCTTTGTTTTGCTCCCCTAGGCTGCAAATGCTAGATTAACAGTGTTCCTGGTATCTGAGACAGGTTTTGATAAAACAGCCTTGACAGCTAGGTAAGGCTGTATGCTTTAAGATTAAATAGTCGGGTGAGGGTGTTTGGCTTTGACTTGAGCCCCTAGGATGCAAATGCTAGATTAACAGGGTTCCTGGTATCTAAGACATGTTTTGGTAAGTCAGTTTTGGCGGCCAGATGGGGCTTTATGTTTTAAGATTTAATAGTTTGGTGAGCCTCTTTGGCTTTGACTTGCGCCCCTAGGATGCAAATGCTGGATTAACAGGGTTCCTGGTATCTGAGACAAGTTTTGGTAAGGCAATTTTGAGTTCCAGGTGTGGCTTAATGAGTTAAAATTTAATAGTCGGGTGAGGCTATTTGGCTTTGTTTTGCTCCCCTAGGCTGCAAATGCTAGATTAACAGGGTTCCTGGTATCTGAGACAAGTTTTGGTAAATCGGTCTTGGCGGCCAGATGGGTCTATATGTTTTAGGACCTAATAGTCGGATGAGCCTGTCTCGCTTTGACTAGGCTGCAAATGCTAGATTTACAGGGCTCCTGGTTTCTAAGACAAGTTTTGGTAAAACAGTTTTGACAGCTAGGTAAGGCTGTATGCTTTAAGACTGAGCGTGTTTGGCTTTGACTTGCGCCCCTAGCATGCAAATGCTGCATGAACAGGGTTCCTGGTATCTGAGACAAGTTTTGGTAAAGCAGCTTTGGCAACTACGTAAGTCTGTATGTTTTAAGATTAAATTGTCGGGTGAGCCTGTTTGGCTTTGACTTGCTCCCCTAGGCTCCACATGCCAGATTGGCGGGGCTCCTGGAATCTAAGACAAGTTTTGGTAAAACAGTTTTGACAGCTAGGTAAGGCTGTATGCTTTAAGACTGAGCGTGTTTGGCTTTGACTTGCGCCCCTAGCATGCAAATGCTGCATGAACAGGGTTCCTGGTATCTGAGACAAGTTTTGCTAAAGCAGCTTTGGCAACTACGTAAGTCTGTATGTTTTAAGATTAAATTGTCGGGTGAGCCTGTTTGGCTTTGACTTGCTCCCCTAGGCTCCACATGCCAGATTGGCGGGGCTCCTGGAATCTAAGACAAGTTTTGGTAAAACAGTTTTGACTGCTAGGTAAGGCTGTATGCTTTAAGATTAAATAGTCGGGTGAGCGTGTTTGGCTTTGACTTGCGCCCCTAGGATGCAAATGCTGGAATAACAGGGTTCCTGGTATTTAAGACAAGTTTTGGTAAATCAGTTTTGGCGTCTATGGGGCTATATGTTTTAAGATTTAATAGTCGGGTGAGCCTGTTTGGCTTTGACTTGCGCTCCTAGGATGCAAATGCTGGCTAAACAGGGTTCTTGGTATCTAAAACAAGTTTTGGTAAGGCAATTTTGAGTTCCAGGTGAGGCTGAATGTGTTAAGATTTAATAGTCGGGTGAGGCTATTTGGCTTTACCTTGCTCCCCTAGGCTGCAAAGGCTAGATTAACAGGGTTCCTGGTATCTAAGACAAGTTTTGGTAAATCATTTTTGGCGGCCAGATGGGGCTATATGTTTTAGGATTAAATAGTCGGATGAGCCTGGTTGGCTTTGACTTGCTCCCCTAGGCTGTACATGCCAGATTGGCGGGGCTCCTGGAATCTAAGACAAGTTTTGGTAAAACAGTTTTGACTGCTAGGTAAGGTTGTATGCTTTAAGATTAAGTAGTCGGATGAGCGTGTTTGGCTTTGACTTGCGCCCCTAGGATGCAAATGCTGGAATAACAGGGTTCCTGGTATCTAAGACAAGTTTTGGTAAATCAGTTTTGGCAGCCAGATGGGGCTGTATGTTTTAAGATTAAACTCTCGGGTGAGCCTGTTTGGCTTTGACTTTCTCCCCTAGGCGGCACATGCCAGATTGGCGGGGCTCCTGGAATCTAAAAAAAGTTTTGGTAAAACAGTTTTAACAGCTACGTAAGTCTGTATGTTTTAAGTTTAAATAGTCGGGTGAGTCTGTTTGACTTTGACTTGCTCCCCTAGAATGCAAATGCTGGATTAACAGGGCTCCTGGTATCTGAGACAAGTTTTGGTAAATCAGTTTTGGCGGCCAGATGGGACTATATGTTTTAAAATTTAATAGTCGGTTGAGACTATTTTTCTTTGTCTTGCTTCCCTAGGCTGCAAATGCTAGATTAACAGGGTTCCTGGTAACTGAGATAAGTTTTGGTAAATCAGTTTTGGCGGCAAGATGGGGCTATATGTTTTACGATTAAATAGTCGGATGAGCCTGTTTAGCTTTGACTTGCTCCACTAGGATGCAAATGCTGGATTAACAGGGTTCCTGGTATCTGAGACAAGTTTTGGTAAGGCAATTTTGAGTTCCAGGTGTGGCTTAATGAGTTAAAATTTAATAGTCGGGTGAGGCTATTTGGCTTTGTTTTGCTCCCCTAGGCTGCAAATGCTAGATTAACAGGGTTCCTGGTATCTGAGACAAATTTTGGTAAGTCAGTCTTGGCGGCCAGATGGGGCTATATGTTTTAGGACTTAATAGTCGGATGAGCCTGTTTCACTTTGACTTGCTCCCCTAGGCTGCAAATGCTAGATTAACAGGGCTCCTGGTTTCTAAGGCAATTTTTGGTAAAGCAGTTTTGGCAGCTACGTAAGTCTGTATGTTTTAAGATTAAATTGTCGGGTGAGCCTGTTTGGCTTTGACTTGCTCCCCTAGGCTCCACATGCCAGATTGGCGGGGCTCCTGGAATCTAAGACAAGTTTTGGTAAAACAGTTTTGACAGCTAGGTAAGGCTGTATGCTTTAAGATTAAATAGTCGGGTGAGCGTGTTTGGCTTTGACTTGCGCCCCTAGAATGCAAATGCTGGAATAACAGAGTTCCTGGTATTTAAGACAAGTTTTGGTAAATCAGTTTTGGCGGCAAGATGGGGCTATATGTTTTAGGATTAAATAGTCGGATGAGCCTGTTTGGCTTTGACTTGCTCCACTAGGCTGCACATGCCAGATTGGCGGTGTTCCTGGAATCTAAGACAAGTTTTGGTAAAACAGTTTTGACAGCTAGGTAAGGCTGTATGCTTTAAGACTGAGCGTGTTTGGCTTTGACTTGCGCCCCTAGCATGCAAATACTGCATGAACAGGGTTCCTGGTATCTGTGACAAGTTTTGGTAAAGCAGCTTTGGCAACTACGTAAGTCTGTATGTTTTAAGATTAAATTGTCGGGTGAGCCTGTTTGGCTTTGACTTGCTCCCTTAGGCTCCACATGCCAGATTGGCTTGGCTCCTGGAATCTAAGACAAGGTTTGGTAAAACAGTTTTGACAGCTGGGCAAGAATGTATGTTTTAAGATTAAATAGTCAGTTGAGCCTGTTTGGCTTTGAGTTGCTCCCCTAGGATGCAAATGCAGGATTAGCAGGGTTCCTGGTATCTAAGACATGTTTTGGTAAGTCAGTTTTGGTGGCCAGATGGGGCTATATGTCTTAAGAGATAATAGTTTGGTGATCCTGTTTGGCTTTGACTTGCGTCCCTAGGATGCAAATGCTGGATTAACAGGGTTCTTGGTATCTGAAACAAGTTTTGGTAAGGCAATTTTGAGTTCCAGGTGTGGCTTAATGAGTTAAAATTTAATAGTCGGGTGAGGCTATTTGGCTTTGTTTTGCTCCCCTAGGCTGCAAATGCTAGATTAACAGGGTTCCTGGTATCTGAGACAAGTTTTGGTAAATCAGTCTTGGCGGCCAGATTGGGCTATATGTTTTAGGATTAAATAGTCGGGTGAGCCTGTTTGGCTTTGACTTGCGCTCCTAGGATGCAAATGCTGGCTAAACAGGGTTCTTGGTATCTGAAACAAGTTTTGGTAAGGCAATTTTGAGTTCCAGGTGAGGCTGAATGTGTTAAGATTTAATAATCGGGTGAGGCTATTTGGCTTTACCTTGCTCCCCTAGGCTGCAAAAGCTAGATTAACAGGGTTCCTGGTATCTAAGACAAGTTTTGGTAAATCATTTTTGGCGGCCAGATGGGGCTATATGTTTTAGGATTAAATAGTCGGATGAGCCTGGTTGGCTTTGACTTGCTCCCCTAGGCTGTACATGCCAGATTGGCGGGGCTCCTGGAATCTAAGACAAGTTTTGGTAAAACAGTTTTGACTGCTAGGTAAGGTTGTATGCTTTAAGATTAAGTAGTCGGATGAGCGTGTTTGGCTTTGACTTGCGCCCCTAGGATGCAAATGCTGAAATAACAGGGTTCCTGGTATCTAAGACAAGTTTTGGTAAATCAGTTTTGGCAGCCAGATGGGGCTGTATGTTTTAAGATTAAATTCTCGGGTTAGCCTGTTTGGTTTTGACTTTCTCCCCTAGGCGGCACATGCCAGATTGGCGGGTCTCCTGGAATCTAAAAAAAGTTTTGGTAAAACAGTTTTAACAGCTACGTAAGTCTGTATGTTTTAAGTTTAAATAGTCGGGTGAGTCTGTTTGACTTTGACTTGCTACCCTAGAATGCAAATGCTGGATTAACAGGGTTCCTGGTATCTGAGACAAGTTTTGGTAAATCAGTTTTGGCGGCCAGATGGGACTATATGTTTTAAAATTTAATAGTCGGTTGAGACTATTTTTCTTTGTCTTGCTCCCCTAGGCTGCAAATGCTAGATTAACAGGGTTCCTGGTAACTGAGATAAGTTTTGGTAAATCAGTTTTGGCGGCAAGATGGGGCTATATGTTTTAGGATTAAATAGTCGGATGAGCCTGTTTGGCTTTGACTTGCTCCACTAGGCTGCACATGCCAGATTGGCGGTGCTCCTGGAATCTAAGACAAGTTTTGGTAAAACAGTTTTGACAGCTGGGTAAGGCTGTATGCTTTAAGACTCAGCGTGTTTGGCTTTGACTTGCGCCCCTAGCATGCAAATGCTGCATGAACAGGGTTCCTGGTATCTGAGACAAGTTTTGGTAAAGCAGCTTTGGCAACTACGTAAGTCTGTATGTTTTAAGATTAAATTGTCGGGTGAGCCTGTTTGGCTTTGACTTGCTCCCTTAGGCTCCACATGCCAGATTGGCTTGGCTCCTGGAATCTAAGACAAGGTTTGGTAAAACAGTTTTGACAGCTGGCCAAGACTGTATGTTCTAAGATTAAATAGTCAGTTGAGCCTGTTTGGCTTTGGGTTGCTCCCCTAGGATGCAAATGCAGGATTAGCAGGGTTCCTGGTATCTAAGACATGTTTTGGTAAGTCAGTTTTGGCGGCCAGATGGGGCTATATGTCTTAAGAGATAATAGTTTGGTGATCCTGTTTGGCTTTGACTTGCGTCCCTAGGATGCAAATGCTGGATTAACAGGGTTCTTGGTATCTGAAACAAGTTTTGGTAAGGCAATTTTGAGTTCCAGGTGTGGCTTAATGAGTTAAAATTTAATAGTCGGGTGAGGCTATTTGGCTTTGTTTTGCTCCCCTAGGCTGCAAATGCTAGATTAACAGGGTTCCTGGTATCTGAGACAAGTTTTGGTAAATCAGTCTTGGCGGCCAGATTGGGCTATATGTTTTAGGATTAAATAGTCGGGTGAGCCTGTTTGGCTTTGACTTGCGCTCCTAGGATGCAAATGCTGGCTAAACAGGGTTCTTGGTATCTGAAACAAGTTTTGGTAAGGCAATTTTGAGTTCCAGGTGAGGCTGAATGTGTTAAGATTTAATAATCGGGTGAGGCTATTTGGCTTTACCTTGCTCCCCTAGGCTGCAAAAGCTAGATTAACAGGGTTCCTGGTATCTAAGACAAGTTTTGGTAAATCATTTTTGGCGGCCAGATGGGGCTATATGTTTTAGGATTAAATAGTCGGATGAGCCTGGTTGGCTTTGACTTGCTCCCCTAGGCTGTACATGCCAGATTGGCGGGGCTCCTGGAATCTAAGACAAGTTTTGGTAAAACAGTTTTGACTGCTAGGTAAGGTTGTATGCTTTAAGATTAAGTAGTCGGATGAGCGTGTTTGGCTTTGACTTGCGCTCCTAGGATGCAAATGCTGAAATAACAGGGTTCCTGGTATCTAAGACAAGTTTTGGTAAATCAGTTTTGGCAGCCAGATGGGGCTGTATGTTTTAAGATTAAATTCTCGGGTTAGCCTGTTTGGTTTTGACTTTCTCCCCTAGGCGGCACATGCCGGATTGGCGGGTCTCCTGGAATCTAAAAAAAGTTTTGGTAAAACAGTTTTAACAGCTACGTAAGTCTGTATGTATTAAGTTTAAATAGTCGGGTGAGTCTGTTTGACTTTGACTTGCTACCCTAGAATGCAAATGCTGGATTAACAGGGTTCCTGGTATCTGAGACAAGTTTTGGTAAATCAGTTTTGGCGGCCAGATGGGACTTTATGTTTTAAAATTTAATAGTCGGTTGAGACTATTTTTCTTTGTCTTGCTCCCCTAGGCTGCAAATGCTAGATTAACAGGGTTCCTGGTAACTGAGATAAGTTTTGGTAAATCAGTTTTGGCGGCAAGATGGGGCTATATGTTTTAGGATTAAATAGTCGGATGAGCCTGTTTGGCTTTGACCTGCTCCACTAGGCTGCACATGCCAGATTGGCGGTGCTCCTGGAATCTAAGACAAGTTTTGGTAAAACAGTTTTGACAGCTGGGTAAGGCTGTATGCTTTAAGACTGAGCGTGTTTGGCTTTGACTTGCGCCCCTAGCATGCAAATGCTGCATGAACAGGGTTCCTGGTATCTGAGACAAGTTTTGGTAAAGCAGCTTTGGCAACTACGTAAGTCTGTATGTTTTAAGATTAAATTGTCGGGTGAGCCTGTTTGGCTTTGACTTGCTCCCTTAGGCTCCACATGCCAGATTGGCTTGGCTCCTGGAATCTAAGACAAGGTTTGGTAAAACAGTTTTGACAGCTGGCCAAGACTGTATGTTCTAAGATTAAATAGTCAGTTGAGCCTGTTTGGCTTTGGGTTGCTCCCCTAGGATGCAAATGCAGGATTAGCAGGGTTCCTGGTATCTAAGACATGTTTTGGTAAGTCAGTTTTGGCGGCCAGATGGGGCTATATGTCTTAAGATTTAATAGTTTGGTGATCCTGTTTGGCTTTGACTTGCGCCCCTAGGATACAAATGCTGGATTAACAGGGTTCCTGGTATCTGAGACAAGTTTTGGTAAGGCAATTTTGAGTTCCAGGTGTGGCTGAATGAGTTAAAATTTAATAGTCGGGTAGGCTATTTGGCTTTGTTTTGCTCCCCTAGGCTGCAAATGCTAGATTAACAGGGTTCCTGGTATCTGAGACAAGTTTTGGTAAATCAGTCTTGGCGGCCAGATTGGGCTATATGTTTTAGGATTAAATAGTCGGGTGAGCCTGTTTGGCTTTGACTTGCGCTCCTAGGATGCAAATGCTGGCTAAACAGAGTTCTTGGTATCTGAAACAAGTTTTGGTAAGGCAATTTTGAGTTCCAGGTGAGGCTGAATGTGTTAAGATTTAATAGTCGGGTGAGGCTATTTGGCTTTACCTTGCTCCCCTAGGCTGCAAAAGCTAGATTAACAGGGTTCCTGGTATCTAAGACAAGATTGGCCAGATTGGCGGCGCTCCTGGAATCTAAAAAAAGTTTTGGTAAAACAGTTTTAACAGCTACGTAAGTCTGTATGTTTTAAGTTTAAATAGTCGGGTGAGTCTGTTTGACTTTGACTTGCTCCCCTAAAATGCAAATGCTGGATTAACAGGGTTCCTGGTATCTGAGACAAGTTTTGGTAAATCAGTTTTTGCGGCCAGATGGGACTATATGTTTTAAAATTTAATAGTCGGTTGAGACTATTTTTCTTTGTCCTGCTCCCCTAGGCTGCAAATGCTAGATTAACAGGGATCCTGGTAACTGAGATAAGTTTTGGTAAATCAGTTTTGGCGGCAAGATGGGGCTATATGTTTTAAGATTAAATAGTCGGATGAGCCTGTTTGGCTTTGACTTGCTCCACTAAGCTGCACATGCCAGATTGGCGGTGCTCCTGGAATCTAAGACAAGTTTTGGTAAAACAGTTTTGACAGCTGGGTAAGGCTGTATGCTTTAAGACTGAGCGTGTTTGGCTTTGACTTGCGCCCCTAGCATGCAAATGCTGCATGAACAGGGTTCCTGGTATCTGAGACAAGTTTTGGTAAAGCAGCTTTGCCAACTACGTAAGTCTGTATGTTTTAAGATTAAATTGTCGGGTGAGCCTGTTTGGCTTTGACTTGCTCCCTTAGGCTCCACATGCCAGATTGGCTTGGCTCCTGGAATCTAAGACAAGGTTTGGTAAAACAGTTTTTACAGCTGGGCAAGACTGTATGTTCTAAGATTAAATAGTCAGTTGAGCCTGTTTGGCTTTGAGTTGCTCCCCTAGGATGCAAATGCAGGATTAGCAGGGTTCCTGGTATCTAAGACATGTTTTGGTAAGTCAGTTTTGGCGGCCAGATGGGGCTATATGTCTTAAGATTTAATAGTTTGGTGAGCCTGTTTGGCTTTGACTTGCGCCCCTAGGATGCAAATGCTGGATTAACAGGGTTCCTGGTATCTGAGACAAATTTTGGTAAGGCAATTTTGAGTTCCAGGTGTGGCTTAATGAGTTAAAATTTAATAGTCGGGTGAGGCTATTTGGCTTTGTTTTGCTCCCCTAGGCTGCAAATGCTAGATTAACAGGGTTCCTGGTATCTGAGACAAATTTTGGTAAGTCAGTCTTGGCGGCCAGATGGGGCTATATGTTTTAGGACTTAATAGTCGGATGAGCCTGTTTCACTTTGACTTGCTCCCCTAGGCTGCAAATGCTAGATTAACAGGGCTCCTGGTTTCTAAGGCAAGTTTTGGTAAAGCAGTTTTGGCAGCTACGTAAGTCTGTATGTTTTAAGATTAAATTGTCGGGTGAGCCTGTTTGGCTTTGACTTGCTCCCCTAGGCTCCACATGCCAGATTGGCGGGGCTCCTGGTAAAACAGTTTTGACAGCTAGGTAAGGCTGTATGCTTTAAGATTAAATAGTCGGGTGAGCGTGTTTGGCTTTGACTTGCGCCCCTAGAATGCAAATGCTGGAATAACAGAGTTCCTGGTATTTAAGACAAGTTTTGGTAAATCAGTTTTGGCGTCTATGGGGCTATATGTTTTAAGATTTAATAGTCGGGTGAGCCTGTTTGGCTTTGACTTGCGCTCCTAGGATGCAAATGCTGGCTAAACAGGGTTCTTGGTATCTGAAACAAGTTTTGGTAAGGCAATTTTAAGTTCCAGCTGAGGCTGAATGTGTTAAGATTTAATAGTCGGGTGAGGCTATTTGGCTTTGTCTTGCTCCCCCAGGCTGCAAATGCTAGATTAACCGGGTTCCTGGTAACTGAGATAAGTTTTGGTAAATCAGTTTTGCCGGCAAGATGGGGCTATATGTTTTAGGATTAAATAGTCGGATGAGCCTGTTTGGCTTTGACTTGCTCCACTAGGCTGCACATGCCAGATTGGCGGTGCTCCTGGAATCTAAGACAAGTTTTGGTAAAACAGTTTTGACAGCTAGGTAAGGCTGTATGCTTTAAGACTGAGCGTGTTTGGCTTTGACTTGCGCCCCTAGCATGCAAATACTGCATGAACAGGGTTCCTGGTATCTGAGACAAGTTTTGGTAACGCAGCTTTGGCAACTACGTAAGTCTGTATGTTTTAAGATTAAATTGTCGGGTGAGCCTGTTTGGCTTTGACTTGCTCCCTTAGGCTCCACATGCCAGATTGGCTTGGCTCCTGGAATCTAAGACAAGGTTTGGTAAAACAGTTTTGACAACTGGGCAAGAATGTATGTTTTAAGATTAAATAGTCAGTTGAGCCTGTTTGGCTTTGAGTTGCTCCCCTAGGATGCAAATGCAGGATTAGCAGGGTTCCTGGTATCTAAGACATGTTTGGTAAGTCAGTTTTGGCTGCCAGATGGGGCTATATGTCTTAAGATTTAATAGTTTGGTGATCCTGTTTGGCTTTGACTTGCGCCCCTAGGATGCAAATGCTGGATTAACAGGGTTCCTGGTATCTGAGACAAGTTTTGGTAAGGTAATTTTGAGTTCCAGGTGTGGCTGAATGAGTTAAAATTTAATAGTCGGGTAGGCTATTTGGCTTTGTTTTGCTCCCCTAGGCTGCAAATGCTAGATTAACAGGGTTCCTGGTATCTGAAACAAGTTTTGGTAAATCAGTCTTGGCGGCCAGATTGGGCTATATGTTTTAGGATTAAATAGTCGGGTGAGCCTGTTTGGCCTTGACTTGCTCCCCTAGGCTGCAAATGCTAGATTAACAGGGCTCCTGGTATCTATGACAAGTTTTGGTAAAGCAGTTTTGGCAGCTACGAAAGTCTGTATGTTTTAAGATTAAATTGTCGGGTGAGCCTGTTTGGCTTTGACTTGCTCCCCTAGGCTCCACATGCCAGATTGGCGGGGCTCCTGGAGTCTAAGACAAGTTTTGGTAAAACAGTTTTGACAGCTAGGTAAGGCTGTATGCTTTAAGATTAAATAGTCGGGTGAGCGTGTTTGGCTTTGACTTGCGCCCCTAGGATGCAAATGCTGGAATAACAGGGTTCCTGGTATCTGAGACAAGTTTTGGTAAGGCAATTTTGCGTTCCAGGTGTGGCTGAATGAGTTAAAATTTAATAGTCGGCTGAGGCTATTTGGCTTTGTTTTGCTCCCCTAGGCTGCAAATGCTAGATTAACAGGGCTCCTGGTTTCTAAGGCAAGTTTTGGTAAAGCAGTTTTGGCAGCTACGTAGGTCTGTATGTTTTAAGATTAAATTGTCGGGTGAGCCTGTTTGGCTTTGACTTGCTCCCCTAGGCTCCACATGCCAGATTGGCGGGGCTCCTGGAATCTAAGACAAGTTTTGGTAAAACAGTTTTGACAGCTAGGTAAGGCTGTATGCTTTAAGATTGAGCGTGTTTGGCTTTGACTTGCGCCCCTAGGATGCAAATGCTAGATTAACAGGGCTCCTGGTTTCTAAGGCAAGTTTTGGTAAAGCAGTTTTGGCAGCTACGTAGGTCTGTATGTTTTAAGATTAAATTGTCGGGTGAGCCTGTTTGGCTTTGACTTGCTCCCTTAGGCTCCACATGCCAGATTGGCTTGGCTCCTGGAATCTAAGACAAGGTTTAATAAAACAGTTTTGACAGCTGGGCAAGAATGTATGTTTTAAGATTAAATAGTCAGTTGAGCCTGTTTGGCTTTGAGTTGCTCCCCTAGGATGCAAATGCAGGATTAGCAGGGTTCCTGGTATCTAAGATATGTTTTGGTAAGTCAGTTTTGGCGGCCAGATGGGGCTATATGTTTTAAGATTTAATAGTTTGGTGAGCCTGTTAGGCTTTGACTTGCGCCCCTAGGATGCAAATGCTGGATTAACAGGGTTCCTGGTATCGGAGACAAGTTTTGATAAGTCAATTTTGAGTTCCAGGTGTGGCTTAATGAGTTAAAATTTAATAATCGGGTGAGGCTATTTGGCTTTGACTTGCTCCCCTAGGCTGCAAATGCTAGATTAACAGGGCTCCTGGTTTCTAAGGCAAGTTTTGGTAAAGCAGTTTTGGCAGCTACGTAGGTCTGTATGTTTTAAGATTAAATTGTCGGGTGATCCTGTTTGCCTTTGAATTGCTCCCCTAGGCTCCACATGCCAGATTGGCGGGGCTCCTGGAATCTAAGACAAGTTTTGGTAAAACAGTTTTGACAGCTAGGTAGGGCTGTATGCTTTAAGATTGAGCGTGTTTGGCTTTGACTTGCGCCCCTAGGATGCAAATGCTGGAATAACAGGGTTCCTGGTATCTGAAACAAGTTTTGGTAAATCATTTTTGGCGGCCAGATGGGGCTATATGCTTTAAGATTAAATAGTCGGGTAAGCGTGTTTGGCTTTGACTTGCGCCCCTAGGATGCAAATGCTGGAATAACAGGGTTCCTGGTATTTAAGACAAGTTTTGGTAAATCAGTTTTGGCGTCTATGGGGCTATATGTTTTAAGATTTAATAGTCGGGTGAGCCTGTTTGGCTTTGACTTGCGCTCCTAGGATGCAAATGCTGGCTTAACAGGGTTCTTGGTATCTGAAACAAGTTTTGGTAAGGCAATTTTGAGTTCCAGGTGAGGCTGAATGTGTTAAGATTTAATAGTCGGGTGAGGCTATTTGGCTTTACCTTGCTCCCCTAGGCTGCAAATGCTAGATTAACAGGGTTCCTGGTATCTGAGACAAGTTTTGGTAAATCAGTTTTGGCGGCCAGATGGGGCTATATGTTTTAGGATTAAATAGTCGGATGAGCCTGGTTGGTTTTGACTTGC
Organism: Drosophila kanekoi; assembly: GCA_037075305.1. Taxonomy (NCBI): domain Eukaryota; kingdom Metazoa; phylum Arthropoda; class Insecta; order Diptera; family Drosophilidae; genus Drosophila; species Drosophila kanekoi. Next base: position 460,689 of record JBAMCE010000684.1, on the reverse strand, counting down.
TCCCCTAGGCTGTACATGCCAGATTGGCGGGACTCCTGGAATCTAAGACAAGTTTCGGTAAAACAGTTTTGACAGCTAGGTAAGGTTGTATGCTTTAAGATTAAGTAGTCGGATGAGCGTGTTTGGCTTTGACTTGCGCCCCTAGGATGCAAATGCTGGAATAACAGGGTTCCTGGTATCTAAGACAAGTTTTGGTAAATCATTTTTGGCGGCCAGATGGGGCTATATGTTTTAAGATTTAATAGTCGGGAGAGCCTGTTTGGCTTTGACTTGCGCCCCTAGCATGCAAATGCTGCATTAACAGGGCTCCTGGTTTCTAAGGCAAGTTTTGGTAAAGCAGTTTTGGCAGCTACGTAAGTCTGTATGTTTAAAGATTAAATTGTCGGGTAAGCCTGTTTGGCTTTGACTTGCTCCCCTAGGCTCCACATGCCAGGTTGGCGAGGCTCCTGGAATCTAAGACAAGTTTTGGTAAAACAGTTTTGACAGCTAGGTAAGGCTGTATGCTTTAAGATTAAATGGCGTTGACTTGCGCCCCTAGGATGCAAATGCTGGAATAACAGGGTTCCTGGTATCTAAGACATGTTTTGGTTAGTCAGTTTTGGCGGCCAGATGGGGCTATATGTTGTTAGATTTAATAGTTTGGGGAGCCTGTTTGGCTTTGACTTGCTCCCCTTGGCTGTAAATTCTAGATTAACAGGGCTCCTGGTTTCTAAGGCAAGTTTTGGTAAAGCAGTTTTGGCAGCTACGTAAGGCTGTATGTTTTAAGATTAAATTGTCGGGTGAGCCTGTTTGGCTTTGACTTGCTCCCCTAGGCTCCACATGCCAGGTTGGCGGGGCTCCTGGAATCTAAGACAAGTTTTGGTAAAACAGTTTTGACAGCTAGGTAAGGCTGTATGCTTAAAGATTAAATAGTCGGGTGAGCGTGTTTGGCTTTGACTTGCGCCCCTAGGATGCAACTGCTGGAATAACAGGGTTCCTGGTATCTAAGACAAGTTTTGGTATATCAGTTTTGGCGTCTATGGGGCTATATGTTTTAAGATTTAATAGTCGGGTGAGCCTGTTTGGCTTTGACTTGCGCTCCTAGGATGCAAATGCTGGATAAACAGGGTTCTTGGTATCTGAAATAAGTTTTTGTAAGGCAATTTTGAGTTCCAGGTGAGGCTGAATGTGTTAAGATTTAATAGTCGGGTGAGGCTAATTGGCTTTGTCTTGCTCCCCTAGGCTGCAAATGCAAGATTAACAGGGTTCCTGGTATCTGAGACAAGTTTTGGTAAATCAGTTTTGGCGGCCAGATGGGGCTATATGTTTTAGGATTGAATAGTCGGATGAGCCTGGTTGGCTTTGACTTGCTCCCCTATGCTGTACATGCCAGATTGGCGGGGCTCCTGGAATCTAAGACAAGTTTTGGTAAAACAGTTTTGACAGCTAGGTAAGGTTGCATGCTTTAAGATTAAGTAATCGGATGAGCGTGTTTGGCTTTGACTTGCGCCCCTAGGATGCAAATGCTGGAATAACAGGGTTCCTGGTATCTAAGACAATTTTTGGTAAATCAGTTTTGGCGGCCAGATGGGGCTATATGTTTTAAGATTTAATAGTCGGGTGAGCCTGTCTGGCTTTGACTTGCGCCCCTAGGATGCAAATGCTGGATAACCAGGGTTCCTGGAATCTGAGACAAGTTTTGGTAAGGCAATTCTGAGTTCCAGGTGAGGCTGAATGTGTTCAGACTTAATAGTCGGGTGAGACTATTTTGCTTTGACTTGCTCCCCTAGGCTGCAAATGCTAGATTAACAGGGCTCCTGGTTTCTAAGGCAAGTTTTGGTAAAGCAGTTTTGGCAGCCAGATGAGGCTGTATGTTTTAAGATTAAATTCTCGGGTGAGCCTGTTTGGTTTTGACTTTCTCCCCTAGGCGGCACATGCCAGATTGGCGGGGCTCCTGGAATCTAAAAAAAGTTTTGGTAAAACAGTTTTAACAGCTACGTAAGTCTGTATGTTTTAAGTTTAAATAGTCGGGTGAGTCTGTTTGACTTTGACTTGCTCCCCTAGGATGCAAATTCTGGATTAACAGGGTTCCTGGTATCTGAGACAAGTTTTGGTAAATCAGTTTTGGCGGCCAGATGGGGCTATATGTTTTAAGATTTAATAGTTTGGGGAGCCTGTTTGGCTTTGACTTGCTCCCCTTGGCTGCAAATGCTAGATTAACAGGGCTCCTGGTTTCTAAGGCAAGTTTTGGTAAAGCAGTTTTGGCAGCTACGTAAGTCTGTATGTTTTAAGATTAAATTGTCGGCTGAGCCTGTGTGGCTTTGACTTGCTCCCCTAGGCTCCACATGCCAGGTTGGCGAGGCTCCTGGAATCTAAGACAAGTTTTGGTAAAACAGTTTTGGCAGCTAGGTAAGGCTGTCTGCTTTAAGATTAAATAGTCGGGTGAGCGTGTTTGGCTTTGACTTGCGCCCCTAGCATGCAAATGCTGGAATAACAGGGTTCCTGGTATCTAAGACATGTTTTGGTAAGTCAGTTTTGGCGGCCAGATGGGGCTACATGTTGTAAGATTTAATAGTTTGGGGAGCCTGTTTGGCTTTGACTTGCTCCCCTTGGCTGCAAATGCTAGATTAACAGGGCTCCTGGTTTCTAAGGCAAGTTTTGGTAAAGCAGTTTTGGCAGCTACGTAAGTCTGTACGTTTTAAGATTAAATTGTCGGGTGAGCCTGTTTGGCTTTGACTTGCTCCCCTAGGCTCCACATGCCAGGTTGGCGGGGCTCCTGGAATCTAAGACAAGTTTTGGTAAAACAGTTTTGACAGCTAGGTAACGCTGTATGCTTTAAGATTAAATAGTCGGGTGAGCGTGTTTGGCTTTGTCTTGCGCCCTTAGGATGCAATTGCTGGAATAACAGGGTTCCTGGTATCTAAGACAAGTTTTGGTATTTCAGTTTTGGCATCTATGGGGCTATATGTTTTAAGATTTAATAGTCGGATGAGCCTGTTTGGCTTTGACTTGCTCCCCTAGGATGCAAATGCTGGATAAACAGGGTTCTTGGTATCTGAAACAAGTTTTGGTAAGGCAATTTTGAGTTCCAGGTGAGGCTGAATGTGTTAAGATTTAATAGTCGGGTGAGGCTTTGTCTTGCTCCCCTAGCCTGCAAATGCTAGATTAACAGGGTTCCTGGTATCTGAGACAAGTTTTGGTAAATCAGTTTTGGCGGCCAGATGGGGCTATATGTTTTAGGATTAAATAGTCGGATGAGCCTGGTTGGCTTTGACTTGCTCCCCTAGGCTGTACATGCCAGATTGGCGGGGCTCCTGGAATGTAAGACAAGTTTTGGTAGAACAGTTTTGACAGCTAGGTAAGGCTGTATGATTTAAGATTAAATAGTCGGGTGAGCGTGTTTGGCTTTGACTTGCGCCCCTAGGATGCAAATGCTGGAATAACAGGGTTCCTGGTATCTAAGACAAGTTTTGGTAAATCAGTTTTGGCGGCCAGATAGGGCTATATGTTTTAAGATTTAATAGTCGGGTGAGCCTGTTTGGCTTTGACTTGCGCCCCTAGGATGCAAATGCTAGATTAACAGGGCTCCTGGTTTCTAAGGCAAGTTTTAGGAAAGCAGTTTTGGCAGCTACGTAAGTCTGTATGTTTTAAGATCAAATTGTCGGGTGAGCCTGTTTGGCTTTGACTTGCTCCCCTAGGCTGCACATGCCAGATTGGCGGGGCTCCTGGAATCTAAGACAAGTTTTGGTAAAACAGTTTTGACAGCTAGGTAAGGCTGTATGCTTTAAGATTAAATAGTCGGGTGAGCGTGTTTGGCTTTGACTTGCGCCCCTAGGATGCAAATGCTGGAATAATAGGGTTCCTGGTATCTAAGACAAGTTTTGGTAAATCATTTTTGGCGGCCAGATGGGGCTATATGTTGTAAGATTTAATAGTTTGGTGAGCCTGTTTGGCTTTGACTTGCGCTCCTAGGATGCAAATGCTGAATTAACAGGGTTCCTGGTATCTGAGACAAGTTTTGGTAAGGCAATTTTGAGTTCCAGGTGTGGCTGAATGCGTTAAAATTTAATAGTCGGGTGAGGCTATTTGGCTTTGTTTTGCGCCCCTAGGCTGCACATGCCAGATTGGCGGGGCTCCTGGAATCTAAGACAAGTTTTGGTAAAACACTTTTGACAGCTAAGTAAGGCTGTATGCTTTCAGATTAAATAGTCGGGTGAGCGTGATTGGCTTTGAATTGCGCCCCTAGGATGCAAATGCTGGAATAACAGGGTTCCTGTTATCTAAGACAAGTTTTGGTAAATCAGTTTTGGCGTCTATGGGGCTATATGTTTTAAGATTTAATAGTCGGATGAGCCTGTTTGGCTTTGACTTGCTCCCCTAGGCTGCACATGCCAGATTGGCGGGGCTCCTGGAATCTAAGACAAGTTTTGGTAAAACACTTTTGAAAGCTAGGTAAGGCTGTATGCTTTCAGATTAAATAGTCGGGTGAGCGTGTTTGGCTTTGACTTGCTCCCCTAGGATGCAATGCTGGAATAACAGGGCTCCTGGTATCTAAGACAAGTTTTGGTAAATCAGTTTTGGCGTCTATGGGGCTATAAGTTTTAGGATTAAATAGTCGGATGAGCCTGTTTGGCTTTGACTTGCTCCCCTAGGCTGCACATGCCAGATTGGCGGGGCTCCTGGAATGTAAGACAAGTTTTGGTAGAACAGTTTTGACAGCTAGGTAAGGCTGTATGATTTAAGATTAAATAGTCGGGTGAGCGTGTTTGGCTTTGACTTGCGCCCCTAGGATGCAAATGCTGGAATAACAGGGTTCCTGGTATCTAAGACAAGTTTTGGTAAATCAGTTTTGGCATCTATGGGGCTATATGTTTTAGGATTAAATAGTCGGATGACCCTGTTTGGCTTTGACTTGCTCCCCTAGGCTGCACATGCCAGATTGGCAGGGCTCCTGGAATCTAAGACAAGTTTTGGTAAAACACTTTTGACAGCTAGGTAAGGCTGTATGCTTTCAGATTAAATAGTCGGGTGAGCGTGTTTGGCTTTGACTTGCGCCCCTGGGATGCAAATGCTGGAATAACAGGGTTCCTGGTATCTAAGACAAGTTTTGGTAAATCAGTTTTGGCGTCTATGGGGCTATATGTTTTAGGATTAAATAGTCGGATGAGCCTGTTTGGCTTTGACTTGCTCCCCTAGGCTGCACATGCCAGATTGGCGGGGCTCCTGGAATGTAGGACAAGTTTTGGTAAATCAGTTTTGACAGCTATGTAAGTCTGTATTTTTAAAGATTAAATAGTCGGGTGAGTCTGGTTGACTTTAACTAGCTCCCCTAGGATGCAAATGCTGCATTAACAGGGTTCCTGGTATCTAAGACAAGTTTTTGTAAATCAGTGTTGGCGGCCAGATGGGGCTATATGTTTTAAGATTTAATAGTCGGATGAGCCTGTTTGGCTTTGACTTGCTCCGCTAGGATGCAAATGCTGGATTAACAGGGTTCCTGGTATCTGAAACAAGTTTTGGTAAGGCAATTTTGGGTTCCAGGTGATGCTGAATGTTTTCAGATTTAATAGTCGGATGAGTCTGTTTGGCTTTGACTTGCTCCCCTAGGCTGTACATGCCAGATTGGCGGGGCTCCTGGAATCTAAGACAAGATTTGGTAAAACAGCTTTGACAGCTATGTAAGTCTGTATTTTTTAAGGTTAAATAGTCGGGTGAGTCTGTTTGACTTTAACTTGCTCCCCTAGGATGCAAATGCTGTATTAACAGGGTTCCTGGTATCTGAGACATGTTTTGGTAAATCAGTTTTGGCGGCCAGGTGGGGCAATATGATTTAAAATTTAATAGTCGGGTGAGACTATTTGGCTTTGTCTTGCTCCCCTAGGCTACAAATGCTAGATTAATAGGGTTCCTGGTAACTGAGATAGGTTTAGGTAAATCAGTTTTGGCAGCTACGTAAGTCTGTATGTTTTAACAAAAGAGTTTTGGTAAGGCAATTTTGAGTTCAAGGTGAGGCTGAATGTGTTAAGACTTAATAGTCGGGTGAGACTATTTTGCTTTGACTTGCTCCCCTAGGCTGCAAATGCTAGATTAACAGGGCTCCTGATTTCTAAGGCAAGTTTTGGTAAAGCAGTTTTGGCGGCCAGATGGAGCTAAATGTTTTAGGATTAAATGGTCGGATGCGCCTGTTTGGCATTGACTTGCTCCCCTAGGCTCCACATGCCAGATTGGCTTGGCTCCTGGAATCTAAGACAAGGTTTGGTAAAACAGTTTTGACAGCTGGGCAAGACTGTATGTTTTAAGATTAAATAGTCGGTTGAGCCTGTTTGGCTTTGAGTTGCGCCCCTAGGATGCAAATGCTGGATAAACAGGGTTCCTGGTATTGGTAAGGCAATTTTGAGTTCCAGGTGAGGCTGAATGTGTTAAGACTTAATAGTCGGGTGAGACTATTTTGCTTTGACTTGCTCCCCTAGGCTGCAAATGCTAGATTAACAAGGCTCCTGGTTTTTAAGGCAAGTTTTGGTAAAGCAGTTTTGGCAGCTACGTAAGTCTGTAGGTTTTAACAAACAAGTTTTGGTAAGGCAATTTCGAGTTCAAGGTGAGGCGGAATGTGTTAAGACTTAATAGTCGGGTGAGACTATTTTGCTTTGACTTGCTCCCCTAGGCTGCAAATGCTAGATTAACAGGGCTCCTGGTTTCTAAGGCAAGTTTTGGTAAAGCAGTTTTGGCGGCCAGATGGGGCTATATGTTTTAGGATTAAATAGTCGGATGAGCCTGTTTGGCTTTGACTTGCTCCCCTAGGCTGCACATGCCAGATTGGCGGGGCTCCTGGAATCTGAGACAAGTTTTGATAAAACAGTTTTGACAGCTAGGTAAGGCTGTATGCTTTAAGATTAAATAGTCCGGTGAGCGTGTTTGGCTTTGACTTGCACCCCTAGGATGCAAATGCTGGAATAACAGGGTTCCTGGTATCTAAGACAAGTTTTGGTAAATCAGTTTTGGCAGCTACGTAAGTCTGTATGTTTTAAGATTAAACTGTCGGGAGAGCCTGTTTGGCTTTGACTTGCTTCCCTAGGCTCCACATGCCAGATTGGCTTGGCTCCTGGAATCTAAGACAAGGTTTGGTAAAACAGTTTTGACAGCTGGGCAAGACTGTATGTTTTAAGATTAAATAGTCGGTTGAGCCTGTTTGGCTTCGAGTTGCGCCCCTAGGATGCAAATGCTGGATAAACAGGGTTCCTGGTATTGGTAAGGCAATTTTGAGTTCCAGGTGAGGCTGAATGTGTTAAGACTTAATAGTCGGTTGAGACTATTTTGCTTTGACTTGCTCCCCTAGGCTGCAAGTGCTAGATTAACAAGGCTCCTGGTTTTTAAGGCAAGTTTTGGTAAAGCAGTTTTGGCAGCTACGTAAGTCTGTATGTTTTAAGATTAAATTGTCGGGTGAGCCCGTTTGGCTTTGACTTGCTCCCCTAGGCTCCACATGCCAGATCCGCGGGACTCATGGAATCTAAGACAAGGTTCGGTAAAACAGTTTTGGCAGCTAGGTAAGGCTGTATGCTTTAAGATTAAATAGTCGGTTGAGCCTGCAAATGCTGGATAAACAGGGTTCCTGGTATTGGTAAGGCAATTTTGAGTTCCAGGTGAGGCTGAATGTGTTAAGACTTAATAGTCGGTTGAGACTATTTTGCTTTGACTTGCTCCCCTAGGCTGCAAATGCTAGATTAACAAGGCTCCTGGTTTTTAAGGCAAGTTTTGGTAAAGCAGTTTTTGCAGCTACGTAAGTCTGTATGTTTTAAGATCAAATTGTCGGGTGAGCCTGTTTGGCTTTGACTTGCTCCCCTAGGCTCCACATGCCAGATTGGCGGGACTCCTGGAATCTAAGACAAGTTTTGGTAAAACAGTTTTGACAGCGAGGTAAGGCTGTATGCTTTAAGAATAAATAGTCGGGTGAGCTTGTTTGGCTTTGACTTGCAAATGCTGGAATAACAGGGTTCCTGGTATCTAAGACAAGTTTTGGTAAATCATTTTTGGCGGCCAGATGGGGCTATATGTTTTAAGATTTAATAGTCGGGTGAGCCTGTTTGGCTTTAACTTGCGCCCCTGGGATGCAAATGCTGCATTAACAGTGTTCCTGGTATCTGAGACAAGTTTTGGTAAAGAAGTTTTGACAGCTAGGTAAGGCTGTATGCTTTAAGATTAAATAGTCGGGTGAGCGTGTTTGGCTTTGACTTGCGCCCCTAGGATGCAAATGTTGGAATAACAGGGTTCCTGGTATCTAAGACATGTTTTGGTAAGTCGGTTTTGGCGGCCAGATGGGGCTATATGTTTTAAGATTTAATAGTCGGATGAGCCTGTTTAGCGTTGACTTGCTCCCGTAGGCTGCACATGCCAGATTGGCGGGGCTCCTGGAATCTAAGACAAGTTTTGGTAAAACAGTTTTGACAGCTACGTAAGTCTGTATTTTTTAAGGTTAAATAGTCGGGTGAGTCTGTTTGACTTTGACTTGCTCCCCTAGGATGCAAATGCTGGATTAACAGGGTTCCTGGTATCTGAGCCATGTTTTGGTAAATCAGTTTTGGCGGCCAGGTGCGGCAATATGATTTAAAATTTAATAGTCGGGTGAGACTAATTGGCTTTGTCTTGCTCCCCTAGGCTACAAATGCTAGATTAACAGGGTTCCTGGTAACTGAGATAGGTTTAGGTAAATCAGTTTAGGCAGCTGCTTAAGTCTGTATGTTTTAACAAACAAGTTTTGGTAAGGCAATTTTGAGATCAAGGTGAGGCTGAATGTGTTAAGACTTAATAGTCGGGTAAGACTATTTTGCTTTGACTTGCATCCCTACGCTGCAAATGCTAGATTAACAGGGCTCCTGGTTTTTTAAGGCAAGTTTTGGTAAATCAGTTTTGGCGGCCAGATGAGGCTAAATGTTTTAGGATTAAATGGTCGGATGAGCCTGTTTGGCATTGACTTGCTCCCCTAGGCTCCACAGGCCAGATTGGCGGGGCTCCTGGAATCTAAAAAAAGTTTTGGTAAAGCAATTTTGACAGCTACGTAAGTCTGTATGTTTTAAGGTTAAATAGTCGGGTGAGTCTTTTTGACTTTGACTTGCTCCCCTAGGATGCAAATGCTGGATTAACAGGGTTCCTGGTATCTGAGACAAGTTTTGGTAAATCAGTTTTGGCGTCTATGGGGCTATATGTTTTAGGATTAAATAGTCGGATGAGCCTGTTTGGCTTTGACTTGCTCCCCTAGGCTGCACATGCCAGATTGGCGGGGCTCCTGGAATGTAAGACAAGTTTTGGTAAAACAGTTTTGGCAGCTAGGAAAGGCTGTATGCTTTAAGATTAAATAGTCGGGTGGGCGTGTTTGGCTATGACTTGCGCCCCTAGGATGCAAATGCTGGAATAACAGGGTTCCTGGTATCTAAGACAAGTTTTGGTAAATCAGTTTTGGCATCTATGGGGCTATATGTTTTAGGATTAAATAGTCGGATGAGCCTGTTTGGCTTTGACTTGCTCCCCTAGGCTGCACATGCCAGATTGGCGGGGCTCCTGGAATCTAAGACAAGTTTTGGTAAAACACTTTTGACAGCTAGGTAAGGCTGTATGCTTTGAGATTAAATAGTCGGGTGAGCGTATTTGGCTTTGACTTGCGCCCCTAGGATGCAAATGCTGGAATAACAGGGTTCCTGGTATCTAAGACAAGTTTTGGTAAATCAGTTTTGGCGTCTATGGGGCTATATGTTTTAGGATTAAATAGTCGGATGAGCCTGTTTGGCTTTGACTTGCTCCCCTAGGCTGCACATGCCAGATTGGCGGGGCTCCTGGAATGTAAGACAAGTTTTGGTAAAACAGTTTTGGCAGCTAGGTAAGGCTGTATGCTTTAAGATTAAAAAGTCGGGTGAGCGTGTTTGGCTGTGACTAGCGATCCTAGGATGCAAATGCTGGAATAACAGGGTTCCTGGTATCTAAGACAAGTTTTGGTAAATCAGTTTTGGCATCTATGGGGCTATATGTTTTAGGATTAAATAGTCGGATGAGCCTGTTTGGCTTTGACTTGCTCCCCTAGGCTGCACATGCCAGATTGGCGGGGCTCCTGGAATGTAAGACAAGGTTTGGTAAAATAGTCTTGACAGCTGGGCAAGACTGTATGTTTTAAGATTAAATAGTCGGTTGAGCCTGTTTGGCTTTGACTTGCGCCCCTAGGATGCAAATACTGGATAGACAGGGTTCCTGGTATTGGTAAGGCAATTTTGAGTTCCAGGTGAGTCTGAATGTGTTAAGACTTAATACTCGGGTGAGACTATTTTGCTTTGTTTTGCTCCCCTAGGCTGCAAATGCTAGATTAACAAGGCTCCTGGTTTTTAAGGCAAGTTTTGGTAAAGCAGTTTTGGCAGCTACGTAAGTCTGTATGTTTTAAGATTAAATTGTCGGGTGAGCCTGTTTGGCTTTGACTTGCTCCCCTAGGCTCCACATGCCAGATCCGCGGGACTCCTGGAATCTAAGACAAGGTTCGGTAAAACAGTTTTGACAGCTAGGTAAGGCTGTATGCTTTAAGAGCAAATGGTCGGGTGAGCGTGTTTGGCTTTGACTTGCGCCCCTAGGATGCAAATGCTGCAATAACAGTGTTCCTGGTATCTGGGACAAGTTTTGGCAAAACAGTTTTGGCAGCTAGGTAAGGCTGTATGCTTTAAGATTAAAAAGTCGGGTGAGCGTGTTTGGCTTTGACTAGCGATCCTAGGATGCAAATGCTGGAATAACAGGGTTCCTGGTATCTAAGACAAGTTTTGGTAAATCAGTTTTGGCGGCCAGATGGGGCTATATGTTTTAAGATTTAATAGTTGGGTGAGCCTGTTTGGCTTTGACTTGCGCCCCTAGGATGCAAATGCTGCAATAATAGTGTTCCTGGTATCTGGGACAAGTTTTGGCAAAACAGTTTTGGCAGCTAGGTAAGGCTGTATGCTTTAAGATTAAAAAGTCGGGTGAGCGTGTTTGGCTTTGACTAGCGATCCTAGGATGCAAATGCTGGAATAACAGGGTTCCTGGTATCTAAGACAAGTTTCGTAAATCAGTGTTGGCGGCCAGATGGGGCTATATGTTTTAAGATTTAATAGTCGGATGAGCCTGTTTGGCGTTGACTTGCTCCCCTAGGATGCAAATGCTGGATTAACAGGGTTCCTGGTATCTGAAACAAGTTTTGGTAAGGCAATTTTGGGTTCCAGGTGATGCTGAATGTTTTCAGATTTAATAATCAGATGAGCCTGTTTGGCTTTGACTTGCTCCCCTAGGCTGCACATGCCAGATTGGCGGGGCTCCTGGAATCTAAGACAAGTTTTGGTAAAACAGTTTTGACAGCTACGTAAGTCTGTATTTTTTAAGGTTAAATAGTCGGGTGAGTCTGTTTGACTTTGACTTGCTCCCCTAGGATGCAAATGCTGGATTAACAGGGTTCCTGGTATCTGAGACATGTTTTGGTAAATCAGTTTTGGCGGCCAGGTGGGTGAGACTAATTGGCTTTGTCTTGCTTCCCTAGGCTACAAATGCTGGATCAACAGGGTTCCTGGTAACTGAGATAGGTTTAGGTAAATCAGTTTTGGCAGCTGCTTAAGTCTGTATGTTTTAACATACAAGTTTTGGTAAGGCAATTTTGAGATCAAGGTGAGGCTGAATGTGTTAAGACTTAATAGTCGGGTGAGACTATTTTGCTTTGACTTGCTTCCCTAGGCTGCAAATGCTAGATTAACAGGGCTCCTGGTTTTTTAAGGCAAGTTTTGGTAAATCAGTTTTGGCGGCCAGATGGGGCTAAATGTTTTAGGATTAAATGGTCGGATGAGCCTGTTTGGCATTGACTTGCTCCCCTAGGCTCCACAGGCCAGATTGGCGGGGCTCCTGGAATCTAAAAAAAGTTTTGGTAAAGCAATTTTGACAGCTACGTAAGTCTGTATGTTTTAAGGTTAAATAGTCGGGTGAGTCTGTTTGACTTTGACTTGCTCCCCTAGGATGCAAATGCTGGATTAACAGGTTTCCTGGTATCTGAGACAAGTTTTGTTAAGGCAATTTTGAGTTCCAGGTGAGGCTGAATGTATTCAGACTTAATAGTCGTTTGAGACTATTTGGCTTTGACTTTCTCCCCTAGGCGGCACATGCCAGATTGGCGGGGCACCTGGAATCTAAAAAAATTTTTGGTAAAACAGTTTTGACAGCTACGTAAGTCTGTATGTTTTAAGATTAAAATGTCGGGAGAGCCTGTTTGGCTTTGACTTGCTCCCCTAGGCTCCACATGCCAGATTGGCTTGGCTCCTGGCATCTAAGACAAGGTTTGGTAAAACAGTTTTGACAGCTGGGCAAGACTGTATGTTTTAAGATTAAATAGTCGGTTGAGCCTGTTTGGCTTTGACTTGCGCCCCTAGGATGCAAATGCTGGATAGACAGGGTTCCTGGTATTGGTAAGGCAATTTTGAGTTCCAGGTGAGTCTGAATGTGTTAAGACTTAATACTCGGGTGAGACTATTTTGCTTTGACTTGCTCCCCTAGGCTGCAAATGCTAGAATAACAAGGCTCCTGGTTTTTAAGGCAAGTTTTGGTAAAGCAGTTTTGGCAGCTACGTAAGTCTGTATGTTTTAAGATTAAATTGTCGGGTGAGCCTGTTTGGCTTTGACTTGCTCCCCTAGGCTCCACATGCCAGATCCGCGGGACTCCTGGAATCTAAGACAAGGTTCGGTAAAACAGTTTTGACAGCTGGGCAAGACTGTATGTTTTAAGATTAAATAGTCGGTTGAGCCTGTTTGGCTTTGAGTTGCGCCCCTAGGATGCAAATGCTGGATTAACAGGGTTCCTGGTATCTAAGACAAGTTTTGGTAAATCAGTTTTGGAGGCCAGATGGGGCTATTTGTTTTAAGATTTAATAGTTGGGTGAGCCTGTTTGGCTTTGACTTGCGCCCCTAGGATGCAAATGCTGCAATAACAGTGTTCCTGGTATCTGGGACAAGTTTTGGTAAAACAGTTTGGCAGCTAGGTAAGGCTGTATGCTTTAAGATTAAATAGTCGGGTGAGCGTGATTGGCTTTGACTTGCGCCCCTAGGATGCAAATGCTGGAATAACAGGGTTCCTGGTATCTAAGACATGTTTTGGTAAGTCGGTTTTGGCGTAAAGATGGGGCTATTTGTTTTAAAATTTAATATTTTGGTGAACCTGTTTGGCTTTGATTGGCGCCCCTAGGATGCAAATGCTGGATTAACAGGTTTCCTGGTATCTGAGACAAGTTTTGGTAAGGCAATTTTGAGTTCCATGTGTGGCTGAATGAGTTAAATTTAATTGTCGGGTGAGGCTATTTGGCTTTGTTTTGCTCCCCTAGGCTGCAAATGCTAGATTAACAGGGTTCCTGGAATCTACGACAAGTTTTGGTAAATCAGTTTTGGCGGCCAGATGGGGCTATATGTTTTAGGATTAAAAAGTCGGGTGAGCCTGTTTGGCTTTGACTTGCTCCCTAGGCTGCACATGCCAGATTGGCGGGGCTCCTGGAATCTAAGACAAGTTTTGGTAAAACAGTTTTGACAGCTAGGTAAGGCTGTATGCTTTAAGATTAAATAGTCGGGTGAGCGTGTTTGGCTTTGACTTGCGCCCCAAGGATGCAAATGCTGAAATAACAGGGTTCCTGGTATCTAAGACAAGTTTTGGTAAATCAGTTTTGGCGTCTTTGGGGCTATATGTTTTAGGATTAAATAGTCGGATGAGCCTGCTTGGCTTTGACTTGCTCCCCTTGGCTGCACATGCCAGATTGGCGGGGCTCCTGGAATCTAAGACAAGTTTTGGTAAAACAGTTTTGACAGCTACGTAAGTCTGTATGTTTTAAGATTAAACTGTCGGGGAGCCTGTTTGGCTTTGACTTGCTCCCCTAGGAAGCAAATGCTGGAATAACAGGGTTCCTGGTATCTAAGACAAGGTTTCGTAAATCAGTTTTGGCGGCCAGATGGGGCTACATGTTTTAAGATTTAATAGTGGGGTTAGCCTGTTTGGCTTTGACTTGCGCCCCTAGGATGCAAATGCTGGATTAACAGGGTTCCTGGTATCTGAAACAAGTTTTGGTAAGGCAATTTTGAGTTCCAGGTGATGCTGAATGTTTTCAGATTTAATAGTCGTGTGAGACTATTTGGCTTTGACTTTCTCCCCTAGGCGGCAGATGCCAAATTGGCGGTGCTCCTGGAATCTAAAAAAAGCTTTGGTAAAACAATTTTGACAGCTACGTAAGTCTGTATGTTTTAAGGTTAAATAGTCGGTTGAGTCTGTTTGACTTTGACTTGCTCCCCTAGAATGCAAATGCTGGATTAACAGGGTTCCTGGTATTTGAGACAAGTTTTGGTAAATCAGTTTTGGCGGCCAGGTGGGGCTATATGATTTAAAATTCAATAGTCGGGTGAGACTATTTGACTTTGACTTGCTCCCCTAGGATGCAAATGCTGGATTAACAGGGTTCCTGGTATCTGAGACAAGTTTTGGTAAGGCAATTTTGAGTTCCAGGTGAGACTGAATGTATTCAGACTTAATAGTCGTTTGAGACTATTTGGCCTTGACTTTCTCCCCTAGGCGGCACATGCCAGATTGGCGGGGCTCCTGGAATCTAAAAAAAGTTTTGGTAAAACAGTTTTGACAGCTACGTACGTCTGTATGTTTTAGGATTAAATAGTCGGATGAGCCTGTTTGGCTTTGACTTGCTCCCCTAGGCTCCACATGCCAGATTGGCTTGGCTCCTGGAATCTTAGACAAGGTTTGGTAAAACAGTTTTGACAGCAGGGCAAGACTGTATGTTTTAAGATTAAATAGTCGTGTGAGCGTGTTTGGCTTTGACTTGTGCCCCTAGGATGCAAATGCTGGAACAACAGGGTTCCTGGTATCTAAGACAAGTTTTGGTAACTCAGTTTTGGCGGCCAGATGGGGCTATATGTTTTAGGATAAAATAGTCGGATGATCCTGTTTGGCTTTGACTTGCTCCCCTAGGCTGCACATGCCAGATTGGCGGGGCTCCTGGAATCTAAGACAAGTTTTGGTAAAACAGTTTTGACAGCTAGGTAAGGCTGTATGCTTTAAGATTAAATAGTCGGGTGAGCGTGTTTGGCTTTGACTTGCGCCCCAAGGATGCAAATGCTGGAATAACAGGGTTCCTGGTATCTAAGACAAGTTTTGGTAAATCAGTTTTGGCGTCTTTGGGGCTATATGTTTTAGGATTAAATAGTCGGATGAGCCTGCTTGGCTTTGACTTGCTCCCCTTGTCTGCACATGTCAGATTGGCGGGGCTCCTGGAATCTAAGACAAGTTTTGGTAAAACAGTTTTGACAGCTACGTAAGTCTGTATGTTTTAAGATTAAACTGTCGGGGAGCCTGTTTGGCTTTGACTTGCTCCCCCTGGAAGCAAATGCTGGAATAACAGGGTTCCTGGTATCTAAGACAAGGTTTCGTAAATCAGTTTTGGCGGCCAGATGGGGCTACATGTTTTAAGATTTAATAGTGGGGTTAGCCTGTTTGGCTTTGACTTGCGCCCCTAGGATGCAAATGCTGGATTAACAGGGTTCCTGGTATCTGAAACAAGTTTTGGTAAGGCAATTTTAAGTTCCAGGTGATGCTGAATGTTTTCAGATTTAATAGTCGTGTGAGACTATTTGGCTTTGACTTTCTCCCCTAGGCGGCAGATGCCAAATTGGCGGTGCTCCATGAATTTAAAAAGCTTTGGTAAAACAATTTTGACAGCTACGTAAGTCTGTATGTTTTAAGGTTAAGTAGTCGGGTGAGTCTGTTTGACCTTGACTTGCTCCCCTAGAATGCAAATGCTGGATTAACAGGGTTCCTGGTATTTGAAACAAGTTTTGGTAAATCAGTTTTGGCGGCCAGGTGGGGCTATATGATTTAAAATTCAATAGTCGGGTGAGACTATTTGACTTTGACTTGCTCCCCTAGGATGCAAATGCTGGATTAACAGGGTTCCTGGTATCTGAGACAAGTTTTGGTAAGGCAATTTTGAGTTCCAGGTGAGACTGAATGTATTCAGACTTAATAGTCGTTTGAGACTATTTGGCCTTGACTTTCTCCCCTAGGCGGCACATGCCAGATTGGCGGGGCTCCTGGAATCTAAAAAAAGTTTTGGTAAAACAGTTTTGACAGCTACGTACGTCTGTATGTTTTAAGATTAAACTGTCGGGGGAGCCTGTTTGGCTTTGACTTGCTCCCCTAGGCTCCACATGCCAGATTGGCTTGGCTCCTGGAATCTTAGACAAGGTTTGGTAAAACAGTTTTGACAGCTGGGCAAGACTGTATGTTTTAAGATTAAATAGTCGTGTGAGCGTGTTTGGCTTTGACTTGTGCCCCTAGGATGCAAATGCTGGAATAACAGGGTTCCTGGTATCTAAGACAAGTTTTGGTAACTCAGTTTTGGCGTCTATGGGGCTATATGTTTTAAGATTTAATAGTCGGGTGAGCCTGTTTGGCTTTGACTTGCGCCCCTAGGATGCAAATGATGCATTAACAGTGTATAACAGGGTTCCTGATATCTAAGACTTGTTTTGCTAAGTCGGTTTTGGCGGCCAGATGGGGCTATATGTTTTAAGATTTCATAGTTTGGTGAACCTGTTTGGCTTTGACTGGCGCCCCTAGGATGCAAATGATGGATTAACAGGGTTCCTGGTATCTGAGACAAGTTTTGGTAAATCAGTTTTGGCGGCCAGATGGGGCATTATGTTTTAGGATTAAATAGTCGGATGAGCCTGTTTGGCTTTGACTTGCTCCCCTAGGCTGCACATGCCAGATTGGCGGGGCTCCTGGAATCTAAGACAAGTTTTGGTAAAACACTTTTGACAGCTAGGTAAGGCTGTATGCTTTAAGATTAAATAGTCGGGTGAGCGTGTTTGGCTATGACTTGCGCCCCTAGGATGCAAATGCTGGAATAACAGGGTTCCTGGTATCTAAGACAAGTTTTGGTATATCAGTTTTGGCATCTATGGGGCAATATGTTTTAGGATTAAATAGTCGGATGACCCTGTTTGGCTTTGACTTGCTCCCCTAGGCTGCACATGCCAGATTGGCGGGGCTCCTGGAATCTAAGACAAGTTTTGGTAAAACACTTTTGACAGCTAGGTAAGGCTGTATGCTTTCAGATTAAATAGTCGGGTGAGCGTATTTGGCTTTGACTTGCGCCCCTAGGATGCAAATGCTGGAATAACAGGGTTCCTGGTATCTAAGACAAGTTTTGGTAAATCAGTTTTGGCGTCTATGGGGCTATATGTTTTAGGATTAAATAGTCGGATAAGCCTGTTTGGCTTTGACTTGCTCCCCTAGGCTGCACATGCCAGATTGGCGGGACTCCTGGAATGTAAGACAAGTTTTGGTAAAACAGTTTTGGCAGCTAGGTAAGGCTGTATGCTTTAAGATTAAAAAGTCGGGTGAGCGTGTTTGGCTTTGACTAGCGATCCTAGGATGCAAATGCTGGAATAACAGGGTTCCCGGTATCTAAGACAAGTTTTCGTAAATCAGTGTTGGCGGCCAGATGGGGCTATATGTTTTAAGATTTAATAGTCGGATGAGCCTGTTTGGCGTTGACTTGCTCCCCTAGGATGCAAATGCTGGATTAACAGGGTTCCTGGTATTGGTAAGGCAATTTTGAGTTCCAGGTGAGTCTGAATGTGTTAAGACTTAATAGTCGGATGAGACTATTTTGCTTTGACTTGCTCCCCTAGGCTGCAAATGCTAGAATAACAAGGCTCCTGGTTTTTAAGGCAAGTTTTGGTAAAGCAGTTTTGGCAGCTACGTAAGTCTGTATGTTTTAAGATTAAATTGTCGGGTGAGCCTGTTTGGCTTTGACTTGCTCCCCTAGGCTGCACATGCCAGATTGGCGGGGCTCCTGGAATCTAAGACAAGTTTTGGTAAAACAGTTTTGACAGCTACGTAAGTCTGTATTTTTTAAGGTTAAATAGTCGGGTGAGTCTGTTTGACTTTGACTTGCTCCCCTAGGCTCCACATGCCAGATTGGCTTGGCTCCTGGAATCTAAGACAAGGTTTGGTAAAACAGTTTTGACAGCTGGGCAAGACTGTATGTTTTAAGATTAAATAGTCGGTTGAGCCTGTTTGGCTTTGACTTGCGCCCCTAGGATGCAAATGCTGGATAGACAGGGTTCCTGGTATTGGTAAGGCAATTTTGAGTTCCAGGTGAGTCTGAATGTGTTAAGACTTAATAGTCGGATGAGACTATTTTGCTTTGACTTGCTCCCCTAGGCTGCAAATGCTAGAATAACAAGGCTCCTGGTTTTTAAGGCAAGTTTTGGTAAAGCAGTTTTGGCAGCTACGTAAGTCTGTATGTTTTAAGATTAAATTGTCGGGTGAGCCTGTTTGGCTTTGACTTGCTCCCCTAGGCTCCACATGCCAGATCCGCGGGACTCCTGGAATCTAAGACAAGGTTCGGTAAAACAGTTTTGACAGCTAGGTAAGGCTGTATGCTTTAAGAGTAAATAGTCCGGTTAGCGTGTTTGGCTTTGACTTGCGCCTCTAGGATGCAAATGCTGGAATAACAGGGTTCCTGGTATCTAAGACAAGTTTTGGTAAATCAGTTTTGGCGGCCAGATGGGGCTTTATGTTTTAAGATTTAATAGTTGGGTGAGCCTGTTTGGCTTTGACTTGCGCCCCTAGGATGCAAATGCTGCAATAACAGTGTTCCTGGTATCTGAGACAAGTTTTGGTAAAACAGTTTGGCAGCTAGGTAAGGCTGTATGCTTTAAGATTAAATAGTGGGGTGAGCGTGATTGGCTTTGACTTGCGCCCCTAGGATGCAAATGCTGGAATAACAGGGTTCCTGGTATCTAAGACATGTTTTGGTAAGTCGGTTTTGGCCTCCAGATGGGGCTATTTGTTTTAAAATTTAATAGTTTGGTGAACCTGTTTGGTTTTGACTGCCGCCCCTAGGATGCAAATGCTGGATTAACAGGGTTCCTGGTATCTGAGACAAGTTTTGGTAAGGCAATTTTGAGTTCCAGGTGTGGCTGAATGAGTTAAAATTTAATAGTCGGGTGAGGCTATTTGGCTTTGTTTTGCTCCCCTAGGCTGCAAATGCTAGATTAACAGGGTTCCTGGAATCTGAGACAAGTTTGGGTAAATCAGTTTTGGCGGCCAGATGGGGCTATTTGTTTTAGGATAAAGTAGTCGGATGAGCCTGTTTGGCTTTGACTTGCTCCCCTAGGCTGCACATGCCAGATTGGCGGGGCTCCTGGAATCTAAGACAAGTTTTGGTAACACAGTTTTGACAGCTAGGTAAGGCTGTATGCTTTAAGATTAAATAGTCGGGTGAGCGTGTTTGGCTTTGACTAGCGATCCTAGGATGCAAATGCTGGAATAACAGGGTTCCTGGTATCTAAGACAAGTTTTGGTAAATCAGTTTTGGCGTCTATGGGGCTATATGTTTTAGGATTAAACTGTCGGGGAGCCTGTTTGGCTTTGACTTGCTCCCCTAGGAAGCAAATGCTGGAATAACAGGGTTCCTGGTAACTAAGACAAGGTTTCGTAAATCAGTTTTGGCGGCCAGATGGGGCTACATGTTTTAAGATTTAATAGTGGGGCTAGCCTGTTTGGCTTTGACTTGCGCCCCTAGGATGCAAATGCTGGATTAACAGGGTTCCTGGTATCTGAAACAAGTTTTGGTAAGGCAATTTTGAGTTCCAGGTGATGCTGAATGTTTTCAGATTTAATAGTCGTGTGAGACTATTTGGCTTTGACTTTCTCCCCTAGGCGGCAGATGCCAAATTGGCGGTGCTCCTGGAATCTAAAAAAAGCTTTGGTAAAACAATTTTGACAGCTACGTAAGTCTGTATGTTTTAAGGTTAAATAGTCGGGTGACTCTGTTTGACTTTGAGTTGCTCCCCTAGAATGCAAATGCTGGATTAACAGGGTTCCTGGTATTTGAGACAAGTTTTGGTAAATCAGTTTTGGCGGCCAGATGGGGCTATATGATTTAAAATTCAATAGTCGGGTGAGACTATTTGACTTTGACATGCTCCCCTAGGATGCAAATCCTGGATTAACAGGGTTCCTGGTATCTGAGACAAGTTTTGGTAAGGCAATTTTGAGTTCCAGGTGAGACTGAATGTATTCAGACTCAATAGTCGTTTGACACTATTTGGCTTTGACTTTCTCCCCTAGGCGGCACATGCCAGATTGGCGGGGCTCCTGGAATCTAAAAAAAGTTTTGGTAAAACAGTTTTGACAGCTACGTAAGTCTGTATGTTTTAAGATTAAACTGTCGGGGGAGCCTGTTTGGCTTTGACGTGCTCCCCTAGGCTCCACATGCCAGATTGGCTTGGCTCCTGGAATCTTAGACAAGGTTTGGTAAAACAGTTTTGACAGCTGGGCAAGACTGTATGTTTTAAGATTAAATAGTCGTGTGAGCGTGTCTGGCCTTGACTTGTGCCCCTAGGATGCAAATGCTGGAATAACAGGGTTCCTGGTATCTAAGACAAGTTTTGGTAACTCAGTTTTGGCGTCCAGATGGGGCTATTTGTTTTAAGATTTAATAGTCGGGTGAGCCTGTTTGGCTTTGACTTGCGCCCCAAGGGTGCAAATGCTGCATTAACAGTGTTCCTGGTATCTGAGACAAGTTTTGGTAAAACAGTTTTGACAGCTAGGTAAGGCTGTATGCTTTAAGATTAAATAGTCGGGTGACCGTGTTTGGCTTTGACTTGCGCCCCTAGGATGCAAATGCTGGAATAACAGGGTTCCTGGTATCTAAGACATGTTTTGGTAAGTCGGTTTTGGCGGCCAGATGGGGCTATATGTTTTAAGATTTCATAGTTTGGTGAACCTGTTTGGCTTTGACTGGCGCCCCTAGGATGCAAATGCTGGATTAACAGGGTTCCTGGTATCTGAGACAAGTTTTGGTAAATCAATTTTGGCGGCCAGATGGGGCATTATGTTTTAGGATTAAATAGTCGGATGAGCCTGTTTGGCTTTGACTTGCTCCCCTAGGCTGCACATGCTAGATTGGCGGGGCTCCTGGAAACTAAGACAAGTTTTGGTAAAACAGTTTTGACAGCTAGATAAGGCTGTATGCTTTAAGATTAAATAGTCGGGTGAGCGTGTTTGGCTTTGACTTGCGCCCCTAGGATGCAAATGCTGGAATAACAGGGTTCCTGGTATCTAAGACAAGTTTTGGTAAATCAGTTTTGGCAGCTACGTAAGTCTGTATGTTTTAAGATTAAATTGTCTGGTGAGAGGCTTTGACTTGCTCCCCTAGGCTGCACATGCCAGATTGGCGGGGCTCCTGGAATCTAAGACAAATTTTGGTAAAACAGTTTTGACAGCTGGGCAAGACTGTATGTTTTAAGATTAAATAGTCGGGTGAGCGTGTTTGGCTTTGACTTGTGCCCCTAGGATGCAAATGCTGGAATAACAGGGTTCCTGGTATCTAAGACAAGTTTTGGTAAATCAGTTTTGGCGTCCAGATGGGGCTATATGTTTTAAGATTTAATAGTCGGGTGAGTCTGTTTGACTTTGACTTGCTCCCCTAGGATGCAAATGCTGGATTAACAGGGTTCCTGGTATCTGAGACAAGTTTTGGTAAGGCAATTTTGAGTTCCAGGTGGGACTAAATGTATTCAGACTTAATAGTCCTTTGAGACTATTCGGCTTTGACTTTCTCCCCTAGGCGGCACATGCCAGATTGGCGGGGCTCCTGGAATCTAATAAAAGTTTTGGTAAAACAGTTTTGACAGCTACGTAAGTCTTGATGTTTTAAGATTAAACTGTCGGGGGAGCCTTTTTGGCTTTGACTTGCTCCCCTAGGCTCCACATGCCAGATTGGCTTGGCTCCTGGAATCTTAGACAAGGTTTGGTAAAACAGTTTTGATCGCTGGGCAAGACTGTATGTTTTAAGATTAAATAGTCGGTTGAGCCTGTTTGGCTTTGACTTGCGCCCCTAGGATGCAAATGCTGGATAAACAGGGTTCCTGGTATCTGGGACAAGTTTTGGTAAGGCAATTTTGAGTTCCAGGTGTGGCTGAATGAGTTAACATTTAATAGTCGGGTGAGGCTATTTGGCTTTGTTTTGCTCCCCTAGGCTGCAAATGCTAGATTAACAGGGTTCATGGTATCTGAGACAAGTTTTGGTAAATCAGTTTTGGCGGCCAGATGGGGCTATATGTTTTAAGATTTAATAGTCGGATGAGCCTGTTTGGCGTTGACTTGCTCCCCTAGGATGCAAATGCTGGATTAACAGGGTTCCTGGTATTGGTAAGGCAATTTTGAGTTCCAGGTGAGTCTGAATGTGTTAAGACTTAATAGTCGGATGAGACTATTTTGCTTTGACTTGCTCCCCTAGGCTGCAAATGCTAGAATAACAAGGCTCCTGGTTTTTAAGGCAAGTTTTGGTAAAGCAGTTTTGGCAGCTACGTAAGTCTGTATGTTTTAAGATTAAATTGTCGGGTGAGCCTGTTTGGCTTTGACTTGCTCCCCTAGGCTGCACATGCCAGATTGGCGGGGCTCCTGGAATCTAAGACAAGTTTTGGTAAAACAGTTTTGACAGCTACGTAAGTCTGTATTTTTTAAGGTTAAATAGTCGGGTGAGTCTGTTTGACTTTGACTTGCTCCCCTAGGCTCCACATGCCAGATTGGCTTGGCTCCTGGAATCTAAGACAAGGTTTGGTAAAACAGTTTTGACAGCTGGGCAAGACTGTATGTTTTAAGATTAAATAGTCGGTTGAGCCTGTTTGGCTTTGACTTGCGCCCCTAGGATGCAAATGCTGGATAGACAGGGTTCCTGGTATTGGTAAGGCAATTTTGAGTTCCAGGTGAGTCTGAATGTGTTAAGACTTAATAGTCGGATGAGACTATTTTGCTTTGACTTGCTCCCCTAGGCTGCAAATGCTAGAATAACAAGGCTCCTGGTTTTTAAGGCAAGTTTTGGTTAAGCAGTTTTGGCAGCTACGTAAGTCTGTATGTTTTAAGATTAAATTGTCGGGTGAGCCTGTTTGGCTTTGACTTGCTCCCCTAGGCTCCACATGCCAGATCCGCGGGACTCCTGGAATCTAAGACAAGGTTCGGTAAAACAGTTTTGACAGCTAGGTAAGGCTGTATGCTTTAAGAGTAAATAGTCCGGTTAGCGTGTTTGGCTTTGACTTGCGCCTCTAGGATGCAAATGCTGGAATAACAGGGTTCCTGGTATCTAAGACAAGTTTTGGTAAATCAGTTTTGGCGGCCAGATGGGGCTTTATGTTTTAAGATTTAATAGTTGGGTGAGCCTGTTTGGCTTTGACTTGCGCCCCTAGGATGCAAATGCTGCAATAACAGTGTTCCTGGTATCTGAGACAAGTTTTGGTAAAACAGTTTGGCAGCTAGGTAAGGCTGTATGCTTTAAGATTAAATAGTCGGGTGAGCGTGATTGGCTTTGACTTGCGCCCCTAGGATGCAAATGCTGGAATAACAGGGTTCCTGGTATCTAAGACATGTTTTGGTAAGTCGGTTTTGGCCTCCAGATGGGGCTATTTGTTTTAAAATTTAATAGTTTGGTGAACCTGTTTGGCTTTGACTGCCGCCCCTAGGATGCAAATGCTGGATTAACAGGGTTCCTGGTATCTGAGACAAGTTTTGGTAAGGCAATTTTGAGTTCCAGGTGTGGCTGAATGAGTTAAAATTTAATAGTCGGGTGAGGCTATTTGGCTTTGTTTTGCTCCCCTAGGCTGCAAATGCTAGATTAACAGGGTTCCTGGAATCTGAGACAAGTTTTGGTAAATCAGTTTTGGCGGCCAGATGGGGCTATTTGTTTTAGGATAAAGTAGTCGGATGAGCCTGTTTGGCTTTGACTTGCTCCCCTAGGCTGCACATGCCAGATTGGCGGGGCTCCTGGAATCTAAGACAAGTTTTGGTAACACAGTTTTGACAGCTAGGTAAGGCTGTATGCTTTAAGATTAAATAGTCGGGTGAGCGTGTTTGGCTTTGACTAGCGATCCTAGGATGCAAATGCTGGAATAACAGGGTTCCTGGTATCTAAGACAAGTTTTGGTAAATCAGTTTTGGCGTCTATGGGGCTATATGTTTTAGGATTAAACTGTCGGGGAGCCTGTTTGGCTTTGACTTGCTCCCCTAGGAAGCAAATGCTGGAATAACAGGGTTCCTGGTAACTAAGACAAGGTTTCGTAAATCAGTTTTGGCGGCCAGATGGGGCTACATGTTTTAAGATTTAATAGTGGGGCTAGCCTGTTTGGCTTTGACTTGCGCCCCTAGGATGCAAATGCTGGATTAACAGGGTTCCTGGTATCTGAAACAAGTTTTGGTAAGGCAATTTTGAGTTCCAGGTGATGCTGAATGTTTTCAGATTTAATAGTCGTGTGAGACTATTTGGCTTTGACTTTCTCCCCTAGGCGGCAGATGCCAAATTGGCGGTGCTCCTGGAATCTAAAAAAAGCTTTGGTAAAACAGTTTTGACAGCTAGGTAAGGTTGTATGCTTTAAGATTAAATAGTCGGATGAGCCTGTTTGGCTTTGACTTGCTCCCCTAGGAAGCAAATGCTGGAATAACAGGGTTCCTGGTAACTAAGACAAGGTTTCGTAAATAAGTTTTGGCGTCTATGGGGCTATATGTTTTAAGATTTAATAGTCGGGTGAGCCTGCTTGGCTTTGACTTGCGCTCCTAGGATGCAAATGCTGGATAAACAAGGTTCTTGGTATCTGAAACAAGTTTTGGTAAGGCAATTTTGAGTTCCAGGTGAGGCTGAATGTGTTAAGATTTAATAGTCGGGTGAGGCTAATCGGCTTTGTCTTGCTCCCCTAGGCTGCAAATTCTAGATTAACAGGGTTCCTGGTATCTGAGACAAGTTTTGGGGCTATATGTTTTAGGATTTAATAGTCGGGTGAGTCTGTATGGCTTTGACTTGCTCCCCTAGGCTCCACATGCCAGGTTGGCGGGGCTCCTGGAATCTAAGACAAGTTTTGGTAAAACAGTTTTGACAGCTAGGTAAGGTTGTATGCTTTAAGATTAAATAGTCGGATGAGCCTGTTTGGCTTTGACTTGCTCCACCAGGCTCTACATGCCAAAATGGCGGTGCTCCTGGAATCTAAGACAAGTTTTGGTAAAACAGTTTTAACAGCTAGGTAAGGCTGTATGCTTCAAGATTGAGCGTGTTTGGTTTTGACTTGCGCCAGTAGGATGCAAATGCTGGAATAACAGGGTTCCTGGTATCTAAGACAAGTTTTGGTAAATCATTTTTGGCAGCCAGATGGGGCTATATGTTTTAAGATTTAATAGTCGGAAGAGCCTGTTTGGCTTTGACTTGCGACCCTAGCATGCAAATGCTGCATTAACAGTGTTCCTGCTATCTGAGACAAGTTTTGGTAAAGCAGCTTTGGCAACTACGTAAGTATGTATGTTTTAAGATTAAATTGTCGGGTGAGCCTGTTTGGCTTTGACTTGCTCCCTTAGGCTCCACATGCCAGATTGGCTTGGCTCCAGGAATCTAAGACAAGGTTTGGTAAAACAGTTTTGACAGCTGTATGTTTTAAGATTAAATAGTCGGTTGAGCCTGTTTGGCTTTGAGTTGCGCCCCTAGGATGCAAATGCTGGATTAACAGTGTTCCTGGTATCTCAAACAAGTTTTGGTAAGGCAATTTTGAGTTCCAGGTGAGGCTGAATGTGTTAAGACTTAATAGTCGGGTGAGACTATTTTGCTTTGACTTGCTCCCCTAGGCTGCAAATGCTAGATTAACAGTGTTCCTGGTATCTGAAACAAGTTTTGGTAAGGCAATTTTGAGTTCCAGGTGATGCTGAATGTTTTCAGATTTAATAGTCGTTTGACACTATTTGGCTTTGACTTTCTCCCCTAGGCGGCACATGCCAGATTGGCGGGGCTCCTGGAATCTAAAAAAAGTTTTGGTAAAACAGTTTTGACAGCTACGTAAGTCTGTATGTTTTAAGATTAAACTGTCGGGGGAGCCTGTTTGGCTTTGACTTGCTCCCCTAGGCTCCACATGCCAGATTGGCTTGGCTCCTGGAATCTTAGACAAGGTTTGGTAAAACAGTTTTGACAGCTGGGCAAGACTGTATGTTTTAAGATTAAATAGTCGTGTGAGCGTGTCTGGCCTTGACTTTTGCCCCTAGGATGCAAATGCTGGAATAACAGGGTTCCTGGTATCTAAGACAAGTTTTGGTAAATCAGTTTTGGCAGCTACGTAAGTCTGTATGTTTTAAGATTAAATTGTCGGGTGAGCCTGTTTGGCTTTGACTTGCTCCCCTAGGCTCCACATGCCAGATTGGCGGGGCTCCTGGAATCTAAGACAAGTTTTGGTAAAACAGTTTTGACAGCTAGGTAAGGCTGTATGCTTTAAGATTAAATAGTCGGGTGAGCGTGTTTGGCTTTGACATACGCCCCTAGGATGCAAATGCTGGAATAACAGGGTTCCTGTTATCTAAGACAAGTTTTGGTAAATCAGTTTTGGCGTCTATGGGGCTATATGTTTTAGGATTAAATAGTCGGATGATCCTGATTGGCTTTGACTTGCTCCCCTAGGCTGCACATGGCAGATTGGCGGTGCTCCTGGAATCTAAGACAAGTTTTGGTAAAACAGTTTTGACAGCTAGGTAAGGCCGTATGCTTCAAGATTGAGCGTGTTTGGCATTGACTTGCTCCCTTAGGCTCCACATGCCAGATTGGCTTGGCTCCAGGAATCTAAGACAAGGTTTGGTAAAACAGTTTTGACAGCTGTATGTTTTAAGATTAAATAGTCGGTTGAGCCTGTTTGGCTTTGAGTTGCACCCCTAGGATGCAAATGCTGGATTAACAGTGTTCCTGGTATCTTAAACAAGTTTTGGTAAGGCAATTTTGAGTTCCAGGTGAGGCTGAATGTGTTTAGGCTTAATAGTCGGGTGAGACTATTTTGCTTTGACTTGCTCCCCTAGGCTGCAAATGCTAGATAAACAGGGCTCTTGGTTTCTAAGGCAAGTTTTGGTAAAGCAGTTTTGGCAGCTACGTAAGTCTGTATGTTTTAAGCTTAAATTGTCGGGTGAGCCTGTTTGGCTTTGACTTGCTCCCCTAGGCTCCACATGCCAGATTGGCGGGGATCCTGGAATCTAAGACAAGTTTTGGTAAAACAGTTTTGACAGCTAGGTAAGGCTGTATGCTTTAAGATTAAATAGTCGGGTGAGCGTGTTTGGCTTTGACTTGCGCCCCTAGGATGCAAATGCTGAATTAACAGGGTTCCTGGTATCTGAGACAAGGTTTGGTAAGGCAATTTTGAGTTCTAGGTGTGGCTGAATGAGTTAAAATTTAAAAGTCGGGTGAGGCTATTAGGCTTTGTTTTGCGCCCCTAGGCTGCACATGCTAGATTGGCGGGGCTCCTGGAATCTAAGACAAGTTTTGGTAAAACACTTTTGACAGCTAGGTAAGGCTGTATGCTTTCAGATTAAATAGTCGGGTGAGCGTGTTTGGCTTTGACTTGCGCCCCTAGGATGCAAATGCTTGAATAACAGGGTTCCTGTTATCTAAGACAAGTTTTGGTAAATCAGTTTTGGCGTCTATGGGGCTATATGTTTTAGGATTAAATAGTCGGATGAGCCTGATTGGCTTTGACTTGCTCCCCTAGGCTGCACATGCCAGATTGGCGGTGCTCCTGGAATCTAAGACAAGTTTTGGTAAAACAGTTTTGACAGCTAGGTAAGGCTGTATGCTTCAAGATTGAGCGTGTTTGGCTTTGACTTTCGCCCCTAGTATGCAATTGCTGGAATAACAGGGTTCCTGGTATCTAAGACAAGTTTTGTTAAATCATTTTTGGCAGCCAGATGGGGCTATATGTTTTAAGATTTAATAGTCGGGAGAGCGTGTTTGGCTTTGACTTGCGCCCCTAGCATGCAAATGCTGGATTAACAGGGTTCCTGGTATCTGAATCAAGTTTTGGTAAGGCAATTTAGGGTTCCAGGTGATGCTGAATGTTTTCAGATTTAATAGTCGGATGAGTCTGTTTGGCTTTGACTTGCTCCCCTAGGCTGCACATGCCAGATTCGCGGGGCTCCTGGAATCTAAGACAAGTTTTTGTAAAACAGTTTTGACAGCTACGTAAGTCTGTATTTTTTAAGGTTAAATAGTCGGGTGAGTCTGTTTGTCTTTGACTTGCTCCCCTAGGATGCAAATGCTGTATTAACAGGGTTCCTGGTATCTGAGACATGTTTTGGTAAATCAGTTTTGGCGGCCAGGTGGGGCAATATGATTTAAAATTTAATAGTCGGGTGAGACTATTTGGATTTGTCTTGCTCCCCTAGGCTACAAATGCTAGATTAACAGGGTTCCTGGTAACTGAGATAGGTTTAGGTAAATCAGTTTTGGCAGCTACGTAAGTCTGTATGTTTTAACAAACAAGTTTTGGTAAGGCAATTTTGAGTTCCAGGTGAGGCTGAATGTGTTAAGACTTAATAGTCGGGTGAGACTATTTTGCTTTGACTTGCTCCCCTAGGCTGCAAATGCTAGATAAACAGGGCTCTTGGTTTCTAAGGCAAGTTTTGGTAAAGCAGTTTTGGCAGCTACGTAAGTCTGTATGTTTTAAGATTAAATTGTCGGGTGAGCCTGTTTGGCTTTGACTTGCTCCCCTAGGCTCCACATGCCAGATTGGCGGGGATCCTGGAATCTAAGACAAGTTTTGGTAAAACAGTTTTGACAGCTAGGTAAGGCTGTATGCTTTAAGATTAAATAGTCGGGTGAGCGTGTTTTGCTTTGACTTGCGCCCCTAGGATGCAAATGCTGGAATAACAGGGTTCCTGGTATCTAAGACATGTTTTGGTAAGTCAGTTTTGGCGGCCAGATGGGGCAAAATGTTGTAAGATTTAATAGTTTGGTGAGCCTGTTTGGCTTTGACTTGCGCCCCTAGGATGCAAATGCTGAATTAACAGGGTTCCTGGTATCTGAGACAAGGTTTGGTAAGGCAATTTTGAGTTCCAGGTGTGGCTGAATGAGTTAAAATTTAATAGTCGGGTGAGGCTATTAGGCTTTGTTTTGCGCCCCTAGGCTGCACATGCTAGATTGGCGGGGCTCCTGCAATCTAAGACAAGTTTTGGTAAAACACTTTTGACAGCTAGGTAAGGCTGTATGCTTTCAGATTAAATAGTCGGGTGAGCGTGTTTGGCTTTGACTTGCGCCCCTAGGATGCAAATGCTTGAATAACAGGGTTCCTGTTATCTAAGACAAGTTTTGGTAAATCAGTTTTGGCGTCTATGGGGCTATATGTTTTAGGATTAAATAGTCGGATGAGCCTGATTGGCTTTGACTTGCTCCCCTAGGCTGCACATGCCAGATTGGCGGTGCTCCTGGAATCTAAGACAAGTTTTGGTAAAACAGTTTTGACAGCTAGGTAAGGCTGTATGCTTCAAGATTGAGCGTGTTTGGCTTTGACTTTCGCCCCTAGTATGCAATTGCTGGAATAACAGGGTTCCTGGTATCTAAGACAAGTTTTGTTAAATCATTTTTGGCAGCCAGATGGGGCTATATGTTTTAAGATTTAATAGTCGGGAGAGCCTGTTTGGCTTTGACTTGCGCCCCTAGCATGCAAATGCTGGATTAACAGGGTTCCTGGTATCTGAATCAAGTTTTGGTAAGGCAATTTAGGGTTCCAGGTGATGCTGAATGTTTTCAGATTTAATAGTCGGATGAGTCTGTTTGGCTTTGACTTGCTCCCCTAGGCTGCACATGCCAGATTCGCGGGGCTCCTGGAATCTAAGACAAGTTTTTGTAAAACAGTTTTGACAGCTACGTAAGTCTGTATTTTTTAAGGTTAAATAGTCGGGTGAGTCTGTTTGTCTTTGACTTGCTCCCCTAGGATGCAAATGCTGTATTAACAGGGTTCCTGGTATCTGAGACATGTTTTGGTAAATCAGTTTTGGCGGCCAGGTGGGGCAATATGATTTAAAATTTAATAGTCGGGTGAGACTATTTGGATTTGTCTTGCTCCCCTAGGCTACAAATGCTAGATTAACAGGGTTCCTGGTAACTGAGATAGGTTTAGGTAAATCAGTTTTGGCAGCTACGTAAGTCTGTATATTTTAACAAACAAGTTTTGGTAAGGCAATTTTGAGTTCCAGGTGAGGCTGAATGTGTTAAGACTTAATAGTCGGGTGAGACTATTTTGCTTTGACTTGCTCCCCTAGGCTGCAAATGCTAGATAAACAGGGCTCTTGGTTTCTAAGGCAAGTTTTGGTAAAGCAGTTTTGGCAGCTACGTAAGTCTGTATGTTTTAAGATTAAATTGTCGGGTGAGCCTGTTTGGCTTTGACTTGCTCCCCTAGGCTCCACATGCCAGATTGGCGGGGATCCTGGAATCTAAGACAAGTTTTGGTAAAACAGTTTTGACAGCTAGGTAAGGCTGTATGCTTTAAGATTAAATAGTCGGGTGAGCGTGTTTGGCTTTGACTTGCGCCCCTAGGATGCAAATGCTGGAATAACAGGGTTCCTGGTATCTAAGACATGTTTTGGTAAGTCAGTTTTGGCGGCCAGATGGGGCAAAATGTTGTAAGATTTAATAGTTTGGTGAGCCTGTTTGGCTTTGACTTGCGCCCCTAGGATGCAAATGCTGAATTAACAGGGTTCCTGGTATCTGAGACAAGGTTTGGTAAGGCAATTTTGAGTTCCAGGTGTGGCTGAATGAGTTAAAATTTAATAGTCGGGTGAGGCTATTAGGCTTTGTTTTGCGCCCCTAGGCTGCACATGCTAGATTGGCGGGGCTCCTGCAATCTAAGACAAGTTTTGGTAAAACACTTTTGACAGCTAGGTAAGGCTGTATGCTTTCAGATTAAATAGTCGGGTGAGCGTGTTTGGCTTTGACTTGCGCCCCTAGGATGCAAATGCTTGAATAACAGGGTTCCTGTTATCTAAGACAAGTTTTGGTAAATCAGTTTTGGCGTCTATGGGGCTATATGTTTTAGGATTAAATAGTCGGATGAGCCTGATTGGCTTTGACTTGCTCCCCTAGGCTGCACATGCCAGATTGGCGGTGCTCCTGGAATCTAAGACAAGTTTTGGTAAAACAGTTTTGACAGCTAGGTAAGGCTGTATGCTTCAAGATTGAGCGTGTTTGGTTTTGACTTTCGCCCCTAGTATGCAATTGCTGGAATAACAGGGTTCCTGGTATCTAAGACAAGTTTTGTTAAATCATTTTTGGCAGCCAGATGGGGCTATATGTTTTAAGATTTAATAGTCGGGAGAGCCTGTTTGGCTTTGACTTGCGCCCCTAGCATGCAAATGCTGGATTAACAGGGTTCCTGGTATCTGAATCAAGTTTTGGTAAGGCAATTTAGGGTTCCAGGTGATGCTGAATGTTTTCAGATTTAATAGTCGGATGAGTCTGTTTGGCTTTGACTTGCTCCCCTAGGCTGCACATGCCAGATTGGCGGGGCTCCTGGAATCTAAGACAAGTTTTTGTAAAACAGTTTTGACAGCTACGTAAGTCTGTATTTTTTAAGGTTAAATAGTCGGGTGAGTCTGTTTGTCTTTGACTTGCTCCCCTAGGATGCAAATGCTGTATTAACAGGGTTCCTGGTATCTGAGACATGTTTTGGTAAATCAGTTTTGGCGGCCAGGTGGGGCAATATGATTTAAAATTTAATAGTCGGGTGAGACTATTTGGATTTGTCTTGCTCCCCTAGGCTACAAATGCTAGATTAACAGGGTTCCTGGTAACTGAGATAGGTTTAGGTAAATCAGTTTTGGCAGCTACGTAAGTCTGTATGTTTTAACAAACAAGTTTTGGTAAGGCAATTTTGAGTTCCAGGTGAGGCTGAATGTGTTAAGACTTAATAGTCGGGTGAGACTATTTTGCTTTGACTTGCTCCCCTAGGCTGCAAATGCTAGATAAACAGGGCTCTTGGTTTCTAAGGCAAGTTTTGGTAAAGCAGTTTTGCAGCTACGTAAGTCTGTATGTTTTAAGATTAAATTGTCGGGTGAGCCTGTTTGGCTTTGACTTGCGCCCCTAGGATGCAAATGCTTGAATAACAGGGTTCCTGTTATCTAAGACAAGTTTTGGTAAATCAGTTTTGGCGTCTATGGGGCTATATGTTTTAGGATTAAATAGTCGGATGAGCCTGATTGGCTTTGACTTGCTCCCCTAGGCTGCACATGCCAGATTGGCGGTGCTCCTGGAATCTAAGACAAGTTTTGGTAAAACAGTTTTGACAGCTAGGTAAGGCTGTATGCTTCAAGATTGAGCGTGTTTGGCTTTGACTTTTGCCCCTAGTATGCAATTGCTGGAATAACAGGGTTCCTGGTATCTAAGACAAGTTTTGTTAAATCATTTTTGGCAGCCAGATGGGGCTATATGTTTTAAGATTTAATAGTCGGGAGAGCCTGTTTGGCTTTGACTTGCGCCCCTAGCATGCAAATGCTGGATTAACAGGGTTCCTGGTATCTGAATCAAGTTTTGGTAAGGCAATTTAGGGTTCCAGGTGATGCTGAATGTTTTCAGATTTAATAGTCGGATGAGTCTGTTTGGCTTTGACTTGCTCCCCTAGGCTGCACATGCCAGATTGGCGGGGCTCCTGGAATCTAAGACAAGTTTTTGTAAAACAGTTTTGACAGCTACGTAAGTCTGTATTTTTTAAGGTTAAATAGTCGGGTGAGTCTGTTTGTCTTTGACTTGCTCCCCTAGGATGCAAATGCTGTATTAACAGGGTTCCTGGTATCTGAGACATGTTTTGGTAAATCAGTTTTGGCGGCCAGGTGGGGCAATATGATTTAAAATTTAATAGTCGGGTGAGACTATTTGGATTTGTCTTGCTCCCCTAGGCTACAAATGCTAGATTAACAGGGTTCCTGGTAACTGAGATAGGTTTAGGTAAATCAGTTTTGGCAGCTACGTAAGTCTGTATGTTTTAACAAACAAGTTTTGGTAAGGCAATTTTGAGTTCCAGGTGAGGCTGAATGTGTTAAGACTTAATAGTCGGGTGAGACTATTATGCTTTGACTTGCTCCCCTAGGCTGCAAATGCTAGATAAACAGGGCTCTTGGTTTCTAAGGCAAGTTTTGGTAAAGCAGTTTTGGCAGCTACGTAAGTCTGTATGTTTTAAGATTAAATTGTCGGGTGAGCCTGTTTGGCTTTGACTTGCTCCCCTAGGCTCCACATGCCAGATTGGCGGGGATCCTGGAATCTAAGACAAGTTTTGGTAAAACAGTTTTGACAGCTAGGTAAGGCTGTATGCTTTAAGATTAAATAGTCGGGTGAGCGTGTTTGGCTTTGACTTGCGCCCCTAGGATGCAAATGCTGGAATAACAGGGTTCCTGGTATCTAAGACATGTTTTGGTAAGTCAGTTTTGGCGGCCAGATGGGGCAAAATGTTGTAAGATTTAATAGTTTGGTGAGCCTGTTTGGCTTTGACTTGCGCCCCTAGGATGCAAATGCTGAATTAACAGGGTTCCTGGTATCTGAGACAAGGTTTGGTAAGGCAATTTTGAGTTCCAGGTGTGGCTGAATGAGTTAAAATTTAATAGTCGGGTGAGGCTATTAGGATTTATTTTGCGCCCCTAGGCTGCACATGCTAGATTGGCGGGGCTCCTGCAATCTAAGACAAGTTTTGGTAAAACACTTTTGACAGCTAGGTAAGGCTGTATGCTTTAAGATTAAATAGTCGGGTGAGCGTGTTTGGCTTTGACTTGCGCCCCTAGGATGCAAATGCTTGAATAACAGGGTTCCTGTTATCTAAGACAAGTTTTGGTAAAACAGTTTTGACAGCTAGGTAAGGCTGTATGCTTCAAGATTGAGCGTGTTTGGCTTTGACTTCCGCCCCTAGTATGCAATTGCTGGAATAACAGGGTTCCTGGTATCTAAGACAAGTTTTGTTAAATCATTTTTGGCGGCCAGATGGGGCTATATGTTTTAAGATTTAATAGTCGGGAGAGCCTGTTTGGCTTTGACTTGCGCCCCTAGCATGCAAATGCTGGATTAACAGGGTTCCTGGTATCTGAATCAAGTTTTGGTAAGGCAATTTTGGGTTCCAGGTGATGCTGAATGTTTTCAGATTTAATAGTCGGATGAGTCTGTTTGGCTTTGACTTGCTCCCCTAGGCTGCACATGCCAGATTGGCGGGGCTCCTGGAATCTAAGACAAGTTTTGGTAAAACAGTTTTGACAGCTACGTAAGGCTGTATGCTTTAAGATTAAATAGTCGGGTGAGTCTGTTTGACTTTGACTTGCTCCCCTAGGATGCAAATGCTGTATTAACAGGGTTCCTGGTATCTGAGACATGTTTTGGTAAATCAGTTTTGGCGGACAGGTGGGGCAATATGATTTAAAATTTAATAGTCGGGTGAGACTATTTGGATTTGTCTTGCTCCCCTAGGCTACAAATGCTAGATTAACAGGGTTCCTGGTAACTGAGATAGGTTTAGGTAAATCAGTTTGTTCAGTTTTTTTTGGCAGCTACGTAAGTCTGTATGTTTTAACAAACAAGTTTTGGTAAGGCAATTTTGAGTTTTGGTAAAGCAGTTTTGGCAGCTACGTAAGTCTGTATGTTTTAAGATTAAATTGTCGGGTGAGCCTGTTTGGCTTTGACTTGCTCCCCTAGGCTCCACATGCCAGATTGGCGGGGCTCCTGGAATCTAAGACAAGTTTTGGTAAAACAGTTTTGACAGCTACGTAAGTCTGTATTTTTTAAGGTTAAATAGTCGGGTGAGTCTGTTTGACTTTGACTTGCTCCCCTAGGATGCAAATGCTGTATTAACAGGGTTCCTGGTATCTGAGACATGTTTTGGCGGCCAGGTGGGGCAATATGATTTAAAATTTAATAGTCGGGTGAGACTATTTGGCTTTGTCTTGCGCCCCTAGGCTACAAATGCTGGATTAACAGGGTTCCTGGTATCTGAATCAAGTTTTGGTAAGGCAATTTTGGGTTCCAGGTGATGCTGAATGTTTTCAGATTTAATAGTCGGATGAGTCTGTTTGGCTTTGACTTGCTCCCCTAGGCTGCACATGCCAGATTGGCGGGGCTCCTGGAATCTAAGACAAGTTTTGGTAAAACAGTTTTGACAGCTACGTAAGGCTGTATGCTTTAAGATTAAATAGTCGGGTGAGCGTGTTTGGCTTTGACTTGCGCCCCTAGGATGCAAATGCTGGAATAACAGGGTTCCTGGTATCTAAGACATGTTTTGGTAAGTCAGTTTTGGCGGCCAGATGGGGCTATATGTTTTAAGATTTAATAGTCGGGAGAGCCTGTTTGGCTTTGACTTGCGCCCCTAGCATGCAAATGCTGGATTAACAGGGTTCCTGGTATCTGAATCAAGTTTTGGTAAGGCAATTTAGGGTTCCAGGTGATGCTGAATGTTTTCAGATTTATTAGTCGGGTGAGTCTGTTTGGCTTTGACTTGCTCCCCTAGGCTGCACATGCCAGATCGGCGGGGCTCCTGGAATCTAAGACAAGTTTTGGTAAAACAGTTTTGACAGCTACGTAAGTCTGTATTTTTTAAGGTTAAATAGTCGGGTGAGTCTGTTTGACTTTGACTTGCACCCCTAGGATGCAAATGCTGTATTAACAGGGTTCCTGGTATCTGAGACATGTTTTGGCGGCCAGGTGGGGCAATATGATTTAAAATTTAATAGGCGGGTGAGACTATTTGGCTTTGTCTTGCTCCCCTAGGCTACAAATGCTGGATTAACAGGGTTCCTGGTATCTGAATCAAGTTTTGGTAAGGCAATTTTGGGTTCCAGGTGATGCTGAATGTTTTCAGATTTAATAGTCGGATGAGTCTGTTTGGCTTTGACTTGCTCCCCTAGGCTGCGCATGCCAGATTGGCGGGGCTCCTGGAATCTAAGACAAGTTTTGGTAAAACAGTTTTGACAGCTACGTAAGGCTGTATGCTTTAAGGTTAAATAGTCGGGTGAGTCTGTTTGACTTTGACTTGCTCCCCTAGGATGCAAATGCTGTATTAACAGGGTTCCTGGTATCTGAGACATGTTTTGGTAAATCAGTTTTGGCGGCCAGGTGGGGCAATATGATTTAAAATTGATTAGTCGGGTGAGACTATTTGGATTTGTCTTGCTCCCCTAGGCTACAAATGCTAGATTAACAGGGTTCCTGGTAACTGAGATAGGTTTAGGTAAATCAGTTTTGGCAGCTACGTAAGTCTGTATGTTTTAACAAACAAGTTTTGGTAAGGCAATTTTGAGTTCCAGGTGAGGCTGAATATGTTAAGACTTAAAAGTCGGGTGAGACTATTTTGCTTTGACTTGCTCCCCTAGGCTGCAAATGCTAGATTAACAGGGCTCCTGGTTTCTAAGGCAAGTTTTGGTAAAGCAGTTTTGGCAGCTACGTAAGTCTGTATGTTTTAAGATTAAATTGTCGGGTGAGCCTGTTTGGCTTTGACTTGCTCCCCAAGGCTCCACATGCCAGATTGGCGGGGCTCCTGGAATCTAAGACAAGTTTTGGTACAACAGTTTTGACAGCTACGTAAGTCTGTATTTTTTAAGGTTAAATAGTCGGGTGAGTCTGTTTGACTTTGACTTGCTCCCCTAGGATGCAAATGCTGTATTAACAGGGTTCCTGGTATCTGAGACATGTTTTGGCGGCCAGGTGGGGCAATATGATTTAAAATTTAATAGTCGGGTGAGACTATTTGGCTTTGTCTTGCTCCCCTAGACTACAAATGCTGGATTAACAGGGTTCCTGGTATCTGAATCAAGTTTTGGTAAGGCAATTTTGGGTTCCAGGTAATGCTGAATGTTTTCAGATTTAATAGTCGGATGAGTCTGTTTGGCTTTGACTTGCTCCCCTAGGCTGCACATGCCAGATTGGCGGGGCTCCTGGAATCTAAGACAAGTTTTGGTAAAACAGTTTTGACACCTACGTAAGTCTGTATTTTTTAAGGTTAAATAGTCGGGTGAGTCTGTTTGACTTTGACTTGCTCCCCTAGGATGCAAATGCTGTATTAACAGGGTTCCTGGTATCTGAGACATATTTTGGTAAATCAGTTTTGGCGGCCAGGTGGGGCAATATGATTTAAAATTTAATAGTCGGGTGAGACTATTTTGCTTTGACTTGCTCCCCTAGGCTGCAAATGCTAGATTAACAGGGCTCCTGGTTTCTAAGGCAAGTTTTGGTAAAGCAGTTTTGACAGCTAGGTAAGGCTGTATGCTTTAAGATTAAATAGTCGGGTGAGCGTGTTTGGCTTTGACTTGCGCCCCTAGGATGCAAATGCTGGAAAAACAGGGTTCCTGGTATCTAAGACAAGTTTTGGTAAATCAGTTTTGGCGTCTATGGGGCTATATATTTTAGGATTAAATAGTCGGATGAGCCTGTTTGGCTTAGACTTGCTCCCCTAGGCTGCACATGCCAGATTGGCGGGGCTCCTGGAATCTAAGACAAGTTTTGGTAAAACAGTTTTGACAGCTAGGTAAGGCTGTATGCTTTAAGATTAAATAGTCGGGTGAGCGTGTTTGGCTGTGGCTTGCGCCCCTAGAATGCAAATGCTGGAATAACAGGGTTCCTGGTATCTAAGACAAGTTTTCGTAAATCAGTGTTGGCGGCCAGATGGGGCTATATGTTTTAAGATTTAATAGTCGGATGAGCCTGTTTGGCTTTGATTTGCTCCCATAGGATGCAAATGCTGGATTAACAGGGTTCCTGATTTCTGAATCAAGTTTTGGTAAGGCAATTTTGGGTTCCAGGTGATGCTGAATGTTTTCAGATTTAATAGTCGGATGAGTCTGTTTGGCTTTGACTTGCTCCCCTAGGCTGCACATGCCAGATTGGCGGGGCTCCTGGAATCTAAGACAAGTTTTGGTAAAACAGTTTTGACAGCTACCTAAGTCTGTATTTTTTAAGGTTAAATAGTCGGGTGAGTCTGTTTGACTTTGACTTGCTCCCCTAGGATGCAAATGCTGTATTAACAGGGTTCCTGTTATCTAAGACAAGTTTTGGTAAATCAGTTTTGGCGTCTATGGGGCTATATGTTTTAGGATTAAATAGTCGGATGAGCCTGATTGGCTTTGACTTGCTCCACTAGGCTGCACATGCCAGATTGGCGGTGCTCCTGGAATCTAAGACAAGTTTTGGTAAAACAGTTTTGACAGCTAGGTAAGGCTGTATGCTTGAAGATTGAGCGTGTTTGGCTTTGACTTGCGCCCCTAGTATGCAAATACTGGAATAACTGGGTTCCTGGTATCTAAGACAAGTTTGTAAGTTTTAAGATTTAATAGTCAGGAGAGCCTGTTTGGCTTTGACTTGCGCCCCTAGCATGCAAATGCTGGATTAACAGGGTTCCTGGTATCTGAATCAAGTTTTGGTAAGGCAATTTTGGGTTCCAGGTGATGCTGAATGTTTTCAGATTTAATAGTCGGATGAGTCTGTTTGGCTGTGACTTGCTCCCCTAGGCTGCACATGCCAGATTGGCGGGGCTCCTGGAATCTAAGACAAGTTTTGGTAAAACAGTTTTGACAGCTACGTAAGTCTGTATTTTTAAAGGTTAAATGGTCGGGTGAGTCTGTTTGACTTTGACTTGCTCCCCTAGGATGCAAATGCTGTATTAAAAGGGTTCCTGGTATCTGAGACATGTTTTGGTAAATCAGTTTTGGCGTCTATGGGGCTATATGTTTTAGGATTAAATAGTCGGATGAGCCTGATTGGCTTTGACTTGCTCCACTAGGCTGCACATGCCAGATTGGCGGTGCTCCTGGAATCTAAGACAAGTTTTGGTAAAACAGTTTTGACAGCTAGGTAAGGCTGTATGCTTGAAGATTGAGCGTGTTTGGCTTTGACTTGCGCCCCTAGTATGCAAATACTGGAATAACTGGGTTCCTGGTATCTAAGACAAGTTTGTAAGTTTTAAGATTTAATAGTCGGGAGAGCCTGTTTGGCTTTGACTTGCGCCCCTAGCATGCAAATGCTGGATTAACAGGGTTCCTGGTATCTGAATCAAGTTTTGGTAAGGCAATTTTGGGTTCCAGGTGATGCTGAATGTTTTCAGATTTAATAGTCGGATGAGTCTGTTTGGCTTTGACTTGCTCCCCTAGGCTGCACATGCCAGATTGGCGGGGCTCCTGGAATCTAAGACAAGTTTTGGTAAAACAGTTTTGACAGCTACGTAAGTCTGTATTTTTAAAGGTTAAATAGTCGGGTGAGTCAGTTTGACTTTGACTTGCTCCCCTAGGATGCAAATGCTGTATTAACAGGGTTCCTGGTATCTGAGACATGTTTTGGTAAATCAGTTTTGGCGGCCAGGTGGGGCAATATGATTTAAAATTTAATAGTCGGGTGAGACTATTTGGCTTTGTCTTGCTCCCCTAGGCTACTAATGCTAGATTAACAGGGTTCCTGGTAACTGAGATAGGTTTAGGTAAATTAGTTTTGGCAGCTACGTAAGTCTGTATGTTTTAACAAACAAGTTTTGGTAAGGCAATTTTGAGTTCCAGGTGAGGCTGAATGTGTTAAGACTTAATAGTCGGGTGAGACTATTTTGCTTTGACTTGCTCCCCTAGGCTGCAAATGCTAGATTAACAGGGCTCCTGGTTTCTAAGGCAAGTTTTGGTAAAGCAGTTTTGGCAGCTACGAAAGTCTGTATGTTTTAAGATTAAATTGTCGGGTGAGCCTGTTTGGCTTTGACTTGCTCCCCTAGGCTCCACATGCCAGATTGGCGGGGCTCCTGGAATCTAAGACAAGTTTTGGTAAAACAGTTTTGACAGCTAGGTAAGGCTGCATGCTTTAAGATTAAATAGTCGGGTGAGCGTGTTTGGCTTTGACTTGCGCCCCTAGGATGCAAATGCTGGAATAACAGGGTTCCTGGTATCTAAGACATGTTTTGGTAAGTCAGTTTTGCTTTGTCTTGCTCCCCTAGGCTGCACATGCCAGATTGGCGGGGCTCCTGGAATGTAAGACAAGTGTTGGTAAAACAGTTTTGACAGCTAGGTAAGGCTGTATGCTTTAAGATTAAATAGTCGGGTCAGCGTGTTTGGCTTTGACTTGCTCCCCTAGGCTCCACATGCCAGATTGGCTTGGCTCCTGGAATCTAAGACAAGGTTTGGTAAAACAGTTTTGACAGCTGGGCAAGACTGTATGTTTTAAGATTAAATAGTCGGTTGAGCCTGTTTGGCTTTGAGTTTCGCCCCTAGGATGCAAATGCTGGATAAACAGGGTTCCTGGTATCTGAATCCAGTTTTGGTAAGGCAATTTTGAGTTCCAGGTGAGGCTGAATGTGTTAAGACTTAATAGTCGGGTGAGACTATTTTGCTTTGACTTGCTCCCCTAGGCTGCAAATGTTAGATTAACAGGGCTCCTGGTTTCTAAGGCAAGTTTTGGTAAAGCAGTTTTGGTAGCTACGTAAGTCTGTATATTTTAAGATTAAATTGTCGGGTGAGCCTGTTTGGCCTTGACTTGCTCCCCTTGGCTCCACATGCCAGATTGGCGGGGCTCCTGGAATCTAAGACAAGTTTTGGTAAAACAGTTTTGACAGCTACGTAAGTCTGTATTTTTTAAGGTTAAATAGTCGGGTGAGTCTGTTTGACTTTGACTTGCTCCCCTAGGATGCAAATCCTGTATTAACAGGGTTCCTGGTATCTAAGACAAGTTTTCGTAAATCAGTGTTGGCGGCCAGATGGGGCTATATGTTTTAAGATTTAATAGTCGGATGAGCCTGTTTGGCTTTGACTTGCTCCCCTAGGATGCAAATGCTGGATTAACAGGGTTCCTGGTATCTGAATCAAGTTTTGGTAAGGCAATTTTGGGTTCCAGGTGATGCTGAATGTTTTCAGATTTAATAGTCGGATGAGTCTGTTTGGCTTTGACTTGCTCCCCTAGGCTGCACATGCCAGATTGGCGGGGCTCCTGGAATCTAAGACAAGTTTTGGTAAAACAGTTTTGACAGCTACGTAAGTCTGTATTTTTAAAGGTTAAATAGTCGGGTGAGTCAGTTTGACTTTGACTTGCTCCCCTAGGATGCAAATGCTGTATTAACAGGGTTCCTGGTATCTGAGACATGTTTTGGTAAATCAGTTTTGGCGGCCAGGTGGGGCAATATGATTTAAAATTTAATAGTCGGGTGAGACTATTTGGCTTTGTCTTGCTCCCCTAGGCTACTAATGCTAGATTAACAGGGTTCCTGGTAACTGAGATAGGTTTAGGTAAATTAGTTTTGGCAGCTACGTAAGTCTGTATGTTTTAACAAACAAGTTTTGGTAAGGCAATTTTGAGATCCAGGTGAGGCTGAATGTGTTAAGACTTAATAGTCGTTTGAGACTATTTGGCTTTGACTTTCTCCTCTAGGCGGCACATGCCAGATTGGCGGGGCACCTGGAATCTAAAAAAAGTTTTG
This sequence comes from Drosophila kanekoi, assembly GCA_037075305.1. Classification (NCBI taxonomy): domain Eukaryota; kingdom Metazoa; phylum Arthropoda; class Insecta; order Diptera; family Drosophilidae; genus Drosophila; species Drosophila kanekoi. The sequence goes on along the minus strand of JBAMCE010000684.1, from coordinate 419,437 downwards.
GTAAAACAGTTTTGACAGCTACGTAAGTCTGTATGTTTTAAGATTAAACTGTCGGGAGAGCCTGTTTGGCTTTGACTTGCTCCCCTAGGCTCCACATGCCAGATTGGCTTGGCTCCTGGAATCTAAGACAAGGTTTGGTAAAACAGTTTTGACAGCTGGGCAAGACTGTATGTTTTAAGATTAAATAGTCGGTTGAGCCTGTTTGGCTTTGAGTTTCGCCCCTAGGATGCAAATGCTGGATAAACAGGGTTCCTGGTATTGGTAAGGCAATTTTGAGTTCCAGGTGAGGCTGAATGTGTTAAGATTTAATAGTCGGGTGAGACTATTTTGCTTTGACTTGCTCCCCTAGGCTGCAAATGCTAGATTAACAAGGCTCCTGGTTTTTAAGGCATGTTTTGGTAAAGCAGTTTTGGCAGCTACGTAAGTCTGTATGTTTTAAGATTAAATTGTCGGGTGAGCCTATTTGGCTTTGACTTGCTCCCCTAGGCTCCACATGCCAGATTGGCGGGACTCCTGGAATCTAAGACAAGTTTGCTAAAACAGTTTTGACAGCTAGGTAAGGCTGTCTGCTTTAAGAGTAAATAGTCGGGTGAGCGTGTTTGGCTTTGACTTGCAAATGCTGGAATAACAGGGTTCCTGGTATCTAAGACAAGTTTTGGTAAATTAGTTTTGGCGGACAGATGGGGCTATATGTTTTAAGATTTAATAGTCGGGTGAGCCTGTTTGGCTTTGACTTGCGCCCCTAGGATGCAAATGCTGCATCAACAGTGTTCCTGGTATCTGAGACAAGTTTTGGTAAAAAAGTTTTGACAGCTAGGTAAGGCTGTATGCTTTAAGATTAAATAGTCGGGTGAGCGTGTTTGGCTTTGACTTGCGCCCCTAGGATGCAAATGTTGGAATAACAGGGTTCCTTGTATCTAAGACATGTTTTGGTAGGTCGGTTTTGGCGGCCAGATGGGGCTATATGTTTTAAGATTTAATAGTTTGGTGAACCTGCTTGGCTTTGACTGGCGCCCCTAGGATGCAAATGCTGGATTAACAGGGTTCCTGGTATCTGAGACAAGTTTTGGTAAATCAGTTTTGGCGGCCAGATGGGGCTATATGTTTTAGGATTAAATAGTCGGATGAGCCTGTTTGGCTTTGACTTGCTCCCCTAGGCTGCTCATGCCAGATTGGCGGGGCTCCTGGAATCTAAGACAAGTTTTGGTAAAACAGTTTTGACTGCTAGGTAAGGCTGTATGCTTTAAGATTAAATAGTCGGGTGAGCGTGTTTGGCTTTGACTTGCGCCCCTAGGATGCAAATGCTAGAATAACAGGGTTCCTGGTATCTAAGACAAGTTTTGGTAAATCAGTTTTGGCAGCTACGTAAGTCTGTATGTTTTAAGATTAAATTGTCGGGTGAGCCTGTTTGGCTTTGACTTGCTCCCCTAGGCTGCACATGACAGATTGGCGGGGCTCCTGGAATCTAGGCTTGACTTGCTCCCCTAGGCTGCAAATGCTAGATTAACAAGGCTCCTGGTTTTTAAGGCATGTTTTGGTAAAGCAGTTTTGGCAGCTACGTAAGTCTGTATGTTTTAAGATTAAATTGTCGGGTGAGCCTATTTGGCTTTGACTTGCTCCCCTAGGCTCCACATGCCAGATTGGCGGGACTCCTGGAATCTAAGACAAGTTTTGCTAAAACAGTTTTGACAGCTAGGTAAGGCTGTCTGCTTTAAGAGTAAATAGTCGGGTGAGCGTGTTTGGCTTTGACTTGCAAATGCTGGAATAACAGGGTTCCTGGTATCTAAGACAAGTTTTGGTAAATTAGTTTTGGCGGACAGATGGGGCTATATGTTTTAAGATTTAATAGTCGGGTGAGCCTGTTTGGCTTTGACTTGCGCCCCTAGGATGCAAATGCTGCATCAACAGTGTTCCTGGTATCTGAGACAAGTTTTGGTAAAAAAGTTTTGACAGCTAGGTAAGGCTGTATGCTTTAAGATTAAATAGTCGGGTGAGCGTGTTTGGCTTTGACTTGCGCCCCTAGGATGCAAATGTTGGAATAACAGGGTTCCTTGTATCTAAGACATGTTTTGGTAGGTCGGTTTTGGCGGCCAGATGGGGCTATATGTTTTAAGATTTAATAGTTTGGTGAACCTGCTTGGCTTTGACTGGCGCCCCTAGGATGCAAATGCTGGATTAACAGGGTTCCTGGTATCTGAGACAAGTTTTGGAAAATCAGTTTTGGCGGCCAGATGGGGCTATATGTTTTAGGATTAAATAGTCGGATGAGCCTGTTTGGCTTTGACTTGCTCCCCTAGGCTGCTCATGCCATATTGGCGGGGCTCCTGGAATCTAAGACAAGTTTTGGTAAAACAGTTTTGACTGCTAGGTAAGGCTGTATGCTTTAAGATTAAATAGTCGGGTGAGCGTGTTTGGCTTTGACTTGCGCCCCTAGGATGCAAATGCTGGAATAACAGGGTTCCTGGTATCTAAGACAAGTTTTGGTAAATCGGTTTTGGCAGCTACGTAAGTCTGTATGTTTTAAGATTAAATTGTCGGGTGAGCCTGTTTGGCTTTGACTTGCTCCCCTAGGCTGCACATGCCAGATTGGCGGGGCTCCTGGAATCTAAGACAAGTTTTGGTAAAACAGTTTTGACAGCTAGGTAAGGCTGTATGTTTTAAGATTAAATAGTCGGGTGAGCGTGTTTGGCTTTGACTTGCGCCCCTAGGATGCAAATGCTGGAATAACAGGGTTCCTGGTATCTAAGACAAGTTTTCGTAAATCAGTTTTGGCGGCCAGATGGGGCTATATGTTTTAAGATTTAATAGTTTGGTGAGCCTGTTTGGCTTTGACTTGCGCACCTAGGATGCAAATGCTGAATTAACAGGGTTCCTGGTATCTGAGACAAGTTTTGGTAAAGCAGCTTTGGCAACTACGTAAGTCTGTATGTTTCAAGATTAAATTGTCGGGTGAGCCTGTTTGGGTTTGACTTGCTCCCTTAGGCTCCACATGCCAGATTGGCTTGGCTCCTGGAATCTAAGACAAGGTTTAATAAAACAGTTTTGACAGCTGGGCAATACTGTATGTTTTAAGATTAAATAGTCGGTAGAGCCTGTTTGGCTTTGAGTTGCGCCCCTAGGAAGCCAATGCTGGATTCACAGGGTTCCTGGTATCTGAAACAAGTTTTGGTAAGGCAATTTTGAGTTCCAGGTGAGGCAGAATGTGTTAAGACTTAATAGTCGGGTGAGACTATTTTGCTTTGCCTTGCTCCCCTAGGCTGCAAATGCTAGATTAACAGGGCTCCTGGTGTCGAAGGCAAGATTTGGTAAACAGTTTTGACAGCTAGGTAAGGCTGTATGTTTTAAGATTAAATAGTCGGGTGAGCGTGTTTGGCTTTGACTTGGGCCCCTGGGATGCAAATGCTGGAATAACAGGGTTCCTGGTATCTAAGACAAGTTTTCGTAAATCAGTTTTGGCGGCCAGATGGGGCTATATGTTTTAAGATTTAATAGTTTGGTGAGCCTATTTGGCTTTGACTTGCGCCCCTAGGATGCAAATGCTGAATTAACAGGGTTCCTGGTATCTGAGACAAGTGTTGGTAAAAAAGTTTTGACAGCTAGGTAAGGCTGTATGCTTTAAGATTAAATAGTCGGGTGAGCGTGTTTGGCTTTGACTTGCGCCCCTAGGATGCAAATGTTGGAATAACAGGGTTCCCGGTATCTAAGACATGTTTTGGTAAGTCGGTTTTGGCGGCCAGATGGGGCTATATGTTTTAAGATTTAATAGTTTGGTGAACCTGTTTGGCTTTACTGGCGCCCCTAGGATGCAAATGCTGGATTAACAGGGTTCCTGGTATCTGAGACAAGTTTTGGTAAATCAGTTTTGGCAGCTACGTAAGTCTGTATGTTTTAAGATTAAATTGTCGGGTGAGCCTGTTTGGCTTTGACTTGCTCCCCTAGGCTGCACAAGCCAGATTGGCGGGGCTCCTGGAATCTAAGACAAGTTTTGGTAAAACAGTTTTGACAGCTAGGTAAGGCTGTATGTTTTAAGATTAAATAGTCGGGTGAGCGTGTTTGGCTTTGACTTGCGCCCCTAGAATGCAAATGCTGGAATAACAGGGTTCCTGGTATTTAAGACAAGTTTTGGTAAATCAGTTTTGGCGTCTATGGGGCCATATGTTTTAAGATTTAATAGTCGGGTGAGCCTGTTTGGCTTTGACTTGCGCTCCTAGGATGCAAATGCTGGATAAACAGGGTTCTTGGTATCTGAAACAAGTTTTGGTAAGGCAATTTTGAGTTCCAGGTGAGGCTGAATGTGTTAAGATTTAATAGTCGGGTGAGGCTATTTGGCTTTGCCTTGCTCCCCTAGGCTGCAAATGCTAGATTAACAGGGTTCCTGGTATCTGAGACAAGTTTTGGTAAATCAGTTTTGGCGGCCAGATGGGGCTATATGTTTTAGGATTAAATAGTCGGATGAGCCTGTTTGGCTTTGACTTGCTCCCCTAGGCTGCTCGTGGCAGATTGGCGGGGCTCCTGGAATCTAAGACAAGTTTTGGTAAAACAGTTTTGACTGCTAGGTAAGGCTGTATGCTTTAAGATTAAATAGTCGGGTGAGCGTGTTTGGGTTTGACTTGCGCCCCTAGGATGCAAATGCTGGAATAACAGGGTTCCTGGTATCTAAGACAAGTTTTGGTAAATCAGTTTTGGCAGCTACGTAAGTCTGTATGTTTTAAGATTAAATTGTCGGGTGAGCCTGTTTGGCTTTGACTTGCTCCCCTAGGCTGCACAAGCCAGATTGGCGGGGCTCCTGGAATCTAAGACAAGTTTTGGTAAAACAGTTTTGACAGCTAGGTAAGGCTGTATGTTTTAAGATTAAATAGTCGGGTGAGCGTGTTTGGCTTTGACTTGCGCCCCTAGGAAGCAAATGCTGGAATAACAGGGTTCCTGGTATCTAAGACAAGTTTTCGTAAATCAGTTTTGGCGGCCAAATGGGGCTATATGTTTTAAGATTTAATAGTTTAGTGAGCCTGTTTGGCTTTGACTTGCGTACCTAGGATGCAAATGCTGAATTAACAGGGGTCCTGGTATCTGAGACAAGTTTTGGTAAAGCAGCTTTGACAACTACGTAAGTCTGTATGTTTTAAGATTAAATTGTCGGGTGAGCCTGTTTGGCTTTGACTTGCTCCCGTAGGCTCCACATGCCAGATTTGCTTGGCTCCTGGAATCTAAGACAAGGTTTGGTAAAACAGTTTTGACAGCTGGGCAAGACTGTATGTTTTAAGATTAAATAGTCGGTTGAGCCTGTTTGGCTTTGAGTTGCGCCCCTAGGAAGCCAATGCTGGATTTACAGGGTTCCTGGTATCTGAAACAAGTTTTGGTAAGGCAATTTTGAGTTCCAGGTGAGGCTGAATGTGTTAAGACTTAATAGTCGGGTGAGACTATTTTGCTTTGCCTTGCTCCCCTAGGCTGCAAATGCTAGATTAACAGGGCTCCTGGTTTCTAAGGCAAGTTTTGGTAAACCAGTTTTGACAGCTAGGTAAGGCTGTATGTTTTAAGATTAAATAGTCGGGTGAGCGTGTTTGGCTTTGACTTGCAAATGCTGGAATAACAGGGTTCCTGGTATCTAAGACAAGTTTTGGTAAATCAGTTTTGGCGGTTAGATGGGGCTATATGTTTTAAGATTTAATAGTCGGGTGAGCCTGTTTGGCTTTGACTTGCGCCCCTAGGATGCAAATGCTGCATTAACAGTGTTCCTGGTATCTGAGACAAGTTTTGGTAAAAAAGTTTTGACAGCTAGGTAAGGCTGTATGCTTTAAGATTAAATAGTCGGGTGAGCGTGTTTGGCTTTGACTTGCGCCCCTAGGATGCAAATGTTGGAATAACAGGGTTCCTGGTATCTAAGACATGTTTTGGTAAGTCGGTTTTGGCGGCCAGATGGGGCTATATGTTTTAAGATTTAATAGTTTGGTGAACCTGTTTGGCTTTGACTGGCGCCCCTAGGATGCAAATGCTGGATTAACAGGGTTCCTGGTATCTGAGACAAGTTTTGGTAAATCAGTTTTGGCGGCCAGATGGGGCTATATGTTTTAGGATTAAGTAGTCGGATGAGCCTGTTTGGCTTTGACTTGCTCCCCTAGGCTGCTCATGCCAGATTGGCGGGGCTCCTGGAATCTAAGACAAGTTTTGGTAAAACAGTTTTGACTGCTAGGTAAGGCTGTATGCTTTAAGATTAAATAGTCGGGTGAGCGTGTTTGGCTTTGACTTGCGCCCCTAGGATGCAAATGCTGGAATAACAGGGTTCCTGGTAACTTTGATAGGTTTTGGTTAATCAGTTTTGGCGGCCAGATGGGGCTATATGTCTTAGGATTAAATAGTCGGATGAGCCTGTTTGGCTTTGACTTGCTCCCCTAGGCTGCACATGCCACATTGGCGGGGCTCCTGGAATCTAAGACAAGTTTGGGTAAAACGCTTTTGACAGCTAGGTAAGGCTGTATGCTTTCAGATTAAATAGTCGGGTGAGCGTGTTTGGCTTTGACTTGCGCATCTAGGATGCAAATGCTGGAATAACAGGGTTCCTGGTATCTAATACAAGTTTTGGTAAATCAGTTTTGGCGTCTATGGGGCTATATGTTTAAGGATTAAATAGTCGGATGAGCCTGTTTGGCTTTGACTTGCTCCCCTAGGCTGCACATGCCAGATTGGCGGGGCTCCTGGAATGTAAGACAAGTTTTGGTAAAACAGTTTTGACAGCTAGGTAAGGCTGTATGCTTTAAGATTAAAAAGTCGGGTGAGCGTGTTTGGCTTTGACTTGCGCCCCTAGGATGCAAATGCTGGAATAACAGGGTTCCTGGTATCTAAGACAAGTTTTCGTAAATCAGTGTTGGCGGCAAGATGGGGCTATATGTTTTAAGATTTAATAGTCGGATGAGCCTGTTTGGCTTTGACTTGCTCCCCTAGGATGCAAATGCTGGATTAACAGGGTTCCTGGTATCTGAAACAAGTTTTGGTAAGGCAATTTTGGGTTCCAGGTGATGCTGAATGTTTTCAGATTTAATAATCGGATGAGCCTGTTTGGCTTTGACTTGCTCCCCTAGGCTGCACGTGCCAGATTGGCGGGGCTCCTGGAATCTAGGACAAGTTTTGGTAAAACAGTTTTGACAGCTACGTAAGTCTGTATTTTTTAAGGTTAAATAGTCGGGTGAGTCTGTTTGACTTTGACTTGCGCCCCTAGGCTGCAAATGCTGGATTAACAGGGTTCCTGGTATCTGAGACATGTTTTGGTAAATCAGTTCTGGCGGCCAGGTGGGCCAATATGATTTAAAATTTAATAGTCGGGTGAGACTAATTGGCTTTGTCTTGCTCCCCTAGGCTACTAATGCTAGATTAACAGGGTACCTGGTAACTGAGATAGGATAAGGTAAATCAGTTTTGGCAGCTACGTAAGTCTGTATGTTTTAACAAACAAGTTTTGGTAAGGCAATTTTGAGATCAAAGTGAGGCTGAATGTGTTAAGACTTAATAGTCGGGTGAGACTATTTTGCTTTGACTTGCTCCCCTAGGCTGCAAATGCTAGATTAACAGGGCTCCTGGTTTCTAAGGCAAGTTTTGGTAAATCAGTTTTGGCGGCCAGATGGGGCTAAATGTTTTAGGATTAAATGGTCGGGTGAGCCTGTTTGGCATTGACTTGCTCCCCTAGGCTCCACAGGCCAGATTGTCGGGGCTCCTGGAATCTAAAAAAAGTTTTGATAAAGCAATTTTGACAGCTACGTAAGTCTGTATGTTTTAAGGTTAAATAGTCGGGTGAGTCTGATTGACTTTGACTTGCTCCCCTAGGATGCAAATGCTGGATTAACAGGGTTCCTGGTATCTGAGACAAGTTTTGGTAAGACATTTTTGAGTTCCAGGTGAGGCTGAATGTGTTAAGACTTAATAGTCGGGTGAGACTATTTTGCTTTGACTTGCTCCCCTAGGCTGCAAATGCTAGATTAACAAGGCTCCTGGTTTTTAAGGCCAGTTTTGGTAAAGCAGTTTTGGCAGCTACGTAAGTCTGTATGTTTTAAGATTAAATTGGGTGAGCCTGTTTGGCTTTGACTTGCTCCCCTAGGCTCCACATGCCAGATCCGCGGGACTCCTGGAATCTAAGACAACTTTTGGTAAAACAGTTTTGACAGCTAGGTAAGGCTGTATGCTTTAAGAGTAAATAGTCGGGTGAGCGTGTTTGGCTTTGACTTGCGCCTCTAGGATGCAAATGCTGGAATAACAGGGTTCCTGGTATCTAAGACAAGTTTTGGTAAATCAGTTTTGGCGGCCAGATGGGGCTATATGTTTTAAGATTTAATAGTCGGGTGAGCCTGTTTGGCTTTGACTTGCGCCCCTAGGATGCAAATGCTGCATTAACAGTGTTCCTGGTATCTGAGACAAGTTTTGGTAAAACAGTTTTGACAGCTAGGTAAGGCTGTATGCTTTAAGATTAAATAGTCGGGTGACCGTGTTTGGCTTTGACTTGCGCCCCTAGGATGCAAATGCTGGATTAACAGGGTTCCTGGTATCTGAGACAAGTTTTGGTAAATCAGTGTTGGCGGCCAGATATATGTTTTAGGATTAAATAGTCGGATGAGCCTGTTTGACTTTGACTTGCTCCCCTAGGCTGCACATGCCAGATTGGCGGGGCTCCTGGAATCTAAGACAAGTTTTGGTAAAACAGTTTTAACAGCTAGGTAAGGCTGTATGCTTTAAGATTAAATAGTCGGGTGAGCGTGTTTGGCTTTGACTTGCACCCCTAGGATGCAAATGCTGGAATAACAGGGTTCCTGGTATCTAAGACAAGTTTTCGTAAATCAGTTTTGGCGGCCAGATGGGGCTATATGTTTTAAGATTTAATAGTCGGGTGAGCCTGTTTGGCTTTGACTTGCGCCCCTAGGATGCAAATGCTGCATTAACAGTGTTCCTGGTATCTGAGACATGTTTTGGTAAGTCGGTTTTGGCGGCCAGATGGGGCTATATGCTTTAAGATTTAATAGTTTGGTGAACTTGTTTGGCTTTGACTGGCGCCCCTAGGATGCAAATGCTGGATTAACAGGGTTCCTGGTATCTGAGACAAGTTTTGGTAAATCAGTGTTGGCGGCCAGATGGGGCTATATGTTTTAGGATTAAATAGTCGGATGAGCCTGTTTGGCTTTGACTTGCTCCCCTAGGCTGCACATGCCAGATTGGCGGGGCTCCTGGAATCTAAGACAAGTTTTGGTAAAACAGTTTTAACAGCTAGGTAAGGCTGTATGCTTTAAGATTAAATAGTCGGGTGAGCGTGTTTGGCTTTGACTTGCGCCCCAAGGATGCAAATGCTGGAATAACGGGGTTCCTGGTATCTAAGACAAGTTTTCGTAAATCAGTGTTGGCGGCCAGATGGGGCTATATGTTTTAAGATTTAATAGTCGGATGAGCCTGTTTGGCTTTGACTTGCTCCCCTAGGATGCAAATGCTGGATTAACAGGGTTCCTGTTATCTGAAACAAGTTTTGGTAAGGCAATTTTGGGTTCCAGGTGATGCTGAATGTTTTCAGATTTAATAATCGGATGAGCCTGTTTGGCTTTGACTTGCTCCCCTAGTCTGCACATGCCAGATTGGCGGGGCTCCTGGAATCTAAGACAAGTTTTGGTAAAACAGTTTTGACAGCTACGTAAGTCTGTATTTTTTAAGGTTAAATAGTCGGGTGAGTCTGTTTGACTTTGACTTGCGCCCCTAGGCTGCAAATGCTGGAATAACAGGGTTCCTGGTATCTGAGACATGTTTTGGTAAATCAGTTCTGGCGGCCAGGTGGGCCAATATGATTTAAAATTTAATAGTCGGGTGAGACTAATTGGCTTTGTCTTGCTCCCCTAGGCTACTAATGCTAGATTAACAGGGTACCTGGTAACTGAGATAGGATAAGGTAAATCAGTTTTGGCAGCTACGTAAGTCTGTATGTTTTAACAAACAAGTTTTGGTAAGGCAATTTTGAGATCAAAGTGAGGCTGAATGTGTTAAGACTTAATAGTCGGTTGAGCTTTGACTTGCTCCCCTAGGCTGCAAATGCTAGATTAACAGGGCTCCTGGTTTCTAAGGCAAGTTTTGGTAAATCAGTTTTGGCGGCCAGATGGGGCTAAATGTTTTAGGATTAAATGGTCGGGTGAGCCTGTTTGGCATTGACTTGCTCCCCTAGGCTCCACAGGCCAGATTGTCGGGGCTCCTGGAATCTAAAAAAAGTTTTGATAAAGCAATTTTGACAGCTACGTAAGTCTGTATGTTTTAAGGTTAAATAGTCGGGTGAGTCTGATTGACTTTGACTTGCTCTCTAGGATGCAAATGCTGGATTAACAGGGTTCCTGGTATCTGAGACAAGTTTTGGTAAGGCAATTTTGAGTTCCAGGTGAGGCTGAATGTGTTAAGACTTATTAGTCGGGTGAGACTATTTTGCTTTGACTTGCTCCCGTAGGCTGCAAATGCTAGATTAACAAGGCTCCTTGTTTTTAAGGCCAGTTTTGGTAAAGCAGTTTTGGTAGCTACGTAAGTCTGTATGTTTTAAGATTAAATTGTCGGGTGAGCCTGTTTGGCTTTGACTTGCTCCCCAAGGCTCCACATGCCAGATCCGCGGGACTCCTGGAATCTAAGACAACTTTTGGTAAAACAGTTTTGACAGCTAGGTAAGGCTGTATGCTTTAAGAGTAAATAGTCGGGTGAGCGTGTTTGGCTTTGACTTGCGCCTCTAGGATGCAAATGCTGGAATAACAGGGTTCCTGGTATCTAAGACAAGTTTTGGTAAATCAGTTTTGGCGGCCAGATGGGGCTATATGTTTTAAGATTTAATAGTCGGATGAGCCTGTTTGGCTTTGACTTGCTCCCCTAGGATGCAAATGCTGGATTAACAGGGTTCCTGGTATCTGAAACAAGTTTTGGTAAGGCAATTTTGGGTTCCAGGTGATGCTGAATGTTTTCAGATTTAATAATCGGATGAGCCTGTTTGGCTTTGACTTGCTCCCCTAGGCTGCACGTGCCAGATTGGCGGGGCTCCTGGAATCTAGGACAAGTTTTGGTAAAACAGTTTTGACAGCTACGTAAGTCTGTATTTTTTAAGGTTAAATAGTCGGGTGAGTCTGTTTGACTTTGACTTGCGCCCCTAGGCTGCAAATGCTGGATTAACAGGGTTCCTGGTATCTGAGACATGTTTTAGTAAATCAGTTCTGGCGGCCAGGTGGGCCAATATGATTTAAAATTTAATAGTCGGGTGAGACTAATTGGCTTTGTCTTGCTCCCCTAGGCTACTAATGCTAGATTAACAGGGTACCTGGTAACTGAGATAGGATAAGGTAAATCAGTTTTGGCAGCTACGTAAGTCTGTATGTTTTAACAAACAAGTTTTGGTAAGGCAATTTTGAGATCAAAGTGAGGCTGAATGTGTTAAGACTTAATAGTCGGGTGAGACTATTTTGCTTTGACTTGCTCCCCTAGGCTGCAAATGCTAGATTAACAGGGCTCCTGGTTTCTAAGGCAAGTTTTGGTAAATCAGTTTTGGCGGCCAGATGGCATTGACTTGCTCCCCTAGGCTCCACAGGCCAGATTGTCGGGGCTCCTGGAATCTAAAAAAAGTTTTGATAAAGCAATTTTGACAGCTACGTAAGTCTGTATGTTTTAAGGTTAAATAGTCGGGTGAGTCTGATTGACTTTGACTTGCTCCCCTAGGATGCAAATGCTGGATTAACAGGGTTCCTGGTATCTGAGACAAGTTTTGGTAAGACAATTTTGAGTTCCAGGTGAGGCTGAATGTGTTAAGACTTAATAGTCGGGTGAGACTATTTTGCTTTGACTTGCTCCCCTAGGCTGCAAATGCTAGATTAACAAGGCTCCTGGTTTTTAAGGCCAGTTTTGGTAAAGCAGTTTTGGCAGCTACGTAAGTCTGTATGTTTTAAGATTAAATTGGGTGAGCCTGTTTGGCTTTGACTTGCTCCCCTAGGCTCCACATGCCAGATCCGCGGGACTCCTGGAATCTAAGACAACTTTTGGTAAAACAGTTTTGACAGCTAGGTAAGGCTGTATGCTTTAAGAGTAAATAGTCGGGTGAGCGTGTTTGGCTTTGACTTGCGCCTCTAGGATGCAAATGCTGGAATAACAGGGTTCCTGGTATCTAAGACAAGTTTTGGTAAATCAGTTTTGGCGGCCAGATGGGGCTATATGTTTTAAGATTTAATAGTCGGGTGAGCCTGTTTGGCTTTGACTTGCGCCCCTAGGATGCAAATGCTGCATTAACAGTGTTCCTGGTATCTGAGACAAGTTTTGGTAAAACAGTTTTGACAGCTAGGTAAGGCTGTATGCTTAAAGATTAAATAGTCGGGTGACCGTGTTTGGCTTTGACTTGCGCCCCTAGGATGCAAATGCTGGATTAACAGGGTTCCTGGTATCTGAGACAAGTTTTGGTAAATCAGTGTTGGCGGCCAGATATATGTTTTAGGATTAAATAGTCGGATGAGCCTGTTTGACTTTGACTTGCTCCCCTAGGCTGCACATGCCAGATTGGCGGGGCTCCTGGAATCTAAGACAAGTTTTGGTAAAACAGTTTTAACAGCTAGGTAAGGCTGTATGCTTTAAGATTAAATAGTCGGGTGAGCGTGTTTGGCTTTGACTTGCACCCCTAGGATGCAAATGCTGGAATAACAGGGTTCCTGGTATCTAAGACAAGTTTTCGTAAATCAGTTTTGGCGGCCAGATGGGGCTATATGTTTTAAGATTTAATAGTCGGGTGAGCCTGTTTGGCTTTGACTTGCGCCCCTAGGATGCAAATGCTGCATTAACAGTGTTCCTGGTATCTGAGACATGTTTTGGTAAGTCGGTTTTGGCGGCCAGATGGGGCTATATGCTTTAAGATTTAATAGTTTGGTGAACCTGTTTGGCTTTGACTGGCGCCCCTAGGATGGAAATGCTGGATTAACAGGGTTCCTGGTATCTGAGACAAGTTTTGGTAAATCAGTGTTGGCGGCCAGATGGGGCTATATGTTTTAGGATTAAATAGTCGGATGAGCCTGTTTGGCTTTGACTTGCTCCCCTAGGCTGCACATGCCAGATTGGCGGGGCTCCTGGAATCTAAGACAAGTTTTGGTAAAACAGTTTTAACAGCTAGGTAAGGCTGTATGCTTTAAGATTAAATAGTCGGGTGAGCGTGTTTGGCTTTGACTTGCGCCCCAAGGATGCAAATGCTGGAATAACGGGGTTCCTGGTATCTAAGACAAGTTTTCGTAAATCAGTGTTGGCGGCCAGATGGGGCTATATGTTTTAAGATTTAATAGTCGGATGAGCCTGTTTGGCTTTGACTTGCTCCCCTAGGATGCAAATGCTGGATTAACAGGGTTCCTGTTATCTGAAACAAGTTTTGGTAAGGCAATTTTGGGTTCCAGGTGATGCTGAATGTTTTCAGATTTAATAATCGGATGAGCCTGTTTGGCTTTGACTTGCTCCCCTAGTCTGCACATGCCAGATTGGCGGGGCTCCTGGAATCTAAGACAAGTTTTGGTAAAACAGTTTTGACAGCTACGTAAGTCTGTATGTTTTAAGGTTAAATAGTCGGGTGAGTCTGATTGACTTTGACTTGCTCTCTAGGATGCAAATGCTGTATTAACAGGGTTCCTGGTATCTGAGACAAGTTTTGGTAAGGCAATTTTGAGTTCCAGGTGAGGCTGAATGTGTTAAGACTTATTAGTCGGGTGAGACTATTTTGCTTTGACTTGCTCCCGTAGGCTGCAAATGCTAGATTAACAAGGCTCCTGGTTTTTAAGGCCAGTTTTGGTAAAGCAGTTTTGGTAGCTACGTAAGTCTGTATGTTTTAAGATTAAATTGTCGGGTGAGCCTGTTTGGCTTTGACTTGCTCCCCAAGGCTCCACATGCCAGATCCGCAGGACTCCTGGAATCTAAGACAACTTTTGGTAAAACAGTTTTGACAGCTAGGTAAGGCTGTATGCTTTAAGAGTAAATAGTCGGGTGAGCGTGTTTGGCTTTGACTTGCGCCTCTAGGATGCAAATGCTGGAATAACAGGGTTCCTGGTATCTAAGACAAGTTTTGGTAAATCAGTTTTGGCGGCCAGATGGGGCTATATGTTTTAAGATTTAATAGTCGGGTGAGCCTGTTTGGCTTTGACTTGCGCCCCTAGGATGCAAATGCTGCATTAACAGTGTTCCTGGTATCTGAGACAAGTTATGGTAAAACAGTTTTGACAGCTAGGTAAGGCTGTATGCTTTAAGATTAAATAGTCGGGTGACCGTGTTTGGCTTTGACTTGCGCCCCTAGGATGCAACTGCTGGAATAACAGGGTTCCTGGTATCTAAGACATGTTTTGGTAAGTCGGTTTTGGCGGCCAGATGGGGCTATATGCTTTAAGATTTAATAGTTTGGTGAACCTGTTTGGCTTTGACTGGCGCCCCTAGGATGCAAATGCTGGATTAACAGGGTTCCTGGTATCTGAGACAAGTTTTGGTAAATCAGCTTTGGCAGCTACGTAAGTCTGTATATTTTAAGATTAAATTGTCGGGTGAGCCTGTTTGGCTTTGACTTGCTCCACTAGGTTGCACATGCCAGATTGGCGGGGCTCCTGGAATTTAAGACAAGTTTTAGTAAAACAGTTTTGACAGCTAGGTAAGGCTGTATGTTTTAAGATTAAATAGTCGGGTGAGCGTGTTTGGCTTTGACTTGCGCCCCTATGATGCAAATGCTGGAATAACAGGGTTCCTGGCATCTAAGAGAAGTTTTGGTAAATCAGCTTTGGCAGCTACGTAAGTCTGTATGTTTTAAGATTAAATTGTCGGGTGAGCCTGTTTGGCTTTGACTTGCTCCCCTAGGCTGCACATGCCAGATTGGCGGGGCTCCTGGAATCTAAGACAAGTTTTGGTAAAACAGTTTTGACAGCTAGGTAAGGCTGTATGTTTTAAGATTAAATAGTCGGGTGAGACTATTTGGCTTTGACTTGCGCCCCCAGGATGCAAATGCTAGATTATTTGGGATCCTTGTATCTGAGACAAGTTTCGGTAAAGCAATTTTGACTTTCAGGTGAGGCTGTATGTTTTAGGATGTAATAGTCGGATGAGCTTGTTTGGCTTTGACTTGCTCCCCTAGGCTACACATGCCAGATTGGCGGGGATCCAGGAATCTAAGACAAGGTTTGGTAAAACAGTTTTGACAGCTAGGCAAGACTGTATGTTTTAAGATTAAAGAGTCGGGTAAGCCAGTTTGGCTTTGACTTGCGCCCCTAGGATGCAAATGCTGGATTAACAGGGTTCCTGGTATCTGAGACAAGTTTTGGTAAGGCAATTTTGAGTTCCAGATGAGGCTGAATGTGTTAAGACTTAATAGTTGGGTGAGACTATTTTGCTTTGACTTGGTCCCCTAGGCTGCAAATGCTAGATTAACAGGGCTCCTGGAATCTAAAAAAAGTTTTAGTAAAACAGTTTTGACAGCTAGGTAAGGATGTATGTTTTAAGATTAAATAGTCGGGTGAGACTATTTAGCTTTGACTTGCGCCCCCAGGATGCAAATGCTAGATTATCTGGGATCCTTGTATCTGAGACAAGTTTCGGTAAAGCAATTTTGACTTCCAGGTGAGGCTGTATGTTTTAGGATTAAATAGTCGGATGAGCCTGTTTGGCTTTGACTTGCTCCCCTAGGCTCCACATGCCAGATAGGCGGGGCTCCTGGAATCTAAGACAAGGTTTGGTAAAACAGTTTTGACAGCTAAGCAAGACTGTATGTTTTAAGATAAAGAAGTCGGTTGAGCATGTTTGGCTTTGACTTGCTCCCCTAGGCGGCACATGCCAGATTGGCGGGGCTCCTGGAATCTAAGACAAGTTTTGGTAAAACAGTTTTAACAGCTAGGTAAGGCTGTATGCTTTAAGATTAAATAGTCGGGTGAGCGTGTTTGGCTTTGACTTGCACCCCTAGGATGCAAATGCTGGAATAACAGGGTTCCTGGTATCTAAGACAAGTTTTCGTAAATCAGTTTTGGCGGCCAGATGGGGCTATATGTTTTAAGATTTAATAGTCGGGTGAGCCTGTTTGGCTTTGACTTGCGCCCCCTAGGATGCAAATGCTGCATTAACAGTGTTCCTGGTATCTGAGACATGTTTTGGTAAGTCGGTTTTGGCGGCCAGATGGGGCTATATGCTTTAAGATTTAATAGTTTGGTGAACCTGTTTGGCTTTGACTGGCGCCCCTAGGATGGAAATGCTGGATTAACAGGGTTCCTGGTATCTGAGACAAGTTTTGGTAAATCAGTGTTGGCGGCCAGATGGGGCTATATGTTTTAGGATTAAATAGTCGGATGAGCCTGTTTGGCTTTGACTTGCTCCCCTAGGCTGCACATGCCAGATTGGCGGGGCTCCTGGAATCTAAGACAAGTTTTGGTAAAACAGTTTTAACAGCTAGGTAAGGCTGTATGCTTTAAGATTAAATAGTCGGGTGAGCGTGTTTGGCTTTGACTTGCACCCCTAGGATGCAAATGCTGGAATAACAGGGTTCCTGGTATCTAAGACAAGTTTTCGTAAATCAGTTTTGGCGGCCAGATGGGGCTATATGTTTTAAGATTTAATAGTCGGGTGAGCCTGTTTGGCTTTGACTTGCGCCCCTAGGATGCAAATGCTGCATTAACAGTGTTCCTGGTATCTGAGACAAGTTTTGGTAAATCAGTGTTGGCGGCCAGATATATGTTTTAGGATTAAATAGTCGGATGAGCCTGTTTGACTTTGACTTGCTCCCCTAGGCTGCACATGCCAGATTGGCGGGGCTCCTGGAATCTAAGACAAGTTTTGGTAAAACAGTTTTAACAGCTAGGTAAGGCTGTATGCTTTAAGATTAAATAGTCGGGTGAGCGTGTTTGGCTTTGACTTGCACCCCTAGGATGCAAATGCTGGAATAACAGGGTTCCTGGTATCTAAGACAAGTTTTCGTAAATCAGTTTTGGCGGCCAGATGGGGCTATATGCTTTAAGATTTAATAGTTTGGTGAACCTGTTTGGCTTTGACTGGCGCCCCTAGGATGGAAATGCTGGATTAACAGGGTTCCTGGTGTCTGAGACAAGTTTTGGTAAATCAGTGTTGGCGGCCAGATGGGGCTATATGTTTTAGGATTAAATAGTCGGATGAGCCTGTTTGGCTTTGACTTGCTCCCCTAGGCTGCACATGCCAGATTGGCGGGGCTCCTGGAATCTAAGACAAGTTTTGGTAAAACAGTTTTAACAGCTAGGTAAGGCTGTATGCTTTAAGATTAAATAGTCGGGTGAGCGTGTTTGGCTTTGACTTGCGCCCCAAGGATGCAAATGCTGGAATAACGGGGTTCCTGGTATCTAAGACAAGTTTTCGTAAATCAGTGTTGGCGGCCAGATGGGGCTATATGTTTTAAGATTTAATAGTCGGATGAGCCTGTTTGGCTTTGACTTGCTCCCCTAGGATGCAAATGCTGGATTAACAGGGTTCCTGTTATCTGAAACAAGTTTTGGTAAGGCAATTTTGGGTTCCAGGTGATGCTGAATGTTTTCAGATTTAATAATCGGATGAGCCTGTTTGGCTTTGACTTGCTCCCCTAGTCTGCACATGCCAGATTGGCGGGGCTCCTGGAATCTAAGACAAGTTTTGGTAAAACAGTTTTGACAGCTACGTAAGTCTGTATGTTTTAAGGTTAAATAGTCGGGTGAGTCTGATTGACTTTGACTTGCTCTCTAGGATGCAAATGCTGTATTAACAGGGTTCCTGGTATCTGAGACAAGTTTAGGTAAGGCAATTTTGAGTTCCAGGTGAGGCTGAATGTGTTAAGACTTATTAGTCGGGTGAGACTATTTTGCTTTGACTTGCTCCCGTAGGCTGCAAATGCTAGATTAACAAGGCTCCTGGTTTTTAAGGCCAGTTTTGGTAAAGCAGTTTTGGTAGCTACGTAAGTCTGTATGTTTTAAGATTAAATTGTCGGGTGAGCCTGTTTGGCTTTGACTTGCTCCCCAAGGCTCCACATGCCAGATCCGCAGGACTCCTGGAATCTAAGACAACTTTTGGTAAAACAGTTTTGACAGCTAGGTAAGGCTGTATGCTTTAAGAGTAAATAGTCGGGTGAGCGTGTTTGGCTTTGACTTGCGCCTCTAGGATGCAAATGCTGGAATAACAGGGTTCCTGGTATCTAAGACAAGTTTTGGTAAATCAGTTTTGGCGGCCAGATGGGGCTATATGTTTTAAGATTTAATAGTCGGGTGAGCCTGTTTGGCTTTGACTTGCGCCCCTAGGATGCAAATGCTGCATTAACAGTGTTCCTGGTATCTGAGACAAGTTATGGTAAAACAGTTTTGACAGCTAGGTAAGGCTGTATGCTTTAAGATTAAATAGTCGGGTGACCGTGTTTGGCTTTGACTTGCGCCCCTAGGATGCAACTGCTGGAATAACAGGGTTCCTGGTATCTAAGACATGTTTTGGTAAGTCGGTTTTGGCGGCCAGATGGGGCTATATGCTTTAAGATTTAATAGTTTGGTGAACCTGTTTGGCTTTGACTGGCGCCCCTAGGATGCAAATGCTGGATTAACAGGGTTCCTGGTATCTGAGACAAGTTTTGGTAAATCAGCTTTGGCAGCTACGTAAGTCTGTATGTTTTAAGATTAAATTGTCGGGTGAGCCTGTTTGGCTTTGACTTGCTCCACTAGGTTGCACATGCCAGATTGGCGGGGCTCCTGGAATTTAAGACAAGTTTTAGTAAAACAGTTTTGACAGCTAGGTAAGGCTGTATGTTTTAAGATTAAATAGTCGGGTGAGCGTGTTTGGCTTTGACTTGCGCCCCTATGATGCAAATGCTGGAATAACAGGGTTCCTGGCATCTAAGAGAAGTTTTGGTAAATCAGCTTTGGCAGCTACGTAAGTCTGTATGTTTTAAGATTAAATTGTCGGGTGAGCCTGTTTGGCTTTGACTTGCTCCCCTAGGCTGCACATGCCAGATTGGCGGGGCTCCTGGAATCTAAGACAAGTTTTGGTAAAACAGTTTTGACAGCTAGGTAAGGCTGTATGTTTTAAGATTAAATAGTCGGGTGAGACTATTTGGCTTTGACTTGCGCCCCCAGGATGCAAATGCTAGATTATTTGGGATCCTTGTATCTGAGACAAGTTTCGGTAAAGCAATTTTGACTTTCAGGTGAGGCTGTATGTTTTAGGATGTAATAGTCGGATGAGCTTGTTTGGCTTTGACTTGCTCCCCTAGGCTACACATGCCAGATTGGCGGGGCTCCAGGAATCTAAGACAAGGTTTGGTAAAACAGTTTTGACAGCTAGGCAAGACTGTATGTTTTAAGATTAAAGAGTCGGGTAAGCCAGTTTGGCTTTGACTTGCGCCCCTAGGATGCAAATGCTGGATTAACAGGGTTCCTGGTATCTGAGACAAGTTTTGGTAAGGCAATTTTGAGTTCCAGATGAGGCTGAATGTGTTAAGACTTAATAGTTGGGTGAGACTATTTTGCTTTGACTTGGTCCCCTAGGCTGCAAATGCTAGATTAACAGGGCTCCTGGAATCTAAAAAAGTTTTAGTAAAACAGTTTTGACAGCTAGGTAAGGATGTATGTTTTAAGATTAAATAGTCGGGTGAGACTATTTAGCTTTGACTTGCGCCCCCAGGATGCAAATGCTAGATTATCTGGGATCCTTGTATCTGAGACAAGTTTCGGTAAAGCAATTTTGACTTCCAGGTGAGGCTGTATGTTTTAGGATTAAATAGTCGGATGAGCCTGTTTGGCTTTGACTTGCTCCCCTAGGCTCCACATGCCAGATAGGCGGGGCTCCTGGAATCTAAGACAAGGTTTGGTAAAACAGTTTTGACAGCTAAGCAAGACTGTATGTTTTAAGATAAAGAAGTCGGTTGAGCATGTTTGGCTTTGACTTGCTCCCCTAGGCGGCACATGCCAGATTGGCGGGGCTCCTGGAATCTGATAGACGTTTTGGTAAAGCAGTTTTGGCAACCAGATGGGACTGTGTGTTTTCAGATTGGATAATGAGGTCCGACTAATTGGCTTTGACTTGTTCCCCTAGGCTGCAAATGCCAGATTGGCCGGGTTTTGGTAGAGCAGTTTCGGCGGCCAGATGGGGCTGTATGTTTAGTATTAAATAGTCGGGTGAGCCTGTTTGGCTTTGAACTTCTCCCCTAGGCTGCACACGCAAGATTGTCAGGGCTCCTGGTAACTGAGACAAGGTTTGGTAAAACAGTTTTGACAGCTAGGCAAGACTGTATATATTCAGATTAAATATTCGGGTAAACCTGTTTGCCTTTGTCTTGCGCCCCTAGGATGCAAATGCTGGATTAACAGGGTTCCTGGTATCTGAGACAAGTTTTGGTAAGGCAATTTTGAGTTCTATTTGAGGCTGAATGTGTTAAGACTTAATAGGCAGGTGAGACTATTTTGCTTTGACCTGCTCCCCTAGGCTGCACACGCCAGATTGGCAGGGCTCCTGGTATCTGAGACAAAGTTTGGTAAAACAGTTTTGACAGCTAGGTCAGGATACATGTTTGAAGGTTAAATAGTCGGGTGAGCCTGTTTGGCTTTGACTTGCTCCCCTAGGATGCAAATGCTGGAATAACAGGCTTCCTGGCATCTGAGACAAGTTTCGGTAAAGCAATTTTGACTTTCAGGTGAGGCTGTATGTTTTAGGATGTAATAGTCGGATGAGCTTGTTTGGCTTTGACTTGCTCCCCTAGGCTCCACATGCCAGATTGGCGGGGCTCCAGGAATCTAAGACAAGGTTTGGTAAAACAGTTTTGACAGCTAGGCAAGACTGTATGTTTTAAGATTAAAGAGTCGGGTAAGCCAGTTTGGCTTTGACTTGCGCCCCTAGGATGCAAATGCTGGATAAACAGGGTTCCTGGTATGTGAGACAAGTTTGGTAAGGTAATTTTGAGTTACAGGTGAGGCTGAATGTGTTAAGACTTAATAGTCGGGTGAGACTATTTTGCTTTGACTTGGTCCCCTAGGCTGCAAATGCTAGATTAACAGGGCTCCTGGAATCTAAAAAAAGTTTTAGTAAAACAGTTTTGACAGCTAGGTAAGGCTGTATGTTTTAAGATTAAATAGTCGGGTGAGACTATTTGGCTTTGACTTGCGCCCCCAGGATGCAAATGCTAGATTATTTGGGATCCTTTTATCTGAGACAAGTTTCGGTAAAGCAATTTTGACTTCCAGGTGAGGCTGTATGTTTTAGGATTAAATAGTCGGATGAGCCTGTTTGGCTTTGACTTGCGCCCCTAGGCTCCACATGCCAGATAGGCGGGGCTCCTGGAATCTAAGACAAGGTTTGGTAAAACAGTTTTGACAGCTAGGCAAGACTGTATGTTTTAAGATTAAGAAGTCGGTTGAGCATGTTTGGCTTTGACTTGCGCCCCTAGGCGGCACATGCCAGATTGGCGGGGCAGCTGGAATCTGATAGATGTTTTGGTAAAGCAGTTTTGGCAACCAGATGGGACTGTGTGTTTTCAGATTGGATAATAAGGTCCGACTAATTGGCTTTGACTTGTTCCCCTAGGCTGCAAATGCCAGATTGGCCGGGTTTTGGTAGAGCAGTTTCGGCAGCCAGATGGGGTTGTATGTTTAGTATTAAATAGTCGGGTGAGCCTGTTTTGCTTTGACCTGCTCCCCTAGGCTGCAGATGCCAGATAGGCGGGGCTCCTGGAATCTAAGACAAGGTTTGGTAAAACAGTTTTGACAGCTAGGCAAGACTGTATGTTTTAAGATTAAGAAGTCGGTTGAGCATGTTTGGCTTTGACTTGCGCCCCTAGGCGGCACATGCCAGATTGGCGGGGCTCCTGGAATCTGATAGATATTTTGGTAAAGCAGTTTTGGCAACCAGATGGGACTGTGTGTTTTCAGATTGGATAATGAGGTCCGACTAATTGGCTTTGACTTGTTCCCCTAGGCTGCAAATACCAGATTGGCCGGGTTTTGGTAGAGCAGTTTCGGCGGCCAGATGGGGCTGTATGTTTAGTATTAAATAGTCGGGTGAGCCTGTTTTGCTTTGACCTGCTCCCCTAGGCTGCACATGCCAGATTGGCAGGGCTTCTGGTATCTGAGACAAGTTTTGGTAAAACTGTTTTGACAGCTAGGCAAGACTGTATGTTTTAAGATTAAAGAGTCGGGTAAGCCAGTTTGGCTTTGACTTGCGCCCCTAGGATGCAAATGCTGGATTAAAAGGGTTCCTGGTATCTGAGACAAGTTTTGGTAAGGCAATTTTGAGTTCCAGGTGAGGCTGAATGTGTTAAGACTTAATAGTCGGGTGAGACTATTTTGCTTTGACTTGGTCCCCTAGGCTGCAAATGCTAGATTAACAGGGCTCCTGGAATCTAAAAAAAGTTTTAGTAAAACAGTTTTGACAGCTAGGTAACGCTGTATGTTTTAAGATTAAATAGTCGGGTGAGCCTGTTTAGCTTTGACTTGCGCCCCCAAGATGCAAATACTGGATTAACAGGTTTCCTGGTATCTGAGACAAGTTTTTTTAAATAAGTTTTGGCGGCCAGATGGGGCTGTATGTTTTAAGATTTAATAGTCGGGTGAGGCTATTTGGCTTTGACGTGCTCCCTTACGCTGCAAATGCTAGATTAACAGGGCTCCTGGTATCAATGACAAGTTTTGATAAAGCAGCTTTGGCAGCCAGATGGGGCTGTTTGTTTTAAGATTAAATTGTAGAGTGAGCCTGTTTGGCTTTGAACTTCTCCCCTAGGCTGCACACGCAAGATTGTCAGGGCTCCTGGTAACTGAGACAAGGTTTGGTAAAACAGTTTTGACAGCTAGGCAAGACTGTATATATTCAGATTAAATAGTCGGGTAAGCCTGTTTGCCTTTGTCTTGCGCCCCTAGGATGCAAATGCTGGATTAACAGGGTTCCTGGTATCTGAGACAAGTTTTGGTAAGGCAATTTTGAGTTCTATTTGAGGCTGAATGTGTTAAGACTTAATAGGCAGGTGAGACTATTTTGCTTTGACCTGCTCCCCTAGGCTGCACACGCCAGATTGGCAGGGCTCCTGGTATCTGAGACAAGGTTTGGTAAAACAGTTTTGACAGCTAGGTCAGGATACATGTTTGAAGGTTAAATAGTCGGGTGAGCCTGTTTGGCTTTGACTTGCTCCCCTAGGATGCAAATGCTGGAATAGCAGGCTTCCTGGCATCTGAGACAAGTTTCGGTAAAGCAATTTTGACTTTCAGGTGAGGCTGTATGTTTTAGGATGTAATAGTCGGATGAGCTTGTTTGGCTTTGACTTGCTCCCCTAGGCTACACATGCCAGATTGGCGGGGCTCCAGGAATCTAAGACAAGGTTTGGTAAAACAGTTTTGACAGCTAGGTAAGGCTGAATGTTTTAAGATTAAATAGTCGGGTGAGCCTGTTTAACTTTGAATTGAGCCCCCAGGATGCAAATACTGGATTTACAGGGTTCCTGGTATGTGAGACAAGTTTTGGTAAGGTAATTTTGAGTTACAGGTGAGGCTGAATGTGTTAAGACTTAATAGTCGGGTGAGACTATTTTGCTTTGACTTGGTCCCCTAGGCTCCAAATGCTAGATTAACAGGGCTCCTGGAATCTAAAAAAAGTTTTAGTAAAACAGTTTTGACAGCTAGGTAAGGCTGTATGTTTTAAGATTAAATAGTCGGGTGAGCCTGTTTAGCTTTGACTTGCGCCCCCAGGATGCAAATCCTAGATTATCTGGGATCCTTGTATCTGAGACAAGTTTCGGTAAAGCATATTTGACTTCCAGGTGAGGCTGTATGTTTTAGGATTAAATAGTCGGATGAGCCTGATTGGCTTTGACTTGCTCCCCTAGGCTCCACATGCCAGATAGGCGGGGCTCCTGGAATCTAAGACAAGGTTTGGTAAAACAGTTTTGACAGCTAGGCAAGACTGTATGTTTTAAGATTAAAGAGTCGGGTAAGCCAGTTTGGCTTTGACTTGCGCCCCTAGGATGCAAATGCTGGATTAACAGGGTTCCTGGTATCTGAAACAAGTTTTGGTAAGGCAATTTTGAGTACCAGGTGAGGCTGAATGTGTTAAGACTTAATAGTCGGGTGAGACTATTTTGCTTTGACTTGGTCCCCTAGGCTGCAAATGCTAGATTAACAGGGCTCCTGGAATCTAAAAAAAGGTTTAGTAAAACAGTTTTGACAGCTAGGTAAGGCTGTATGTTTTAAGATTAAATAGTCGGGTGAGCCTGTTTAGCTTTGACTTGCGCCCCCAAAATGCAAATACTGGATTAACAGGTTTCCTGGTATCTGAGACAAGTTTTGGTAAATCAGTTTTGGCGGCCAGATGGGGCTGTATGTTTTAGGATTAAATAGTCGGATGAGCCTGTTTGGCTTTGACTTGCTCCCCTAGGCTCCACATGCCAGATAGGCGGGGCTCCTAAAATCTAAGACAAGGTTTGGTAAAACAGTTTTGACAGCTAGGCAAGACTGTATGTTTTAAGATTAAAAAGTCGGTTGAGCATGTTTGGCTTTGACTTGCGCCCCTAGGCGGCACATGCCAGATTGGCGGGGCTCCTGGAGTCTGATAGATGTTTTGGTAAAGCAGTTTTGGCAACCAGATGGGACTGTGTGTTTTCAGATTGGATAATGAGGTCCGACTAATTGGCTTTGACTTGTTCCCCTAGGCTGCAAATGCCAGATTGGCCGGGTTTTGGTAGAGCAGTTTCGGCGGCCAGATGGGGCTGTATGTTTAGTATTAAATAGTCGGGTGAGCCTGTTCTGCTTTGACCTGCTCCCCTAGGCTGCACATGAAAAATTGGCAGGGCTCCTGGTATCTGAGACAACTTTTTTGTAAAACTGTTTTGACAGCTAGGCAAGACTGTATGTTTTAAGATTAAAGAGTCGGGTAAGCCAGTTTGGCTTTGACTTGCGCCCCTAGGATGCAAATGCTGTATTAACAGGGTTCCTGGTATGTGAGACAAGTTTTGGTAAGGTAATTTTGAGTTACAGGTGAGGCTGAATGTGTTAAGACTTAATAGTCGGGTGAGACTATTTTGCTTTGACTTGGTCCCCTAGGCTGCAAATGCTAGATTAACAGGGCTCCTGGAATCTAAAAAAAGTTTTAGTAAAACAGTTTTGACAGCTAGGTAAGGCTGTATGTTTTAAGATTAAATAGTCGGGTGAGACTATTTGGCTTTGACTTGCGCCCCCAGGATGCAAATGCTAGATTATTTGGGATCCTTGTATCTGAGACAAGTTTCGGTAAAGCAATTTTGACTTCCAGGTGAGGCTGTATGTTTAAGGATTAAATAGTCGGATGAGCCTGTTTGGCTTTGACTTGCTCCCCTAGGCTCCACATGCCAGATAGGCGGGGCTCCTGGAATCTAAGACAAGGTTTGGTAAAACAGTTTTGACAGCTAGGCAAGACTGTATGTTTTAAGATTAAGAAGTCGGTTGAGCATGTTTGGCTTTGAATTGCGCCCCTAGGCGGCACATGCCAGATTGGCGGGGCTCCTGGAATCTGATATATGTTTTGGTAAAGCAGTTTTGGCAACCAGATGGGACTGTGTGTTTTCAGATTGGATAATAAGGTCCGACTAATTGGCTTTGACTTGTTCCCCTAGGCTGCAAATGCCAGATTGGCCGGGTTTTGGTAGAGCAGTTTCGGCGGCCAGATGGGGCTGTATGTTTAGTATTAAATAGTCGGGTGAGCCTGTTTTGCTTTGACCTGCTCCCCTAGGCTGCACATGCCAGATTGGCAGGGCTAGTGGTATCTGAGACAAGTTTTGGTAAAACTGTTTTGACAGCTAGGCAAGACTGTATGTTTTAAGATTAAAGAGTCGGGTAAGCCAGTTTGGCTTTGACTTGCGCCCCTAGAATGCAAATGCTGGATTAACAGGGTTCCTGGTATGTGAGACAAGTTTTGGAAAGGTAATTTTGACTTATAGGTGAGGCTGAATGTGTTAAGACTTAATAGTCGGGTGAGACTATTTTGCTTTGACTTGGTCCCCTAGGCTGCACATGCTAGATTAACAGGGCTCCTGGAATCTACAAAAAGTTTTAGTAAAACAGTTTTGACAGCTAGGTAAGGCTGTATGTTTTAAGATTAAATAGTCGGGTGAGACTATTTGGCTTTGACTTGCGCCCCCAGGATGCAAATGCTAGATTATTTGGGATCCTTGTATCTGAGACAAGTTTCGGTAAAGCAATTTTGACTTCCAGGTGAGGCTGTATGTTTTAGGATTAAATAGTCGGATGAGCCTGTTTGGCTTTGACTTGCTCCCCTAGGCTCCACATGCCAGATAAGCGGGGCTCCTGGAATCTAAGACAAGGTTTGGTAAAACAGTTTTGACAGCTAGGCAAGACTGTATGTTTTAAGATTAAGAAGTCGGTTGAGCATGTTTGGCTTTGACTTGCGCCCCTAGGCGGCACATGCCAGATTGGCGGGACTCCTGGAATCTGATAGATGTTTTGGTAAAGCAGTTTTGGCAACCAGATGGGACTGTGTGTTTTCAGATTGGATAATGAGGTCCGACTAATTGGCTTTGACTTGTTCCCCTAGGCTGCAAATGCCAGATTGGCCGGGTTTTGGTAGAGCAGTTTCGGCGGCCAGATGGGGCTGTATGTTTAGTATTAAATAGTCGGGTGAGCCTGTTTTGCTTTGACCTGCTCCCCTAGGCTGCACATGCCAGATTGGCAGGGCTCCTGGTATCTGAGACAAGTTTTGGTAAAACTGTTTTGACAGCTAGGCAAGACTGTATGTTTTAAGATTAAAGAGTCGGGTAAGCCAGTTTGGCTTTGACTTGCGCCCCTAGGATGCAAATGCTGGATTAACAGGGTTCCTGGTATCTGAGACAAGTTTTGGTAAGGCAATTTTGAGTTCCAGATGAGGCTGAATGTGTTAAGACTTAATAGTTGGGTGAGACTATTTTGCTTTGACTTGGTCCCCTAGGCTGCAAATGCTAGATTAACAGGGCTCCTGGAACCTAAAAAAAGTTTTAGTAAAACAGTTTTGACAGCTAGGTAAGGATGTATGTTTTAAGATTAAATAGTCGGGTGAGACTATTTAGCGTTGACTTGCGCCCCTAGGATGCAAATGCTAGATTATTTGGGATCCTTGTATCTGAGACAAGTTTCGGTAAAGCAATTTTGACTTCCAGGTGAGGCTGTATGTTTAGTATTAAATAGTCGGGTGAGCCTGTTTTGCTTTGACCTGCTCCCCTAGGCTGCACATGCCAGATTGGCAGGGCTAGTGGTATCTGAGACAAGTTTTGGTAAAACTGTTTTGACAGCTAGGCAAGACTGTATGTTTTAAGATTAAAGAGTCGGGTAAGCCAGTTTGGCTTTGACTTGCGCCCCTAGGATGCAAATGCTGGATTAACAGGGTTCCTGGTATGTGAGACAAGTTTTGGTAAGGTAATTTTGACTTACAGGTGAGGCTGAATGTGTTAAGACTTAATAGTCGGGTGAGACTATTTTGCTTTGACTTGGTCCCCTAGGCTGCACATGCTAGATTAACAGGGCTCCTGGAATCTACAAAAAGTTTTAGTAAAACAGTTTTGACAGCTAGGTAAGGCTGTATGTTTTAAGATTAAATAGTCGGGTGAGACTATTTGGCTTTGACTTGCGCCCCCAGGATGCAAATGCTAGATTATTTGGGATCCTTGTATCTGAGACAAGTTTCGGTAAAGCAATTTTGACTTCCAGGTGAGGCTGTATGTTTTAGGATTAAATAGTCGGATGAGCCTGTTTGGCTTTGACTTGCTCCCCTAGGCTCCACATGCCAGATAAGCGGGGCTCCTGGAATCTAAGACAAGGTTTGGTAAAACAGTTTTGACAGCTAGGCAAGACTGTATGTTTTAAGATTAAGAAGTCGGTTGAGCATGTTTGGCTTTGACTTGCGCCCCTAGGCGGCACATGCCAGATTGGCGGGACTCCTGGAATCTGATAGATGTTTTGGTAAAGCAGTTTTGGCAACCAGATGGGACTGTGTGTTTTCAGATTGGATAATAAGGTCCGACTAATTGGCTTTGACTTGTTCCCCTAGGCTGCAAATGCCAGATTGGCCGGGTTTTGGTAGAGCAGTTTCGGCGGCCAGATGGGGCTGTATGTTTAGTATTAAATAGTCGGGTGAGCCTGTTTTGCTTTGACCTGCTCCCCTAGGCTGCGCATGCCAGATTGGCAGGGCTCCTGGTATCTGAGACAAGTTTTGGTAAAACTGTTTTGACAGCTAGGCAAGACTGTATGTTTTAAGATTAAAGAGTCGGGTAAGCCAGTTTGGCTTTGACTTGCGCCCCTAGGATGCAAATGCTGGATTAACAGGGTTCCTGGTATCTGAGACAAGTTTTGGTAAGGCAATTTTGAGTTCCAGATGAGGCTGAATGTGTTAAGACTTAATAGTTGGGTGAGACTATTTTGCTTTGACTTGGTCCCCTAGGCTGCAAATGCTAGATTAACAGGGCTCCTGGAATCTAAAAAAAGTTTTAGTAAAACAGTTTTGACAGCTAGGTAAGGATGTATGTTTTAAGATTAAATAGTCGGGTGAGACTATTTGGCTTTGACTTGCGCCCCCAGGATGCAAATGCTAGATTATCTGGGATCCTTGTATCTGAGACAAGTTTCGGTAAAGCAATTTTGACTTCCAGGTGAGGCTGTATGTTTTAGGATTAAATAGTCGGATGAGCCTGTTTGGCTTTGACTTGCTCCCCTAGGCTCCACATGCCAGATAGGCGGGGCTCCTGGAATCTAAGACAAGGTTTGGTAAAACAGTTTTGACAGCTAAGCAAGACTGTATGTTTTAAGATTAAGAAGTCGGTTGAGCATGTTTGGCTTTGACTTGCTCCCCTAGGCGGCACATGCCAGATTGGCGGGGCTCCTGGAATCTGATAGATGTTTTGGTAAAGCAGTTTTGGCAACCAGATGGGACTGTGTGTTTTCAGATTGGATAATGAGGTCCGACTAATTGGCTTTGACTTGTTCCCCTAGGCTGCAAATGCCAGATAGGCCGGGTTTTGGTAGAGCAGTTTCGGCGGCCAGATGGGGCTGTATGTTAAGTATTAAATAGTCGGGTGAGCCTGTTTTGCTTTGACCTGCTCCCCTAGGCTGCACATGCCAGATTGGCAGGGCTCCTGGTATCTGAGACAAGTTTTGGTAAAACTGTTTTGACAGCTAGGCAAGACTGTATGTTTTAAGATTAAAGAGTCGGGTAAGCCAGTTTGGCTTTGACTTGCGCCCCTAGGATGCAAATGCTGGATTAACAGGGTTCCTGGTATCTGAGACAAGTTTTGGTAAGGCAATTTTGAGTTCCAGGTGAGGCTGAATGTGTAAAGACTTAATAGTCGGGTGAGACTATTTTGCTTTGACTTGGTACCCTAGGCTGCAAATGCTAGATTAACAGGGCTCCTGGAATCTAAAAAAGTTTTAGTAAAACAGTTTTGACAGCTAGGTAAGGCTGTATGTTTTAAGATTAGGAAGTCGGTTGAGCATGTTTGGCTTTGACTTGCGCCCCCAAAATGCAAATACTGGATTAACAGGTTTCCTGGTATCTGAGACAAGTTTTGGTAAATCAGTTTTGGCGGCCAGATGGGGCTGTATGTTTTAGGATTAAATAGTCGGATGAGCCTGTTTGGCTTTGACTTGCTCCCCTAGGCTCCACATGCCAGATAGGCGGGGCTCCTGGAATCTAAGACAAGGTTTGGTAAAACTGTTTTGACAGCTAGGCAAGACTGTATGTTTTAAGATTAAAGAGTCGGGTAAGCCAGTTTGGCTTTGACTTGCGCCCCTAGGATGCAAATGCTGGATGAACAGGGTTCCTGGTATCTGAGACAAGTTTTGGTAAGGCAATTTTGAGTTCCAGGTGAGGCTGAATGTGTTAAGACTTAATAGTCGGGTGAGACTATTTTGCTTTGACTTGGTACCCTAGGCTGCAAATGCTAGATTAACAGGGCTCCTAGAATCTAAAAAAAGTTTTAGTAAAATAGTTTTGACAGCTAGGTAAGGCTGTATGTTTTAAGATTAAATAGTTGGGTGAGCCTGTTTAGCTTTGACTTGCGCCCCCAAGATGCAAATACTGGATTAACAGCTTTCCTGGTACCTGAGACAAGTTTTGGTAAATCAGTTTTGGCGGCCAGATGGGGCTGTTTGTTTTAAGATTTAATAGTCGGGCGAGGCTATTTGGCTTTGACTTGCTCCCTTACGCTGCAAATGCTAGATTAACAGGGCTCCTGGTATCCATGACAAGTTTTGATAAAGCAGCTTTGGCAGCCAGATGGGGCTGTTTGTTTTAAGATTAAATAGTAGAGTGAGCCTGTTTGGCTTTGAACTTCTCCCCTAGGCTGCACACGCAAGATTGTCAGGGCTCCTGGTAACTGAGACAAGGTTTGGTAAAACAGTTTTGACAGCTAGGCAAGACTGTATATTTTCAGATTAAATAGTCGGGTAAGCCTGTTTGCCTTTGTCTTGCGCCCCTAGGATGCAAATACTGGATTAATAAGGTTCCTGGTATCTGAGGCAAGTTTTGGTAAGGCAATTTTGAGTTACAGGTGAGGCTGAATGTGTTAAGACTTAATAGTCGGGTGAGACTATTTGGCTTTGACTTGGTCCCCTAGGCTGCAGATGCTAGATTAACAGGGCTCCTGGAATCTAAAAAAAGTTTTTAGTAAAACAGTTTTGACAGCTAGGTAAGGCTGTATGTTTTAAGACTTAATAGTAGGGTAAGTCTATTTGGCTTTGACTTGCTCCCCCAGGCTACAAATGCTAGAATAACAGGGCTCCTGGAATCTAAAAAAAGTTTTAGTAAAACAGTTTTGACAGCTAGGTAAGGCTGTATGTTTTAAGATTAAATAGTCGGGTAAGCCTGTTTGGCTTTGACTTGCGCCCCTATGATGCAATTGCTGGATTGGTTCCTGGTATCTGAGACAAGTTTTGGTAAGGCAATTTTGAGTTCCAGGTGAGGCTGAATGTGTTAAGACTTAATAGTCGGGTGAGACTAATTTGCTTTGACTTGCTCCCTTACGCTGCAAATGCTAGATTAACAGGGCTCCTGGTATCCATGACAAGTTTTGATAAAGCAGCTTTGGCAGCCAGATGGGGCTGTTTGTTTTAAGATTAAATAGTAGAGTGAGCCTGTTTGGCTTTGAACTTCTCCCCTAGGCTGCACACGCAAGATTGTCAGGGCTCCTGGTAACTGAGACAAGGTTTGGTAAAACAGTTTTGACAGCTAGGCAAGACTGTATATTTTCAGATTAAATAGTCGGGTAAGCCTGTTTGCCTTTGTCTTGCGCCCCTAGGATGCAAATACTGGATTAATAAGGTTCCTGGTATCTGAGGCAAGTTTTGGTAAGGCAATTTGGAGTTACAGGTGAGGCTGAATGTGTTAAGACTTAATAGTCGGGTGAGACTATTTGGCTTTGACTTGGTCCCCTAGGCTGCAGATGCTAGATTAACAGGGCTCCTGGAATCTAAAAAAAGTTTTTAGTAAAACAGTTTTGACAGCTAGGTAAGGCTGTATGTTTTAAGACTTAATAGTAGGGTAAGTCTATTTGGCTTTGACTTGCTCCCCCAGGCTACAAATGCTAGAATAACAGGGCTCCTGGAATCTAAAAAAAGTTTTAGTAAAACAGTTTTGACAGCTAGGTAAGGCTGTGTGTTTTAAGATTAAATAGTCGGGTGAGCCTGTTTGGCTTTGACTTGCGCCCCTATGATGCAATTGCTGGATTGGTTCCTGGTATCTGAGACAAGTTTTGGTAAGGCAATTTTGAGTTCCAGGTGAGGCTGAATGTGTTAAGACTTAATAGTCGGGTGAGACTAATTTGCTTTGACTTGCTCCCCTAGGCGGCACATGCCAGATTGGCGGGGCTCTGGAATCTAAGACAAGGTTTGGTAAAACAGTTTTGACAGCTGGGCAAGACCGTATGTTTTAAGATTAAAGAGTCGGGTGAGCCTGTTTGGCTTTGGATTGCGCCCCTAGGATGCAAATGCTGGATTAACAGGGTTCCTGGTATCTGAGACAAGTTTTGGTAAATCAGTTTTGGCGGCCAGATGGGGCTATATGTTTAAAGATTTTATAGTCGGGTGAGCTTGTTTGGATTTGACTTCCGCCCCTAGGATGCAAATCCTGGATTAAGAGGGTTCCTGGTATCTGAGACAAGTTTAGGTAAGGCAATTTTGAGTTCCAGGTACGGCTGAATGTTTTAAGACTTAGTAGTCGGGTGAGGCTATTTGTCTTTGACTTGCTCCTCTACGCTGCAAATGCGAGATAAATAGGCCTCCTGGTATCCATGACAAGTTTTGATAAAGCAGCTTTTGCAGCCAGATGGGGCTGTTTGTTTTAAGATTAAATTGTAGGATGAGCCTGTTTGGCTTTGAACTTCTCCCCTAGGCTGCACACGCCAGATTGGCAGGGCTCCTGGTAAACTCTCAGTTTGAGAGCTAGGCAAGACTGTATGTTTTAAGATTAAAGATTCGGGTGAGCCCAGGGTTCCTGGTATCTGAGACAAGTTTTGTTAAAGCAGTTTTGGCGGCCAGATGGGGCTGTATGTTTTAAGATTTAATAGTCGGGTGAGGCTATTTGGCTTTGACTTGCTCCCATACGCTGCAAATGCTATATTAACAGGGCTCCTGGTATCCATGACAAGTTTTTATAGCCAGATAAGGCTGTTTGTTTTAAGATTAAATTGATTAACAGGGATCCTTGTATCTGAGACAAGCTTCGGTAGAGCAATTTTGACTTCCAGTTGAGGCTGTATGTTTTAGGATTAAATAGTCGGATGAGCCTGTTTGGCTTTGACTTGCGCCCCTAGGATGCAAATGCTAGATTATCAGGGATCCTTGTATCTGAGGCAAGTTTCGGTAAAGCAGTTTTTACTTCCAGGTGAGGCTGTATGTTTTAGGATTAAATAGTCGGATGAGCCTGTTTGGCTTTGAATTTCTCCCCTAGGCTCCACATGCCAGATTGGCGGGGCTCCTGGAATCTAAGACAAGGTTTGGTAAAACAGTTTTGAGAGCTAGGCAAGACTGTATGTTTTCAGATTAAAGAGTCAGGTGAGCCAGTTTGGCTTTGACTTGCGCCCCTAGGATGCAAATGCTGGATTAATAAGGTTCCTGGTATCTGAGGCAAGTGTTGGTAAGGCAATTTTGAGTTCCAGGTGAGACTGAATGTGTTAAGAGTTAATAGTCGGGTGAGTCTATTTTGCTTTGACTTGCTCCCCTAGGCTGCAAATGCTAGATTACCAGGGCTCCTGGTATCTAAGACATGTTTTGGTAAGCCAGTTCTGGCAGCCATATGGGGCTGTGTGTTTTTAGATTAAATTGATTAACAGGGATCCTTGTATCTGAGACAAGTTTCGGTAAAGCAATTTTGACTTCCAGGTGAGGCTGTATGTTTTTGGATTAAATAGTCGGATGATCCTGTTTGGCTTTGACTTGCGCCCCTAGGATGCAAATGCTGGATTAACAGGGTTCCTGGTGTCTGAGACAAGCTTTGGTAAGGAAATTTTGACTTCCAGGTGAGGCTGAATATTTTAAGACTTAATAGTCGGGTGAGACTAATTTGCTTTGACTTGCTCCCCTAGGCTGCAAATGATAGATTAACAGGGCTCCTGGAATCTAAAAAAGTTTTAGTAAAACAGTTGTGACAGCTAGGTAAGGCTGTATGTTTTAAGATTAAATAGTCGGGTGAGCCTGTTTGGCTTTGTCTTGCGCCCCGAGGATGCAAATACTGGATTAACAGGTTTCCTGGTATCTGAGACAAGTTTTAGTAAATCAGTTTTGGCGGCCAGATGGGGCTGTATGTTTTAAGATTTAATAGTCGGGTGAGGCTATTTGGCTTTGACTTGCTCCTCTACGCTGCAAATGCTAGATTAATAGGCCTCCTGGTATCCATGATAAGTTTTGATAAAGCAGCTTTTGCAGCCAGATGGGAATGTTTGTTTTAAGATTAAATTGCATGATGAGCCTGTTTATCTTTGAACTTCTCCCCTAGGCTGCACACGCCAGATTGGCAGGGCTCCTGGTAACTGAGACAAGGTTTGGTAAAACAGTTTTGACAGCTAGGTAAGGCTGTATGTCTTAAGATTAAATAGTCAAGTGAGTGTGTTTGGCTTTGACTTGCGCCCCTAGGATGCAAATGCTGGAAGAACAGGGTTCCTGGTATCTGAGACAAGTTTTGGTAAATCAGTTTTGGCGGCCAGATGGGGCTATATGTTTAAAAATTTTATAGTCGGGTGAGCTTGTTTGGATTTGACTTCCGCCCCTAGGATGCAAATCCTGGATTAAGAGGGTTCCTGGTATCTGAGACAAGTTTTGGTAAGGCAAATTTGAGTTTCAGGTGAAGCTGAATGTGCTAAGACTTAATAGGCAGGTGAGACTATTTTGCTTTGACCTGCTCCCCTAGGCTGCAAATGCTAGATTAACAGGGCTTCTGGAATCTAAAAAAAAGTTTTAATAAAACAGTTTTGACAGCTAGGTAAGGCTGTATGTTTTAAGATTAAATAGTTGGCTGAGCCTGTTTGGCTTTGTCTTGCGCCCCTAGGATGCAAATGCTGGATTAACAGGGTTCCTGGTATCTGAGACAAAATTTGGTAAGGCAATTTTGAGTTCCAGGTGAAGCTGAATGTGTTAAGACTTAATAGTCGGGTGAGACTATTTTGCTTTGACCTGCTCCCCTAGGCTGCAAATGCTAGATTAACAGGGCTCCTGGTATCTAAGACAAGTTTTGGTAAAGCAGTTTTGGCAGCAAGATGGGGCTGTATGTTTTAACATTAAATTGTCGGGTGATCCTGTTTGGCTTTGAACTGCGCCCCTAGGATGCAAATGCTGGATTAACAGGGTTCCTGGTATCTGACACAAGTTTTGGTAAAGCAGTTATGGCGGCCAAATAGGGTTGTATGTTTTAAGATTAAATAGTCGGGTGAGACTATTTGGCTTTGACTTGCTACCCTAGGCTGCAAATGCTAGATTAACAGAGATCCTTGTATCTGAGACAAGTTTTGGTAAAGCAGTTTTGGCAGCCAGATGGGGCTATTTGTTTTAAGATTAAATTGTCGCTTGAAGGTAAAATAGTCGGGTGAGCCCATTTGGCTTTGACTTGCTCCTCTAGGCTCCACATGCGAGATTGGCGGGGCTCCTGGAATCTTAGACAAGGTTTGCAAATGCTGGAATAACAAGGTTCCTGGCATCTGAGACAAGTTTCGGTAAAGCATTTCTGACTTGCAGGTTTTGCTGTATGTCTTAAGACTTATTAGTCGGTAAAGCAATTTTGACTTCCAGGTGAGGCTGTATGTTTTAGGATTAAATAGTCGGATGAGCCTATTTGGCTTTGACTTGCTCCTCTAGGCTCCACATGCGAGATTGGCGGGGCTCCTGGACTCTTAGCCAAGGTTTGCAAATGCTGGATTAACAGGGTTCCTAGTATCTGAGACAAGTTTTGTTCAAGCAGTTTTGGCGGCCAGATGGGGTTATATGTTTTAAGATTTAATAGTCGGGTGAGGCTATTTGGCTTTGACTTGCTCCCCTACGCTGCAAATGCCAGATTAACAGGGCTCCTGGTATCTAAGACAAGTTTTGGTAAAGCAGTTTTGGCAGCCAGATGGGGCTATTTGTTTTAAGATTAAATTGTCGTTTGAAGGTAAAATAGTCGGGTGAGCCCATTTGGCTTTGACTTGCTCCTCTAGGCTCCACATGCGAGATTGGCGGGGCTCCTGGAATCTTAGACAAGGTTTGCAAATGCTGGAATAACAAGGTTCCTGGCATCTGAGACAAGTTTCGGTAAAGCAATTTTGACTTGCA
This sequence comes from Drosophila kanekoi, assembly GCA_037075305.1. Taxonomy (NCBI): domain Eukaryota; kingdom Metazoa; phylum Arthropoda; class Insecta; order Diptera; family Drosophilidae; genus Drosophila; species Drosophila kanekoi. The sequence goes on along the minus strand of JBAMCE010000684.1, from coordinate 383,708 downwards.
GGTTAGGCTGTATTTCTTAAGACTTATTAGTCGGTAAAGCAATTTTGACTTCCAGGTGAGGCTTAATGTTTTAGGATTAAATAGTCATATGGGCTCCTGGAATCTGATATATGTTTTGGTGAAGCAGTTTTGGCAACCAGATGGGACTGTGTGTTTTCAGATTGGATAATGAGGTCAGACTAATTGGCTTTGACTTGATCCCCTAGGCTGCAAATGCCAGATTGGCAGGGTTTTGATAGAGCAGTTTTGGAGGCCAGATGGGGCTGTATGTTTCAGTATTAAATAGTCGGGTGAGCCTGTTTTGGTTTTGCCTGCTCCCCTAGGATGCACATGCCAGATTGGCAGGGCTCCTGTTATCTGAGACAAGTTTTGGTAAAGCAGTTTTGGCGGCCACATGGGGTTGTATGTTTTAAGATTTAATAGTCGGGTGAGACTAGGCTGCAAATGCAAGATTATCAGGGATCCTTGTATCTGAGACAAGTTTCGGTAAAGCAGTTTCGACTTCCAGGTGAGGCTGTATGTTTTGGGATTAAAAAGTCGGATGAGCCTGTTTGGCTTTGAACTTCTCCCCTGGGCTCCACATGCCAGATTGGCGGGGCTCCTGGAATCTAAGACAAGGTTTGGTAAAACAGTTTTGAGAGCTAGGCAAGACTGTATGTTTTAAGATTAAAGAGTCAGGTGAGCCTGTTTGGCTTTGACTTTCGCCCGTAGGATGCAAATGCTGGATTAATAAGGTTCCTGGTATCTGAGACAAGTTTTGGTAAGGCAATTTTGTGTTCCAGGTGAGGCTGAATGTGTTAAGACTTAATAGTCGGGTGAGTCTATTTTGCTTTGACTTGCTCCCCTAGGCTGCAAATGCTAGATTAACAGGGCTCCTAGAATTTAAAAAAAGTTTTAGTAAAACAGTTTTGACAGCTAGGTAAGGCTGTATTTTTTAAGATTAAATAGTCGGGTGAGCCTGTTTGGCTTCGACTTGCGCCCCTATGATGCAAATGCTGGATTGGTTCCTGGTATCTGAGACAAGTTTTGGTAAGGCAATTTTGAGTTTCAGGTGAGGCTGAATGTGTTAAGACTTAATAGTCGGGTGAGTCTATTTGGCTTTGACTTGCTCCCCTATCTAAGACAAGGTTTGGTAAAACAGTTTTGACAGCTGGGCAACACCGTATGTTTTAAGATTAAAGAGTCGGGTGAGCCTGTTAGGCTTTGTATTGCACCCCTAGGATGCAAATGCTGGATTAACAGGGCTCCTGGTATCCATGACAAGTTTTGATAAAGCAGTTTTGGCAGCCAGATGGGCAATATGTTGTAAGATTTAATAGTTTGGTGAGCCTGTTTGGCTTTGACTTGCGCCCCTAGGATGCAAATGCTGGATTAACAGGGTTCCTGGTATCTGAGACAAGTTTTGGTAAGGCAATTTTGAGTTCCAGGTACGGCTGAATGTTTTAAGACTTAGTAGTCGGGTGAGCCTGTTTGGCTTTGTCTTGCGCCCCTTGGATGCAATTGCTGGATTAACAGGGTTCCTGGTATCTGAGACAAGATTTGGTAATGCAATTTTGAGTTCCAGGTCAGGCTGAATGTTTTAAGACTTAATAGTCGGGTGAGGCTATTTGGCTTTGCCTTGCTCCCCTAAGCGGCACATGCCAAATTGGTGGGGCTCCTGGAATCTAAAAAAAGTTTTGGTAAAACAGTTTTGACAGCTAGGTCAGGCTACATGTATTAAGATTAAATAGTCGGGTGAGCCTGTTAGCCTTTGACTTGCGCCCACAGGATGCAAATACTGGATTAACAGGGTTCCTGGTATCTGAGACAAGTTTTTGTAAGGCAATTTTCAGGTACAGGTGAGGCTGAATGTGTTAAGACTTAATAGTCAGGTGAGACTATTTTGCTTTGACTTGCTCCCCTAGGCTGCAAATGCTAGATTAACAGGGCTCCTGGAATCTAAAAAAAGTTTTGGTAAAACAGTTTTGACAACTAGGTCAGGCTACATGTTTGAAGATTAAATAGTCGGGTGAGCCTGCTTGACTTTGACTTGCGCCCCCAGGATGCACATACTGGATTGTCAGGGCTCCTGGTATCTGAGACAAGTTTTGGTAAGGCAATTTTGAGTTAGAGGTGAGGTTGAATGTGTTAAGACTTAATAGTCAGGTGAGACTATTTTGCTTTGACTTGCTCCCCTAGGCTGCAAATGCTAGATTAACAGGGCTCCTGGTATCTAAGACAAGTTTTGGTAAAGCAGTTTTGGCAGCCAGATGGGGCTGTATGTTTTAAGATTAAATTGTCGGGTGAGCCTGTTTGGCTTTGAACTGCGCCCCTAGGATGCAAATGCTGGATTAACAGGGTTCCTGGTATCTGACACAAGTTTTGGTAAAGCAGTTTGGCGGCCAGATGGGGTTGTATGTTTTAAGATTTAATAGTCGGGTGAGACTATTTGGCTTTGACTTGCTACCCTAGGCTGCAAATGCTAGATTAACAGAGATCCTTGTATCTGAGACAAGTTTCGGTGAAGCAATTTTGACATCCAGGTGGCTTTGGCAGCCAGATGGGGCTGTATGTTTTAAGATTAAATTGTAGGATGAGCCTGTTTGGCTTTGAACTGCGCCCCTAGGATGCAAATGCTGGATTAACAGGGTTCCTGGTATCTGACACAAGTTGTATGTTGTATGTTGTATGTTTTAAGATTTAATAGTCGGGTGTAACTATTTGGCTTTGACATGCTAGCCTAGGCTGCAAATGCTACATTAACAGAGATCCTTGTATCTGAGACAAGTTTCGGTAAAGTAATTTTGACTTCCAGGTGAGGCTGTATGTTTTAAGATTAAATAGTTGGATGAGCCTGTTTGGCTTTGACTTGCTCCTCTAGGCTCCACATGCCAGATTGTCGGGGCTCCTGGCATCTAAGACAAGGCTTGGTAAAACAGTTTTGACAGCTAGGCAAGACTGTATGTTTTAAGATTAAATAGTCGGTTGAACCTGTTTGGCTTTGACCTGCTCCCCTAGGCTGCAAATGCCAGTTTAAAAGGTCTTCTGTTATCTAAGACAAGTTTTGGTAAAGCAGTTTTGGCAGCTAGATGGGGCTGTATGTTTTAAGATTAAATTGTCGGGTGAGCCTGTTTGGCTTTGACTTGCGCCCTCAGGATGCAAATACTGGATTAACAGGGTTCCTGGTATATGAGACAAGTTTTGGTAAAGCAGTTTTGACGGCCAGATGGGGCTGTATGTTTTAAGTTTTAATAGTCGGGTGAGACTTTTTGGCTTTGACTTGCTACCCTAGGCTGCAAATGCTAGATTAACAGAGATCCTTGTATCTGAGACAAGTTTCGGTAAAGCAATTTTGACTTCCAGGTGGCTTTGACAGCTAGATGGGGCAGTATGTTTTAAGATTAAATTGTCGGGTGAGCCTGTTTGGCTTTGAACTGCGCCTCTAGGATGCAAATGCTGGATTAACAGGGTTCCTGGTACCTGACCCAAGTATTGGTAAAGCAGTTTGGCGGCCAGATGGGGTTGTATGTTTTAAGATTTAATAGTCGGTGGAGACTTTTTGACCTGCTCCCCTAGGCTGCAAATGCTAGATTAACAGAGATTGGTGGGGCTCCTGGTAACTGAGACAAGGTTTGGTAAAACAGTTTTGACAGCTAGGCAAGACTGTATGTTTTAAGATTAAATAGTCGGGTGAGCCCAGGGTTCCTGGGATCTGAGACAAGTTTTGTTAAAGCAGTTTTGGCGGCCAGACTACGCTGCAAATGCTAGATTAACAGGGCTCCTGGTATCCATTACAAGATTTGATAAAGCAGCTTTGGCAGCCAGATGGGGCTGTTTGTTTTAAGATTAAATTGTAGGATGAGCCTGTTTGGCTTTGAACTTCTCCCCCGGGCTGCACACGCCAGATTGGCAGGGCTCCTGGTAACTGAGACAAGGTTTGGTAAAACAGTTTTGCCAGCTAGGTTAGACCGTATGTTTTAAGATTAAAGAGTCGGGTGAGCCTGTTTGGCTTTGTCTTGCGCCCCTTGGATGCAAATGCTGGATTAACTGGGTTCCTGGTATCTGAGATAAGTTTTGGTAATGCAATTTTGAGTTCCAGGTCAGGCTGAATGTTTTAAGACTTAATAGTCGGGTGAGGCTATTTGGCTTTGCCTTGCTCCCCTAGGCGGCACATGCCAAATTGGTGGGGCTCCTGGAATCTAAAAAAATTTTTGGTAAAACAGTTTTGACAGCTAGGTCAGGCTACATGTATTAAGATTAAATAGTCGGGTGAGCCTGTTAGCCTTTGACTTGCGCCCACAGGATGCAAATACTGGATTAACAGGGTTCCTGCTATCTGAGACAAGTTTTTGTAAGGCAATTTTCAGGTACAGGTCAGGCTGAATGTGTTAAGACTTAATAGTCGGGTGAGACTATTTTGCTTTGACTTGCTCCCCTATGCTGCAAATGCTAGATTAACAGGGCTCCTGGAATCTAAAAAAAGTTTTGGGAAAACAGATTTGACAACTAGGTCAGGCTACATGTTTGAAGATTAAATAGTCGGGTTAGCCTGTTTGACTTTGACTTGCGCCCCCAGGATGCAAATACTGGATTAACAGAGTTTCTGGTATCTGAGACAAGTTTTGGTAAGGCAATTTTGAGTTAGAGGTGAGGCTGAATGTGTTAAGACTTAATAGTCAGGTGAGACTATTTTGCTTTGACTTGCTCCCCTAGGCTGCAAATGCTAGATTAACAGGGCTTCTGGAATCTAAAAAAAGTTTTGGTAAAACAGTTTTGACAACTAGGTCAGGCTACATGTTTGAAGATTAAAGAGTCGGGTGAGCCTGTTTGGCTGTGACTTGCGCCCCTAGGATGCAAATGCTGGATTAACAGGGTTCTTGGTGTCTGAGACAAGCTTTGGTAAGGCAATTTTGACTTCCAGGTGAGGCTGTATGTTTTAGGATTAAATAGTCGGATTAGCCTGTTTGGCTTTGACTTGCGCCCCTAGGATGCAAATGCTGGATTAACAGGGTTCTTGGTGTCTGAGACAAGCTTTGGTAAGGTAATTTTGCCTTCCAGGTGAGGCTGAATTTTTTAAGACTTAATAGTCGGGTGAGACTAATTTGGCTTGACTTGCTCCCCTAGGCTGCAAATGCTAGATTAACAGGGCTCCTGGAATCTAAAAAAAGTTTTAGTAAAACAGTTTTGACAGCTAGGTAAGGCTGTATGTTTGAGGATTAAATAGTCGGGTGAGCCTGTTTGGCTTTGTCTTGCGCCCCTAGGATGCAAATGCTGGATTAACAGGGTTCCTGGTATGTGAGACAAGTTTTGGTAAGGCAATTTTGAGTTCCAGGTCAGGCTGAATGTTTTAAGACTTAATAGTCGGGTGAGGCTATTTGGCTTTGAATTGCTCCCCTACGCCGCAAATGCTAGATGAACAGGCATCGTGCTATCCATGACAAGTTTTGATAAAGCAGCTTTTGCAGCCAGATGGGGCTGTTTGTTTTAAGATTAAATTGTAGGATGAGCCTGTTTGGCTTTGAACTGCGCACCTAGGATGCAAATGCTGGATTAACAGTGTTCCTGGTATCTGACACAAGTTTTGGTAAAGCAGTTTGGCGGCCAGTTGGGGTTGTATGTTTTAAGATTTAATAGTCGGGTGAGACTTTTTGGCTTTGACTTGCTACCCTAGGCTGCAAATGCTAGATTAACAGAGATCCTTGTATCTGAGACAAGTTTTGGTAAAGCAATTTTGACTTCCAGGTGGCTTTGACAGCTAGATGGGGCAGTATGTTTTAAGATTAAATTGTCGGGTGAGCCTGTTTGGCTTTGAACTGCGCCTCTAGGATGCAAATGCTGGATTAACAGGGTTCCTGGTATCTGACCCAAGTATTGGTAAAGCAGTTTGGCGGCCAGATGGGGTTGTATGTTTTAAGATTTAATAGTCGGTGGAGACTATTTGTCTTTGACCTGCTCCCCTAGGTTGCAAATGCTAGATTAACAGAGATTGGTGGGGCTCCTGGTAACTGAGACAAGGTTTGGTAAAACAGTTTTGACAGCTAGGCAAGACTATATGTTTTAAGATTAAATAGTCGGGTGAGCCCAGGGTTCCTGGGATCTGAGACAAGTTTTGTTAAAGCAGTTTTGGCGGCCAGATCGGGCTGTATGTTTTACGATTTAATAGTCGGGTGAGGCTATTTGGCTTTGACTTGCTCCCCTACGCTGCAAATGCTAGATTAACAGGGCTCCTGGTATCCATTACAAGTTTTGATAAAGCAGCTTTGGCAGCCATATGGGGCTGTTTGTTTTAAGATTAAATTGTAGGATGAGCCTGTTTGGCTTTGAACTTCTCCCCTAGGCAGCACACGCCAAATTGGCAGGGCTCCTGGTAACTGAGACAAGGTTTGGTAAAAGAGTTTTGACAGCTAGGCAAGACTGTATGTTTTAAGATTAAAGAGTCGGGTGAGCGTGTTAGGCTTTGACTTGCGCCCCTAGGACCTGGTATCTGAGACAAGATTTGGTAATTCAATTTTGAGTTCCAGGTGAGGCTGAATGTGTTAAGACTTAATAGTCGGGTGAGACTATTTTGCTTTGACTTGCTCCCCTATGCTGCAAATGCTAGATTAACAGGGCTCCTGGAATATAAAAAAAGTTTTAGTAAAACAGTTTTGACAGCTAGGTAAGGCTGTATGTTTTAAGATTAAAGAGTCGGGTGAGCCTGTTTGAATTTGACTTGCGCCCCTAGGATGCAGGTGCTGGATTAACAGGGTTCCTGGTATCTGAGACAATTTTTGGTAATGCAATTTTGAGTTCCAGGTCAGGCTGAATGTTTTAGGACTTAATAGTCGGGTGAGGCTATTTGGCTTTGACTTGCTCCCCTAGGCGGCACATGCCAAATTGGTGGGGCTCCTGGAATCTAAAAAAAGTTTTGGTAAAACAGTTTTGACAGCTAGGTCAGGTTACATGTATTAAGATAAAATAGTCGGGTGAGCCTGTTAGCCTTTGACTTGCGACCACAGGATGCAAATACTGGATTAACAGGGTTCCTGGTATCTGAGACAAGTTTTTGTAAGGCAATTTTGAAGTACAGGTGAGGCTGAATGTGTTAAGACTTAATAGTCAGGTGAGACTATTTTGCTTTGACTTGCTCCCCTACGCTGCAAATGCTAGATTAACAGGGCTCTTGGTATCTAAGACAAGATTTGGAAAAGCAGTTTTGGCAGCCAGATGGGGCTGTATGTTTAAAGATTAAATTGTCGGGTGAGCCTGTTTGGCTTTGAACTGCGCCCATAGAATGCAAACGCTGGATTAACAGGGTTCCTGGTATCTGACACAAAGTTTTGGTAAAGCAGTTTGGCGGCCAGTTGGGGTTGTATTTGACTTGCTTTGACTTGCTACCCTAGGCTGCAAATGCTAATTAACAGAGATCCTTGTATCTGAGGCAAGTTTCGGTAAAGCAATTTTGACTTCCAGGTGGCTTTGGCAGCCAGATGGGGCAGTATGTTTTATGATTAAATTGTCGGGTGAGCCTGTTTGGCTTTAAACTGCGCCTCTAGGATGCAAATGCTGGATTAACAGGGTTCCTGGTATCTGACACAAGTTTTGGTAAAGCAGTTTGGCGGCCAGTTGAGGTTGTATGTTTTAAGATTTAATAGTCGGGTGAGACTATTTGGCTTTGACTTGCTACCCTAGGCTGCAAATGCTAGATTAACAGAGATCCTTGTATCTGAGACAAGTTTCGGTGAAGCAATTTTGACATCCAGGTGGCTTTGGCAGCCAGATGGGGCTGTATGTTTTAAGATTAAATTGTAGGATGAGCCTGTTTGGCTTTGAACTGCGCCCCTAGGATGCAAATGCTGGATTAACAGGGTTCCTGGTATCTGACACAAGTTTTGGTAAAGCAGTTTGGCGGCCAGTTGGGGTTGTATGTTTTAAGATTTAATAGTCGGGTGTAACTATTTGGCTTTGAGAGAGACAAGTTTCGGTAAAGTAATTTTGACTTCCAGGTGAGGCTGTATGTTTTAAGATTAAATAGTTGGATGAGCCTGTTTGGTTTTGACTTGCTCCTCTAGGCTCCACATGCCAGATTGTCGGGGCTCCTGGCATCTAAGACAAGGCTTAGTAAAACAGTTTTGACAGCTAGGCAAGACTGTATGTTTTAAGATTAAATAGTCGGTTGAACCTGTTTGGCTTTGACCTGCTCCCCTAGGCTGCAAATGCCGGTTTAAAAGGTCTTCTGGTATCTAAGACAAGTTTCGGTAAAGCAGTTTTGGCAGCCAGATGGGGCTGTTTGCTTTAAGGTTAAATTGTAAATTGTCCTGGTATCTGAGACAAGTTTTGGTAAGGCTATTTTGAGTTACAGGTGAGGCTGAATGTGTTAGGACTTAAAAGTCAGGTGAGACTATTTTGCTTTGACTTGCTCCCCTAGGCTTCAAATGCTAGATTAACAGGGCTCCTGGAATCTAAAAAAAGTTTTGGTAAAACAGTTTTGACAGCTAGTTCAAGCTATATGTTTGAAGATTAAATAGTCGGGTGAGCCTGTTTGACTTTGACTTGCGCACCCAGGATGCAAATACTGGATTAACAATGTTCCTGGTATCTGAGACAAGTTTTGGTAAGGCAATTTTGAGTTACAGGTGACGCTGAATGTGTTTAGACTTAATAGTCAGGTGAGACTATTTTGCTTTGACTTGCTCCCCTAGGCGGCAAATGCTAGATTAACAGGGCTCCAGGTATCTAAGACAAGTTTTGGTAAAGCAGTTTTGGCAGCCAGATGGGGCTGTATGTTTTAAGATTAAATTGTCAGGTGAGCCTCTTTGGCTTTGAACTGCACCCCTAGGATGCAAATGCTGGATTAACAGGGTACCTGGTATCTGACACAAGTTTTGGTAAAGCAGTTTTGGCGGCCAGATGGGGCTGTATGCTTAAAGATTTAATAGTCGGGTGAGGCTATTTGGCTTTGACTTGCTCCCTTACGCTGCAAATGCTATATTAACAGGGCTACTGGTATCCATGACAAGCCTTGATAAAGCAGCTTTGGCAGCCAGATGGGACTGTTTGTTTTAAGATTAAATTGTAAATTGTCCTGGTATCTGAGACAAGTTTTGGTAAGGCAATTTTGAGTTACAGGTGAGGCTGAATGTGTTAAGACTTAAAAGTCAGGTGAGAATATTTGGCTTTGACTTGCTCCCCTAGGCGGCAAATGCTAGATTAACAGGGCTCCTGGAATCTAAAAAAAGTTTTGGTAAAACAGTTTTGACAACTAGGTCAGGCTACATGTTTGAAGATTAAATAGTCGGGTGAGCCTGTTTGACTTTGACTTGCGCCCCCAGGATGCAAATACTGGATTAACGGAGTTTCTGGTATCTGAGACAAGTTTTGGTAAGGCAATTTTGAGTTAGAGGTGAGGCTGAATGTGTTAAGACTTAATAGTCAGGTGAGGCTATTTGGCTTTGCCTTGCTCCCCTAGGCTGCAAATGCTAGATTAACAGGGCTCCTGGTATCTAAAACAAGTTTTGGTAAAGTAGTTTTGGCAGCCAGATGGGGCTGTATGTTTTAAGATTAAATTGTCGGGTGAGCCAGTTTGGCTTTGAACTGCGCCCCTAGGATGCAAATGCTGGATTAACAGAGTTCCTGGTATCTGACACAAGTTTTGGTAAAGCAGTTTGGCGGCCAGATGGGGTTGTTTGTTTTAAGATTTAATAGACGGGTGAGACTATTTGGCCTTGACTTGCTACCCTAGGCTGCAAATGCTAGATTAACAGAGATCCTTGTATCTGAGAAAAGTTTCGGTAAAGCAATTTTGACATCCAGGTGGCTTTGGCAGCCAGATGGGGCTGTATGTTTTAAGATTAAATTGTAGGATGAGCCTGTTTGGCTTTGAACTGCGCCCCTAGGATGCAAGTGGTGGATTAACAGGGTTCCTGGTATCTGACACAAGTTTTATTAAGGCTATTTTGAGTTACAGGTGAGGCTGAATGTGTTAAGACTTAATAGTCAGGTGAGACTATTTTGCTTTGACTTGCTCCCCTAGGCGGCAAATGCTAGATAAACAGGGCTCCAGGTATCTAAGACAAGTTTTGGTAAAGCAGTTTTGGCAGCCAGATGGGGCTGTATGTTTTAAGATTAAATTGTCGGGTGAGCCTCTTTGGCTTTGAAAAGCACCCCTAGGATGCAAATGCTGGATTAACAGGGTACCTGGTATCTGACACAAGTTTTGGTAAAGCAGTTTTGGCGGCCAGATGGCGCTGTATGCTTAAAGATTTAATAGTCGGGTGAGGCTATTTGGCTTTGACTTGCTCCCTTACGCTGCAAATGCTAGATTAACAGGGCTACTGGTATCCATGACAAGCCTTGATAAAGCAGCTTTGGCAGCCAGATGGGACTGTTTGTTTTAAGATTAAATTGTAGAGTGAGCCTGTTTGGCTCTGAACTTCTCCCCTGGGCTGCACACGCCAGATTGGCAGGGCTCCTGGTAACTGAGACAAGGTTTGGTAAAACAGTTTTGACAGCTAGGCAAGACTGTATATTTTCAAGTTTCGGTAAAGCAATTTTGACATCCAGGTGGCTTTGGCACCCAGATGGGGCTGTATGTTTTAAGATTAAATTATTGGATGAGCCTGTTTGGCTTTGAACTGCGCCCCCAGGATGCAAATACTGGATTAACAGGGTTCCTGGTATCTGAGACAAGTTTTGGTAAGGCAATTTTGAGTTACAGGTGAGGCTGAATGTTTTAAGATTTAATTGTCCGGTGAGGCTATTTGGCTTTGACTTGCTCCCCTAGGCGGCACATGCCAGATTGGCGGGGCTCCTCTTATCTGATAGATGTTTTGGTAAAGCAGTTTTGGTAGCCAGATGGGGCTGTATGTTTTAAGATTAAATTGTCAGTTGAGCATTTTTGGCTTTGAACTGTGCCCCTACGATGCAAATGCTGGATAAACAGGGTTCCTGGTATCTGAGAGAAGTTTTGGTAAGGCAATTTTGACTTCCAGGTGAGGCTGAATGTTTTAAGACTTAATAGTCGTGTGAGCCTGTTTGGCTTTGACTTGGAATCTAAGACAAGTTTGGGTAAAACAGTTTTGACAGCTAGGTAAGGCTGTATGTCTTAAGATTAAATAGTCAAGTGAGTGTGTTTGGCTTTGACTTGCGCCCCTAGGATGCAAATGCTGGAATAACAGGGTTCCTGGTATCTGAGACAAGTTTTGGTAAATAAGTTTTGGCGGCCAGATGGGGCTATATGTTTAAAGATTTAATAGTCGGGTGAGCCTGTTTGGCTTTGACTTGCGCCCCTAGGATACAAATGCTGGATTAACAGGTTCCTGGTATCTGAGACAAGTTTTGGTAAGGCAATTTTGAGTTCCAGGTGAGGCTGAATGTGTTAAGAATTAATAGGCAGGTGAGACTATTTTGCTTTGTCTTGCTCCCCTAGGCTGCAAATGCTAGATTAACAGGGCTCCTGGTATCTGAGACAAGTTTTGGTAAAGCAGTTTTGGCGGCCAGAGGGGGTTGTATGTTTTAAGATTTAATAGTCGGGTGAGGCTATTTGGCTTTGACTTGCTCCCCTAGGCTACAAATGCCAGATTAACAGCGCTCCTGGTATCTAAGACAAGTTTTGGTAAAGCAGTTTTGGCAGCCAGATGGGGCTGTTTGTTTTAAGATTAAATTGTCTGGTGAGCCCTCGTTGGCGTTGAACTTCTCCCCAAGGCTGCACACGCCAGATTGGCAGGTCTCCTGGTATCTGAGACAAGGTTTGGTAAAACAGTTTTGACAGCTAGGTCAGGCTACATGTTTGAAGGTTAAATGGTCGGGTGATCCTGTTTGGTTTTGACTTGCTCCCCTTGGATGCAAATGCTGGAATAACAGGGTTCCTGGTATCTAAGACATGTGTTGGTAAAGCAGTTGTGGCAGCCATATGGGGCTGTGTGTTTAAGATTAAATTGATTAACAGGAATCCTTGTATCTGAGAAAAGTTTCGGTAAAGCAATTTTGACTTCCAGGTGAGGCTGTATGTTTTAGGATTTAATAGTCGGATGAGCCTGTTTGGCTTTGACTTGCGCCCCTAGGATGCAAATGCTGGATTAACAGGGTTCCTGGTATCTGAGACAAGTTTTGTTAAGGCAATTTTGAGTTCCAGGTGAGGCTTAATTTTTTAAGACTTAATAGTCGGGTGAGACTATTTGGCTTTGACTTGCTCCCCTAGGCGGCACATGCCCGATTGGCAAGGTTCCTGGAATCTAATAAAAGTTTTATTTAAACAGTTTTGACAGCCAGACGGGGCTGTTTGTTTTAAGATTAAATTGTAGGGAGAGCCTGTATGACTTTGACTTGCGCCCCCAGGATGCAAATACTGCATAAACAGGGCTCCTGGTATCTGAGACAAGTTTTGGTAAAGCAGTTTTGTCGGCCAAATGGGGTTGTATGTTTTAAGATTGAAAAGTCGGGTGAGACTAGGCTGCAAATGCTAGATTATCGGGGATCCTTGTATCTGAGACTAGTTTTGTTAAAGCAATTTTGACTTCCAGGTGAGGCTGTATGTTTAAGGATTAAATAGTCGGATGAGCTTGTTTGGCTTTGACTTTCTCCCCTAGGCTACACATGCCAGATTGGCGGGGCTCCAGGAATCTAAGACATGGTTTAGTAAAACAGTTTTGACAGCTAGGCAAGACTGTTGTTTTAAGATTAAAAAGTCGGATGAGCCTGTTTGACTTTGACTTGCGCCCCTAGGATGCAAATGCTGGATTAACAGGGTTCCTGGTATCTAAGACAAGTTTTGGTAAGGCAATTTTGAGTTCCAGGTGAGGCTGAATGTGTTAAGACTTAATAGTCGGATGAGCCTGTTTGGCTTTGAATTTCTCCCCTAGGCTCCACATTCCAGATTGGCGGGGCTCCTGGAATCTGAGACAAGTTTTGGTAAAGCAGTTTTGGCGGCCAGATGGGGTTGTATGTTTTAAGATTTAATAGTCGGGTGAGACTAGGCTGCAAATGCTAGATTATCAGGGATCCTTGTATCTGAGACAAGTTTCGGTAAAGCAGTTTTGGCGGCTAGATGGGGTTGTATGTTTTAAGATTTAATAGTCATGTGAGACTAGGCTGCAAATGCTAGATTAACAGGGATCCTTGTATCTGAGACACGTTTCGGTGAAGCAATTTTGACTTCCAGGTGAGGCTGTATGTTTTGGGATTAAATAGTCGGATGAGCCTGTTTGGCTTTGAATTTCTCCCCTAGGCTCCACATGCCAGATTGGCGGGGCTCCTGGAATCTAAGACAAGGTTTGGTAAAACAGTTTTGAGAGCTAGGCAAGACTGTATGTTTTAAGATTAAAGAGTCGGGTGAGACTGTTTGGCTTTGACTTGCGTCCCTAGGATGCAAATGCTGGATTAATAAGGTTCCTGGTATCTGAGACAAGTTTTGGTAAGGCAATTTTGAGTTCCAGGTGAGGCTGAATGTGTTAAGACTTAATAGTCGGGTGAGACTATTTTGCTTTGACTTGCTCCCCTAGGCGGCACATGCCAGATTTGCGGGGCTCCTGGAATCTGATATATGTTTTGGTAAAGAAGTTTTGGCAACCAGATTGGACTGTGTGTTTTCAGATTGGATAATGAGGTCAGACCAATTGGCTTTGGCTTGATCTCCTAGGCTGCAAATGCCAGATTGGCAGTGTTTTGGTAGAGCAGTTTTGGGGGCCAGATGGGGCTGTATGTTTTAAGATTTAATAGTCGGGTGAGACTAGGCTGCAAATGCTAGATTATCAGGGATCCTTGTATCTGAGAAAATATTCAGCAAAGCAATTTTGACTTCCAGGTGAGGCTGTATGTTTTAGGATTAAATAGTCGGATGAGCCTGTTTGGCTTTGACTTGCGCCCCTAGGATGCAAATGCTGGATTAACAGGGTTCCTGGTATCTGAGACAAGTTTTGGTAAGGCAATTTTGAGTTCCAGGTCAGTCTGAATGTTTTACGACTTAATAGTCGGGTGAGGCTATTTGGCTTTGACTTGCTCCCCTAGGCTACACATGCCAGATTGGCGGGGCTCCTGGAATCTAAGACAAGGTTTCGTAAAACAGTTTTGAGAGCTAGGCAAGACTGTATGTTTTAAGATTAAAGAGTCGGGTGAGCCTGTTCGGCTTTGACTTACGTCCCTAGGATGCAAATGCTGGATTAATAAGGTTCCTGGTATCTGAGACAAGTTTTGGTAAGGCATTTTTGAGTTCCAGGTGAGGCTGAATGTGTTAAGACTTAATAGTCGTGTGAGTCTATTTTGCTTTGACTTGCTCCCCTAGGCTGCAAATGCTAGATTAACAGGCTTCCTGGTATCTAAGACATGTTTTAATAAAGCAGTTTTGGCTGCCATATGGGGCTGTGTGTTTAAGATTAAATTGATTAACAGGGATCCTTGTATCTGAGAAAAGTATCGATAAAGCAATTTTGACTTCCAGGTGAGGCTGCATGTTTTAGGATTAAATATTCGGATGAGCCTGTTTGGCATTGACTTGCGCCCCTAGGATGCAAATGCTGGATTAACAGGGTTCCTGGTATCTGAGACAAGTTTTGTTAAGGCAATTTTGAGTTCCAGGTGAGGCTGAATTTTTTAAGACTTTATAGTCGGGATAGACTATTTGGCTTTGATTTGCCCCCCTAGGCGGCACATGCCAGATTGGCGGGGCTCCTGGAATCCTAGACAAGGTTTGGTAAAACAGTTTTGACAGCTAGGCAAGACCGTATGTTTTAAGATTAAAGAGTCGGGTGAGCGTGTTAGGCTTTGACTTGCGCCCCTAGGTCCTGGCATCTGAGACAAGATTTGGTAATTCAATTTTGAGTTCCAGGTGAGACTGAATGTGTTAAGACTTAATAGTCGGGTGAGACTATTTTGCTTTGACTTGCTCTCCTATGCTGCAAATGCTAGATTAACAGTGCTCCTGGAATCTAAAAAAAGTTTTAGTAAAACAGTTTTGACAGCTAGGCAAGACCGTATGTTTTAAGATTAAAGAGTCGGGTGAGCCTGTTTGAATTTGACTTGCGCCCCTAGGATGCAGGTGCTGGATTAACAGGGTTCCTGGTATCTGAGACAAGTTTTGATAAGGCAATTTTGAGTTCCAGGTGAGGCTGAATGTGTTAAGACTTAATAGTCGGGTCAGACTATTTTGCTTTGACTTGCTCCCCTATGCTGCATATGCTAGATTAACAGGGCTCCTGGAATCTAAAAAAAGTTTTAGTAAAACAGTTTTGACAGCTTGGTAAGGCTGTACATCTTAAGATTAAATAGTCGGGTGAGCCTGTTTGGCTTTGACTTGCGCCCCCAGGATGCAAATACTGGATGAACAGGGTTCCTGGTATCTGAGACAAGATTTGGTAATTCAATTTTGAGTTCCAGGTGAGGCTGAATGTGTTAAGACTTAATAGTCGGGTGAGACTATTTTGCTTTGAGTTGCTCCCCTAGGCTGCAAATGCTAGATTAACAGGGCTCCTGGTATCTATGACAAGTTTTGGTAAAGCAGTTTTGACAGCTAGGCAAGACTGTATGTTTTCAGATTAAGTAGTCGGGTGAGAATGTTTGTCTTTGTCTTGCGCCCCTAGGATGCAAATGCTGGATTAACAGGGTTCCTGGTTTCTGAGAAAAGTTTTGGTAAGGCAATTTTGAGTTCCAGGTGAGGCTGAATGTGTTAAGACTTAATAGTCGTGTGAGTCTATTTTGCTTTGACTTGCTCCCCCAAGCTGCAAATTCTAGATTAACAGTGTTCCTGGTATCTGACACAAGTTTTGGTAAAGCAGTTTTGGCGGCCAGATGGGGTTGTATGTTTTAAGATTTAATAGTCGGGTGAGACTATTTGGCTTTGACTTGCTACCCTAGGATGCAAGTGCTAGATCAACAGAGATCCTTGTATCTGAGACAAGTTTCGGTAAAGCAATTTTGACTTCCAGGTGAGGCTGTATGTTTTAGGATTATATAGTCGGATGAGCCTGTTTGGCTTTGACTTGCTCCTCTAGGCTCCACATGCCAGATTGGCGGGGCTCCAGGCATCTGAGACAAGGTTTGGTAAAACAGTTTTGAGAGCTAGGCAAGACTGTATGTTTTAAGATTAAAAAGTCGGGCGAGCCTGTTTGGCTTTGACTTGCGCCCCTAGGATGCAAATGCTGGATTAACAGGGTTCCTGGTATCTGAGACAAGTTTTGGTAAGGCAATTTTGAGTTCCAGGTGAGGCTGAATGTGTTAAGACTTAATAGTCGGGTGAGTCTATTTTGCTTTGACTTGCTCCCCCAAGCTGCAAATTCTATATTAACAGGGCTCCTGGAATCTAAAAAAAGTTTGAGTAAAACAGTTTTGAAAGCTAGGTATGGCTGTATGTTGTTAGATTAAATAGTCGGGTGAGCCTGATTGGCTTTGACTTGCGCCCCCAGGATGCAAATACTGGATTAACAGGGTTCCTGGTAACTGAGACAGGTTTTGTTCAAGCAGTTTTGGCGGCCAGATGGTTCTGTATGTTTTAAGACTTAATAGTCGGATGAGACTATTTGGCTTTAACTTGCTCCCCTACGCTGCAAATGCTAGATTAACAGGGCTCCTGGTATCCATGACAAGTTTTGATTAAGCAGATTTGTCATCCAGATGGGGCTGTTTGTTTTAAGATTAAATTGTAGGATGAGCCTGTTTGGCTTTGAACTTCTCCCCTAGGCAGCACACGCCAAATTGGCAGGGCTCCTGGTAACTGAGACAAGGTTTGGTAAAAGAGTTTTGACAGCTAGGCAAGACTGTATGTTTTCAGATTAAAAAGTCGGGTGACTCTGTTTGGCTTTGTCTTGCGCCCCTAGGATGCAAATGATGGATTAACAGGGATCCTGGTATCTGAGACAAGTTTTGGTTACGCAATTTTGTGTTCCAGGTCAGGCTGAATGTGTTAATACTTAATAGTCGGGTGAGGCTATTTGGATTTGCCTTGCTCCCCTAGACGGCACATGCCAGATTGGTGGGGCTCCTGGAATCTAAAAAAAGTTTTGGTAAAACAGTTTTGACAGCTAGGTAAGGCTGTAAGTCTTAAGATTAAATAGTCGGGTGAGCCTGTTTGACTTTGACTTGCGCCCCCAGGATGCAAAAACTGGATTAACAGGGTTCCTGGTATCTGAAACAAGTTTTTTTAAGGCAATTTTGAGTTACAGGTGAGGCTGAATGTGTTAAGACTTAATAGTCGGGTGAGACTATTTGGCTTGACTTGCTACCCTAGGCTGCAAATGCTAGATTAACAGGGCTCCTGGTATCTAAGACAAGCTTTGGTAAGGCAACTTTGATTTCCAGGTCAGGCTGAATGTTTTACGACTTAATAGTCGGGTGAGCCTGTTTGGCGTTGACTTGCGCCCCTAGGATGCAAATTCTGGATTGGTTCCTGGTATCTGAGACAAGTTTTGGTAAGGCAATTTTGAGTTCCAGGTGAGGCTGAATGTGTTAAGACTTAATAGTCGTGTGAGTCTATTTTGCTTTGACTTGCTCCGCCAAGCTGCAATTTCTAGATTAACAGGGCTCCTGGAATCTAAAAAAAGTTTAAGTAAAACAGTTTTGACAGCTAGGTATGGCTGTATGTTTTAAGATTAAATAGTCGGGTGAGCCTGTTTGGCTTTGACTTGCGCCCCCAGGATGGAAATACTGGATTAACAGGGTTCCTGGTATCTGAGACAAGTTTTGTTCAAGCAGTTTTGGCGACCAGATGGGGCTGTATGTTTTAAGACTTAATAGTCGGGTGAGACTAAGATTAAAGAGTCGGGTGAGCCTGGTTGGCGTTGACTTGCGCCCTTAGGATGGAAATTCTGGATTGGTTCCTGGTATCTGAGACAAGTTTTGGTAAGGCAATTTTGAGTTACAGGTGAGGCTGAATGTGTTAAGACTTAATAGTCGTGTGAGTCTATTTTGCTTTGACTTGCTCCGCCAAGCTGCAAATTCTAGATTAACAGGGCTCCTGGAATCTGAAAAAAGTTTAAGTAAAACAGTTTTGACAGCTAGGTATGGCTGTATGTTTTAAGATTAAATAGTCGGGTGAGCCTGTTTGGCTTTGACTTGCGCCCCCAGGATGGAAATACTGGATTAACAGGGTTCCTGGTATCTGAGACAAGTTTTGTTCAAGCAGATTTGGCGGCCAGATGGGGCTGTATGTTTTAAGACTTAATAGTCGGGTGAGACTATTTGGCTTTTACTTGCTCCCCTACGCTGCACACGCCAAATTGGCAGGGCTCCTGGTAACTGAGACAAGGCTTGGTAAAACTGTTTTGACAGCTAGGCAAGACTCTATGTTTTCAGATTAGGTAGTCGGGTGAGTCTGTTTGACTTTGTCTTGCGCCCCTAGGATGCAAATGCTGGATTAACAGGGATCCTGGTATCTGAGACAAGTTTTGGTTACGCAATTTTGAGTTCCAGGTCAGGCTGAATGTGTTAATACTTAATAGTCGAGTGAGGCTATTTGGCTTTGACTTGCTACCCTAGGCTGCAGGTGCTAGATTAACAGAGATCCTTGTATCTGAGACAAGTTTCGTTAAAGCAATTTTGACTTCCAGGTGAGGCTGTATGTTTTAAGATTAAATAGTCGGATGAGCCTATTTGGCTCTGACTTGCTCCCATAGGCAGCAAATGCCAGATTAACAGGGATCCTGGTATCTAAGACAAGTTTTTGTAAAGCTGTTTTGGCAGCCAGATGGGGCTGTTTGTTTTAAGATTAAATTGATTAACAGGGATCCTTGTATCTGAGAAAAGTTTCGGTAACGCAATTTTGACTTCCAGGTGAGGCTGTTTGTTTTAGTATTAAATTGTCGGATGAGCCTATTTGGCTTTGACTTGCGCCCCTAGGATGCAAATGCTGGATTAACAGGGTTCCTGGTATCTGAGACAAGTTTTGTTAAGGCAATTTTGAGTTACAGGTGAGGCTTAATTTTTTAAGACTTAATAGTCGGGTGAGACTATTTGGCGTTGACTTGCTCCCGTAGGCGGCACATGCCAGATTGGCGGGGCTCGTGGAATCTAAGACAAGGTTTGGTTAAACAGTTTTGACAGCTAGGCAAGACCGTATGTTTCAAGATTAAAGAGTCGGGTGAGCCTGTTTGGCTTTGACTTGCGCCCCTATGATGCAAATGCTGGATTAACAGGGTTCCTGGTATCTGAGACAAGTTTTGGTAAGGCAATTTTGAATTCCAGGTGAGGCTGAATGTGTTAAGATTTAATAGTCGGGTGAGGCTATTTTGCTTTGACTTGCTCCCCTATGCTGCAAATGCTAGATTAACAGGGCTCCAGGAATCTAAAAAAAGTTTTAGTAAAACTGTCTTGACAGCAAGGTAAGGCTGTATGTTTTAAGATTAAATAGTCGGGTGAGCCTGTTTGGCTTTGTCTTGCGCCCCTAGGAAGCAAATGCTGGATTAACAGGGTTCCTGGTATCTGAGACAAGTTTTGGTAAGGCAATTTTTAATTCCAGGTCAAGCTGAATGTTTTACGACTTAATAGTCGGGTGAGGCTATTTGGCTTTGACTTGCTCCCCTAGGCTCCACATGCCAGATTGGCAGGGCTCCTGGAATCTAAGACAAGGTTTGGTAAAACAGTTTTGAGAGCTAGGCAAGACTATATGTTTTAAGATTAAAGAGTCGGGTGAGCCTGTTTGGCTTTGACTTGCGCCCCTAGGATGCAAATGCTGGATTAACAGGGATCCTGGTATCTGAGACAAGTTTTGGTAAGGCAATTTTGAGTTCCAGGTGAGGCTGAATGTGTAAAGACTTAATAGTCGTGTGAGTCTATTTTGCTTTGACTTGCTGCCCCAAGCTGCAAATTCTAGGTTAACAGGGCTCCTGGAATCTAAAAAAAGTTTGAGTAAAACAGTTTTGACAGCTAGGTATGGCTGTATGTTTTAAGATTAAATAGTCGGGTGAGCCTGATTGGCTTTGACTTGCGCCCCCAGGATGCAAATACTGGATTAACAGGGTTCCTGGTATCTGAGACAGGTTTTGTTCAGGCAGTTTTGGCGGCCAGATGGGGCTGTATGTTTTAAGACTTAATTGTCGGATGAGACTATTTGGCTTTTACTTGCTCCCCTAGGCTGCAAATGCTAGATTAACAGGGCTCCTGGTATCCATGGCAAGTTTTGATAAAGCAGATTTGGCATCCAGATGGGGCTGTTTGTTTTAAGATTAAATTGTAGGATGAGCCTGTTTGGCCTTGAACTTCTCCCCTAGGCAGCACACGCCAAATTGGCGGGGCTCCTGGTAACTGAGACAAGGTTTGGTAAAACAGTTTTGACAGCTAGGCAAGACTGTATGTTTTCAGATTAAGTAGTCGGGTGACTCTGTTTGGCTTTGTCTTGCGCCCCTAGGATGCAAATGCTGGATTAACAGGGATCCTGGTATCTTAGACAAGTTTTGGTAAGGCAATTTTGAATTCCAGGTCAGGCTGAATGTTTTACGATTTAATAGTCGGGTGAGGCTATTTGGCTTTGACTTGCTCCCCTAGGCAGCACACGCCAAATTGGCAGGGCTCCTGGTAATTGAGACAAGGTTTGGTAAAACAGTTTTGACAGCTAGGCAAGACTGTATGTTTTCAGATTAAAAAGTCGGGTGACTCTGTTTGGCTTTGTCTTGCGCCCCTAGGATGCAAATGATGGATTAACAGGGATCCTGGTATCTGAGACAAGTTTTGGTTACGCAATTTTGTGTTCCAGGTCAGGCTGAATGTGTTAATACTTAATAGTCGGGTGAGGCTATTTGGATTTGCCTTGCTCCCCTAGACGGCACATGCCAGATTGGTGGGGCTCCTGGAATCTAAAAAAAGTTTTGGTAAAACAGTTTTGACAGCTAGGTAAGGCTGTATGTCTTAAGATTAAATAGTCGGGTGAGCCTGTTTGACTTTGACTTGCGCCCCCAGGATGCAAAAACTGGATTAACAGGGTTCCTGGTATCTGAAACAAGTTTTTGTAAGGCAATTTTGAGTTACAGGTGAGGCTGAATGTGTTAAGACTTAATAGTCGGGTGAGACTATTTGGCTTGACTTGCTACCCTAGGCTGCAAGTGCTAGATTAACAGGGCTCCTGGTATCTAAGACAAGCTTTGGTAAGGCAACTTTGATTTCCAGGTCAGGCTGAATGTTTTACGACTTAATAGTCGGGTGAGGCAATTTGGCTTTGACTTGCTCCCCTAGGCTGCACATGCCAGATTGGCGGGGCTCCTGGAATCTAAGACAAGGTTTGGTAAAACAGTTTTGAGAGCTAGGCAAGACTGTATGTTTTAAGATTAAAGAGTCGGGTGAGCCTGTTTGGCGTTGACTTGCGCCCCTAGGATGGAAATACTGGATTAACAGGGTTCCTGGTATCTGAGACAAGTTTTGTTCAAGCAGTTTTGGCGACCAGATGGGGCTGTATGTTTTAAGACTTAATAGTCGGGTGAGACTAAGATTAAAGAGTCGGGTGAGCCTGGTTGGCGTTGACTTGCTCCCCTAGGATGGAAATTCTGGATTGGTTCCTGGTATCTGAGACAAGTTTTGGTAAGGCAATTTTGAGTTCCAGGTGAGGCTGAATGTGTTAAGACTTAATAGTCGTGTGAGTCTATTTTGCTTTGACTTGCTCCGCCAAGCTGCAAATCCTAGATTAACAGGGCTCCTGGAATCTAAAAAAAGTTTGAGTAAAACAGTTTTGAAAGCTAGGTATGGCTGTATGTTGTTAGATTAAATAGTCGGGTGAGCCTGATTGGCTTTGACTTGCGCCCCCAGGATGGAAATACTGGATTAACAGGGTTCCTGGTATCTGAGACAAGTTTTGTTCAAGCAGTTTTGGCGACCAGATGGGGCTGTATGTTTTAAGACTTAATAGTCGGGTGAGACTAAGATTAAAGAGTCGGGTGAGCCTGGTTGGCGTTGACTTGCTCCCCTAGGATGGAAATTCTGGATTGGTTCCTGGTATCTGAGACAAGTTTTGGTAAGGCAATTTTGAGTTCCAGGTGAGGCTGAATGTGTTAAGACTTAATAGTCGTGTGAGTCTATTTTGCTTTGACTTGCTCCGCCAAGCTGCAAATCCTAGATTAACAGGGCTCCTGGAATCTGAAAAAAGTTTAAGTAAAACAGTTTTGACAGCTAGGTATGGCTGTATGTTTTAAGATTAAATAGTCGGGTGAGCCTGTTTGGCTTTGACTTGCGCCCCCAGGATGGAAATACTGGATTAACAGGGTTCCTGGTATCTGAGACAAGTTTTGTTCAAGCAGTTTTGGCGACCAGATGGGGCTGTATGTTTTAAGACTTAATAGTCGGGTGAGACTAAGATTAAAGAGTCGGGTGAGCCTGGTTGGCGTTGACTTGCTCCCCTAGGATGGAAATTCTGGATTGGTTCCTGGTATCTGAGACAAGTTTTGGTAAGGCAATTTTGAGTTCCAGGTGAGGCTGAATGTGTTAAGACTTAATAGTCGTGTGAGTCTATTTTGCTTTGACTTGCTCCGCCAAGCTGCAAATCCTAGATTAACAGGGCTCCTGGAATCTGAAAAAAGTTTAAGTAAAACAGTTTTGACAGCTAGGTATGGCTGTATGTTTTAAGATTAAATAGTCGGGTGAGCCTGTTTGGCTTTGACTTGCGCCCCCAGGATGGAAATACTGGATTAACAGGGTTCCTGGTATCTGAGACAAGTTTTGTTCAAGCAGATTTGGCGGCCAGATGGGGCTGTATGTTTTAAGACTTAATAGTCGGGTGAGACTATTTGGCTTTTACTTGCTCCCCTACGCTGCACACGCCAAATTGGCAGGGCTCCTGGTAACTGAGACAAGGCTTGGTAAAACAGTTTTGACAGCTAGGCAAGACTCTATGTTTTCAGATTAAGTAGTCGGGTGAGTCTATTTGACTTTGTCTTGTGCCCCTAGGATGCAAATGCTGGATTAACAGGGATCCTGGTATCTGAGACAAGTTTTGGTTACGCAATTTTGAGTTCCAGGTCAGGCTGAATGTGTTAATACTTAATAGTCGAGTGAGGCTATTTGGCTTTGACTTGCTACCCTAGGCTGCAGGTGCTAGATTAACAGAGATCCTTGTATCTGAGACAAGTTTCGTTAAAGCAATTTTGACTTCCAGGTGAGGCTGTATGTTTTAAGATTAAATAGTCGGATGAGCCTATTTGGCTCTGACTTGCTCCCATAGGCAGCAAATGCCAGATTAACAGGGATCCTGGTATCTAAGACAAGTTTTTGTAAAGCTGTTTTGGCAGCCAGATGGGGCTGTTTGTTTTAAGCTTAAATTGATTAACAGGGATCCTTGTATCTGAGAAAAGTTTCGGTAACGCAATTTTGACTTCCAGGTGAGGCTGTTTGTTTTAGGATTAAATTGTCGGATGAGCCTATTTGGCTTTGACTTGCGCCCCTAGGATGCAAATGCTGGATTAACAGGGTTCCTGGTATCTGAGACAAGTTTTGTTAAGGCAATTTGGAGTTACAGGTGAGGCTTAATTTTTTAAGACTTAATAGTCGGGTGAGACTATTTGGCGTTGACTTGCTCCCGTAGGCGGCACATGCCAGATTGGCGGGGCTCGTGGAATCTAAGACAAGGTTTGGTTAAACAGTTTTGACAGCTAGGCAAGACTATATGTTTTAAGATTAAAGAGTCGGGTGAGCCTGTTTGGCTTTGACTTGCGCCCCTAGGTTGCAAATGCTGGATTAACAGGGTTCCTGGTATCTGAGACAAGTTTTGGTAAGGCAATTTTGAGTTCCAGGTGAGGCTGAATGTGTAAAGACTTAATAGTCGTGTGAGTCTATTTTGCTTTGACTTGCTGCCCCAAGCTGCAAATTCTAGGTTAACAGGGCTCCTGGAATCTAAAAAAAGTTTGAGTAAAACAGTTTTGACAGCTAGGTATGGCTGTATGTTTTAAGATTAAATAGTCGGGTGAGCCTGATTGGCTTTGACTTGCGCCCCCAGGATGCAAATACTGGATTAACAGGGTTCCTGGTATCTGAGACAGGTTTTGTTCAGGCAGTTTTGGCGGCCAGATGGGGCTGTATGTTTTAAGACTTAATAGTCGGATGAGACTATTTGGCTTTTACTTGCTCCCCTAGGCTGCAAATGCTAGATTAACAGGGCTCCTGGTATCCATGGCAAGTTTTGATAAAGCAGATTTGGCATCCAGATGGGGCTGTTTGTTTTAAGATTAAATTGTAGGATGAGCCTGTTTGGCTTTGAACTTCCCCCCTAGGCAGCACACGCCAAATTGGCGGGGCTCCTGGTAACTGAGACAAGGTTTGGTAAAACAGTTTTGACAGCTAGGCAAGACTGTATGTTTTCAGATTAAGTAGTCGGGTGACTCTGTTTGGCTTTGTCTTGCGCCCCTAGGATGCAAATGCTGGATTAACAGGAATCCTGGTATCTGAGACAAGTTTTGGTAAGGCAATTTTGAATTCCAGGTCAGGCTGAATGTTTTACGATTTAATAGTCGGGTGAGGCTATTTGGCTTTGACTTGCTCCCCTAGGCAGCACACGCCAAATTGGCAGGGCTCCTGGTAATTGAGACAAGGTTTGGTAAAACAGTTTTGACAGCTAGGCAAGACTGTATGTTTTCAGATTAAATAGTCGGGTGAGTCTGTTTGGCTTCGTCTTGCGCCCCTAGGATGCAAATGCTGGATTAACAGGGATCCTGGTATCTGAGACATGTTTTGGTTACGCAATTTTGTGTTCCAGGTCGGGTTGAATGTGTTAATACTTAAGAGACTGGTGAGGCTATTTGGCTTTGACTTGCTCCCCTAGGCGGGACATGCCAGATTGGTGGGGCTCCTGGAATCTAAAAAAAGTTTTGGTAAAACAGTTTTGACAGCTAGGTAAGGCTGTATGTCTTAAGATTAAATAGTCGGGTGAGCCTGTTTGACTTTGACTTGCGCCCCCAGGATGCAAAAACTGGATTAACAGGGTTCGTGGTATCTGAAACAAGTTTTGGTAAGGCAATTTTGAGTTACAGGTGAGGCTGAATGTGTTAAGACTTAATAGTCGGGTGAGACTATTTGGCTTTGACTTGCTACCCTAGGCTGCAAATGCTAGATTAGCAGGGCTCCTGGTATCTAAGACAAGCTTTGGTAAAGCAATTTTGATTTCCAGGTCAGGCTGAATGTTTTACGACTTAATAGTCGGGTGAGGCTATTTGGCTTTGACTTGCTCCCCTAGGCTCCACATGCCAGATTGGCGGGGCTCGTGGAATCTAAGACAAGGTTTGGTAAAACAGTTTTGAGAGCTAGGCAAGACTGTATGTTTTAAGATTAAAGAGTCGGGTTAGCCTGTTTTGCTCTGACTTGCGCACCTAGGATGGAAATACTGGATTAACAGGGTTCCTGGTATCTGAGACAAGTTTTGTTCAAGCAGTTTTGGCGGCAAGATGGGGCTGTATGTTTTAAGACTTTATAGTCGGGTGAGACTATTTGGCTTTTACTTGCTCCCCTACGCTGCAAATGCTAGATTAACAGGGCTCCTGGTATCCATGGCAAGTTTTGATAAAGCAGATTTGGCACCAGATGGGTCTGTTTGTTTTAAGGTTAAATTGTAGGATGAGCCTGTTTGACTTTGAACTTCTCCCCTATGCTGCACACGCCAAATTGGCAGGGCTCCTGGTAACTGAGACAAGGCTTGGTAAAACAGTTTTGACAGCTAGGCAAGACTGTATGTTTTCAGATTAAGTAGTCGGGTGAGTCTGTTTGGCTTTGTCTTGCGCCCCTAGGATGCAAATGCTGGATTAACAGGGATCCTGGTATCTGAGACAAGTTTTGGTTACGCAATTTTGAGTTCCAGGTCAGGCTGAATGTGTTAATACTTAATAGTCGAGTGAGGCTATTTGGCTTTGACTTGCTACCCTAGGCTGCAGGTGCTACATTAACAGAGATCCTTGTATCTGAGACAAGTTTCGTTAAAGCAATTTTGACTTCCAGGTGAGGCTGTATGTTTTAAGATTAAATAGTCGGATGGGCCTATTTGGCTTTGACTTGCTCCCATAGGCAGCAAATGCCAGATTAACAGGGATCCTGGTATCTAAGACAAGTTTTTGTAAAGCAGTTTTGGCAGCCAGATGGGGCTGTTTGTTTTAAGATTAAATTGATTAACAGGGATCCTTGTATCTGAGAAAAGTTTCGGTAAAGCAATTTTGACTTCCAGGTGAGGCTGTTTGCTTTAGGATTAAATAGTCGGATGAGCCTATTTGGCTTTGACTTGCGCCCCTAGGATGCAAATGCTGGATTAACAGGGTTCCTGGTATCTGAGACAAGTTTTGTTAAGGCAATTTTGAGTTCCAGGTGAGGCTTAATTTTTTAAGACTTAATAGTCGGGTGAGACTATTTGGCTTTGACTTGCTACCCTAGGCTGCAAATGCTAGATTAACAGGGCTCCTGGTATCTAAGACAAGCTTTGGTAAGGCAATTTTGATTTCCAGGTCAGGCTAAATGTTTTACGACTTAATAGTCGGGTGAGGCTATTTGGCTTTGACTTGCTCCCCTAGGCTCCACATGCCAGATTGGCGGGGCTCGTGGAATCTAAGACAAGGTTTGGTAAAACAGTTTTGACAGCTAGGCAAGACCGTATGTTTTAAGATTAAAGAATCGGGTGAGCCTGTTTGGCTTTGACTTGCGCCCCTAAGATGCAAATGCTGGATTAACAGGGTTTCTGGTATCTGAGACAAGTTTTGGTAAGGCAATTTTGAATTCCAGGTGAGGCTGAATGTGTTAAGATTTAATAGTCGGGTGAGACTATTTTGCTTTGACTTGCTCCCCTATGCTGCAAATGCTAGATTAACAGGGCTCCAGGAATCTAAAAAAAGTTTTAGTAAAACTGTCTTGACAGCAAGATAAGGCTGTATGTTTTAAGATTAAATAGTCGGGTGAGCCTGTTTGGCTTAATCTTGCGCCCCTAGGATGCAAATGCTGGATTCACAGGGTTCCTGGTATCTGAGACAAGTTTTGGTAAGGCAATTTTTATTTATTTATTTTATTATTGGTCGACAAAACGAGTGTCTTCCTCATTATTCATATTATACATACAGTAGATAATGGACTTATATGCTAAAAGCCTAGTTAGAAAACACAGTTCTCTAAATAGCATCACCGACCGATGGAGGTGTTTTATTTGGCAGCCCGGCCAGCTGTGCCCCTTTTCACAGCTAAATTTGTCAGTGACGCTATAAGAGCCTACATCAGAGCTGAAGGGTGTAAGTAGGAAAAAAGTGTTCTTATGTAAAATTAAAAATAATCTTAGTTTGCTATGTTAATTAATAAAATACAATAAATAGGAAAAAAGAAAGTAAGAAGATTGTTAATAAAGTAAAGACATATAAGCTAGATAGATATATAGAGTGTTAAGTAGATAGGATAGAGAGAAAAGTAATGGGAAATCACCGACCCGGTGGGGGAAAATTTACAGCCTGTCCGGCAAGCTATGCCCCTGCTCATAGCTGGGAATGGTCGGTGACTTCCCGAAGGTATCCTGAAAGCAACGATTTTATTAGGGGTAGAGAAAGTTCGTTATAATTTTTACATAGCACGCGAAAAGGATTGTGCATAGCGTAGTCTGTTGTGCACGTAGACAGGAATAAGGGGCGGTAATTTCTGGTTGGTCTAGACGGAACAGAGAATTGAAGACGCCCTAGCAGAAAAGGAGAATCTATATCGCCAATAATCAACTTATGTAGAAGGACAACACCGAGAATTGTCCTACGGTTGGTTAACGACGGAAGGTTAAGAAGAAGCAGCCTGCTGGAGTAGGATGGCAACCGAAGATTAGGGTCCCAATTTAAACCTCGTAAGGCAAAAAGCAGAAATTGCTTCTGAACAGATTCAATACGATCCTGGCTATTGTTATACTGCGGAGACCAGATGCAAGAGCAGTATTCAAGCATAGGGCGAACAAGAGAGATGTACAGAAGTTTAGTTATAAAAGGATCGTTAAACTCTTTAGACCATCGTTTAATGAATCCAAGTACACCTTTTGCCTCATTAACGATGGTATCTATGTGAAGATTGAAACAGAGTTTAGAATCAAAAAGAACGCCTAGATCCTTAACTGTTAGTATACGTTGCAAAGGGGTATTGTCGATTGTATAACTGACAAGATAATGTGTAGTACGATTAAATGTCATAAACATACACTTTGAACAATTCAGATGCAATTGATTGGTCGAACACCAAAGTTGCATCGCGTTCAAATCGTCTTGTAGACGAGAATGGTGTAGGGGATTAGTGTATGATAGAATAAGTTTTACATCATCCGCATACATGAGTACACGGGCATGTGATATAACAGAGGGGAGATCATTTATAAAAAGAGTAAAGAGTAAAGGTCCAAGATGACTACCTTGAGGAACACCAGAAGTAACGTGAACTTGTTTAGAGGTAGTCAGCCTCAGCATTACTCGTTGGGTCCTACCTTTTAAATAAGAATTAATCCAAAGCAAAAGAGACGGAGGGAAACCTATTCGGTCAAGTTTAAAAAGTAAAGTGTCATGGTGCACAGAATCAAACGCCTTACTGAAGTCAGTATAAATGACATCAGTTTGCATTTTCGAAAGAAAAGCATCATTTACCAAGGAAGTAAACTCAAGCAGATTGGTCGTAGTTGACCGATTCTTTACGAATCCATGTTGAACAGGGGAAACAACTGATTTGCAGAAATGCTGCAAATTCGAAGTGATTATTTTTTCAAATAATTTAGGAATAGCGGACAGTTTTGCAATGCCCCTGTAATTTTGTATATCAGACTTTCCACCTTTCTTGTGGAGAGGAATGATATAAGATTCTTTCCAAAGAGATGGAAAGACAGAAGATTCAAGAGATAGATTAAAAAGCTTTTGCAATGGATACAGAAGGGAAGAACTGCACTCCTTAAGTAGACAACTAGGAATATTGTCAGGCCCAGGAGAGTAAGAAGATTGTAAAGAGTTTATAGCTAAAAGGAGAGATGAGTGTGAAATAATAGGAGGAGGTATAGAACTAGAGGAAGAAATAGTATAAGGGTAAGAATTATTATTAGGACAGACAGAGGAGTAAGTTGATTGGAAAAAATTAGCAAAGAGGTTAGCAGAATCAGAGTCATTACTAGCTTTATCCATCCCGAAAGAAAAAGATGTTGGCAAACTTGAAGATTTACGCTTCAAGTTTACAAAATTGTAAAACTGTCTCGGATTTTGGGCAAATTGCCTTTTACAACGAGTAAGATAATTCTCATAGCATTGAGAATTTAGAAGAAGGAAGTTCGACTTGACTATGGAATATCTAGCCAAGTCTGTACACGAACCAGACTTTTTAAACTTTTTAAAATATTTAGATTTCAAGTTTTTAAGCTGTGACAATCTGGGAGTAAACCAGGGTGGTTTTGAAAGAGTAGTCGAAGGAATTGACTTGGGAATACTCACATCTAAGAGGGAGTTTAGGGTGCTATAAAAAAAAGCAATAACAGTATTCATATCAACCGAGTCATATAAGAAAGATCAATCGGTTGCATAAATAAGCTGATTTAGCAATGAATAATTCCCTTTGCGAAAGCAGCGGCGGGGTTTATTGGCTGATGAGCACGAAATGAGACGATTACAATTGAACATTGTAATCTCTAAAGTAGGATGATATACATCCTCAGGAAGAGATAAAGGGGCGGACCTAGACACATTAGAAATAAGGTAGTCGTTAGCAAATACAAGGTCAAGTGTTCTATTCAAATGATTAGAAATTGAATTGATTTGAAACAACGAAAGATCAAGCATGCAGTCTATAAAATCATGCTGTGCTGAGGGCACTAGATAATTTTCGGCAGTGAATAATGACCAAGAGATGTTCGGCAAATTAAAGTCACCCAACACCATAAATAGGTCATTATCACGCACGTGTGAATAAACTTCTTTAATACAAGTAATATGTTTCATATAAACTTGAATATCAGAAGAAGGAGGGACATACGAGCATGTAATATAGATATTCCGTGTAGGAAAAGACACCTTAACTGATACAATCTCAGCGTCAGTAGGCGTACTAAAACAAAAAAGTTCTGACTGGAGAGTGGCTTTAACGGCAATTAACACCCCACCACCTCGAGTAGGCCGATCATTTCTATGCAAAATAAAACTATTCGAAAATATCTCAAAATCGGATATGGTTGAATTTAACCATGTTTCTGAAAAGGCTATTATATCCGAGTCGAAGGAAGTACTGGCCATGAAAAGATTTTTAAGCTTTGAAATAAGACCTCTGACATTCTGATAATGAATACAGATTTGGTCAGAAGTTGAAATTAGTTTTTTGGGGCAGAAATGGTACCCTGTATTGAAGGGACTCGAAGGGTGACAGGCTGGTTTCTCCTTTTTGGCTTGAACTCGTGAACAATCATGTGTGGAGGCCAAAATTTGGGATCACAAATGATTGGGAACATATCATGTGAAACATTTATTTTGAATGATGATATTTCACGAGGGGTGGAGAAATTAAATTTGGTTATTGACACGCTAGCAGAAGATTTGCTAGCAATATAGGCAGCCAATGACTCAGAAGTGGTGTCCGACGAAAGTCGACACACAAAAACTTGCCTACGAGGGGCAACAACCGTTAAAGTAGGTGCTGATGGGGCAGCGGGTAATACAGGAGTTGGAGGAGCTAAAGAGGCGCCATTATTGTGTTTAACAATCTGGGTAAGACTACGCGCAGGTCTATCTTTGCGGCCAGGAGCTGACGGGGCTGAGGCAGTTTGGATAACTGGGACAGTATCAGGTACTGGATCTACTGTAACTACTATAGGGGATGAAACGGGGGTAATTGGGCAGTCGCTTGGAGAAGGCGATAAAGACAACATTGGAGATAAATCCAAGTTGCTAGGTTGGGACATAAAAGGCGTAGGTGTCTGAACAGACGTAGAGGGCAATTGCAAAAGATGAGGCTCCAATCGGCGATTGATTGGAGACTCGAATTTATATTTGGCAAGCAACTCAAAACTGGAGTCAAAATTACTCGCCAGCTGCTTAGCAACATTATTCAATTTTAAGAATTGATTTCTCACAGAATTATACATTCTGGAGAAATCAATTTGCTTGTCGATGCAATCTGGGCACGACCAACGCAAGCCACCGCAGCCCTTCTTGGCAACTGCAGTGATCTTGTCGCAATCACGCCCAGTGAGACCTGCACATTTAGCATGCATCATACTCTCACACAGCCAGCAATTAACAAATTGCGGCTGTGCAGAATCATCAGCCTGCTTGAACGTGCAAGGTTTCTTACAGCACGACATAATTTCTATCAACGTTAAAAGAATAAGCAGAAAAGCAATAGCAAAAATTTGCGAGAGAGCGATACACAAGCAGAAATATGCAGCAGCGAACACACGCACATACAAGTGTATGAACAGGGGAGCACCAAAGCAAAAGAATCAAAAACAGGCAATAACAACAACACGGAACTGACGCCGCGTTTTATAAATGCAGAAATTAACAGACTTACGCTGCACAACAGATAGCACTTTGCACAATTTATAAGAGCTTTTTAAATAATGCACCATAAATGCAAAATTTAGAAATAAAAAGCAGGTTTGAAGCGCAAAAATATATAAAAATCTTGGAGCACAAGTAAAACACGTCAATCACTCTCAACTGAGAACTTTCTCTTAATTCCAGGTCAGGCTGAATGTTTTACGACTTAATAGTCGGGTGAGGCTATTTGGCTTTGACTTGCTCCCCTAGGCTCCACATGCCAGATTGGCGGGGCTCCTGGAATCTAAGACAAGGTTTGGTAAAACAGTTTTGAGAGCTAGGCAAGACTGTATGTTTTAAGATTAAAGAGTCGGGTGAGCCTGTTTGGCTTTGACTTGCGCCCCTAGGATGCAAATGCTGGATTAACAGGGATCCTGGTATCTGAGACAAGTTTTGGTAAGGCAATTATGAGTTCCAGGTGAGGCTGAATGTGTTAAGACTTAATAGTCGTGTGAGTCTATTTTGCTTTGACTTGCTCCCCCAAGCAGCAAATTCTAGGTTAACAGGGCTCCTGGAATCTAAAAAAAGTTTGAGTAAAACAGTTTTGACAGCTAGGTATGGCTGTATGTTTTAAGATTAAATAGTCGGGTGAGCCTGATTGGCTTTGACTTGCGCCCCCAGGATGCAAATACTGGATTAACAGGGTTCCTGGTATCTGAGACAGGTTTTGTTCAAGCAGTTTTGGCGGCCAGATGGGGCTGTATGTTTTAAGACTTAATAGTCGGATGAGACTATTTGGCTTTTACTTGCTCCCCTACGCTGCAAATGCTAGATTAACAGGGCTCCTGGTATCCATGGCAAGTTTTGATAAAGCAGATTTGGCCTCCAGATGGGGCTGTTTGTTTTAAGATTAAATTGTAGGATGAGCCTGTTTGGCTTTGAACTTCTCCCCTAGGCAGCACACGCCAAATTGGCAGGGCTCCTGGTAACTGAGACAAGGTTTGGTAAAACAGTTTTGACAGCTAGGCAAGACTGTATGTTTTCAGATTAATTAGTCGGGTGACTCTGTTTGGCTTTGTCTTGCGCCCCTGGATGCAAATGCTGGAATAACAGGGATCCTGGTATCTGAGTCAAGTTTTGGTTACGCAATTTTGTGTTCCAGGTCAGGCTGAATGTGTTAATACTTAATAGTCGGGTGAGGCTATTTGGCTTTGCCTTGCTCCCCTAGACGGCACATGCCAGATTGGTGGGGCTCCTGGAATCTAAAAAAAAGTTTTGGTAAAACAGTTTTGACAGCTAGGTAAGGCTGTATGTCTTAAGATTAAATAGTCGGGTGAGCCTGTTTGACTTTGACTTGCGCCCCCAGGATGCAAAAACTGGATTAACAGGGTTCCTGGTATCTGAAACAAGTTTTGGTAAGGCAATTTTGAGTTACAGGTGAGGCTGAATGTGTTAAGACTTAATAATCGGGTGAGACTATTTGGCTTTGACTTGCTACCCTAGGCTGCAAATGCTAGATTGACAGGGCTCCTAGTATCTAAGACAAGCTTTAGTAAAGCAATTTTGATTTCCAGGTCAGGCTGAATGTTTTACGACTTAATAGTCGGGTGAGGCTATTTGGCTTTGACTTGCTCCCCTAGGCTCCACATGCCAGATTGGCGGGGCTCCTGGAATCTAAGACAAGGTTTGGTAAAACAGTTTTGAGAGCTAGGCAAGACTGTATGTTTTAAGATTAAAGAGTCGGGTGAGCCTGTTTTGCTTTGACTTGCGCCCCTAGGATGCAAATTCTGGATTGGTTCCTGGTATCTGAGACAAGTTTTGGTAAGGCAATTTTGAGTTCCAGGTGAGGCTGAATGTGTTAAGACTTAATAGTCGTGTGAGTCTATTTTGCTTTGACTTGCTCCGCCAAGCTGCAAAATCTAGATTAACAGGGCTCCTGGAATCTAAAAAAAGTTTAAGTAAAACAGTTTTGACAGCTAGGTATGGCTGTATGTTTTAAGATTAAATAGTCGGGTGAGCCTGTTTGGCTTTGACTTGCGCCCCCAGGATGCAAAAACTGGATTAACAGGGTTCCTGGTATCTGAAACAAGTTTTGGTAAGGCAATTTTGAGTTACAGTTGAGGCTGAATGTGTTAAGACTTAATAGTCGGGTGAGACTATTTGGCTTTGACTTACTACCCTAGGCTGCAGGTGCTAGATTAACAGAGATCCTTGTATCTGAGACAAGTTTCGTTAAAGCAATTTTGACTTCCAGGTGAAGCTGTATGTTTTAAGATTAAATAGTCGGATGGGCCTATTTGGCTTTGACTTGCTCCCATAGGCAGCAAATGCCAGATTAACAGGGATCCTGGTATCTAAGACAAGTTTTTGTAAAGCAGTTTTGGCAGCTAGATGGGGCTGTTTGTTCTAAGATTAAATTGATTAACAGGGATCCTTGTATCTGAGAAAAGTTTCGGTAAAGCAATTTTGACTTCCAGGTGAAGCTGTTTGCTGTAGGATTAAATAGTCGGATGAGCCTATTTGGCTTTGTCTTGCGCCCCTAGGATGCAAATGCTGGATTAACAGGGTTCCTGGTATCTGAGACAAGTTTTGTTAAGGCAATTTTGAGTTCCAGGTGAGGCTTAATTTTTTAAGACTTAATAGTCGGGTGAGACTATTTGGCTTTGACATGCTCCCGTAGGCGGCACATGCCAGATTGGCGGGGCTCCTGGAATCTAAGACAAGGTTTGGTAAAACAGTTTTGACAGCTAGGCAAGACCGTATGTTTTAAGATTAAATAGTCGGGTGGGCCTGTTTGGATTAATCTTGCGCCCCTAGGATGCAAATGCTGGATTAACAGGGATCCTGGTATCTGAGACAAGTTTTGGTAAGGCAATTATGAGTTCCAGGTGAGGCTGAATGTGTTAAGACATAATAGTCGTGTGAGTCTATTTTGCTTTGACTTGCTCCCCCAAGCAGCAAATTCTAGGTTAACAGGGCTCCTGGAATCTAAAAAAGTTTGAGTAAAACAGTTTTGACAGCTAGGTATGGCTGTATGTTTTAAGATTAAATAGTCGGGTGAGCCTGATTGGCTTTGACTTGCGCCCCCAGGATGCAAATACTGGATTAACAGGGTTCCTGGTATCTGAGACAGGTTTTGTTAGAGCAGTTTTGGCGGCCAGATGGGGCTGTATGTTTTAAGACTTAATAGTCGGATGAGACTATTTGGCTTTTACTTGCTCCCCTACGCTGCAAATGCTAGATTAACAGGGCTCCTGGTATCCATGGCAAGTTTTGATAAAGCAGATTTGGCATCCAGATGGGGCTGTTTGTTTTAAGATTAAATTGTAGGATGAGCCTGTTTGGCTTTGACTTGCTCCTCTAGGCTCCACATGCCAGATTGGCGGGGCTCCAGGCATCTAAGACAAGGTTTGGTAAAACAGGCTTGACAGCTAGGCAAGACTGTATGTTTTTAGATTAAATAGTCGGTTGAGCCTGTTTGGCTTTGACTTGCTTCCCTAGGCTGCAAATCCCAGATTAACAGGGATCCTGGTACCTAAGACAAGTTTTGGTAAAGCACTTTTGGCAGCCAGATGGGGCTGTTTGTTTTAAGATTAAATTGTAGGGTGAGCCTGTGTGACTGTGACTTGCGCCCTCAGGATGCAAATACTGGATTAACAGGGCTCCTGGTATCTGAGACAAGTTTTGGTAAAGCATTTTTGACTTCCAGGTGAGGCTGTATGTTTTGGGATTAAATAGTCGGATGAGCCTGTTTGGCTTTGACTTGCTCCTCTAGGCTCCACATGCCAGATTGGCGGGGCTCCTGGTATCTGAGACAAGGTTTGGTAAAACAGTTTTGACAGCTAGGTCAGGCTACATGTTTGAAGGTTAAATAGTCGGGTGAGCCTGTTTGGCTTTGACTTGCTCCCCTAGGATGCAAAAGCTGGAATAACAGGGTTCCTGGCATCTGAGACAAGTTTCGGTAAAGCAATTTTGGCGGCCAGGTGAGGCTGTATGTTTTAAGTCTTAATAGTCGGGTGAGACTATTTGGTTTTGACTTGCTCCCCTAGGCGGCGCATGCCAGATTGCCATGGCTAATGGAATCTAAGAGAAGTTTTAGTAAAACAGTTTTGACAGCCAGATAGGGCTGTTTGTTTTAAGATTAAATTGTAGGGTGAGCCTGTATGACTTTGACTTGCGCCCTCAGAATGCAAATACTGGATTAACAGGGCTCCTGGTATATGAGACAAGTTTTGGTAAAGCAGCTTTGTCGGCCAGATGGGGTTGTATGTTTTAAGATTTAATAGTCGGGTGAGACTAGGCTGCAAATGCTCGATTAACAGGCCTCCTGGAATCTAAAAAAAGTTTTAGTAAAACAGTTTTGACAGCTAGGTAAGGCTGTATGTTTTAAGATTAAATAGTCGGGTGAACCGGTTTGGCTTTGAATTGCGCCCCCAGGATGCAAATACTGGATTAACAGGGTTCCTGGTATATGAGACAAGTTTTGGTTAAGCAGTTTTGGCGGCCAGATGGGGCTGTATGTTTTAAGTTTTAATAGTCGGGTGAGGCTATTTGGCTTTGACTTGCTCCCCTAGGCGGGACCTGCCAGATTGGAGGGGATCCTGGAATCTAAAAAATTTTTGGTAAAACAGTTTTGACAGCTAGGTAAGACTGAATGTTTTAAGATTAAATATACGGGTGAGCCTGTTTGACTTTGACTTGCGCCCCCAGGATGCAAATACTGGATTAACAGGGTTCCTGGTATCTGAGACAAGTTTTGGTAAGGCAATTTTGAGTTACAGGTGGGGCTGAATGTTTTAAGACTTAATAGTCGGGTGAGACTTTTTGGCTTTGACTTGCTCCCCTAGGCGGCACATGCCAGATTGGCGCGGCACCTGGAATCTGATAGATGTTTTGGTAAAGCAGTTTTGGCAACCAGATGGGACTGTATGTTTGCAGACTTTATAATGAGCTCAGACTAATTGGCTTTGACC
This sequence comes from Drosophila kanekoi, assembly GCA_037075305.1. Lineage (NCBI taxonomy): Eukaryota > Metazoa > Arthropoda > Insecta > Diptera > Drosophilidae > Drosophila > Drosophila kanekoi. Next base: position 347,389 of record JBAMCE010000684.1, on the reverse strand, counting down.
TGATCCCTTAGGCTGCAAATGCCAGATTGGCAGGGATTTGGTGGAGCAGTTTTGGCGGCCAGATGGGGCTGCATTTATTTTAGTATTAAATAGTCGGGTGAGCCTGTTTTGCTTTGACCTGCTCCCCTAGGCTGCACATGCCAGATTGGCAGGGCTCCTGGTATCTGAGACAAGTTTTGGTAAAGCAGTTTTGGCGGCCAGATGGGGTTGTATGTTATAGGATTAAATAGTCGGGTGAGACTAGGCTGCAAATGCTAGATTATCAGGGACCCTTGTATCTGAGACAAGTTTTGGTAAGGCAATTTTGAGTTCCAGTTCACGCTGAAAGTGTTACGACTTAATAGTCGGGTGAGGCTATTTGGCTTTGACTTGCTCCCCTAGGCTTCACATGCCAGATGGCGGGGCTCCTGGAATCTAAGACAAGGTTTGGTAAAACAGTTTAGAGAGCTAGGCAAGACTGCATGTTTTCAGATTAAATAGTCGGGTGAGCCTGTTTGGCTTTGTCTTGCGCCCCCAGGATGCAAATGCTGGATTAACAGGGTTCCTGGTATCTGAGACTAGTTTTGGTAAGGCAATTTTGAGTTCCAGGTCAGGCTGAATGTTTTAAGACTAAAGAGTCGGGTGAGGCTATTTGGCTTTGACTTGGTCCCCCAAGATGCAAATGCTTGACCAACAGGGCTCCTGGAATCTAAAAAAAGTTTAAGTAAAACAGTTTTGACAGCTAGGTATGGCTGTATGTTTTAAGGTTAAGTAATCGGGTGAGCCTGTTTGGCTTTGACTTGCGCACCCAGGATGCAAATACTGGATTAACAGGGTTCCTGGTATCTGAGGAAAGTTCTGTTCAAGCAGTTTTGGCGGCCAGATGGGGGTGTATGTTTTACGATTTAATAGTCGGGTGAGACTATTTGGCTTTTACTTGCTCCCCTACGCTGCAAATGCTAGATTAACAGGGCTACTGGTATCCATGACAAGTTTTAATAAAGCAGCTTTGGCAGCAAGATGGGGCTGTTTGTTTTAAGATTAAATTGTAGGATGAGCCTTTTTGGCTTTGAACTTCTCCCCTAGGCTGCATACGCCAAATTGGCAGGGCTTCTGGTAACTGAGACAAGGTTTGGCAAAACAATTTTGACAGCTAGGCAAGACTGTATATTTTCAGATTAAGTAGTCGGGTGAGTCTGTTTGGCTTTGTCTTGCGCCCCTAGGATGCAAATGCTGGATTAACAGGGATCCTGGTATCTGAGACAAGTTTTGGTAGGGCAATTTTGAGTTACAGGTGAGGCTGAATGTGTTAAGACTTAATAGTCAGGTGAGATTATTTTGCTTTGACTTGCTCCCCTAGGTTGCAAATGCTAGATTAACAGGGCTCCTGGTATCTAAGACAAGTTTTGGTAAAGCAGTTTTGGCAGCCAGATGGGGCTGTATGTTTTAAGATTAAATTGTCGGGTGAGCCTGTTTGGCTTTGAACTGCACCCCTAGGATGCAAATGCTGGATTAACTGGGTTCCTGGTATATGACACAAGTTTTGGTAAAGCAGTTTTTGCGGCAAGATGGGGTTGTATGTTTTAAGATTTAATAGTCGGGTGAGACTATTTGGCTTTGACTTGCTACACTAGGCTGCAAGTGCTAGATTTACAGAGATCCTTGTATCTGAGACAAGTTTCGGTAAAGCAATTTTGACTTCCAGGTGAGGCTGTATGTTTTAGGATTAAATAGTCGGATGAGCCTGTTTGGCTTTGACTTGCTCCTCTAGGCTCCACATGCAAGATTGGCGGGGCTCCAGGCATCTAAGACAGGGTTTGGTAAAACAGTTTTGACAGCTAGACAAGACTGTATGTTTTAAGATTAAATAGTCGGTTGAGCCTGTTTGGCTTTGACTTGCTCCCCTAGGCTGCAAATGCTGGATTAACAGGGCTCCTAGTATCTAAGACAAATTCTGGTAAGGCAGTTTTGGCAGCCAGATGGGGCTGTTTGTTTTAAGATTAAATTGTAGGGTGAGCCTGTATGACTTTGACTTGCGCCCTCAGGATGCAAATACTGGATTAACAGGGCTCCTGGTATCTGAGACAAGTTTTGTTAAGGCAATTTTGAGTTACAGGTGAGGCTTAATTTTTAAGACTTAATAGTCGGGTGAGACTATTTGGCTTTGACTTGCTCCCCTAGGCGGCACATGCCTGATTGGCGGGGCTCCTGGAATCTAAGACAAGGTTTGTTAAAACAGTTTTGACAGCTAGGTAAGGCTGTATGTTTTAAGATTAAATAGTCGGGTGAGCCTCTTTAACTTTGACTTGCGGCCCTAGGCTGCAAATGCTAGATTAACAGGGTTCCTGGTATCTGAGACAAGTATTGGTAAAGCAGTTTTGGCAGCCAGATGGGGCTGTATGTTTTAAGATTAAATTGTCGGGTGAGCCTGTTTGGCTTTGAACTGCGCCCCTAGGATGCAAATGCTGGATTAACAGGGTTCCTGGTATCTGAGACAAGTTTTGGTAAGGCAATTTTGAGTTACAGGTGAGGCTTAATTTTTAAGACTTAATAGTCGGGTGAGACTATTTGGCTTTGACTTGCTCCCCTAGGCGGCACATGCCTGATTGGCGGGGCTCCTGGAATCTAAGACAAGGTTTGTTAAAACAGTTTTGACAGCTAGGTAAGGCTGTATGTTTTAAGATTAAATAGTCGGGTGAGCCTCTTTAACTTTGACTTGCGGCCCTAGGCTGCAAATGCTAGATTAACAGGGTTCCTGGTATCTGAGACAAGTATTGGTAAAGCAGTTTTGGCAGCCAGATGGGGCTGTATGTTTTAAGATTTAATAGTCGGGTGAGACTATTTGGCTTTTACTTGCTCCCCTACGCTGCAAATGCTAGATTAACAGGGCTCCTGGTATCCATGACAAGTTTTGATAAAGCAGCTTTGGCAGCCAGATGGGGCTGTTTGTTTTAAGATTAAATTGTGGGATGAGCCGTTTGGCTTTGAACTTCTCCCCTAGGCTGCACACGCCAAATTGGCAGGGCTCTTGGTAACTGAGACAAGGTTTGGTAAAACAGTTTTGACAGCTAGGCAAGACTGTATGTCTTCAGATTAAGTAGTCGGGTGAGTCTGTTTGGCTTTGTCTTGCGCCCCTAGGATGCAAATGCTGGATTAACAGGGTTCCTGGTATCTGGGACAAGTTTTGGTAAGCCAATTTTGAGTTCCAGGTCAGGCTGAATGTTTTACGACTTAATAGTCGGGTGAGGCTATTTGGCTTTGACTTGCTCCCCTAGGCTCCACATGCCTGATTGGCGGGGCTCCTGGAATCTAAGACAAGGTTTGGTAAAACAGTTTTGAGAGCTATGCAAGACTGTATGTTTTAAGATTAAAGAATCGGGTGAGCCTGTTTGGCTTTGACTAGCGCCCCTAGGATGCAAGTGCTGGATTGGTTCCTGGTATCTGAGACAAGTTTTGGTAAGGCAATTTGGAGTTCCAGGTGAGGCTGAATGTGTTAAGACTTCATAGTCGTGTGAGTCTATTTTGCTTTGACTTGCTCCCCCAAGCAGCAAATTCTAGATTAACAGGGCTCCTGTAATCTAAAAAAAGTTTTAGTTAAACAGTTTTGACAGCTAGGTATGGCTGTATGATTTAAGATTAAATAGTCGGGTGAGCCTGTTTGGCTTTGACTTGCGCCCCCAGGATGCAAATACTGGATTAACAGGGTTCCTGGTATCTGAGACAAGTTTTGTTCAAGCAGTTTTGGCGGCCAGATGGGGCCGTATGTTTTAAGATTTAATAGTCTCGTGAGACTATTTGGCTTTGACTTGCTACCCTAGGCTGCAAGTGCTAGATTAACAGAGATCCTTGTATCTGAGACAAGTTTCGGTAAAACAATTTTGACTTTCAGGTGAGGCTGTATGTTTTAGTCGGATGAGCCTGTTTGGCTTTGACTTGCTCCTCTAGACACCACATGCCAGATTGGCGGGGCTCCAGGCATCTAAGACAAGGTTTGGTAAAACAGTTTTGACAGCTAGGCAAGACTGTATGTTTTAGGATTAAATAGTCGGTTGAGCCTGTTTGGCTTTGACTTGCTCCCCTAGGCTGCAAATGCCAGATTAACAGGGATCCTGGTATCTAAGAAGAGTTTTGGTAAAGCAGTTTTGGCAGCCAGATGGGGCTGTTTGTTTTAAGATTAAATTGTAGGGTGAGCCTGTATGACTGTGACTTGCGCCCTCAGGATGCAACTACTGGATTAACAGGGCTCCTGGTATCTGAGACAAGTTTTGGTAAAGCAGTTTTGTCGTCCAGATGGGGTTGTACGTTTTAAGATTTAATAGTCGGATGAGCTTGTTTGGTTTTGACTTGCTCCTCTAGGCACCAAATGCCAGATTGGCGGGGCTCCTGGCATCTAAGACAAGGATTGGTAAAACAGTTTTGACAGCTAGGCAAGACTGTATGTTTTAAGATTAAATTGTAGGGTGAGCCCTGTTTGGCTTTGAACTTCTCCCCTTGGCTGCACACGCCAGATTGGCAGGGCTCCTGGTATCTGAGACAAGGTTTGGTAAAACAGTTTTGACAGCTAGGTCAGCCTACATGTTTGAAGGTTAAATAGTCGGGTGAGCCTGTTTGGCCTTGACTTGCTCCCCTAGGATGCAAAAGCTGGAATAACAAGGTTCCTGGCATCTGAGACAAGTTTCGGTAAAGCAATTTTGACTTCCAGGTGAGGCTGTATGTCTTAAGTCTGAATAGTCGGGTGAGACTATTTGGCTTTGACTTGCTCCCCTAGGCGGCACATGCCAGATTGGCAAGACTCCTGGAATCTAAAAAAAGTTTTAGTAAAACAGTTTTGACAGCCAGATAGGGCTGTTTGTTTTAAGATTAAATTGTAGGGTGAGCCTGTATGACTTTGACTTGCGCCCTCAGGAAGCAAATACTGGATTAACAGGGCTCCTGGTATCTGAGACAAGTTTTGGTAAAGCAGTTTTGTCGGCCAGATGGGGTTGTATGTTTTAACATTTAATAGTCGGGTGAGACTAGGCTGCAAATGCTCGATTAACAGGGCTCCTGGAATCTAAAAAAAGTTTTAATAAAAAAGTTTTGACAGCTAGGTAAGGCTGTATATTTTTTTAGATTAAATAGTCGGGTGAGCCTGTTTGGCTTTGACTTGCGCCTCCAGGATGCAAATACTGGATTAACAGGGTTCCTAGTATATGAGACAAGGTTTGGTAAAGCAGTTTTGACGGCCAGATGGGGATGTATGTTTTAAGTTTTAATAGTCGGGTGAGGCTATTTGGCTTTGACTTGCTCCCCTACGCTGCAATTGCTAGATTAACAGGGCTCCTGGTATCCATAACAAGTTTTGATAAAGCAGCTTTGGCAGCCAGATGGGGCTGTTTGTTTTAAGATTAAATTGTAGGATGAGCCTGTTTGGCTTTGAACTTCTCCCTTAGGCTGCACACGCCAGATTGGCAGGGCCCCTGGTAACTGAGACAAGGATTGGTAAAACAGTTTTGACAGCTAGGCAAGACTGTATGTTTTCAGATGAAATAGTCCGGTGAGCCTGTTTGGCTCTGTCTTGCGCCCCTAGGATGCAAATGCTGGATTAACAGGGTTCCTGGTATCTGAGACTAGTTTTGATTATGCTATTTTGAGATCTAGGTCAGGCTGAATGTTTTAAGACTTAAGAGTCGGGTGAGGCTATTTGGCTTTGACTTGCTCCCCTAGGTGGGACATGCCAGATTGTGTGGGGATCCTGGAATCTAAAAAAAGTTTTGGTAAAACAGTTTTGACAGCTAGATTAGGCTGAATGTTTTAAGATTAAATAGTCGGGTGAGCCTGTTTGACTTTGACTTGCGCCCCCAGGATGCAAATACTGGATTAACAGGGTTCCTGGTATCTGAAACAAGTTTTGGTAAGGCAATTTTGAGTTACAGGTGAGGCTGAATGTGTTAAGACTTAATAGTCAGGTGAGACTATTTTGCTATGACTTGCTCCCCTAGGTTGCAAATGCTAGATTAACAGGGCTCCTTGTATCTAAGACAAGTTTTGGTAAAGCAGTTTTGGCAGCCAGATGGGGCTGTATGTTTTAAGATTAAATTGTCGGGTGAGCCTGTTTGGCTTTGAACTGCGCCCCTAGGTTGCAAATGCTGGATTAACAGGGTTCCAAGTATCTGAGACAAGTTTTGGTAAGGGAATTTTGAGTTCCAGGTGAGGCTGAATGTGTTAAGACTTAATAGTCGGGTGAAACTATTTTGCTTTGACTTGCTCCCCTATGCTGCAAATGCTAGATTAAAAGGGCTCCTGGAATCTAAAAAAAGTTTTAGTTAAACAGTTTTGACAGCTAGGTATGGCTGTATGATTTAAGATTAATTAGTCGGGTGAGCCTGTTTGGCTTTGACTTGCGCCCCCAGGATGCAAATACTGGATTAACAGGGTTCCTGGTATCTGAGACAAGTTTTGGTAAGGGAATTTTGAGTTACAGGTGAGGCTGAATGTGTTAAGACTTAAAAGTCAGGTGAGACTATTTTGCTTTGACTTGCTCCCCTAGGCTGCAAATGCTAGATTAACAGGGCTCCTGGTATCTAAGACAAGTTTTGGTAATGCAGTTTTGGCAGCCAGATGGGGCTGTATGTTTTAAGATTAAATTGTCGGGTGAGCCTGTTTGGCTTTGAACTGCGCCCCTAGGATGCAAATGCTGGATTAACAGGGTTCCTGGTATCTGAGACAAGTTTTGGTAAGGGAATTTTGAGTTCCAGGTGAGGCTGAATGTGTTAAGACTTAATAGTCGGGTGAGACTATTTTGCTTTGACTTGCTCCCCTATGCTGCAAATGCTAGATTAACAGGGCTCCTGGAATCTAAAAAAAGTTTTAGTTAAATAGTTTTGACAGCTAGGTATGGCTGTATGATTTAAGATTAAATAGTCGGGTGAGCCTGTTTGGCTTTGATTTGCGCCCCCAGGATGCAAATACTGGATTAACAGGGTTCCTGGTATCTGAGACAAGTTTTGTTCAAGCAGTTTTGGCGGCCAGATGGGGCTATATGTTTTTGGATCAAATAGTCGGGGGAGCCTGTTTGGCTTTTACTTGCTCCCCTACGCTGCAAATGCTAGATTAACAGGGCTCCTGGTATCCATGACAAGTTTTGATAAAGCCGCTTTGGCAGCCAGATGGGGCTGTATGTTTTAAGATTAAATTGTCGGGTGAGCCTGTTTGGCTTTGAGCTTCTCCCCTAGGCTGCACACGCCAAATTGGCAGGGCTCTTGGTAACTGAGACAAGGTTTGGTAAAACAGTTTTGACAGCTAGGTCAGCCTACATGTTTGAAGGTTAAATAGTCGGGTGAGCCTGTTTGGCCTTGACTTGCTCCCCTAGGATGCAAAAGCTGGAATAACAAGGTTCCTGGCATCTGAGACAAGTTTCGGTAAAGCAATTTTGACTTCCAGGTGAGGCTGTATGTCTTAAGTCTGAATAGTCGGGTGAGACTATTTGGCTTTGACTTGCTCCCCTAGGCGGCACATGCCAGATTGGCAAGACTCCTGGAATCTAAAAAAAGTTTTAGTAAAACAGTTTTGACAGCCAGATAGGGCTGTTTGTTTTAAGATTAAATTGTAGGGTGAGCCTGTATGACTTTGACTTGCGCCCTCAGGAAGCAAATACTGGATTAACAGGGCTCCTGGTATCTGAGACAAGTTTTGGTAAAGCAGTTTTGTCGGCCAGATGGGGTTGTATGTTTTAACATTTAATAGTCGGGTGAGACTAGGCTGCAAATGCTCGATTAACAGGGCTCCTGGAATCTAAAAAAAGTTTTAATAAAAAAGTTTTGACAGCTAGGTAAGGCTGTATATTTTTTTAGATTAAATAGTCGGGTGAGCCTGTTTGGCTTTGACTTGCGCCTCCAGGATGCAAATACTGGATTAACAGGGTTCCTAGTATATGAGACAAGGTTTGGTAAAGCAGTTTTGACGGCCAGATGGGGATGTATGTTTTAAGTTTTAATAGTCGGGTGAGGCTATTTGGCTTTGACTTGCTCCCCTACGCTGCAATTGCTAGATTAACAGGGCTCCTGGTATCCATAACAAGTTTTGATAAAGCAGCTTTGGCAGCCAGATGGGGCTGTTTGTTTTAAGATTAAATTGTAGGATGAGCCTGTTTGGCTTTGAACTTCTCCCTTAGGCTGCACACGCCAGATTGGCAGGGCCCCTGGTAACTGAGACAAGGATTGGTAAAACAGTTTTGACAGCTAGGCAAGACTGTATGTTTTCAGATGAAATAGTCCGGTGAGCCTGTTTGGCTCTGTCTTGCGCCCCTAGGATGCAAATGCTGGATTAACAGGGTTCCTGGTATCTGAGACTAGTTTTGATTATGCTATTTTGAGATCTAGGTCAGGCTGAATGTTTTAAGACTTAAGAGTCGGGTGAGGCTATTTGGCTTTGACTTGCTCCCCTAGGTGGGACATGCCAGATTGTGTGGGGATCCTGGAATCTAAAAAAAGTTTTGGTAAAACAGTTTTGACAGCTAGATTAGGCTGAATGTTTTAAGATTAAATAGTCGGGTGAGCCTGTTTGACTTTGACTTGCGCCCCCAGGATGCAAATACTGGATTAACAGGGTTCCTGGTATCTGAAACAAGTTTTGGTAAGGCAATTTTGAGTTACAGGTGAGGCTGAATGTGTTAAGACTTAATAGTCAGGTGAGACTATTTTGCTATGACTTGCTCCCCTAGGTTGCAAATGCTAGATTAACAGGGCTCCTTGTATCTAAGACAAGTTTTGGTAAAGCAGTTTTGGCAGCCAGATGGGGCTGTATGTTTTAAGATTAAATTGTCGGGTGAGCCTGTTTGGCTTTGAACTGCGCCCCTAGGTTGCAAATGCTGGATTAACAGGGTTCCAAGTATCTGAGACAAGTTTTGGTAAGGGAATTTTGAGTTCCAGGTGAGGCTGAATGTGTTAAGACTTAATAGTCGGGTGAAACTATTTTGCTTTGACTTGCTCCCCTATGCTGCAAATGCTAGATTAAAAGGGCTCCTGGAATCTAAAAAAAGTTTTAGTTAAACAGTTTTGACAGCTAGGTATGGCTGTATGATTTAAGATTAATTAGTCGGGTGAGCCTGTTTGGCTTTGACTTGCGCCCCCAGGATGCAAATACTGGATTAACAGGGTTCCTGGTATCTGAGACAAGTTTTGGTAAGGGAATTTTGAGTTACAGGTGAGGCTGAATGTGTTAAGACTTAAAAGTCAGGTGAGACTATTTTGCTTTGACTTGCTCCCCTAGGCTGCAAATGCTAGATTAACAGGGCTCCTGGTATCTAAGACAAGTTTTGGTAATGCAGTTTTGGCAGCCAGATGGGGCTGTATGTTTTAAGATTAAATTGTCGGGTGAGCCTGTTTGGCTTTGAACTGCGCCCCTAGGATGCAAATGCTGGATTAACAGGGTTCCTGGTATCTGAGACAAGTTTTGGTAAGGGAATTTTGAGTTCCAGGTGAGGCTGAATGTGTTAAGACTTAATAGTCGGGTGAGACTATTTTGCTTTGACTTGCTCCCCTATGCTGCAAATGCTAGATTAACAGGGCTCCTGGAATCTAAAAAAAGTTTTAGTTAAATAGTTTTGACAGCTAGGTATGGCTGTATGATTTAAGATTAAATAGTCGGGTGAGCCTGTTTGGCTTTGATTTGCGCCCCCAGGATGCAAATACTGGATTAACAGGGTTCCTGGTATCTGAGACAAGTTTTGTTCAAGCAGTTTTGGCGGCCAGATGGGGCTATATGTTTTTGGATCAAATAGTCGGGGGAGCCTGTTTGGCTTTTACTTGCTCCCCTACGCTGCAAATGCTAGATTAACAGGGCTCCTGGTATCCATGACAAGTTTTGATAAAGCCGCTTTGGCAGCCAGATGGGGCTGTATGTTTTAAGATTAAATTGTCGGGTGAGCCTGTTTGGCTTTGAGCTTCTCCCCTAGGCTGCACACGCCAAATTGGCAGGGCTCTTGGTAACTGAGACAAGGTTTGGTAAAACAGTTTTGACAGCTAGGCAAGACTGTATGTCTTCAGATTTAGTAGTCGGGTGAGTCTGTTTGGCTTTGTCTTGCGCCCCTAGGATGCAAATGCTGGATTAACAGGGTTCCTGGTATCTGGGACAAGTTTTGGTAAGGCAATTTTGAGTTCCAGGTCAGGCTGAATGTTTTACGACTTAATAGTCGGGTGAGGCTATTTGGCTTTGACTTGCTCCCCTAGGCGGCACATGCCTGATTGGCGGGGCTCCTGGAATCTAAGACAAGGTTTGGTAAAACAGTTTTGAGAGCTAGGCAAGACTGTATGTTTTAAGATTAAAGAGTCGGGTGAGCCTGTTTGGCTTTGACTTGCGCCCCTAGGATGCAAATGCTGGATTGGATCCTGGTATCTGAGACAAGTTTTGGTAAGGCAATTTTGAGTTCCAGGTGAGGCTGAATGTGTTAAGACTTAATAGTCGTGTGAGTCTCTTTTCTTTGACTTGCTCCCCCAAGCAGCAAATTCTAGATTAACAGGGCTCCTGGAATCTCAAAAATGTTTTAGTTAAACAGTTTTGACAGCTAGGTATGGCTGTATGATTTAAGATTAAATAGTCGGGTGAGCCTGTCTGGCCTTGACTTGCGCCCCCAGGATGCAAATACTGGATTAACAGGGTTCCTGGTATCTGAGACAAGTTTTGTTCAAGCAGTTTTGGCGGCCAGATGGGGCCGTATGTTTTAAGATTTAATAGTCGCGAGAGACTATTTGGCTTTGACTTGCTACCCTAGGCTGCAAGTGCTAGATTAACAGAGATCCTTGTATCTGAGACAAGTTTCGGTAAAGCAATTTTGACTTCCAGGTGAGGCTGTATGTTTTAGGATTAAATAGTCGGATGAGCCTGTTTGGCTTTGACTTGCTCCTCTAGACACCACATGCCAGATTGGCGGGGCTCCAGGCATCTAAGACAAGGTTTGGTAAAACAGTTTTGACAGCTAGGCAAGACTGTATGTTTTAGGATTAAATAGTCGGTTGAGCCTGTTTGGCTTTGACTTGCTCACCTAGGCTGCAAATGCCGGACTAACAGGGATCCTGGTATCTAAGAAGAGTTTTGGTAAAGCAGTTTTGTCGGCCAGATGGGGTTGTATGTTTTAAGTTTTAATAGTCGGGTGAGACTAGGCTGCAAATGCTCGATTAACAGGGCTCCTGGAATCTAAAAAAAGTTTTAAAAAAAAACTTTCGACAGCTAGGTAAGGCTGTTTGTTTTAAGATTAAATTGTAGGGTGAGCCTGTATGACTGTGACTTGCGCCCTCAGGATGCAAATACTGGATTAACAGGGCTCCTGGTATCTGAGACAAGTTTTGGTAAAGCAGTTTTGTCGTCCAGATGGGGTTGTACGTTTTAAGATTTAATAGTCGGATGAGCTTGTTTGGCTTTGACTTGCTCATCTAGGCACCACATGCCAGATTGGCGGGGCTCCTGGCATCTAAGACAAGGATTGGAAAAACAGTTTTGACAGCTAGGCAAGACTGTATGTTTTAAGATTAAATTGTAGGGTGAGCCCTGTTTGGCTTTAAACTTCTCCCCTTGGCTGCACACGCCAGATTGGCAGGGCTCCTAGTATCTGAGACAAGGTTTGGTAAAACAGTTTTGACAGCTAGGTCAGCCTACATGTTTGAAGGTTAAATAGTCGGGTGAGCCTGTTTGGCCTTGACTTGCTCCCCTAGGATGCAAAAGCTGGAATAACAAGGTTCCTGGCATCTGAGACAAGTTTCGGTAAAGCAATTTTGACATCCAGGTGAGGCTGTATGTTTTAAGTCTTAATAGTCGGGTGAGACTATTTGGCTTTGACTTGCTCCCCTAGGCGGAACATGCCAGATTGGCAAGGCTACGGGAATCTAAAAAAGTTTTAGTAAAACAGTTTTGACAGCCAGATAGGGCTGTTTGTTTTAAGATTAAATTGTAGGGTGAGCCTGTATGACTTTGACTTGCGCCCTCAGGATGCAAATACTGGATTAACAGGGCTCCTGGTATCTGAGACAAGTTTTGGTAAAGCAGTTTTGTCGGCCAGATGGGGTTGTATGTTTTAAGTTTTAATAGTCGGGTGAGACTAGGCTGCAAATGCTCGATTAACAGGGCTCCTGGAATCTAAAAAAAGTTTTAAAAAAAAACTTTCGACAGCTAGGTAAGGCTGTATATTTTTTTAGATTAAATAGTCGGGTAAGCCTGTTTGGCTTTGACTTGCGCCCCCAGGATGCAAATACTGGATTAACAGGGTTCCTGGTATCTGAGACAAGTTTTGGTAAAGCAGTTTTGACGGCCAGATGGGGCTGTATGTTTTAAGTTTTAATAGCCGGGTGAAGCTATTTGGCTTTGACTTGCTCCCCTACGCTGCAATTGCTAGATTAACAGGGCTCCTGGTATCCATAACAAGTTTTGATAAAGCAGCTTTGGCAGCCAGATGGGGCTGTTTGTGTTAAGATTAAATTGTAGGATGAGCCTGTTTGGCTTTGAACTTCTCCCTTAGGCTGCACACGCCAGATTGGCAGGGCTCCTGGTAACTGAGACAAGGATTGGTAAAACAGGTTTGACAGCTAGGCAAGACTGTATGTTTTCAGATGAAATAGTCCGCTGAGCCTGTTTGGCTCTGACTTGCGCCCCTAGGATGCAAATGCTGGATTAACAGGGTTCCTGGTATCTGAGACTAGTTTTGATAAGGCTATTTTGAGATCTAGGTCAGGCTGAATGTTTTAAGATTTAAGAGTCGGGTGAGGCTATTTGGCTTTAACTTGTTCCCCTAGGCGGGACATGCCGGATTGGTGGGGATCCTGGAATCTAAAAAAGTTTTGGTAAAACAGTTTTGACAGCTAGATTAGGCTGAATGTTTTAAGATTAAATAGTCTAGTGAGCCTGTTTGACTTTGACTTGCGCCCCCAGGAAGCAAATACTGGATTAACAGGGTTCCTGGTATCTGAGACAAGTTTTGTTCAAGCAGTTTTGGAGGCCAGATGGGGCTGTATGTTTTAAGATTTAATAGTCGGGTGAGGCTATTTGGCTTTGCCGTGCTCTCCTAGACGGCACATGCCAGATTGGTGGGGCTCCTGGAATCTAAAATAAGTTTTGGTAAAACAGTTTTGACAGCTAGGTAAGGCTGTGTGTCTTAAGATTAAATAGTCGGGTGAGCCTGTTTGACTTTGACTTGCGCCCCCACAATGCAAATACTGGATTAACAGGGCTCCTGGTATCTGAAACAAGTTTTGGTAAGGCAATTTTGAGTTACAGGTGAGGCTGAATGTGTTAAGACTTAATAGTCAGGTGAGACTATTTTGCTATGACTTGCTCCCCTAGGTTGCAAATGCTAGATTAACAGGGCTCCTGGTATCTAAGACAAGTTTTGTTAAAGCAGTTTTGGCAGCCAGATGGGGCTGTATGTTTTAAGATTAAATTGTCGGATGAGCCTGTTTGGCTTTGACTTGCTCCTCTAGGCTCCACATGCCAGATTGGCGGGGCTCCAGCCATCTAAGACAGGGTTTGGTAAAACAGTTTTGACAGCTAGGCAAGGCAGTATGTTTTAAGATTAAATAGTCGGTTGAGCCTGTTTGGCTTTGACTTGCTCCCCTAGGCTGCAAATGCTGGATTAACAGGGCTCCTGGTATCTAAGACAAGATTTAGTAAAGCAGTTTTGGCAGCCAGATGGGGCTGTTTGTTTTAAGATTAAATTGTAGGGTGAGCCTGTATGACTGTGACTTGCGCCCTCAGGATGCAAATACTGGATTAACAGGGCTCCTGGTATCTGAGACAAGTTTTGGTAAAGCAGTTTTCTCGTCCAGATGGGGTTGTACGTTTTAAGATTTAATAGTCGGATGAGCTTGTTTGGCTTTGACTTGCTCATCTAGGCACCACATGCCAGATTGGCGGGGCTCCTGGCATCTAAGACAAGGATTGGAAAAACAGTTTTGACAGCTAGGCAAGACTGTATGTTTTAAGATTAAATTGTAGGGTGAGCCCTGTTTGGCTTTAAACTTCTCCCCTTGGCTGCACACGCCAGATTGGCAGGGCTCCTGGTATCTGAGACAAGGTTTGGTAAAACAGTTTTGACAGCTAGGTCAGCCTACATGTTTGAAGGTTAAATAGTCGGGTGAGCCTGTTTGGCCTTGACTTGCTCCCCTAGGATGCAAAAGCTGGAATAACAAGGTTCCTGGCATCTGAGACAAGTTTCGGTAAAGCAATTTTGACATCCAGGTGAGGCTGTATGTTTTAAGTCTTAATAGTCGGGTGAGACTATTTGGCTTTGACTTGCTCCCCTAGGCGGAACATGCCAGATTGGCAAGGCTACGGGAATCTAAAAAAAGTTTTAGTAAAACAGTTTTGACAGCCAGATAGGGCTGTTTGTTTTAAGATTAAATTGTAGGGTGAGCCTGTATGACTTTGACTTGCGCCCTCAGGATGCAAATACTGGATTAACAGGGCTCCTGGTATCTGAGACAAGTTTTGGTAAAGCAGTTTTGTCGGCCAGATGGGGTTGTATGTTTTAAGTTTTAATAGTCGGGTGAGACTAGGCTGCAAATGCTCGATTAACAGGGCTCCTGGAATCTAAAAAAAGTTTTAAAAAAAAACTTTCGACAGCTAGGTAAGGCTGTATATTTTTTTAGATTAAATAGTCGGGTAAGCCTGTTTGGCTTTGACTTGCGCCCCCAGGATGCAAATACTGGATTAACAGGGTTCCTGGTATCTGAGACAAGTTTTGGTAAAGCAGTTTTGACGGCCAGATGGGGCTGTATGTTTTAAGTTTTAATAGTCGGGTGAAGCTATTTGGCTTTGACTTGCTCCCCTACGCTGCAATTGCTAGATTAACAGGGCTCCTGGTATCCATAACAAGTTTTGATAAAGCAGCTTTGGCAGCCAGATGGGGCTGTTTGTGTTAAGATTAAATTGTAGGATGAGCCTGTTTGGCTTTGAACTTCTCCCTTAGGCTGCACACGCCAGATTGGCAGGGCTCCTGGTAACTGAGACAAGGATTGGTAAAACAGGTTTGACAGCTAGGCAAGACTGTATGTTTTCAGATGAAATAGTCCGCTGAGCCTGTTTGGCTCTGACTTGCGCCCCTAGGATGCAAATGCTGGATTAACAGGGTTCCTGGTATCTGAGACTAGTTTTGATAAGGCTATTTTGAGATCTAGGTCAGGCTGAATGTTTTAAGATTTAAGAGTCGGGTGAGGCTATTTGGCTTTAACTTGTTCCCCTAGGCGGGACATGCCGGATTGGTGGGGATCCTGGAATCTAAAAAAGTTTTGGTAAAACAGTTTTGACAGCTAGATTAGGCTGAATGTTTTAAGATTAAATAGTCTAGTGAGCCTGTTTGACTTTGACTTGCGCCCCCAGGAAGCAAATACTGGATTAACAGGGTTCCTGGTATCTGAGACAAGTTTTGTTCAAGCAGTTTTGGAGGCCAGATGGGGCTGTATGTTTTAAGATTTAATAGTCGGGTGAGGCTATTTGGCTTTGCCGTGCTCTCCTAGACGGCACATGCCAGATTGGTGGGGCTCCTGGAATCTAAAATAAGTTTTGGTAAAACAGTTTTGACAGCTAGGTAAGGCTGTGTGTCTTAAGATTAAATAGTCGGGTGAGCCTGTTTGACTTTGACTTGCGCCCCCACAATGCAAATACTGGATTAACAGGGCTCCTGGTATCTGAAACAAGTTTTGGTAAGGCAATTTTGTCTTACAGGTGAGGCTGAATGTGTTAAGACTTAATAGTCAGGTGAGACTATTTTGCTATGACTTGCTCCCCTAGGTTGCAAATGCTAGATTAACAGGGCTCCTGGTATCTAAGACAAGTTTTGTTAAAGCAGTTTTGGCAGCCAGATGGGGCTGTATGTTTTAAGATTAAATTGTCGGATGAGCCTGTTTGGCTTTGACTTGCTCCTCTAGGCTCCACATGCCAGATTGGCGGGGCTCCAGCCATCTAAGACAGGGTTTGGTAAAACAGTTTTGACAGCTAGGCAAGGCAGTATGTTTTAAGATTAAATAGTCGGTTGAGCCTGTTTGGCTTTGACTTGCTCCCCTAGGCTGCAAATGCTGGATTAACAGGGCTCCTGGTATCTAAGACAAGATTTAGTAAAGCAGTTTTGGCAGCCAGATGGGGCTGTTTGTTTTAAGATTAAATTGTAGGGTGAGCCTGTATGACTGTGACTTGCGCCCTCAGGATGCAAATACTGGATTAACAGGGCTCCTGGTATCTGAGACAAGTTTTGGTAAAGCAGTTTTGTCGTCCAGATGGGGTTGTACGTTTTAAGATTTAATAGTCGGATGAGCTTGTTTGGCTTTGACTTGCTCATCTAGGCACCACATGCCAGATTGGCGGGGCTCCTGTTATCTAAGACAAGGATTGGAAAAACAGTTTTGACAGCTAGACAAGACTGTATGCTTTAAGATTAAATTGTAGGGTGAGCCCTGTTTGGCTTTAAACTTCTCCCCTTGGCTGCACACGCCAGATTGGCAGGGCTCCTGGTATCTGAGACAAGGTTTGGTAAAACAGTTTTGACAGCTAGGTCAGCCTACATGTTTGAAGGTTAAATAGTCGGGTGAGCCTGTTTGGCCTTGACTTGCTCCCCTAGGATGCAAAAGCTGGAATAACAAGGTTCCTGGCATCTGAGACAAGTTTCGGTAAAGCAATTTTGACTTCCAGGTGAGGCTGTATGTTTTAAGTCTTAATAGTCGGGTGAGACTATTTGGCTTTGACTTGCTCCCCTAGGCGGCACATGCCAGATTGGCAAGGCTCCTGAAATCTAAAAAAAGTTTTAGTAAAACAGTTTTGACAGCCAGATAGGGCTGTTTGTTTTAAAATTAAATTGTAGGGTGAGCCTGTATGACTTTGACTTGCGCCCTCAGGATGCAAATACTGGATTAACAGGGCTCCTGGTATCTGAGACAAGTTTTGGTAAAGCAGTTTTGTCGGCCAGATGGGGTTGTATGTTTTAAGTTTTAATAGTCCGGTGAGACTAGGCTGCAAATGCTCGATTAACAGGGCTCCTGGAATCTAAAAAAAGTTTTAAAAAAAAAGTTTTGACAGCTAGGTAAGGCTGTATATTTTTTTAGATTAAATAGTCGGGTAAGCCTGTTTGGCTTTGACTTGCGCCCCCAGGATGCAAATACTGGATTAACAGGGTTCCTGGTATATGAGACAAGTTTTGGTAAAGCAGTTTTGACGGCCAGATGGGGGTGTATGTTTTAAGTTTTAATAGTCGGGTGAAGCTATTTGGCTTTGACTTGCTCCCCTACGCTGCAATTGCTAGATTAACAGGGCTCCTGGTATCCATAACAAGTTTTGATAAAGCAGCTTTGGCAGCCAGATGGGGCTGTTTGTTTTAAGATTAAATTGTAGGATGAGCCTGTTTGGCTTTGACTTGCTGCTCTAGGCTCCACATGCCAGATTGGCGGGGCTCCAGGCATCTAAGACATGGTTTGGTAAAACAGTTTTGACAGCTAGGCAAGGCAGTATGTTTTAAGATTAAATAGTCGGTTGAGCCTGTTTGGCTTTGACTTGCTCCCCTAGGCTGCAAATGCCAGATTAACAGGGCTCCTGGTATCTAAGACAAGATTTAGTAAAGCAGTCTTGGCAGCCAGAAGGGGCTGTTTGTTTTAAGATTAAAACAGATGACTTGCTACCCTAGGCTGCAAATGCTAGATTATCAGAGATCCTTGTATCTGAGACCAGTTTCGATAAAGCAATTTTGACTTCCAGGTGAGGCTGTATGTTTTAGGATTAAATAGTCGGATGAGCCTGTTTGGCTTTGACTTGCTCCGCTGGGCTCCACATGCTCCACCTAAGACAAGGATTGGTAAAACAGTTTTGACAGCTAGGCAAGACTGTATGTTTTAAGATTAAATTGTAGGGTGAGCCCTGTTTGGCTTTAAACTTCTCCCCTTGGCTGCACACGCCAGATTGGCAGGGCTCCTGGTATCTGAGACAAGGTTTGGTAAAACAGTTTTGACAGCTAGGGCAGGCTATATGTTTGAAGGTTTAATAGTCGGGTGAGCCTGTTTGGCTTTGACTTGCTCCCCTAGGATGCAAAAGCTGGAATAACAAGGTTCCTGGCATCTGAGACAAGTTTCGGTAAAGCAATTTTGACTTCCAGGTGAGGCTGTATGTTTTAAGTCTTAATAGTCGGGTGAGACTATTTGGCTTTGACTTGCTCCCCTAGGCGGCACATGCCAGATTGGCAAGGCTCCTGGAATCTAAAAAAAGTTTTAGTAAAACAGTTTTGACAGCCAGATAGGGCTGTTTGTTTTAAGATTAAATTGTAGGGTGAGACTGTATGACTTTGACTTGCGCCTTCAGGATGCAAATACTGGATTAACAGGGTTCCTGGTATCTGAGACAAGTTTTGGTAAAGCAGTTTTGACGGCCAGATGGGGCTATATGTTTTAAGATTTAATAGTCGGGTGATGCTTTTTGGCTTTGCCTTGCTCTCCCAGACGGCACATGCCAGATTGGTGGGGCTCCTGGAATCTAAGAAAAGTTTTGGTAAAACAGTTTTGACAGCTAGGTAAGGCTGTGTGTCCTAAGATTAAATAGTCGGGTGAGCCTGTTTGACTTTTACTTGCGCCCCCACAATGCAAATACTGGATTAACAGGGTTCCTGGTATCTGAAACAAGTTTTGGTAAGGCAATTTTGAGTTACAGGTGAGGCTGAATGTGTTAAGACTTTATAGTCAGGTGAGACTATTTTGCTATGACTTGCTCCCCTAGGTTGCAAATACTGGATTAACAGGGTTCCTGGTATCTGAGACAAGTTTTGGTAAAGCAGTTTTGGCGGCCAGATGGGGTTGAATGTTTTAAGATTTAATAGTCGGGTGAGACTATGTGGCTTTGACTTGCTACTCTAGGCTGCAAATGCTAAATTAACTGAGATCCTTGTGTCTGAGACAAGTTTCGGTAAAGCAATTTTGACTTCCAGGTGAGGCTATATGTTTTAGGTTTAAATAGTCGGATGAGCCTGTTTGGCTTTGACTTGCTCCTCTAGGCTCCACATGCCTGATTGGCGGGGCTCCTGGAATCTAAGACAAGGTTTGGTAAAACAGTTTTGACAGCTAGGCAGGACTGTATGTTTTAAGATTAAATAATCGGTTGAGCCTCTTTAACTTTGACTTGCGCCCCTAGGATGCAAATGCTGGATTAACAGGGTTCCCGGTATCTGAGACAAGTTTTGGTAAAGCAGTTTTGGCGGCCAGATGGGGCTATATGCTTAAAGGTTAAATAGTCGGGTGAGCCTGTTTGGCTTTGACTTGCTCCCCTAGGATGCAAGAGCTGGAATAACAGGGTTCCTGGCATCTGAGACAAGTTTCGAAAAAGCAATTTTGACCTCCAGATAGGGCTGTATGTTTAAAGACTTAATAGTCGGTTGAGACTATTTGGATTTGACTTCCTCCCCTAGGCGGCACATGCCAGATTGGCAAGGCTCCTGGAATCTAAAAAAAGTTTTAGTAAAACAGTTTTGACAGCCAAATGGGGCTGTTTGTTTTAAGATTAAATTTTTGGGTGACCTTGTATGACTTTGATTTGCGCCTTCAGGATGCAAATACTGGATTAACAGGGTTCCTGGTATCTGAGACAAGTTTTGGTAAAGCAGTTTTGTCGGCCAGATGGGGTTGTCTGTTTTAAGATTTAATAGTCGGGTGAGACTAGGATGCAAATGCTAGATTAACAGGGCTCCTGGAATCTAAAAAAAGTTTTAATAAAACAGATTTGACAGCTAGGTAAGGCTGTATGTTTTAAGATTAAATAGTCGGGTGAGTCTGTTTGGTTTTGAGTTGCGCCCCAGGATGCAAATACTGGATTAACAGGGTTCCTGGTATCTGAGACAAGTTTTGGTAAAGCAGTTTTGGCGGCCAGATGGGGCTGTATGTTTTAAGATTTATTAGTCGGGTGAGGCTATTTGGCTTTGACTTGCTCCCCTACGCTGCAAATGCTAGATTAACAGGGCTCCTGGTATTTAAGACAAGTTATGGTAAAGCAGGTTTGGCAGCCAGATGGGACTGTTTGTTTTAAGATTAAATTGTAGGATGAGCCCTGTTTGGCTTTAAACTTCTCCCCTAGGCTGCACACGCCAGATTGGGAAGGCTCCTGGAATCTAAAAAAAGTTTTAGTAAAACAGTATTGACAGCCAGATGGGGCTGTTTGTTTTAAGATTAAATTGTAGGGTGGGCCTTTATGACTTTGACTTGCGCCCCAGGATGCAAATACTGGATTAACAGGGCTCCTGGTATCTGAGACAAGTTTTGGTAAAGCAGTTTTGGCGGTCCCATCGGGCTATATTTTTTAGGATTAAATAGTCGGATGAGCCTGTTTGGCTTTGACTTACTCCCCTAGGTTGGTTTTGACTTGGTCCCCTAGGCGGCACATGCCAGATTGGCAAGGCTCCTGAAATCTAAAAAAAGTTTTAGTAAAACAGTTTTGACAGCCAGATGGAGCTGTTTGTTTTAAGATTAAATTGTAGGGTGAGCCTGTATGACTTTGACTTGCGCCCCCAGGATGCAAATACTGGATTATCAGGGCTCCTGGTATCTGAGACAAGTGTTGGTAAAGCAGTTTTGTCGGCCAGATGGGGTTGTATGTTTTAAGATTTAATAGTCGGGTGACACTAGGATGCAAATGCTAGATTAACAGGGCCCCTGGAATCTAAAAAAAGTTTAAGTAAAACAGTTTTGACAGCTAGGTAAGGCTGTATGTTTTAAGATTAAATAGTGGGGTGAGTCTGTTTGGTTTTGAGTTGCGCCCCCAGGATGCAAATACTGGATTAAAAGGGTTCCTGGTATCTGAGACAAGTTTTGGTAAAGCAGTTTTGGCGGCCAGTTGGGCTGTATGTTTTAAGATTTATTAGTCGGCTGAGGCTATTTGGCTTTGACTTGCTCCCCTACGCTGCAAATGCTAGATTAACAGGGCTCCTGGTATCCATAACAAGTTTTGATAAAGCAGCTTTGGCAGCCAGATGGGACTGTTTGTTTCAAGATTAAATTGTAGGGTGAGCCTGTTTGGCTTTGAACTTCTCCCCTAGGCTGCACACGCCAGATTGGCAGGGCTCCTGGTAACTGAGACAAGGTTTGGTAAAACAGTTTTGACAGCTAGGCAAGACTGTATGTTCTCAGATTAAATAGTCGGATGAGCATGTTTGGCTTTGTCTTGCGGCCCTAGGATGCAAATGCTGGATTAACAGGGTTCCTGGTATCTGAGACAAGTTTTGGTAAGGCAATTTTGAGTTCCAGGTCAGGCTGAATGTTTTAAGACTTGCTCCCCTAGGCGGCACATGCCAGATTGGTGGGTATCCTGGAATCTAAAAAAGTTTTGGTAAAACAGTTTTGACAGCTAGGTAAGACTGAATGTTTTAAGATTAAATAGTCAGGAGAGCCTGCTTGACTTTGACTTGCGCCCCCAGGATGCAAATACTGCATTAACAGGGTTTCTGGTATCTGAGACAAGTTTTGGTAAGGGAATTTTGAGTTACAGGTGAGGCTGAATGTTTTAAGACGTAATAGTCGGGTGAGGCTATTTGGCTTTGACTTGCTCCCCTAGGCGGCACATGCCAGATTGGCGGGGCTCCTGGAATCTGATAGATGTTTTGGTAAAGCAGTTTTGGCAACAAGATGGGACTGTGTGTTTTCAGATTGGATAATGATCTTAGACTAATTGGCTTCGACTTGATCCTCTAGGCTGCAAATGCCAGATTGGCAGGGTTTTGGTAGAGCAGTTTTGGCGGTCAGATGGGACTGTATGTTTTAGTATTGAATTGTCGGGTGAGCCTGTTTTGCTTTGACTTGCTCCCCTAGGCTGCACATGCCAGATTGGCAGGGCTCCTGGTATCTGAGACAAGTTTTGGTAAAGCAGTTTTGGCGGCCAGATGGGGTTGTATGTTTTAAGATTTAATAGTCGGGTGAGACTAGGCTGCAAATGCTAGATTATCAGGTTTCTTTGTATCTGAGACAAGTTTCGGTAAAGCAATTTTGACTTCCAGGTGAGGCTGTATGTTTTAGGATTAAATAGTCGGATGAGCCTGTTTGGCTTTGACTTGCGACCCTAGGATGCAAATGCTGGGTTAACACGGATCCTGGTATCTAAAACAAGTTTTGGTAAGGCAATTTTCAGATCCAGGTGAGGCTGAATGTTTTAAGACTTAATAGTCGGGTGAGACTTTTTGGCTTTGACTTGCTCCCCTAGGCGGCACATGCCAGATTGGCGGGGCTCCTGGAATCTGAGACAAGTTTTGGTAAAGCAGTTTTGGTGGCCAGGTGGGGCTGTATGTTTTAAGATTTAATAGTCGGGTGAAACTATTTGGCTTTGACTTGCTCCCCTAGGCTGCCAATTCTAGATTAACAGGGCTCCTGGTATCTAAGACAAGTTTTGGTAAAGCAGTTTTGGCAGCCAGATGGGGCCAGTTGTTTTAAGATTAAATTGTAGGGTGAGCCCTGTTTGGCTTTGAACTTCTCCCCTAGGCTGCACACGCCAGATTGGCAGGGCTCCTGGTAACTGAGACAAGGTTTGGTAAAACAGTTTTGACAGCTAGGTCAGGCTACATGCTTGAAGGTTAAATAGTCGGGTGAGCCGGTTTGGCTTTTACTTGCTCCCCTAGGATGCAAGTGCTGGAGTAACAGTGTTCTTGGCATCTGAGACAAGTTTCGGTAAAGGAATTTTGACTCCCAGGAGAGGCTGTATGTTTTAAGACTTAATAGTCGGGTGAGACTATTTGGCTTTGACTTGCTCCCCTAGGCGGCACATGCCAGATTGGCAAGGCTCCTGGAATCTCAAAAAAATTTTAGTAAAACAGTTTTGACAGCAATATGGGGCTGTGTGTTTTAAGATTAAATTGTTGGGTGAGCCTGTATGACTTTGACTTGCGCCCCCAGGATGCAAATACTGGATTAACAGGGTTCCTGGTATCTGAGACAAGTTTTGGTAAATAAGTTTTCACGGCCAGATGGGGCTATATGTTTTAAGATTTAATAGTCGGGTGACACTATTTGGCTTGCAAACAAATGCTAGATTAACAGGGTTCCTGGTATCTGAGACAAGTTTTGGTAAATCAGTTTTGGCGGCCAGATGGGGCTATATTTTTTAGGATTAAATAGTCTTATGAGCCTGTTTGGCTTTGACTTGCTCCCCTAGGCTGCACATGCCAGATTGGCGGGGCTCCTGGAATCTAAGACAAGTGTTGGCAAAACAGTTTTGAATGCTAGGTAAGGCTGTATGTTTTAAGATTAAATAGTCGGGTGAGCGTGCTTGGCGTTGACTTGCGCCCCTAGGATGCAAATGCTGGAATAACAGGGTTCCTGGTATCTAAGACAAGTTTTGGTAAATCATTTTTGGCGGCCAGATGGGGCTATATGTTTTAAGATTTAATAGTCGGGAGAGCCTGTTTGGCTTTGTCTTGCTCTCCTAGGCTGCAAATGCTGCATCTTCAGGGTTCCTGGTATCTAAGACAAGTTTTGGAAAACAGCTTTGGCAACTACGTAAGTTTGTATGTTTTAATATTAAATTGTCGGGTGAGCCTGTTTGGCTTTGACTTGCGCCCCTAGGATGCAAATGCTGGAATAACAGGGTTCCTGGTATCTAAGACAAGTTTTGGTAAATCAGTTTTGGCGGCCAGATGGGGCTATATGTTTTAAGATTTAATAGTCGGGTGAGCCTGTTTGGCTTTGACGTGCGCCCCAAGGATGCAAATGCTGGATTAACAGGGTTCCTGGTATCTGAGACAAGTTTTGGTAAGGCAATTTTGAGTTCCAGCTGAGGCTGAATGTGTTAAGACTTAATAGTCGGATGAGTCTATTTTGCTTTAACTCGCTCCCCTAGGCTGCAAATGCTAGATTAACAGGGCTCCAGGTATCAAAGACAAGTTTTGGTAAAGCAGTTTTTGCAGCCAGATGGGACTGTGTGTTTTAAGATTAAATTGATTAACAGGGATCCTTGTATCTGAGACAAGTTTCGGTAAACCAATTTTGACTTCGAAGGGAAGGCTGTATGTTTTAGGATTAAATAGTCGGATGAGCCTGTTTGGCTTTGACTTGCGCCCCTAGGATGCAAATGCTGGATTAACAGGGTTCCTGGTATCTGAGGCAAGTTTTGGTAAATCAGTTTTGGCGGCCAGATAGGGCTATATTTTTAAGGATTAAATAGTCGGATGAGCCTGTTTGGCTTTGACTTGCTCCCCTAGGCTGCACATGCCAGATTGGCGGGGTTCCTGGAATCTAAGACAAGTTTTGGTAAAAGAGTTTTAACAGCTAGGTAAGGATGTATGTTTTAAGATTAAATAGTCGGGTGAGCGTGCTTGGCTTTGACTTGCGCCCCTAGGATGCAAATGCTGGAATAACAGGGTTCCTGGTATCTGAGACATGTTTTGGTTAATCAGTTTTGACGGCCAGATCGGGCTATATGCTTAAAGGTTAAATAGTCGGGTGAGCGTGTTTGGCTTTGACTTGCTCCCCTAGGATGCAAAAGCAGGAATAATAGGGTTCCTGGCATCTGAGACAAGTTTCGGTAAAGCAATTTTGACTTCCAGGTGAGGCTGTATGTTTTATGACTTAATAGTCGGTTGAGATTATTTGGCTTTGACTTTCTCCCCTAGGCGGCACATGCCAGATTGGCAAGGCTCCTGGAATCTAAAAAAAGTTTTAGTAAAACAGTTCTGACAGCTAGGTAAGGCTGTATGTTTTAAGATTAAATAGTCGGGTAAGCCTGTTTGGCTTTGAGTTGCGCCCCCAGGTTGCAAATACTGGATTAACAGGGTTCCTGGTATCTGAGACAAGTTTTGTTAAAGCAGTTTTGGCGGCCAGATGGGGCCGTATGTTTTAAGATTTATTAGTCGGCTGAGGCTATTTGGCTTTGACTTGCTCCCCTACGCTGCAAATGATAGATTAACAGGGCTCCCGGTATCCATAACAAGTTTTGATAAAGCTGCTTTGGCAGCCAGATGGGGCTGTTTGTTTTAAGATTAAATTGTAGGGTGAGCCTGTTTGGCTTTGAATTTCTCCCCTAGGCTGCACACACCAGATTGGCAGGGCTCCTGGAAACTGAGACAAGGTTTGGTAAAACAGTTTTGACAGCTAGGCAAGACTGTATGTTCTCAGATAAAATAGTCGGATGAGCCTGTTTGGCTTTGTCTTGCGGCCCTAGAATGCTAATGCTGGATTAACAGGGTTCCTGGTATCTGAGACAAGTTTTGGTAAGGCAATTTTGAGTTCCAGGTCAGGCTGAATGTTTTAAGACTTAAGAGTCGGGTGAGGCTATTTGGCTTTGACTTGCTCCCCTAGGCGGCAAATGCCAGATTGGTGGGGATCCTGGAATCTAAAAAGTTTTGGTAAAACAGTTTTGACAGCTAGGTAAGACTGAATGTTTTAAGATTAAATAGTCAGGTGAGCCTGTTTGACTTTGACTTGCGCCCCCAGGATGCAAATACTGCATTAACAGGGTTTCTGGTATCTGAGACAAGTTTTGGTAAGGCAATTTTGAGTTACAGGTGAGGCTGAATGTTTTAAGACATAATAGTCGGGTGAGGCTATTTGGCTTTGACTTGCTCCCCTAGGCGGCACATGCCAGATTGGCGGGGCTCCTGGAATCTGATAGATGTTTTGGTAAAGCAGTTTTGGCAACAAGATGGGACTGTGTGTTTTCAGATTGGATAATGATCTCAGACTAATTGGCTTCGACTTGATCCTCTAGGCTGCAAATGCCAGATTGGCAGGGTTTTGGTAGAGCAGTTTTGGCGGTCAGATGGGACTGTATGTTTTAGTATTGAATAGTCGGGTGAGCCTGTTTTGCTTTGACTTGCTCCCCTAGGCTGCACATGCCAGATTGGCAGGGCTCCTGGTATCTGAGACAAGTTTTGGTAAAGCAGTTTTGGCGGCCAGATGGGGTTGTATGTTTTAAGATTTAATAGTCGGGTGAGACTAGGCTGCAAATGCTAGATTATCAGGTTTCTTTGTATCTGAGACAAGTTTCGGTAAAGCAATTTTGACTTCCAGGTGAGGCTGTATGTTTTAGGATTAAATAGTCGGATGAGCCTGTTTGGCTTTGACTTGCGACCCTAGGATGCAAATGCTGGGTTAACACGGATCCTGGTATCTAAAACAAGTTTTGGTAAGGCAATTTTCAGATCCAGGTGGGGCTGAATGTTTTAAGACTTAATAGTCGGGTGAGACTTTTTGGCTTTGACTTGCTCCCCTAGGCGGCACATGCCAGATTGGCGGGGCTCCCGGAATCTAAGACAAGGTTTCGTAAAACAGTTTTGACAGCTAGGCAAGACTGTATGTCTGAAGATTAAAGAGTCGGGAGAGCCTGTTTGGCTTTGACTTGTGCCCCTAGGATGCAAATGCTGGATTAACAGGGTTCCTGGTATCTGAGACAAGTTTTGGTAAGGCAATTTTGGCGGCCAGATGGGGCTGTATCTTTTAAGATTTAAGAGTCGGGTGAGGCTATTTGGCTTTGACTTCCTCCCCTAGGCTGCAAATGCTAGATTAACAGGGCAACCAGATGGGACTGTGTGCTTTCAGGTTGGATAATGAGGTCAGACTAATTGGCTTTGACTTGATCCCCTTGGTTGCCAATGCCAGATTGGCAGGGTTTTGGTAGAGCAGTTTTGGCGGCCAGATGGGACTGTATGTTTTAGTATTAAATAGTCGGGTGAGCCTGTTTTGCTTTGACCTGCTTCCCTGGGCTGCACATGCCAGATTGGCAGGGCTCCTGGTATCTGAGACAAGTTTTGGTAAAGCAGTTTTGGTGGCCAGGTGGGGCTGTATGTTTTAAAATTAAATTGTTGGGTGAGCCTGTATGACTTTGACTTGCGCCCCCAGGATGCAAATACTGGATTAACAGGGTTCCTGGTATCTGAGACAAGTTTTGGTAAATAAGTTTTCACGGCCAGATGGGGCTATATGTTTTAAGATTTAATAGTCGGGTGACACTATTTGGCTTGCAAACAAATGCTAGATTAACAGGGTTCCTGGTATCTGAGACAAGTTTTTGTAAATCAGTTTTGGCGGCCAGATGGGGCTATATTTTTTAGGATTAAATAGTCTTATGAGCCTGTTTGGCTTTGACTTGCTCCCCTAGGCTGCACATGCCAGATTGGCGGGGCTCCTGGAATCTAAGACAAGTGTTGGCAAAACAGTTTTGAATGCTAGGTAAGGCTGTATGTTTTAAGATTAAATAGTCGGGTGAGCGTGCTTGGCGTTGACTTGCGCCCCTAGGATGCAAATGCTGGAATAACAGGGTTCCTGGTATCTGAGACAAGTTTTGGTAAATCAGTTTTGCCGGCCAGATGGGGCTATATGTTTTAAGATTTAATAGTAGGGTGACACTATTTGGCTTGCAAACAAATGCTAGATTAACAGGGTTCCTGGTATCTGAGACAAGTTTTTGTAAATCAGTTTTGGCGGCCAGATGGGGCTATATTTTTTAGGATTAAATAGTCTTATGAGCCTGTTTGGCTTTGACTTGCTCCCCTAGGCTGCACATGCCAGATTGGCGGGGCTCCTGGAATCTAAGACAAGTGTTGGCAAAACAGTTTTGAATGCTAGGTAAGGCTGTATGTTTTAAGATTAAATAGTCGGGTGAGCCTGTTTGGCTTTGACGTGCGCCCCAAGGATGCAAATGCTGGATTAACAGGGTTCCTGGTATCTGAGACAAGTTTTGGTAAGGCAATTTTGAGTTCCAGCTGAGGCTGAATGTGTTAAGACTTAATAGTCGGGTGAGTCTATTTTGCTTTAACTCGCTCCCCTAGGCTGCAAATGCTAGATTAACAGGGCTCCAGGTATCAAAGACAAGTTTTGGTAAAGCAGTTTTTGCAGCCAGATGGGGCTGTGTGTCTTAAGATTAAATTGATTAACAGGGATCGTTGTATCTGAGACAAGTTTCGGTAAACCAATTTTGACTTCGAAGGGAAGGCTGTATGTTTTAGGATTAAATAGTCGGATGAGCCTGTTTGGCTTTGACTTGCGCCCCTAGGATGCAAATGCTGGATTAACAGGGTTCCTGGTATCTGAGGCAAGTTTTGGTAAATCAATTTTGGCGGCCAGATGGGGCTATATTTTTACGGATTAAATAGTCGGATGAGCCTGTTTGGCTTTGACTTGCTCCCCTAGGCTGCACATGCCAGATTGGCGGGGTTCCTGGAATCTAAGACAAGTTTTGGTAAAAGAGTTTTAACAGCTAGGTAAGGATGTATGTTTTAAGATTAAATAGTCGGGTGAGCGTGCTTGGCTTTGACTTGCGCCCCTAGGATGCAAATGCTGGAATAACAGGGTTCCTGGTATCTGAGACATGTTTTGGTTAATCAGTTTTGACGGCCAGATCGGGCTATATGCTTAAAGGTTAAATAGTCGGGTGAGCGTGTTTGGCTTTGACTTGCTCCCCTAGGATGCAAAAGCAGGAATAATAGGGTTCCTGGCATCTGAGACAAGTTTCGGTAAAGCAATTTTGACTTCCAGGTGAGGCTGTATGTTTTAAGACTTAATAGTCGGTTGAGATTATTTGGCTTTGACTTGCTCCCCTAGGCGGCACATGCCAGATTGGCAAGGCTCCTGGAATCTAAAAAAAGTTTTAGTAAAACAGTTCTGACAGCTAGGTATGGCTGTATGTTTCAAGATTAAATAGTCGGGTGAGCCTGTTTGGCTTTGAGTTGCGCCCCCAGGTTGCAAATACTGGATTAACAGGGTTCCTGGTATCTGAGACAAGTTTTGTTAAAGCAGTTTTGGCGGCCAGATGGGGCTGTATGTTTTAAGATTTATTAGTCGGCTGAGGCTATTTGGCTTTGACTTACTCCCCTACGCTGCAAATGATAGATTAACAGGGCTCCCGGTATCCATAACAAGTTTTGATAAAGCTGCTTTGGCAGCCAGATGGGGCTGTTTGTTTTAAGATTAAATTGTAGGGTGAGCCTGTTTGGCTTTGAACTTCTCCCCTAGGCTGCACACACCAGATTGGCAGGGCTCCTGGAAACTGAGACAAGGTTTGGTAAAACAGTTTTGACAGCTAGGCAAGACTGTATGTTCTCAGATAAAATAGTCGGATGAGCCTGTTTGGCTTTGTCTTGCGGCCCTAGAATGCTAATGCTGGATTAACAGGGTTCCTGGTATCTGAGACAAGTTTTGGTAAGGCAATTTTGAGTTCCAGGTCAGGCTGAATGTTTTAAGACTTAAGAGTCGGGTGAGGCTATTTGGCTTTGACTTGCTCCCCTAGGCGGCAAATGCCAGATTGGTGGGGATCCTGGAATCTAAAAAAAGTTTTGGTAAAACAGTTTTGACAGCTAGGTAAGACTGAATGTTTTAAGATTAAATAGTCAGGTGAGCCTGTTTGACTTTGACTTGCGCCCCCAGGATGCAAATACTGCATTAACAGGGTTTCTGGTATCTGAGACAAGTTTTGGTAAGGCAATTTTGAGTTACAGGTGAGGCTGAATGTTTTAAGACGTAATAGTCGGGTGAGGCTATTTGGCTTTGACTTGCTCCCCTAGGCGGCACATGCCAGATTGGCGGGGCTCCTGGAATCTGATAGATGTTTTGGTAAAGCAGTTTTGGCAACAAGATGGGACTGTGTGTTTTCAGATTGGATAATGATCTCAGACTAATTGGCTTCGACTTGATCCTCTAGGCTGCAAATGCCAGATTGGCAGGGTTTTGGTAGAGCAGTTTTGGCGGTCAGATGGGACTGTATGTTTTAGTATTGAATAGTCGGGTGAGCCTGTTTTGCTTTGACTTGCTCCCCTAGGCTGCACATGCCAGATTGGCAGGGCTCCTGGTATCTGAGACAAGTTTTGGTAAAGCAGTTTTGGCGGCCAGATGGGGTTGTATGTTTTAAGATTTAATAGTCGGGTGAGACTAGGCTGCAAATGCTAGATTATCAGGTTTCTTTGTATCTGAGACAAGTTTCGGTAAAGCAATTTTGACTTCCAGGTGAGGCTGTATGTTTTAGGATTAAATAGTCGGATGAGCCTGTTTGGCTTTGACTTGCGACCCTAGGATGCAAATGCTGGGTTAACACGGATCCTGGTATCTAAAACAAGTTTTGGTAAGGCAATTTTCAGATCCAGGTGGGGCTGAATGTTTTAAGACTTAATAGTCGGGTGAGACTTTTTGGCTTTGACTTGCTCCCCTAGGCGGCACATGCCAGATTGGCGGGGCTCCCGGAATCTAAGACAAGGTTTCGTAAAACAGTTTTGACAGCTAGGCAAGACTGTATGTCTGAAGATTAAAGAGTCGGGAGAGCCTGTTTGGCTTTGACTTGCGCCCCTAGGATGCAAATGCTGGATTAACAGGGTTCCTGGTATCTGAGACAAGTTTTGGTAAGGCAATTTTGGCGGCCAGATGGGGCTGTATCTTTTAAGATTTAAGAGTCGGGTGAGGCTATTTGGCTTTGACTTCCTCCCCTAGGCTGCAAATGCTAGATTAACAGGGCAACCAGATGGGACTGTGTGCTTTCAGGTTGGATAATGAGGTCAGACTAATTGGCTTTGACTTGATCCCCTTGGTTGCCAATGCCAGATTGGCAGGGTTTTGGTAGAGCAGTTTTGGCGGCCAGATGGGACTGTATGTTTTAGTATTAAATAGTCGGGTGAGCCTGTTTTGCTTTGACCTGCTTCCCTGGGCTGCACATGCCAGATTGGCAGGGCTCCTGGTATCTGAGACAAGTTTTGGTAAAGCAGTTTTGGTGGCCAGGTGGGGCTGTATGTTTTAAAATTAAATTGTTGGGTGAACCTGTATGACTTTGACTTGCGCCCCCAGGATGCAAATACTGGATTAACAGGGTTCCTGGTATCTGAGACAAGTTTTGGTAAATAAGTTTTCACGGCCAGATGGGGCTATATGTTTTAAGATTTAATAGTCGGGTGACACTATTTGGCTTGCAAACAAATGCTAGATTAACAGGGTTCCTGGTATCTGAGACAAGTTTTTGTAAATCAGTTTTGGCGGCCAGATGGGGCTATATTTTTTAGGATTAAATAGTCTTATGAGCCTGTTTGGCTTTGACTTGCTCCCCTAGGCTGCACATGCCAGATTGGCGGGGCTCCTGGAATCTAAGACAAGTGTTGGCAAAACAGTTTTGAATGCTAGGTAAGGCTGTATGTTTTAAGATTAAATAGTCGGGTGAGTGTGCTTGGCGTTGACTTGCGCCCCTAGGATGCAAATGCTAGAATAACAGGGTTCCTGGTATCTGAGACAAGTTTTGGTAAATCAGTTTTGGCGGCCAGATGGGGCTATATGTTTTAAGATTTAATAGTCGGGTGACACTATTTGGCTTGCAAACAAATGCTAGATTAACAGGGTTCCTGGTATCTGAGACAAGTTTTTGTAAATCAGTTTTGGCGGCCAGATGGGGCTATATTTTTTAGGATTAAATAGTCTTATGAGCCTGTTTGGCTTTGACTTGCTCCCCTAGGCTGCACATGCCAGATTGGCGGGGCTCCTGGAATCTAAGACAAGTGTTGGCAAAACAGTTTTGAATGCTAGGTAAGGCTGTATGTTTTAAGATTAAATAGTCGGGTGAGCCTGTTTGGCTTTGACGTGCGCCCCAAGGATGCAAATGCTGGATTAACAGGGTTCCTGGTATCTGAGACAAGTTTTGGTAAGGCAATTTTGAGTTCCAGCTGAGGCTGAATGTGTTAAGACTTAATAGTCGGGTGAGTCTATTTTGCTTTAACTCGCTCCCCTAGGCTGCAAATGCTAGATTAACAGGGCTCCAGGTATCAAAGACAAGTTTTGGTAAAGCAGTTTTTGCAGCCAGATGGGGCTGTGTGTCTTAAGATTAAATTGATTAACAGGGATCGTTGTATCTGAGACAAGTTTCGGTAAACCAATTTTGACTTCGAAGGGAAGGCTGTATGTTTTAGGATTAAATAGTCGGATGAGCCTGTTTGGCTTTGACTTGCGCCCCTAGGATGCAAATGCTGGATTAACAGGGTTCCTGGTATCTGAGGCAAGTTTTGGTAAATCAATTTTGGCGGCCAGATGGGGCTATATTTTTACGGATTAAATAGTCGGATGAGCCTGTTTGGCTTTGACTTGCTCCCCTAGGCTGCACATGCCAGATTGGCGGGGTTCCTGGAATCTAAGACAAGTTTTGGTAAAAGAGTTTTAACAGCTAGGTAAGGATGTATGTTTTAAGATTAAATAGTCGGGTGAGCGTGCTTGGCTTTGACTTGCGCCCCTAGGATGCAAATGCTGGAATAACAGGGTTCCTGGTATCTGAGACATGTTTTGGTTAATCAGTTTTGACGGCCAGATCGGGCTATATGCTTAAAGGTTAAATAGTCGGGTGAGCGTGTTTGGCTTTGACTTGCTCCCCTAGGATGCAAAAGCAGGAATAATAGGGTTCCTGGCATCTGAGACAAGTTTCGGTAAAGCAATTTTGACTTCCAGGTGAGGCTGTATGTTTTAAGACTTAATAGTCGGTTGAGATTATTTGGCTTTGACTTGCTCCCCTAGGCGGCACATGCCAGATTGGCAAGGCTCCTGGAATCTAAAAAAAGTTTTAGTAAAACAGTTCTGACAGCTAGGTAAGGCTGTATGTTTCAAGATTAAATAGTCGGGTGAGCCTGTTTGGCTTTGAGTTGCGCCCCCAGGTTGCAAATACTGGATTAACAGGGTTCCTGGTATCTGAGACAAGTTTTGTTAAAGCAGTTTTGGCGGCCAGATGGGGCTGTATGTTTTAAGATTTATTAGTCGGCTGAGGCTATTTGGCTTTGACTTACTCCCCTACGCTGCAAATGATAGATTAACAGGGCTCCCGGTATCCATAACAAGTTCTGATAAAGCTGCTTTGGCAGCCAGATGGGGCTGTTTGTTTTAAGATTAAATTGTAGGGTGAGCCTGTTTGGCTTTGAACTTCTCCCCTAGGCTGCACACACCAGATTGGCAGGGCTCCTGGAAACTGAGACAAGGCTTGGTAAAACAGTTTTGACAGCTAGGCAAGACTGTATATTCTCAGATAAAATAGTCGGATGAGCCTGTTTGGCTTTGTCTTGCGGCCCTAGAATGCTAATGCTGGATTAACAGGGTTCCTGGTATCTGAGACAAGTTTTGGTAAGGCAATTTTGAGTTCCAGGTCAGGCTGAATGTTTTAAGACTTAAGAGTCGGGTGAGGCTATTTGGCTTTGACTTGCTCCCCTAGGCGGCAAATGCCAGATTGGTGGGGATCCTGGAATCTAAAAAAAATTTTGGTAAAACAGTTTTGACAGCTAGGTAAGACTGAATGTTTTAAGATTAAATAGTCAGGTGAGCCTGTTTGACTTTGACTTGCGCCCCCAGGATGCAAATACTGCATTAACAGGGTTTCTGGTATCTGAGACAAGTTTTGGTAAGGCAATTTTGAGTTACAGGTGAGGCTGAATGTTTTAAGACGTAATAGTCGGGTGAGGCTATTTGGCTTTGACTTGCTCCCCTAGGCGGCACATGCCAGATTGGCGGGGCTCCTGGAATCTGATAGATGTTTTGGTAAAGCAGTTTTGGCAACCAGATGGGACTGTGTGTTTTCAGATTGGATAATGATCTCAGACTAATTGGCTTTGACTTGATCCCCTAGGCTGCAAATGCCAGATTGGCAGGGTTTTGGTAGAGCAGTTTTGGCGGCCAGATGGGACTGTATGTTGTAGTATTGAATAGTCGGGTGAGCCTGTTTTGCTTTGACTTGCTCCCCAAGGCTGCAAATGCCAGATTGGCAGGGCTCCTGGTATCTGAGACAAGTTTTGGTAAAGCAGTTTTGTCAGCCAGATGGGGTTGTATGTTTTAAGATTTAATAGTCGGGTGAGACTAGGCTGCAAATGCTAGATTATCAGGGATCCTTGTATCTGAGACAAGTTTCGGTAAAGCAATTTTGACTTCCAGGTGAGGCTGTATGTTTTACGATTAAATAGTCGGATGAGCCTGTTTGGCTTGGACTTGCGCCCCTACGATGCAAATGCTGGTTAACAGGGTTCCTGGTATCTGAGACAAGTTTTGGTAAGGCAATTTTGAGTTCCAGGTGAGGCTGAATGTATTAAGACTTAATAGTCGGGTGAGACTATTTGGCTTTGACTTGCTCCCCTAGGCGGCAAATGCCAGATTGGCGGGGCTCCTGGAATCTAAAAAAGTTTTAGTAAAACAGTTTTGTCAGCCAGATGGGGCTGTTTGTTTTAAGATTAAATTGTAGGGTGAGCCTGTATGATTTTGACTTGCGCCCCCAGGATGCAAATACTGGATTAACAGGGTACCTGGTATCTGAGACAAGTTTTGGTAAAGCAGTTTTGGCGGCCAGATGGGGCTGTATGTTTTAAGATTTAATAGTCGGGTGAAACTATTTGGCTTTGACTTGCTTCCCTAGGCTGCAAATTCTAGATTAACAGGGCTCCTGGTATCTAAGACAAGTTTTGGTAAAACAGTTTTGAATGCTAGGTAAGGCTGTATGTTTTAAGATTAAATAGTCGGGTGAGCGTGCTTGGCTTTGACTTCCGCCCCTAGGATGCAAATGCTGGAATAACAGGGTTCCTGGTATCTGAGACAAGTTTTGGTAAATCAGTTTTGGCGGCCAGATGGGTCTATATGTTTTAAGATTTAATAGTCGGGTGAGCCTGTTTGGCTTTGACTTGCGCCCCTAGGATGCAAAAGCTGGATTAACAGGGTTCCTGGTATCTGAGACAAGTTTTGGTAAGGCAATTTTGAGTTCCAGCTGAGGCTGAATGTGTTAAAACTTAATAGTCGCGTGAGTCTATTTTGCTTTAACTCGCTCCCCTAGGCTGCAAATGCTAGATTAACAGGGCTCCTGGTATCAAAGACAAGTTTTGGTAAAGCACTTTTTGCAGCCATATGGGGCTGTGTGTTTTAAGATTAAATTGATTAACAGGGATCCTTGTATCTGAGACAAGTTTCGGTAAAGCAATTTTGACTTCCAGGGGAGGCTGTATGTTTTAGGATTAAATAGTCGGATGAGCCTGTTTGGCTTTGACTTGCGCCCCTAGGATGCAAATGCTGGATTAACAGGGTTCCTGGTATCTGAGACAAGTTTTGGTAAGGCAATTTTGGCGGTCAGATGGGGCTGTATATTTTAAGATTTAATAGTCGGGTGAGGCTATTTGGCTTTGACTTGCTCCCCTAGGCCGCAAATGCTAGATTAACAGGGCAACCAGATGGGACTGTGTGCTTTCAGATTGGATAATGAGGTCAGACTAATTGGCTTTGACTTGATCCCCTAGGCTGCAAATGCCAGATTGGCAGGGTTTGGTAGAGCAGTTTTGGCGGCCAGATGGGACTGTATGTTTTAGTATTAAATAGTCGGGTGAGCCTGTTTTGCTTTGACCTGCTCCCCTAGGCTGCACATGCCAGATTGGCAGGGCTCCTGGTATCTGAGACAAGTTTTTTTAAAGCAGTTTTGGCGGCCAGATAGGGTAGTATGTTTTAAGATTAAATTGATTAACAGGGATCCTTGTATCTGAGACAAGTTTCGGTAAAGCAATTTTAACTTCCAGGTGAGGCTGTATGTTTTAGGATTAAATAGTCGGATGAGCTTGTTTGGCTTTGACTTGGTCCCCTAGGCTCCACATGCCAGATTGGCGGGGCTCCTGGAATCTAAGACAAGGTTTCGTAAAACAGTTTTGACTTCTAGGCAAGACTGTATGTCTGAAGATTAAAGAGTCGGGAGAGCCTGTTTGGCTTTGACTTTCGCCCCTAGGATGCAAATGCTGGATTAACATGGTTCTTGGCATCTGAGACAAGTTTCGGTAAAGGAATTTTGTCTTCCAGGTGAGGCTGTATGTTTTAAGACTTATAGTCGGGTGAGAATATTTGGCTTTGACTTGCTCCCCTAGGCGGCACATGCCAGATTGGCAAGGCTCCTGGAATCTAAGACGAGTGTTGGTTAAACAGTTTTGAATGCTAGGTAAGGCTGTATGTTTTAAGATTAAATAGTCGGGTGAGCGTGCTTGGCTTTGACTTGCGCTCCTAGGATGCAAATGCTGGAATAACAGGGTTCCTGGTATCTGAGACAAGTTTTGGTAAATCAGTTTTGGCGGTCAGATGGGTATATGTTTTAAGATTTAATAGTCGGGTGAGTCTGTTTGGCTTTGACTTGCGCCCCTAGGATGCAAAAGCTGGATTAACCGGGTTCCTGGTATCTGAGACAAGTTTTGGTAAGGCAATTTTGAGTTCCAGCTGAGGCTGAATGTTTTACTCACTACTTTAGTATAATCCAACGATGTCAGCAGGCCTGTTGACGACGATGATGGGCTGTGGAATCTTAATTGTACTGTGTAACGTAGGAATATAGTAGTCAGCGACATATACACGCTAAATCAGGATCAAAAGACAATGTCAGTGATATAAAACGGAAAAAATTGCAATTTAAATTTCATGAGTACTTATGCCCTTCGCTTATACCTACGGCCAGTATGCCGTTTAACAATTATATCAGATGTTGTAAATCCGAGTGTGGGTGCGCACTGGTTAGCTATCCATCAGATCTGCGCTCAAGAATGTCCGGGCATCTATAGGTCGTACACGTGGTCAAGTTGGCCGCCTGTGCGTGCAGCAAGAACTATTGGTTAGCGAGGTTCAAAGCTTATTTTCAGAAAATGAGACAATGCTGAAATCTTGGTTCGGCCTTAAGAAATTAGATCCCTGCTACCAGTGTAGATTGTCGCTATTTGGTGCTTTGGGCTTTGGCTTTGGCTTCGACAAGGAATACGCGCTATGCGTAATTTTTATTTTTGGCTCGCAATAACGCGGCGCCGCAATTTAGCCTGCACTTTCCTACGACTTCCACACACAGGAATGGCAGATTTGTCAAAACGTCCGAATTCTGAAATTTTTCTTCCAGCTGAGGCTGTATGTTTTAGGATTAAATGGTCGGATGAGAATGTTTGGCTTTGACTTGCGTCCCTAGGATGCACATGCTGGATTAACAGGGTTCCTGGTATCTTAGACAAGTTTTGGGAAGGCAATTTTGAGTTCCAGGTGAGACTGAATGTGTTAAGACTTAATAGTCATGTGAGCCTGTTTGGCTTTGACTTGCTCCCCCAGGCTGCACATGTCAGATTGGCGGGGCTCGTGGAATCTAAGACAAGTTTTGTTTAAACAGTTTTGACAGCTAGGTAAGGCTGCATGTATTAAGATTAAATAGTCAAGTGAGTGTGTTTGACTTTGACTTGCGCCCCTAGGATGCAAATGCTGGATTAACAGGGTTCCTGGTATCTGAGACAAGTTTTGGTAAGGCAATTTTGGCGGCCAGATGGGGCTGTATCTTTTAAGATTTAATAGTTGGGTGAAGCTATTTGGCTTTGACTTGCTCCCCTAGGCTGCAAATGCTAGATTAACAAGGCAACCAGATGGGACTGTGTGCTTTCAGATTGGATAATGAGGTCAGACTAATTGGCTTCGACTTGATCCCCTAGGCTGCAAATGCCAGATTGGCAGGGTTTGGTAGAGCCGTTTTGGCGGCCAGATGGGACTGTATGTTTTAGTATTAAATAGTCGGGTGAGCCTGTTTTGCTTTGACCTGCTCCCCTAGGCTGCACATGCCAGATTGGCAGGGCTCCTGGTATCTGAGACATGTTTTTTTAAAGCAGTTTTGGCGGCCAGATAGGGTTGTATGTTTTAAGATTAAATTGATAAGCAGGGATCCTTGTATCTGAGACAAGTTTAGGTAAAGCAATTTTGACTTCCAGGGGAGGCTGTATGTTTTAGGATTAAATAGTCGGATGAGCCTGTTTGGCTTTAACTTGCGCCCCTAGGATGCAAATGCTGGATTAACAGGGTTCCTGGTATCTGAGACAAGTTTTGGTAAGGCAATTTTGGCGGCCAGATGGGGCTGTATATTTTAAGATTTAATAGTCGGGTGAGGCTATTTGGCTTTGACTTGCTCCCCTAGGTCGCAAATGCTAGATTAACAGGGCAACCAGATGGGACTGTGTGCTTTCAGATTGGATAATGAGGTCAGACTAATTGGCTTTGACTTGATCCCCTAGGCTGCAAATGCCAGATTGGCAGGGTTTGGAAGAGCAGTTTTGGCGGCCAGATGGGACTGTATGTTTTAGTATTAAATAGTCGGGTGAGCCTGTTTTGCTTTGACCTGCTCCCCTAGGCTGCACATGCCAGATTGACAGGGCTCCTGGTATCTGAGACAAGTTTTTTTAAAGCAGTTTTGGCGGCCAGATAGGGTTGTATGTTTTAAGATTAAATTGATTAACAGGGATCCTTGTATCTGAGACAAGTTTCGGTAAAGCAATTTTGACTTCCAGGTGAGGCTGTATGTTTTAGGATTAAATAGTCGGATGAGCTTGTTTGGCTTTGACTTGGTCCCCTAGGCTCCACATGCCAGATTGGCAAGGCTCCTGGAATCTAAGACGAGTGTTGGTTAAACAGTTTTGAATGCTAGGTAAGGCTGTAAGTTTTAAGATTAAATAGTCGGGTGAGCGTGCTTGGCTTTGACTTGCGCTCCTAGGATGCAAATGCTGGAATAACAGGGTTCCTGGTATCTGAGACAAGTTTTGGTAAATCAGTTTTGGCGGCCAGATGGGTATATGTTTTAAGATTTAATAGTCGGGTAAGTCTATTTGGCTTTGACTTGCTCCCCTAGGCTGCAAATGCTAGATTAACAGGGCAACCAGATGGGACTGTGTGCTTTTAGATTGGATAATGAGGTCAGACTAATTGGCTTTGACTTGATCCCCTAAGCTCCACATGCCAGATTGGCGGGGCTCCTGGAATCTAAGACAAGGTTTAATAAAACAGTTTTGACAGCTGGGCAAGGTTGTATGTTTTAAGATTAAATAGTCGGTTGAGCCTGTTTGGCTTTGAGTTGCGCCCCTAGGATGCAAATGCTGGAATAACAGGGTTCCTGGTATCTGAGACAAGTTTTGGTAAATCAGTTTTGTCGGCCAGATGGGTATATGTTTTAAGATTTAATAGTCGGGTGAGTCTGTTTGACTTTGACTTGCTCCCCTAGGATGCAAATGCTGGATTAACAGGGTTCCTGGTATCTGAGACAAGTTTTGGTAAGGCAATTTTGGCGGCCAGATGGGGCTGTATCTTTTAAGATTTAATAGTTGGGTGAGGCTATTTGGCTTTGACTTGCTCCCCTAGGCTGCAAATGCTAGATTAACAGGGCAACCAGATGGGACTGTGTGCTTTCAGATTGGATAATGAGGTCAGACTAATTGGCTTTGACTTGATCCCCTAGGCTCCACATGCCAGATTGGCGGGGCTCCTGGAATCTAAGACAAGGTTTCGTAAAACAGTTTTGACTTCTAGGCAAGACTGTATGTCTGAAGATTAAAGAGTCGGGAGAGCCTGTTTGGCTTTGACTTGCTCCCCTAGGATGCAAGTGCTGGAGTAACATGGTTCTTGGCATCTGAGACAAGTTTCGGTAAAGGAATTTTGTCTTCCAGGTGAGGTTGTATGTTTTAAGACTTAATAGTCGGGTGAGAATATTTGGCTTTGACTTGCTCCCCTAGGCGGCACATGCCAGATTGGCATGGCTCCTGGAATCTAAGACGAGTGTTGGTTAAACAGTTTTGAATGCTAGGTAAGGCTGTGTGTTTTAAGATTAAATAGTCGGGTGAGCGTGCTTGGCTTTGACTTGCGCTCCTAGGATGCAAATGCTGGAATAACAGGGTTTCTGGTATCCGAGACAAGTTTTGGTAAATCAGTTTTGGCGGCCAGATGGGTATATGTTTTAAGATTTAATAGTCGGGTGAGTCTGTTTGGCTTTGACTAGCGCCCCTAGGATGCAAAAGCTGGATTAACCGGGTTCCTGGTATCTGAGACAAGTTTTGGTAAGGCAATTTTGAGTTCCAGCTGAGGCTGAATGTTTTACTCACTACTTTAGTATAATCCAATTGACGACGATGATGGGCTGTGGAATCTTAATTGTACTGTGTAACGTAGGAATATAGTAGTCAGCGACATATACACGCTAAATCAGGATCAAAAGACAATGTCAGTGATATAAAACGGAAAAAATTGCAATTTCATGAGTACTTAATCCCTTCGCTTATACCTACGGCCAGTATGCCGTTTAACAATTATATCAGATGTTGTAAATCCGAGTGTGGGTGCGCACTGGTTAGCTATCCATCAGATCTGCGCTCAAGAATGTCCGAGCATCTATGGGTCGTACACGTGGTCAAGTTGGCCGCCTGTGCGTGCAGCAAGAACTATTGGTTAGCGAGGTTCAAAGCTTATTTTCAGAAAATGAGACAATGCTGAAATCTTGGTTCGGCCTTAAGAAATTAGATCCCTGCTACCAGTGTAGATTGTCGCTATTTGGTGCTTTGGGCTTTGGCTTTGGCTTCGACAAGGAATACGCGCTATGCGTAATTTTTATTTTTGGCTCGCAATAACGCGGCGCCGCAATTTAGCCTGCACTTTCCTACGACTTCCACACACAGGAATGGCAGATTTGTCAAAACGTCCGAATTCTGAAATTTTTCTTCCAGCTGAGGCTGTATGTTTTAGGATTAAATGGTCGGATGAGAATGTTTGGCTTTGACTTGCGCCCCTAGGATGCACATGCTGGATTAACAGGGTTCCTGGTATCTTAGACAAGTTTTGGGAAGGCAATTTTGAGTTCCAGGTGAGACTGAATGTGTTAAGACTTAATAGTCATGTGAGCCTGTTTGGCTTTGACTTGCTCCCCTAGGCTGCACATGCCAGATTGGCGGGGCTCGTGGAATCTAAGACAAGTTTTGTTTAAGATTATTAAGATTAAATAGTCAAGTGAGTGTGTTTGGCTTTGACTTGCGTCCCTAAGATGCAAATGCTGGAATAACAGGGTTCCTGGTATCTGAGACAAGTTTTGGTAAATCTGTTTTGGCGGCCAGATGGGGCTATATGTTTTAATATTTAATAGTCGGATGAGCCTGTTTGGCTTTGACTTGGTCCTCTAGGCTCCACATGCCAGATTGGCGGGGCTCCTGGAATCTAAGACAAGGTTTGGTAAAACAGTTTTGACAGCTAGGCAAGACTGTATGTTTTAAGATTAAAGAGTCGGGGAGCCTGTTTGGCTTTGACTTGCGCCCCTAGGATGCAAATGCTGGATTAACAGGGTTCCTGGTATCTGAGACAAGTTTTGGTAAGGCAATTTTGGCGGCCAGATGGGGCTGTATCTTTTAAGATTTAATAGTTGGGTGAGGCTATTTGGCTTTGACTTGCTCCCCTAGGCTGCAAATGCTAGATTAACAGGGCAACCAGATGGGACTGTGTGCTTTCAGATTGGATAATGAGGTCAGACTAATTGGCTTCGACTGGATCCCCTAGGCTGCAAATGCCAGATTGGCAGGGTTTGGTAGAGCAGTTTTGGCGGCCAGATGGGACTGTATGTTTTAGTATTAAATAGTCGGGTGAGCCTGTTTTGCTTTGACCTGCTCCCCTAGGCTGCACATGCCAGATTGGCAGGGCTCCTGGTATCTGAGACATGTTTTTTTAAAGCAGTTTTGGCGGCCAGATAGGGTTGTATGTTTTAAGATTAAATTGATTAACAGGGATCCTTGTATCTGAGACAAGTTTCGGTAAAGCAATTTTGACTTCCAGGTGAGGCTGTATGTTTTAATATTTAATAGTCGGATGAGCCTGCTTGGCTTTGACTTGGTCCTCTAGGCTCCACATGCCAGATTGGCGGGGCTCCTGGAATCTAAGACAAGGTTTCGTAAAACAGTTTTGACTGCTAGGCAAGACTGTATGTCTGAAGATTTAAGAGTCGGGAGAGCCTGTTTGGCTTTGACTTTCGCCCCTAGGATGCAAATACTGGATTAACAGGGTTCCTGGTATCTGAGACAAGTTTTGGTAAAGCAGTTTTGGCGGCCAGGTGGGGCTGTATGTTTTAAGATTTAATAGTCGAGTGAGGCTATTTGGCTTTGACTTGCTCCCCTAGGCTGCAAATGCTAGATTAACAGGGCAACCAGATGGGACTGTGTGCTTTCAGATTGGATAATGAGGTCAGACTAATTGGCTTTGACTTGATCCCCTAGGCTGCAAATGCCAGATTGGCAGGGTTTGGTAGAGCAGTTTTGGCGGTTCCTGGTATCTGAGTCAAGTTTTGGTAAATCGGTTTTGGCGGCCAGATGGGGCTATATGTTTTAAGATTTAATAGTCGGGTGAGCCTGTTTGGCTTTGACTTGCGCCCCTAGGATGCAAATGCTGGATTAACAGGGTTTCCGGTATCTGACACAAGTTTTGGGAAAGCAGTTTTGGCGGCCAGATGGGGTTGTATGTTTTAAGATTTAATAGTCGGGTGAGACTAGTTGGCTTTGACTTGCTACCCTAGGCTGCAAATGCTAGATTAACAGAGATCCTTGTATCTGAGACAAGTTTCGGTAAAGCAATTTTGACTTCCAGCTGAGTCTGTATGTTTTAGGATTAAATAGTCGGATGAGCCTGTTTGGCTTTGACTTGGTCCCCTAGGCTGCACATGCCAGATTGGCGGGGCTCCTGGAATCTAAGACACGTTTTGGTAAAACAGTTTTGACAGCTAGGTAAAGCTGTATGTTTTAAGATTGTAACGAACACGACGGCTACGCTGGGCGCGTCTCGCCTAAAACTCGTGTTGTGTATTGGGAGCGTACTCCGTCTACGGGTTCCGACCGTGCTCAGGGAGTGGGGCGTGGGTTCCTTGCTCCCTAACACACTCGACGCGTCAAATATAATAAAGAAAAAAAGTAGACAGAGTTAAGGAATGACGGTATACCACGATATATAAGAAGAGACTACGATCTGCAAGCAGAATATATCATATAGAGCCGAGGAGCTAAGATGTTGGCTACCCCCGGTCTTTACCCGCCCTACCTGTAGCTGCATCTGTGATTGTCTTTGCAACTACCCTTTCATAAGCGATATTATTTACCTAAGGTGCCCAAAAAGGAATTAAGATTTTATTTTATCATATAATTGTATTCCTGGAAAATTTAAATTCATGATCGTACTTCATTATACATTACGTGAAAAGAACAAATCTTATTACTTTCTATAAAACTAAACTCGATCTGGGCAAAAACACACATGAATGAGATTACACTCCGAAAGTGATAGTAAGTTAAACCACTTCTGATCTGAATGATCCACAAAAAAATTATCTGTAATTACGAAGGCTGATTCGGAGTACACCCGCTGTCTATAACCACGATTCAAACAATACGTACAATTTGATAAGCTGGCTTATTACCTTATGTTTTTTTTTTGCACACAGTACTCACTACTTTAGTATAATCCAATGATGTCAGCAGGCCTGTTGACGACGATGATGGGCTGTGGAATCTTAATTGTACTGTGTAACGTAGGAATATAGTAGTCAGCGACATATACACGCTAAATCAGGATCAAAAGACAATGTCAGTGATATAAAACGGAAAAAATTGCAATTTAAATTTCATGAGTACTTATGCCCTTCGCTTATACCTACGGCCAGTATGCCGTTTAACAATTATATCAGATGTTGTAAATCCGAGTGTGGGTGCGCACTGGTTAGCTATCCACCAGATCTGCGCTCAAGAATGTCCGGGCATCGATGGGTCGAACACGTGGTCAAGTTGGCCGCCTGTGCGTGCAGCAAGAACTATTGGTTAGCGAGGTTCAAAGCTTATTTTCAGAAAATGAGACAATGCTGAAATCTTGGTTCGGCCTTAAGAAATTAGATCCCTGCTACCAGTGTAGATTGTCGCTATTTGGTGCTTTGGGCTTTGGCTTTGGCTTCGACAAGGAATACGCGCTATGCGTAATTTTTATTTTTGGCTCGCAATAACGCGGCGCCGCAATTTAGCCTGCACTTTCCTACGACTTCCACACACAGGAATGGCAGATTTGTCAAAACGTCCGAATTCTGAAATTTTTCTTCCAGCTGAGGCTGTATGTTTTAGGATTAAATGGTCGGATGAGACTGTTTGGCTGTGACTTGCTACCCTAGGCTGCAAATGCTAGATTAACAGAGATCCTTGTATGTGAGACAAGTTTCGGTAAAGCAATTTTGACTTCCAGCTGAGGCTGTATGTTTTAGGATTAAATAGTCGGATGAGCCTGTTTGGCTTTGACTTGGTCCTCTAGGCTCCACATGCCAGATTGGCGGGGCTCCTGGAATCTAAGACA
The DNA here is from genome assembly GCA_037075305.1 of Drosophila kanekoi. Lineage (NCBI taxonomy): Eukaryota > Metazoa > Arthropoda > Insecta > Diptera > Drosophilidae > Drosophila > Drosophila kanekoi. The sequence continues at coordinate 303,368 of JBAMCE010000684.1, read as the reverse complement.
AGGTTTGGTAAAACAGTTTTGACAGCTAGGCAAGACTGTATGTTTTACGATTAAATAGTCAAGTGAGTGTGTTTGGCTTTGACTTGCGCCCCTAAGATGCAAATGCTGGAATAACAGGGTTCCTGGTATCTGAGACAAGTTTTTGTAAGGCAATTTTGGCGGCCAGATGGGGCTGTATCTTTTAAGATTTAATAGTCGGGTGAGGCTATTTGACTTAGACTTGCTCCCCTAGGCTGCAAATGCTAGATTAACAGGGCAAGCAGATGGGACTATGTGCTTTCAGATTGGATAATGAGGTCAGACTAATTGGCTTTGACTTGATCCCCTAGGCTGCAAATGCCAGATTGGCAGGGTTTGGTAGAGCAGTTTTGGCGGCCAGATGGGACTGTATGTTTTAGTATTAAATAGTCGGGTGAGCCTGTTTTGCTTTGACCTGCTCCCCTAGGCTGCACATGCCAGATTGGCAGGGCTCCTGGTATCTGAGACAAGTTTTGTTAACGCAGTTTTGGCGGCCAGATGGGGCTGTAAGTTTAAAGATTAAATTGATTAACAGGGATCCTTGTATCTGAGACAAGTTTCGGTAAAGCAATTTTTACTTCCAGGTGAGGCTGTATGTTTTAGGATTAAATAGTCGGATGAGCCTGTTTGGCTTTGACTTGCGCCCCTAGGATGCAAATGCTGGTTAACAGGGTTCCTGGTATCTGAGACAAGTTTTGGTAAGGCAATTTTGAGTTCCAGGTGAGGCTGAATGTATTAAGACTTAATAGTCGGGTGAGACTATTTGGCTTTGACTTGCTCCCCTAGGCGGCACATGCCAGATTGGCGGGGCTCCTGGAATCTAGAAAAAGTTTTAGTAAAACAGTTTTGACAGCCAGATGGGTCTGTTTGTTTTAAGATTAAATTGTAGGGTGAGCCTGTATGACTTTGACTTGCGCCCCCAGGATGCAAACACTGGATTAACAATGTTCCCGGTATCAGAGACAAGTTTTGGTAAGGCAATTTTGAGTTCCAGCTGAGGCTGAATGTGTTAAGACTTAATAGTCGGGTGAGTATATTTTGCTTTAACTCGCTCCCCTAGGCTGCAAATGCTAGATTAACAGGGCTCCTGGTATCAAAGACAAGTTTTGGTAAAGCAGTTTTTGCAGCCATATGGGGCTGTGTGTTTTAAGATTAAATTGATTGACAGGGATCCTTGTATCTGAGACAAGTTTCGGTAAAGCAATTTTGACTTCCAGGGGAGGCTGTATGCTTTAGGATTAAATAGTCGGATGAGCCTGTTTGGCTTTGACTTGCGCCCCTAGGATGCAAATGCTGGATTAACAGGGTTCCTGGTATCTGAGACAAGTTTTGGTAAGGCAATTTTGAGTTCCAGGTGAGGTTGAATGTTTTAAGACTTAATAGTCGTGTGAGCCTGTTTGGCTTTGACTTGCTCCCCTAGGCTGCACATGCCAGATTGGCGGGGCTCGTGGAATCTAAGACAAGTTTTGGTAAAACAGTTTTGACAGCTAGGTAAGGCTGGATTAACAGGGTTCCTGGTATCTGAGACAAGTTTTGGTAAATCAGTTTTGGCGGCCAGATGGGGCTATATTTTTTAGGATTAAATAGTCGGATGAGTCTGTTAGGCTTTGGCTGGCTCCCCTAGGCTGCACATGCCAGATTGGCGGGGCTCCTGGAATCTAGGACAACTTTGGTAAAACAGTTTTGACAGCTAGGTAAGGCTGTATGTTTTAAGATTAAATAGACGGGTGAGCGTGCTTGTCTTTGACTTGCGCCCCTAGGATGCAAATGCTGGAATAACAGGGTTCCTGGTATCTGAGTCAAGTTTTGGTAAATCGGTTTTGGCGGCCAGATGGAGCTATATGTTTTAAGATTTAATAGTCGGGTTAGCCTGTTTGGCTTTGACTTGCGCCCCTAGGATGCAAATGCTGGATTAACAGCGTTCCTGGTATCTGAGACAAGTTTTGGAAAGGCAATTTTGAGTTCCAGGTGAGACTGAATGTGTTAAGACTTAATAGTCGGGTGAGGCTATTTTGCTTTGACTTGCTCCCATAGGCTGCAAATGCTAGATTAACAGGGCTCCAGGTTTCTAAGACAAGTGTTGGTAAAGCAGTTTTGGCAGCCAGATGGGGCTGTATGTTTTAAGATTAAATTGTCGGGTGGGCATTTTGGGCTTTGAACTGCGCCCCTACGATGCAAATGCTGGATTAACAGGGTTCCTGGTATCTTAGACAAGTTTTGGGAAGGGAATTTTGAGTTCCAGGTGAGAATTAATGTGTTAAGACTTAATAGTCGGGTGAGGCTATTTTCCTTTGACTTGCTCCCCTTGGCTGCAAATGCTAGATTAACAGGGCTCCTGGTTGCTAAGACAAGTTTTGGTAAAGCAATTTTGACTTCCAGCTGAGGCTGTATGTTTTAGGATTAAACAGTCGGATGAGCCTGTTTGTCTTTGACTTGGTCCTCTAGGCTCCACATGCCAGATTGGCGGGGCTCCTGGAATCTCAGACAAGGTAAAGCAGTTTTGGCAGCCAGATGGGGCTGTATGTTTAAAGATTAAATTGTCGGATGAGCATTTTGGGCTTTGAACTGTGCCCCTACGATGCAAATGCTGGATTAACAGGGTTCCCGGTATCTGACACAAGTTTTGGTAAAGCAGTTTTGGCGGCCAGATGGGGTTGTATGTTTTAAGATTTAATAGTCGGGTAAGACTATTTGGCTTTGACTTGCTACCCTAGGCTGCAAATGCTAGATTAACAGAGATCCTTGTATCTGAGACAAGTTTCGGTAAAGCAATTTTGACTTCCAGCTGAGGCTGCAAGTTTTAGGATTAAATAGTCGGATGAGCCTGTTTGGCTTTGACTTGCTCCCCTAGGCTGCACATGCCAGATTGGCGGGGCTCGTGGAATCTAAGACAAGTTTTGTTTAAACAGTTTGGACAGCTAGGTAAGGCTGTATGTATTAAGATTAAATAGTCAAATGAGTGTGTTTGGCTTTGACTTGCGCCCCTAGGATGCAAATGCTGGATTGACAGGGTTCCTGGTATCTGACACAAGTTTTGGTAAAGCAGTTCTTGCGGCCAGATGGGGTTGTATGTTTTAAGATTTAATAGTCGGGTGAGACTATTTGGCTTTGACTTGCTACCCTAGGCTACAAATGCTATACTAACAGAGATCCTTGTATCTGAGAAAAGATTCGGTGAAGTAATTTTGACTTCCAGGTGAGGCTGTATGTTTTAGGATTAAATAGTCGGATGAGCCTGTTTTGGCTTTGGCTTGCTCCTCTAGGCTCCACTTGGCAGATTGGCGGGGCTCCTGGAATCTAAAAAAAGTTTTAGTAAAACAGTTTTGACAGCCAGATGGGGCTGTTTGTTTTAAGATTAAATTGTAGGGTGAGCCTGTATGACTTTGACTTGCGCCCCAGGATGCAAATACTGTATTAACAGGGTTCCTGGTATCTGAGACAAGTTTTGGTAAAGCAGTTTTGGCGGCCAGATGGGGCTGTATGTTTTAAGATTTAATAGTCTGGTGAAACTATTTGACTGTGACTTGCTACCCTAGGCTGCAAATGCTAGATTAACAGAGATCCTTGTATCTGAGACAAGTTTCGGTAAAGCATTTTTGACTTCCAGCTGAGGCTGTATGTTTTAGGATTAAATAGTCGGATGATCCTGTTTGGCTTTGACTTGGTCCTCTAGGCTCCACATGCCAGATTGGCGGGGCTCCTGGAATCTAAGACAAGGTTTGGTAAAACAGTTTTGACAGCTAGGCAAGAATGTATAATTTAAGATTAAATAGTCGGTTGAGCCTGTTTGGCTTTGACTTGCGCCCCTAGGAAGCAAATGCTGGATTAATAGGATTCCTGGTATCTGAGACAAGTTTTGGTAAAGCAGTTTTGGCGGCCAGATGGGGCTGTATGTTTTAAGATTTAATAGTCGGGTGAAACTATTTGGCTGTGACTAGCTCCCCTAGGCTGCAAATTCTAGATTAAAAGGGCTCCTGGTATCTAAGATAAGTTTTGGTAAATCAGTTTTGGCGGCCAGATGGGGCTATATGTTTTAGGATTAAATAGTCGGATGAGCCTGTTTTGGCTTTGACTTGCTCCTCTAGGCTCCACGTGCCAGATTGACGGGGCTCCTCGAATCTATAAAAAGTTTTAGTAAAACAGTTTTGACAGCCAGATGGGGCTATTGGTTTTAAGATTAAATTGTAGGATGAGCCCTGTTTGGCTTTGAACTTCCCCCTAGGCTCCACACGCTAAATTGGCAGGGCTCCTGGTATCTGAGACAAGGTTTGGTAAAAGAGATTTGACAGCTAAGTCAGGCTACATGTTTAAAGGTTAAATAGTCGGGTGAGCCTGTTTGGCTTTGGCTTGCTCCCCTAGGCGGCACATGCCAGATTGGCAACGCACCTGGAATCTAAAAAAAGTTTTAGTAAAACAGTTTTGATAGCCAGATGGGGCTGTTTGTTTTAAGATTAATGAGTCGGGTGAGCCTGTATGACTTTGACTTGCGCCCCCAGGATGCAAATACTGGATTAACAGGGTTCCTGGTATCTGAGACATGTTTTGGTACAGCAGTTTTGGCGGCCAGATGGGGTTGTATGTTTTAAGATTTAATAGTCGGGTGAAACTATTTGGCTGTGATTTGCTCCCCTAGGCTGCAAATTTTAGATTAACAGGGCTCCTGGTATCTAAGTCAAGTTTTGGTAAAGCAATTTTGACTTCCAGGGGAGGCTGTATGTTCTAGGATTAAATAGTGGGATTAGCCTGTTTGGCTTTGACTTGCGCCCCAAGGCTGCAAATGCTAGATTAATTGGGATCCTTGTATCTGAGACAAGTTTCGGTAAAGCAATTTTGACTTCCAGGGGAGGCTGTATGTTTTAGGATTAAATAGTGGGATGAGCCTGTGTGGCTTTGACTTGCGCCCCTAGGATGCAAATGCTAGATTAACAGGGATCCTTCTATCTGAGACAAGTTTCGGTAAAGCAATTTTGACTTCCAGGGGAGGCTGTTTGTTTTAGGATTAAATAGTGGGATGAGCCTGTTTGGCTTTGACTTTCGCCCCTAGGATGCAAATGCTGGATTAACAGGGTTCCTGGTATCTGAGACAAGTTTCGGTTAAGCAATTTTGACTTCCAGGGGAGGCTCTATGTTTTAGGATTAAATAGTCGGATGAGCCTGTTTGGCTTTGACTTGCGCCCCTTAGATGCAAATGCTGGATTAACAGGGTTTCTGGTATCTGACACAAGTTTTGGTAAAGGAGTTTTGGCGGCCAGATGGGGCTGTTTGTTTTAAGATTAAAATGTAAGGTAAGCCCTGTTTGGCTTTGACTTGCTATCCTAGGCTGCAAATGCTAGATAAACAGAGATCTTTGTATCTGAGAAAAGTTTCGGTGAAGCAATTTTGACTTCCAGGTGAGGCTGTTTGTTTTAGGATTAAATAGTCGGATGAGCCTGTTTTGGCTTTGACTTGCTCCTCTAGGCTCCACTTGGCAGATTGGCGGGGCTCCTGGAATCTAAAAAAAGTTTTAGTAAAACAGTTTTGACAGCCAGATGGGGCTGTTTGTTTTAAGATTAACTTGTAGGGTGAGCCTGTATGACTTTGACCTGCGCCCCAGGATGCAAATACTGTATTAACAGGGTTCCTGGTATCTGAGACAAGTTTTGGTTAATCAGTTTTGACGGCCAGTTCGGGCTATATGTTTTAAGATTTAATAGTCGGGTGAAACTATTTGGCTGTGACTTGCTCCCCTAGGCTGCAACATCTAGATTAAAAGGGCTCCTAGTATCTAAAATAAGTTTTGGTAAATCAGTTTTGGCGGCCAGATGGGGCTATATGTTTTAGGATTAAATAGTCGGATGAGCCTGTTTTGGCTTTGAAGTGCTCCTCTAGGCTCCACATGCCAGATTGACGGGGCTCCTGGAATCTATAACAGTTTTGACAGCCAGATGGGGCTGTTTGTCGTAAGATTAAATTGTAGGATGAGCCCTGATTGGCTTTGAACTTCTCCCCTAGGCTGCACACGCCAGATTGGCAGAGCTCCTGGTATCTGAGACAAGGTTTGGTAAAACAGTTATGACTGCTAGGTCAGGCTACATGTTTGAAGGTTAAATAGTCGGGTGAGCCTTTTTGGCTTTGATTGCTCCACTAGGATGCAAATACTGGAGGAACAGGGTTCCTGACATCTGAGACAAGTTTCGGTAAAGCAATTATGACTTCCAGGTGAAGCTGTATGCTTTAAGACTTAATAGTCGGGTGAGACTATTTGGCTTTGACTTGCTCCCCTAGGCGGCATATGCCAGATTGGCAAGGCTCCTGGAATCTAAAAAAAGTTTTAGTAAAACAGTTTTGACAGCCAGATGGGGCTGTTTGTTTTAAGATTAAAGAGTCGGGTGAGCCTGTATGACTTTGACTTGCGCCCCCAGGATGCAAATACTGGATTAACAGGGTTCCTGGTATTTGAGACAAGTTTTGGTTAATCAGTTTTGACGGCCAGATCGGGCTATATGTTTTAAGATTTAATAGTCGGGTGAGACTATTTGGCTTTATCTTGCTCCCCTAGGCTGCAAATGCTAGATTAACAGGATTCCTGGTATCTGAGACAAGTTTAGGTAAATCAGTTTTTGCGGCCAGATGGGGCTGTTTGTTTTAAGATTAAATTGTAGGGTGACCCTGTATGATTTTGACTTGCGCCCCCAGGATGCAAATACTGGATTAACAGGGTTCCTGGTATCTGAGACAAGTTTTGGTAAAGCAGTTTTGGCGGCCAGATGGGGCTGTATGTTTTAAGATTTAATAGTCGGGTGAAACTATTTGGCTTTGACTTGCTCCCCTAGGCTGCAAATTCTAGATTAACAGGGCTCCTGGTATCTTAGACAAGTTTTGGTACAGCAGTTTTGGCAGCCAGATGGGGCTGTTTGTTTTAAGATTAAATTGTAGGGTAAGCTCTGTTTGGCTTTGAACTTCTCCCCTAGGCTGCATACGGTAGATTGGCAGGGCTCCTGGTATCTGAGACAAGGTTTGGTAAAACAGTTTTGAATGATAGGTCAGGCTACATGTTTGAAGGTTAAATAGTCGTGTGAGCCTGTTTGGCTTTGACCTGCTCCCCTAGGATGCAAATGCTGGAGTAACAGGGTTCCTGGCATCTGAGACAAGTTTCGGTAAAGCAATTTTGACTTTCAGGTAAGGCTGTATGTTTTAAGACTTAATAGTCGGGTGAGACTTTTGGCTTTGACTTGCTACCCTAGGCTGCAAATGCTAGATTAACAGGGATCCTTGTATCTGAGACAAGTTTCGGTAAAGCAATTTTGATTTCCAGGGGAGGCTGTATGTTTTAGGATTAAATAGTCGGATGAGCCTGTTTGGCTTTGACTTGCTCCGCTAGGCTGCACATGCCAGATTGGCGGGGCTCCTGGAATCTAAGACACGTTTTGGTAAAACAGTTTTGACAGCTAGGTAAAGCTGTATGTTTAAAGATTGTAACGAATACGACGGCTACGCTGGGCGCGTCTCGCCTAACACTCGTGTGTGTATTGGGAGCGTACTCCGTCTACGAGTTCCGACCGAGCTCAGGGAAGGGGCGTGGGTTCTTTGCTCCCTAACACACTCGACGCGTCAAATATAATAAAGAAAAAAAAGTATACAGAGTTAAGAAGAGACTACGATCTGCAAGCAGAATATATCATATAGAGCCGAGGAGCTAAGATGTTGGCTACCCCCGGTCTTTACCCGCTCTACCTGTAGCTGCATCTGTGATTGTCTTTGCAACTACCCTTTCATAAGCGATATTATTTACCTAAGGTGCCCAAAAAGGAATTAAGATTTTATTTTATCATATAATTGTATTCCTGGAAAATTTAAATTCATGATCGTACTTCATTATACATTACGTGAAAAGAACAAATCTTATTACTTTCTATAAAACTAAACTCGATCTGGGCAAAAACACACATGAATGAGATTACACTCCGAAAGTGATAGTAAGTTAAACCACTTCTGATCTGAATGATCCACAAAAAAATTATCTGTAATTACGAAGGCTGATTCGGAGTACACCCGCTGTCTATAACCACGATTCAAACAATACGTACAATTTGATAAGCTGGCTTATTACCTTATGTTTTTTTTTTTGCACACAGTACTCACTACTTTAGTATAATCCAATGATGTCAGCAGGCCTGTTGACGACGATGATGGGCTGTGGAATCTTAATTGTACTGTGTAACGTAGGAATATAGTAGTCAGCGACATATACACGCTAAATCAGGATCAAAAGACAATGTCAGTGATATAAAACGGAAAAAATTGCAATTTAAATTTCATGAGTACTTATGCCCTTCGCTTATACCTACGGCCAGTATGCCGTTTAACAATTATATCAGATGTTGTAAATCCGAGTGTGGGTGCGCACTGGTTAGCTATCCACCAGATCTGCGCTCAAGAATGTCCGGGCATCGATGGGTCGAACACGTGGTCAAGTTGGCCGCCTGTGCGTGCAGCAAGAACTATTGGTTAGCGAGGTTCAAAGCTTATTTTCAGCAAATGAGACAATGCTGAAATCTTGGTTCGGTCTTAGGAAATTATTTGAAATTCTGAAATTTTTCTTCCAGCTGAGGCTGTATGTTTTAGGATTAAATCGTCGGATGAGACTGTTTGGCTTTGACTTGCTCCCTTAGGCTCCACATGCCAGATTGGCGGGACTCCTGGAATCTCAAACAAGGTTTGGTAAAACAGTTTTGACAGCTAGGCAAGACTGGATGTTTTAAGATTAAATATTCGGTTGAGCCTGTTTGGCTTTGACTTGCGCCCCTAGGATGCAAATGCAGGAGGAACAGGGTTCCTGACATCTGAGACAAGTTTCGGTAAAGCAATTTTGACTTCCAGGTGAGGCTGTATGCTTTAAGACTTAATAGTCGGGTGAGACTATTTGGCTTTGACTTGCTCCCCTAGGCGGCACATGCCAGATTGGCAAGGCTCCTGGAATCTAAAAAAAGTTTTGGTAAAACAGTTTTGACAGCCAGATGGGGCTGAATGCTTTAAGATTAAAAAGTCGGGTGAGCCTGTATGACTTTGACTTGCGCCCCCAGGATTCAAATACTGGATTAACAGGGTTCCTGGTATTTGAGACAAGTTTTGGTTAATCAGTTTTGACGGCCAGATCGGGCTATATGTTTTAAGATTTAATAGTCGGGTGAGACTATTTGGCTTTATCTTGCTCCCCTAGGCTGCAAATGCTAGATTAACAGGATTCCTGGTATCTGAGACAAGTTTAGGTAAATCAGTTTTGGCGGCCAGATGGGGCTGTTTGTTTTAAGATTAAATTGTAGGGTGTGGCTGTATGATTTTGACTTGCCCCCCCAGGATGCAAATACTGGGTTAACAGGGTTCCTGGTATCTGAGACAAGTTTTGGTAAAGCAGTTTTGGCGGCCAGATGGGGCTGTATGTTTTAAGATTTAATAGTCGGGTGAAACTATTTGGCTTTGACTTGCTCCCCTAGGCTGCAAATTCTAGATTAACAGGGCTCCTGGTATCTAAGACAAGTTTTGGTAAAGCAGTTTTGGCAGCCAGATGGGGCTGTTTGTTTTAAGATTAAATTGTAGGGTAGGCCCTGTTTGGCTTTGAACTTTTCCCCTGGGCTGCACACGCCAGATTGGCAGGGCTCCTGGTATCTGAGACAAGGTATGGTAAAACACTTTTGACAGATAGGTCAGGCTACATGTTTGAAGGTTAAATAGTCGGGTGAGCCTGTTTGGCTTTGACCTGCTCCCCTAGGATGCAAATGGTGGAGTAACAGGGTTCGTGGCATCTGAGACAAGTTTCGGTAAAGCAATTTTGACTTCCAGGTGAGGCTGTATGTTTTAAGACTTAATAGTCGAGTGAGACTATTTGGCTTTGACTTGCTAACCTAGGCTGCAAATGCTAGATTAACAGAGATCCTTGTATCTGAGACAAGTTTCGGTAAAGCAATTTTGACTTCCAGGGGAGGCTGTATGTTTTAGGATTAAATAGCCGGATGAGCCTGTTTGGCTTTGACTTGCGCCCCTAGGATGCAAATGCTGGATTAACAGGGTTCCTGGTATCTGAGAGAAGTTTTGGTGAGGCAATTTTGAGTTCCAGGTGAGGCTGAATGTTTTAAGACTTAATAGTCGTGTGAGACTATTTGGCTTTGACTTGCTCCCTAGGCGGCACATGCCAGATTGGCAAGGCTCCTGGAAACTAAAAAAAGTTTTAGTAAAACAGTTTTGACAGCCAGATGGGGCTGTTTGTTTTAAGATTAAATTGTAGAATGAGCCCTGTTTGGCTTTGAACTTCTCCCCTAGGCTGCACACGCCAGATTGGCAGGGCTTCTGGTATCTGAGACAAGGTTTGGTTAAACAGTTTTGACAGCTAGGTCAGGCTACATGTTTGAAGGTTAAATAGTCGGGTGAGCCTGTTTGGCTTTGACTTGCTCCCGTAGGATGCAAATGGTGGAGGAACAGGGTTCCTGGCATCTGAGACAAGTTTCGGTAAAGCAATTTTGACTGCCAGGGGAGGCTGTATGTTTTAGGATTAAATAGTCGGATGAGCCTGATTGGCTTTGACTTGCACCCCTAGGATGCAAATGCTGGATTAACAGGGTTCCTGGTATCTGAGACAAGTTTTGGTAAGGCAATTTTGAGTTCCAGGTGAGGCTGAATGTTTTAAGACTTAATAGTCGTGTGATTCTATTTGGCTTTGACTTGCTCCCCTAGGCTGCACACGCCAGATTGGCAGGGCTCCTGCTATCTGAGACAAGGTTTGGTAAAACAGTTTTGACAGCTAGGTCAGGTTACATGTTTGAAGGTTAAATAGTCGGATGAGCCTGTTTGGCTTTGACTTGCTCCCCTAGGATGCAAATGCTGCAGGAACAGGGTTCCTGGCATCTGAGACAAGTTTCGGTAAAGCAATTTTGATTTCCAGGTGAGGCTGTATGTCTTAAGACTTAATAGTCGAGTGAGACTATTTGGCTTTGACTTGCTACCCTAGGCTGCAAATGCTAGATTAACAGGGATCCTTGTATCTGAGACAAGTTTCGGTAAAGCAATTTTGACTTCCAGGGGAGGCTGTATATCTTAGGATTAAATAGTCGGATGAGCCTGTTTGGCTTTGACTTGCTCCCCTAGGCGGCACATGCCAGATTGGCAAGGCTCCTGGAATCTAAAAAAAGTTTTGGTAAAACAGTTTTGACAGCCAGATGGGGCTGAATGCTTTAAGATTAAAAAGTCGGGTGAGCCTGTATGACTTTGACTTGCGCCCCCAGGATTCAAATACTGGATTAACAGGGTTCCTGGTATTTGAGACAAGTTTTGGTTAATCAGTTTTGACGGCCAGATCGGGCTATATGTTTTAAGATTTAATAGTCGGGTGAGACTATTTGGCTTTATCTTGCTCCCCTAGGCTGCAAATGCTAGATTAACAGGATTCCTGGTATCTGAGACAAGTTTAGGTAAATCAGTTTTGGCGGCCAGATGGGGCTGTATGTTTTAAGATTTAATAGTCGGGTGAAACTATTTGGCTTTGACTTGCTCCCCTAGGCTGCAAATTCTAGATTAACAGGGCTCCTGGTATCTAAGACAAGTTTTGGTAAAGCAGTTTTGGCAGCCAGATGGGGCTGTTTGTTTTAAGATTAAATTGTAGGGTAGGCCCTGTTTGGCTTTGAACTTTTCCCCTGGGCTGCACACGCCAGATTGGCAGGGCTCCTGGTATCTGAGACAAGGTATGGTAAAACACTTTTGACAGATAGGTCAGGCTACATGTTTGAAGGTTAAATAGTCGGGTGAGCCTGTTTGGCTTTGACCTGCTCCCCTAGGATGCAAATGCTGGAGTAACAGGGTTCGTGGCATCTGAGACAAGTTTCGGTAAAGCAATTTTGACTTCCAGGTGAGGCTGTATGTTTTAAGACTTAATAGTCGAGTGAGACTATTTGGCTTTGACTTGCTATCCTAGGCTGCAAATGCTAGATTAACAGAGATCCTTGTATCTGAGACAAGTTTCGGTAAATCAGTTTTGGCGGCCAGGGGAGGCTGTATGTTTTAGGATTAAATAGCCGGATGAGCCTGTTTGGCTTTGACTTGCGCCCTTAGGATGCAAATGCTGGATTAACAGGGTTCCTGGTATCTGAGAGAAGTTTTGGTGAGGCAATTTTGAGTTCCAGGTGAGGCTGAATGTTTTAAGACTTAATAGTCGTGTGAGACTATTTGGCTTTGACTTGCTCCGCTATGCGGCACATGCCAGATTGGCAAGGCTCCTGGAAACTAAAAAAAGTTTTAGTAAAACAGTTTTGACAGCCAGATGGGGCTGTTTGTTTTAAGATTAAATTGTAGAATGAGCCCTGTTTGGCTTTGAACTTCTCCCCTAGGCTGCACACGCCAGATTGGCAGGGCTCCTGGTATCTGAGACAAGGTTTGGTTAAACAGTTTTGACAGCTAGGTCAGGCTACATGTTTGAAGGTTAAATAGTCGGGTGAGCCTGTTTGGCTTTGACTTGCTCCCGTAGGATGCAAATGGTGGAGGAACAGGGTTCCTGGCATCTGAGACAAGTTTCGTTAAAGTAATTTTGACTGCCAGGGGAGGCTGTATGTTTTAGGATTAAATAGTCGGATGAGCCTGATTGGCTTTGACTTGCACCCCTAGGATGCAAATGCTGGATTAACAGGGTTCCTGGTATCTAAGACAAGTTTTGGTAAGGCAATTTTGAGTTCCAGGTGAGGCTGAATGTTTTAAGACTTAATAGTCGTGTGATTCTATTTGGCTTTGACTTGCTCCCCTAGGCTGCACACGCCAGATTGGCAGGGCTCCTGCTATCTGAGACAAGGTTTGGTAAAACAGTTTTGACAGCTAGGTCAGGTTACATGTTTGAAGGTTAAATAGTCGGATGAGCCTGTTTGGCTTTGACTTGCTCCCCTAGGATGCAAATGCTGGAGGAACAGGGTTCCTGGCATCTGAGACAAGTTTCGGTAAAGCAATTTTGACTTCCAGGTGAGGCTGTATGTTTTAAGACTTAATAGTCGAGTGAGACTATTTGGCTTTGACTTGCTACCCTAGGCTGCAAATGCTAGATTAACAGGGAGCCTTGTATCTGAGACAAGTTTCGGTAAAGCAATTTTGACTTCCAGGGGAGGCTGTATGTGTTAGGATTAAATAGCCGGACGAGCCTGTTTGGCTTTAACTTGCGCCCCTAGGATGCAAATGCTGGATTAACAGGGTTCCTGGCATCTGAGACAAGTTTCGGTAAAGCAATTTTGACTGCCAGGGGAGGCTGTATGTTTTACGATTAAATAGTCGGATGAGCCTGTTTGGCTTTGACTTGCGCCCCTAGGATGCAAATGCTGGATTAACAGGGTTCCTGGTATCTGAGACAAGTTTTGGTAAGGCAATTTTGAGTTCCAGGTGAGGCTGAATGTTTTAAGACTTAATATTCGTGTGAGACTATTTGGCTTTAACTTGCTCCCCTAGGCGGCACATGCCAGATTGGCAAGGCTCCTGGAATCTAAAAAAAGTTTTAGTAAAACAGTTTTGACAGCCAGATGGGGCTGTTTGTTTTAAGATTAAATTGTAGGGTGAGCCTGTATGATTTTGACTTGCGCCCCCAGGATGCAAATACTGGATTAACAGGGTTCCTGGTATCTGAGACAAGTTTTGGTAAAGCAGTTATGGCGGCCAGATGGGGCTGTGTGTTTTAAGATTTAATAGTCGGATGAGACTATTTGGCTTTGACTTGCTATCCTAGGCTGCAAATGCTAGATTAACTGAGATCCTTGTATCTGGGACAAGTTTCCGTAAAGCAATTTTGACTTCCAGGGGAGGCTGTATGTTTTAGGATTAAATAGTCGGATGAGCCTGTTTGGCTTTGACTTGCGCCCCTAGGATGCAAATGCTGGATTAACAGGGTTCCTGGTATCTGAGACAAGTTTTGGTAAGGCAATTTTGAGTTCCAGGTGAAGCTGAATGTTTTAAGACTTAATAGTCGTGTGAGACTATTTGGCTTTGACTTGCTCCCCTAGGCTGCACACGCCAGATTGGCAGGGCTCCTGCTATCTGAGACAAGGTTTGGTAAAACAGTTTTGACAGCTAGGTCAGGTTACATGTTTGAAGGTTAAATAGTCGGATGAGCCTGTTTGGCTTTGACTTGCTCCCCTAGGATGCAAATGCTGCATTAACAGGGTTCCTGGTATCTGAGACAAGTTTTGGTCAAGCAGCTTTGGCAACTACGTTAGTCTGTATGTTTTAAGATTAAATTGTCGGGTGAGCCTGTTTGGCTTTGACTTGCTCCCTTAGGGTCCACATGCCAGATAGGCTTGGCTCCTGGAATCTAAGACAAGGTTTGGTAAAACAGTTTTGACAGCAGGGCAAGACTGTATGTTTTAAGATTAAATAGTCGGTTGAGCCTGTTTGGCTTTGAGTTGCGCCCCTAGGATGCAAATGCTGGATTAACAGGGTTCCTGGTATCTTAAACAAGTTTTGGTAAGGCAATTTTGAGTACCAGGTGAGGCTGAATGTGTTAAGACTTAATAGTTGGGCGAGACTATTGTGCTTTGACTTGCTCCCATAGGCTGCAAATGCTAGCTTAACAGGGCCCCTGGTTTCTGAGGCAAGTTTTGGTAAAGCAGTTTTGGCAGCTACGTAAGTCTGTATGTTTTAAGATTAAACTGTCGGGTGACCCTGTTTGGCTTTGACTTGCTCCCCTAGGCTCCACATGCCAGATTGGCGGGGCTCCTGGAATCTAAGGCAAGTTTTGGTAAAACAGTTTTGACAGACAGATGGGGCTGTTTGTTTTAAGATTAAAGAGTCGGGTGAGCCTGTATGACTTTGACTTGCGCCCCCAGGATGCAAATACTGGATTTACAGGGTTCCTGGTATTTGAGACAAGTTTTGGATTATCAGTTTTGACGGCCAGATCGGGCTATATGTTTTAAGATTTAATAGTCGGGTGAGACTATTTGTCTTTATCTAGCTCCCCTAGGCTGCAAATGCTAGATTAACAGGGTTCCTGGTATCTGAGACAAGTTTAGGTAAATCAGTTTTGGCGGCCAGATGGGGCTGTTTGTTTTAAGATTATATTGTAGGGTGAGCCTGTATGACTTTGACTTGCGCCCCCAGGATGCAAATACTGGATTAACAGGGTTCCTGGTATTTGAGACAAGTTTAGGTAAATCAGTTTTGGCGGCCAGATGGGGCTGTTTGTTTTAAGATTAAATTGTAGGGTGAACCTGTATGATTTTGACTTGCGCCCCCAGGATGCAAATACTGAATTAACAGGGTTCCTGGTATCTGAGACAAGTTTTGGTAAAGCAGTTATGGCGGCCAGATGGGGCTGTTTGTTTTAAGATTAAATTGTAGGATGAGCCTTGTTTGATTTGAACTTCTCCCCTAGGCTGCACACGCCAGATTGGCAGGGCTCCTGGTATCTGAGACAAGGTTTGGTAAAACAGTTTTGACAGCTATATCAGGCTACATGTTTGAAGGTTAAATAGTCGGGTGAGCCTCTTTGGCTTTGACTTGCTCCCGTAGGATGCAAATGGTGGAGGAACAGGGTTCCTGGCATCTGAGACAAGTTTCGGTAAAGCAATTTTGACTGCCAGGGGAGGCTGTATGTTTTACGATTAAATAGTCGGATGAGCCTGTTTGGCTTTGACTTGCGCCCCTAGGATGCAAATGCTGGATTAACAGGGTTCCTGGTATCTGAGACAAGTTTTGGTAAGGCAATTTTGAGTTCCAGGTGAGGCTGAATGTTTTAAGACTTAATATTCGTGTGAGACTATTTGGCTTTAACTTGCTCCCCTAGGCGGCACATGCCAGATTGGCAAGGCTCCTGGAATCTAAAAAAAGTTTTAGTAAAACAGTTTTGACAGCCAGATGGGGCTGTTTGTTTTAAGATTAAATTGTAGGGTGAGCCTGTATGATTTTGACTTGCGCCCCCAGGATGCAAATACTGGATTAACAGGGTTCCTGGTATCTGAGACAAGTTTTGGTAAAGCAGTTATGGCGGCCAGATGGGGCTGTGTGTTTTAAGATTTAATAGTCGGATGAGACTATTTGGCTTTGACTTGCTATCCTAGGCTGCAAATGCTAGATTAACTGAGATCCTTGTATCTGGGACAAGTTTCCGTAAAGCAATTTTGACTTCCAGGGGAGGCTGTATGTTTTAGGATTAAATAGTCGGATGAGCCTGTTTGGCTTTGACTTGCGCCCCTAGGATGCAAATGCTGGATTAACAGGGTTCCTGGTATCTGAGACAAGTTTTGGTAAGGCAATTTTGAGTTCCAGGTGAAGCTGAATGTTTTAAGACTTAATAGTCGTGTGAGACTATTTGGCTTTGACTTGCTCCCCTAGGCTGCACACGCCAGATTGGCAGGGCTCCTGCTATCTGAGACAAGGTTTGGTAAAACAGTTTTGACAGCTAGGTCAGGTTACATGTTTGAAGGTTAAATAGTCGGATGAGCCTGTTTGGCTTTGACTTGCTCCCCTAGGATGCAAATGCTGCATTAACAGGGTTCCTGGTATCTGAGACAAGTTTTGGTCAAGCAGCTTTGGCAACTACGTTAGTCTGTATGTTTTAAGATTAAATTGTCGGGTGAGCCTGTTTGGCTTTGACTTGCTCCCTTAGGGTCCACATGCCAGATAGGCTTGGCTCCTGGAATCTAAGACAAGGTTTGGTAAAACAGTTTTGACAGCAGGGCAAGACTGTATGTTTTAAGATTAAATAGTCGGTTGAGCCTGTTTGGCTTTGAGTTGCGCCCCTAGGATGCAAATGCTGGATTAACAGGGTTCCTGGTATCTTAAACAAGTTTTGGTAAGGCAATTTTGAGTTCCAGGTGAGGCTGAATGTTTTAAGACTTAATAGTCGTGTGAGACTATTTGGCTTTGACTTGCTCCCCTAGGCGGCACATGCCAGATTGGCAAGGCTCCTGGAAACTAAAAAAAGTTTTAGTAAAACAGTTTTGACAGCCAGATGGGGCTGTTTGTTTTAAGATTAAAGAGTCGGGTGAGCCTGTATGACCTTGACTTGCGCCCTCAGGATGCAAATACTGGATTAACAGGGTTCCTGGTATTTGAGACAAGTTTTGGTTAATCAGTTTTGATGGCCAGATCGGGCTATATGTTTTAAGATTTAGAGTCGGGTGAGACTATTTGTCTTTATCTTGCTCCCCTAGGCTGCAAATGCTAGATTAACAGGGTTCCTGGTATCTGAGACAAGTTTTGGTAAAGCAGTTATGGCGGCCAGATGGGGCTGTTTGTTTTAAGATTAAATTGTAGGATGAGCCTTGTTTGATTTGAACTTCTCCCCTAGGCTGCACACGCCAGATTGGCAGGGCTCCTGGTATCTGAGACAAGGTTTGGTAAAACAGTTTTGACAGCTATATCAGGCTACATGTTTGAAGGTTAAATAGTCGGGTGAGCCTCTTTGGCTTTGACTTGCTCCCGTAGGATGCAAATGGTGGAGGAACAGGGTTCCTGGCATCTGAGACAAGTTTCGGTAAAGCAATTTTGACTGCCAGGGCAGGCTGTATGTTATAGGATTAAATAGTCGGATGAGCCTGTTTGGCTTTGACTTGCGCCCCTAGGATGCAAATGCTGGATTAACAGGGTTCCTGGTATCTGAGACAAGTTTTGGTAAGGCAATTTTGAGTTCCAGGTGAGGCTGAATGTTTTAAGACTTAATAGTCGTGTGAGACTATTTGGCTTTGACTTGCTCCCCTAGCGGCACATGCCAGATTGGCAAGGCTCCTGGAAACTAAAAAAAGTTTTAGTAAAACAGTTTTGACTGCCAGATGGGGCTGTTTGTTTTAAGATTAAAGAGTCGGGTGAGCCTGTATGACCTTGACTTGCGCCCCCATAATGCAAATACTGGATTAACAGGGTTCCTGGTATTTGAGACAAGTTTTGGTTAATCAGTTTTGATGGCCAGATCGGGCTATATGTTTTAAGATTTAATAGTCGGGTGAGACTATTTGTCTTTATCTTGCTCCCCTAGGCTGCAAATGCTAGATTAACAGGGTTCCTGGTATCTGAGACAAGTTTAGGTAAATCAGTTTTGGCGGCCAGATGGGGCTGTTTGTTTTAAGATTAAATTGTAGGGTGAGCCTGTATGATTTTGACTTGCGCCCCCAGGATGCAAATACTGGATTAACAGGGTTCCTGGTATCTGAGACAAGTTTTGGTAAAGCAGTTATGGCGGCCAGATGGCGCTGTATGTTTTAAGATTTAATAGTCGGATGAGACTATTTGGCTTTGACTTGCTATCCTAGGCTGCAAATGCTAGATTAACTGAGATCCTTGTATCTGTGACAAGTTTCCGTAAAGCAATTTTGACTTCCATGGGAGGCTGTATGTTTTAGGATTAAATAGTCGGATGAGCCTGTTTGGCTTTGACTTGCGCCCCTAGGATGCCAATGCTGGATTAACAGGGTTCCTGGTATCTGAGACAAGTTTTCGTAAGGCAATTTTGAGTTCCAGGTGAGGCTGAATGTTTTAAGACTTAATAGTCGTGTGAGACTATTTGGCTTTAACTTGCTCCCCTAGGCGGCACATGCCAGATTGGCAGGGCTCCTGGAATCTAAAAAAAGTTTTAGTAAAACAGTTTTGACAGCCAGATGGGGCTGTTTGTTTTAAGATTAAATTGTGGGATGAGCCCTGTTTGGCTTTGAACTTCTCCCCTAGGCTGCACACGCCAGATTGGCAGGGCTCCTGGTATCTGAGACAAGGTTTGGTTATACAGTTTTGACAGCTAGGTCAGGCTACATGTTTGAAGGTTAAATAGTCGGGTGAGCCTGTTTGGCTTTGACTTGCTCCCGTAGGATGCAAATGGTGGAGGAACAGGGTTCCTGGCATCTGAGACAAGTTTCGGTAAAGCAATTTTGAGTTCCAGGTGAGGCTGAATGTTTTAAGACTTAATAGTCGTGTGAGACTATTTGGCTTTGACTTGCTCCCCTTGGCTGCACACGCCAGATTGGCAGGGCTCCTGTAAACTAAAAACAGTTTTAGTAAAACAGTTTTGACAGCCGGATGGGGCTGTTTGTTTTAAGATTAAATTGTAGGATGAGCCTTGTTTGATTTGAACTGGATTAACAGGGTTCCTGGTATCTGAAACAAGTTTTGGTAAGCCAATTTTGAGTACCAGGTGAGGCTGAATGTGTTAAGACTTAATAGTTGGGTGAGACTATTTTGCTTTGACTTGCTCCACTAGGCTGCACATGCCAGATTGGCGGTGCTCCTGGAATCTAAGACAAGTTTTGGTAAAACAGTATTGACAGCTAGGTTAGGCTGTATGCTTTAAGATTAAATAGTCGGGTGAGCGTGTTTGGCTTTGACTTGCGCCCCTAGGATGAAAATGCTGGATTAACAGGGTTCCTGGCATCTAAGACAAGTTTTGGTAAATCAATTTTGGCGGCCAGATGGGGTTATATGTTTTAAGATTTAATAGTCAGGAGAGACTGTTTGGCTTTGACTTGCGCCCCTAGGATGCAAATGCTGCATTAACAGGGTTCCTGGTATCTGAGACAAGTTTTGGTAAAGCAGCTTTGGCAACTACGTTAGTCTGTATGTTTTAAGATTAAATTGTCGGGTGAGCCTGTTTGGCTTTGACTTGGTCCTCTAGGCTCCACATGCCAGATTGGCTTGGCTCCTGGAATCTAAGACAAGGTTTGGTAAAACAGTTTTGACAGCAGGGCAAGACTGTATGTTTTAAGATTAAATAGTCGGTTGAGCCTGTTTGGCTTTGAGTTGCGCCCCTAGGATGCAAATGATGGATTAACAGGGTTCCTGGTATCTTAAACAAGTTTTGGTAAGGCAATTTTGAGTACCAGGTGAGGCTGAATGTGTTAAGACTTAATAGTTGGGCGAGACTATTTTGCTTTGACTGCTCCCATAGGCTGCAAATGCTAGCTTAACAGGGCTCCTGGTTTCTGAGGCAAGTTTTGGTAAAGCAGTTTTGGCAGCTACGTAAGTCTGTATGTTTTAAGATTAAACTGTCGGGTGACCCTGTTTGGCTTTGACTTGCTCCCCTAGGCTCCACATGCCAGTTTGGCGGGGCTCCTGGAATCTAATGCAAGTTTTGGTAAAACAGTTTTGACAGACAGATGGGGCTGTTTGTTTTAAGATTAAAGAGTCGGGTGAGCCTGTATGACTTTGACTTGCGCCCCCAGGATGCAAATACTGGATTAACAGGGTTCCTGGTATTTGAGACAAGTTTTGGTTTATCAGTTTTGACGGCCAGATCGGTCTATATGTTTTAAGATTTAATAGTCGGGTGAGACTATTTGTCTTTATCTAGCTCCCCTAGGCTGCAATTGCTAGATTAACAGGGTTCCTGGTATCTGAGACAAGTTTAGGTAAATCAGTTTTGGCGGCCAGATGGGGCTGTTTGTTTTAAGATTAAATTGTAGGGTGAGCCTGTATGATTTTGACTTGCGCCCCCAGGATGCAAATACTGGATTAACAGGGTTCCTGGTATCTGAGACAAGTTTTGGTAAAGCAGTTATGGCGGCCAGATGGGGCTGTATGTTTTAAGATTTAATAGTCGGGTGAGACCATTTGGCTTTGACTTGCTATCCTAGGCTGCAAATGCTAGATTAACTGAGATCCTTGTATCTGTGACAAGTTTCCGTAAAGCAATTTTGACTTCCAGGGGAGGCGGTATGTTTTAGGATTAAATAGTCGGATGAGCCTGTTTGGCTTTGACTTGCGCCCCTAGGATGCAAATGCTGGATTAACAGGGTTCCTGGTATCTGAGACAAGTTTTGGTAAGGCAATTTTGAGTCCCAGGTGAAGCTGAATGTTTTAAGACTTAATAGTCGTGTGAGACTATTTGGCTTTGACTTGCTCCCCTAGGCGGCACATGCCAGATTGGCAAGGCTCCTGGAAACTAAAAAAAGTTTTAGTAAAACAGTTTTGACAGCCAGATGGGGCTGTTTGTTTTAAGATTAAAGAGTCGGGTGAGCCTGTATGACCTTGACTTGCGCCCTCAGGATGCAAATACTGGATTAACAGGGTTCCTGGTATTTGAGACAAGTTTTGGTTTATCAGTTTTGACGGCCAGATCGGTCTATATGTTTTAAGATTTAATAGTCGGGTGAGACTATTTGTCTTTATCTAGCTCCCCTAGGCTGCAATTGCTAGATTAACAGGGTTCCTGGTATCTGAGACAAGTTTAGGTAAATCAGTTTTGGCGGCCAGATGGGGCTGTTTGTTTTAAGATTAAATTGTAGGGTGAGCCTGTATGACTTTGACTTGCGCCCCTAGGATGCAAATGCTGGATTAACAGGGTTCCTGGTATTTGAAACAAGTTTTGTTATGGCAATTTTGAGTTAGGTGAGGCTGAATGTTTTATGTTTCGTTTGAGACTATTTGGCTTTGACGTTCTCCCCTAGGCGGCACATGCCAGATTGGCGGGGCTCCTGGAATCTAAAAAAAGGTTTGGTAAAACAGTTTTAACAGCTACGTAAGTCTGTATGTTTTAAGTTTAAATAGTCGGGTGAGTCTGTTTGACTTTGACTTGCGCCCCTAGGATGCAAATGCTGGATTAACAGTGTTCCTGGTATCTGAGACAAGTTTTGGTAAATCAGTTTTGGCGGCCAGATGGGGCTATTTGTTTTAAAATTTAATAGTCGGGTGAGAATATTTGACTTTGCCTTGCTCCCCTAGGCTGCAAATGCTAGATTAACAGGGTACCTGGTAACTGAGATAAGTTTTGGTAAATAAGTTTTGGCTGCAAGATGGGGCTATATGTTTTAAAATTTAATAGTCGGGTGAGAATATTTGACTTTGCCTTGCTCCCCTAGGCTGCAAATGCTAGATTAACAGGGTACCTGGTAACTGAGATAAGTTTTGGTAAATAAGTTTTGGCTGCAAGATGGGGCTATATGTTTTAGGATTAAATAGTCGGCGAGCCTGTTTGGCTTTGACTTGCTCCACTAGGCTGCACATGCCAGATTGGCGGTGCTCCTGAAATCTAAGGCAAGTTTTGGTAAAACAGTTTTGACAGCTAGGTAAGGCTGTATGCTTTAAGATTTAATAGTCGGGTGAGCGTGTTTGGCTTTGACATGCGCCCCTAGGATGAAAATGCTGGAATAACACGGTTCCTGGCATCTAACACAAGTTTTGGTAAATCATTTTTGGCGGCCAGATGGGGCTATATGTTTTAAGATTCAATAGTCGGGTGAGCCTGTTTGGCTTTGACTTGCTCCCGTAGGATGCAAATGGTGGAGGAACAGGGTTCCTGGCATCTGAGACAAGTTTCGGTAAAGCAATTTTGACTGCCAGGGGAGGCTGTATGTTATAGGATTAAATAGTCGGATGAGCCTGTTTGGCTTTGACTTGCGCCCCTAGGATGCAAATGCTGGATTAACAGGGTTCCTGGTATCTGAGACAAGTTTTGGTAAGGCAATTTTGAGTTCCAGGTGAGGCTGAATGTTTTAAGACTTAATAGTCGTGTGAGACTATTTGGCTTTGACTTGCTCCCCTAGGCTGCACACGCCAGATTGGCAGGGCTGCTGCTATCTGAGACAAGGTTTGGTAAAACAGTTTTGACAGCTAGGTCAGGTTACATGTTTGAAGGTTAAATAGTTGGATGAGCCTGTTTGGCTTTGACTTGCTCCCCTAGGATGCAAATGCTGGAGGAACAGGGTTCCTGGCATCTGAGACAAGTTTCCGTAAAGCAATTTTGACATCCAGGTGAGGCTGTATGCTTTAAGACTTAATAGTCGGGTGAGACTATGTGGCTTTGACTTGCTCCCCTAGGCGGCACATGCCAGATTGGCAAGGCTCCTGGAATCTAAAAAAAGTTTTAGTAAAACAGTTTTGACAGCCAGATTTGGCTGTTTGTTTTAAGATTAAAGAGTCGGGTGAGCCTGTATGACTTTGACTTGCGCCCCCAGGATGCAAATTCTGGATTAACAGGGTTCCTGGTATCTGAGACAAGTTTAGGTAAATCAGTTTTGGCGGCCAGATGGGGCTGTTTGTTTTAAGTTTAAATTGTAGGGTGAGCCTGTATGATTTTGACTTGCGCCCCCAGGATGCAAATACTGGATTAACAGGGTTCCTGGTATCTGAGACAAGTTTTGGTAAAGCAGTTATGGCGGCCAGATGGGGCTGTTTGTTTTAAGATTAAATTGTAGGATGAGCCTTGTTTGATTTGAACTTCTCCCCTAGGCTGCACACGCCAGATTGGCAGGGCTCCTGGTATCTGAGACAAGGTTTGGTAAAACAGTTTTGACAGCTATATCAGGCTACATGTTTGAAGGTTAAATAGTCGGGTGAGCCTCTTTGGCTTTGACTTGCTCCCGTAGGATGCAAATGGTGGAGGAACAGGGTTCCTGGCATCTGAGACAAGTTTCGGTAAAGCAATTTTGACTGCCAGGGGAGGCTGTATGTTATAGGATTAAATAGTCGGATGAGCCTGTTTGGCTTTGACTTGCGCCCCTAGGATGCAAATGCTGGATTAACAGGGTTCCTGGTATCTGAGACAAGTTTTGGTAAGGCAATTTTGAGTTCCAGGTGAGGCTGAATGTTTTAAGACTTAATAGTCGTGTGAGACTATTTGGCTTTGACTTGCTCCCCTAGGCGGCACATGCCAGATTGGCAAGGCTCCTGAAAACTAAAAAAAGTTTTAGTAAAACAGTTTTGACAGCCAGATGGGGCTGTTTGTTTTAAGATTAAAGAGTCGGGTGAGCCTGTATGACCTTGACTTGCGCTCCCAGGATGCAAATACTGGTTTAACAGGGTTCCTGGTATTTGAGACAAGTTTTGGTTAATCAGTTTTGACGGCCAGATCGGGCTATATGTTTTAAGATTTAATAGTCGGATGAGACTATTTGTCTTTATCTTGCTCCCCTAGGCTGCAAATGCTAGATTAACAGGGTTCCTGGTATCTGAGACAAGTTTAGGTAAATCAGTTTTGGCGGCCAGATGGGGCTGTTTGTTTTAAGATTAAATTGTAGGGTGAGCCTGTATGATTTTGACTTGCGCCCCCAGGATGCCAATACTGGATTAACAGGGTTCCTGGTATCTGAGACAAGTTTTGGTAAAGCAGTTATGGCGGCCAGATGGCGCTGTATGTTTTAAGATTTAATAGTCGGATGAGACTATTTGGCTTTGACTTGCTATCCTAGGCTGCAAATGCTAGATTAACTGAGATCCTTGTATCTGTGACAAGTTTCCGTAAAGCAATTTTGACTTTCAGGGGAGGCTGTATGTTTTACTATTAAATAGTCGGATGAGCCTGTTTGGCTTTGACTTGCGCCCCTAGGATGCAAATGCTGGATTAACAGGGTTCCTGGTATCTGAGACAAGTTTTGGTAAGGCAATTTTGAGTTCCAGGTGAGGCTGAATGTTTTAAGACTTAATAGTCGTGTGAGACTATTTGGCTTTAACTTGCTCCCCTAGGCGGCACATGCCAGATTGGCAGGGCTCCTGGAATCTAAAAAAAGTTTTAGTAAAACAGTTTTGACAGCCAGATGGGGCTGTTTGTTTTAAGATTAAATTGTGGGATGAGCCTTGTTTGATTTGAACTGGATTAACAGGGTTCCTGGTATCTGAAACAAGTTTTGGTAAGGCAATTTTGAGTACCAGGTGAGGCTGAATGTGTTAAGACTTAATAGTTGGGTGAGACTATTTTGCTTTGACTTGCTCCACTAGGCTGCACATGCCAGATTGGCGGTGCTCCTGGAATCTAAGACAAGTTTTGGTAAAACAGTTTTGACAGCTAGGTAAGGCTGTATGCTTTAAGATTAAATAGTCGGGTGAGCGTGTTTGGCTTTGACTAGCGCCCCTATCATTTTTGGCGGCCAGATGGGGTTATATGTTTTAAGATTTAATAGTCAGGAGAGACTGTTTGGCTTTGACTTGCGCCCCTAGGATGCAAATGCTGCATTAACAGGGTTCCTGGTATCTGAGACAAGTTTTGGTAAAGCAGCTTTGGCAACTACGTTAGTCTGTATGTTTTAAGATTAAATTGTCGGGTGAGCCTGTTTGGCTTTGACTTGCTCCCTTAGGGTCCACATGCCAGATTGGCTTGGCTCCTGGAATCTAAGACAAGGTTTGGTAAAACAGTTTTGACAGCAGGGCAAGACTGTATGTTTTAAGATTAAATAGTCGGTTGAGCCTGTTTGGCTTTGAGTTGCGCCCCTAGGATGCAAATTATGGATTAACAGGGTTCCTGGTATCTTAAACAAGTTTTGGTAAGGCAATTTTGAGTACCAGGTGAGGCTGAATGTGTTAAGACTTAATAGTTGGGCGAGACTATTTTGCTTTGACTGCTCCCATAGGCTGCAAATGCTAGCTTAACAGGGCTCCTGGTTTCTGAGGCAAGTTTTGGTAAAGCAGTTTTGGCAGCTACGTAAGTCTGTATGTTTTAAGATTAAACTGTCGGGTGACCCTGTTTGGCTTTGACGTGCTCCCCTAGGCTCCACATGCCAGATTGGCGGGGCTCCTGGAATCTAAGGCAAGTTTTGGTAAAACAGTTTTGACAGACAGATGGGGCTGTTTGTTTTAAGATTAAAGAGTCGGGTGAGCCTGTATGACTTTGACTTGCGCCCCCAGGATGCAAATACTGGATTAACAGGGTTCCTGGTATTTGAGACAAGTTTTGGTTTATCAGTTTTGACGGCCAGATCGGGCTATATGTTTTAAGATTTAATAGTCGGGTGAGACTATTTGTCTTTATCTAGCTCCCCTAGGCTGTAAATGCTAGATTAACAGGGTTCCTGGTATCTGAGACAAGTTTAGGTAAATCAGTTTTGGCGGCGAGATGGGGCTGTTTGTTTTAAGATTAAATTGTAGGGTGAGCCTGTATGATTTTGACTTGCGCCCCCAGGATGCAAATACTGGATTAACAGGGTTCCTGGTATCTGAGACAAGTTTTGGTAAAGCAGTTATGGCGGCCAGATGGGGCTGTATGTTTTAAGATTTAATAGTCGGGTGAGACCATTTGGCTTTGACTTGCTATCCTAGGCTGCAAATGCTAGATTAACTGAGATCCTTGTATCTGTGACAAGTTTCCGTAAAGCAATTTTGACTTCCAGGGGAGGCGGTATGTTTTAGGATTAAATAGTCGGATGAGCCTGTTTGGCTTTGACTTGCGCCCCTAGGATGCAAATGCTGGATTAACAGGGTTCCTGGTATCTGAGACAAGTTTTGGTAAGGCAATTTTGAGTCCCAGGTGAAGCTGAATGTTTTAAGACTTAATAGCCGTGTGAGACTATCTGGCTTTAACTTGCTCCCCTAGGCGGCACATGCCAGATTGGCAAGGCTCCTGGAATCTAAAAAAAGTTGTAGTAAAACAGTTTTGACAGCCAGATGGGGCTGTTTGTTTTAAGATTAAATTGTGGGATGAGCCCTGTTTGGCTTTGAACTTCTCCCCTAGGCTGCACACGCCAGATTGGCAGGGCTCCTGCTATCTGAGACAAGGTTTGGTAAAACAGTTTTGACAGCTAGGTCAGGTTACATGTTTGAAGGTTAAATAGTCGGATGAGCCTGTTTGGCTTTGACTTGCTCCCCTAGGATACAAATGCTGGAGGACCAGGGTTCCTGGCATCTGAGACAAGTTTTGGTAAGGCAATTCTGAGTTCCAGGTGAGGCTGAATGTGTTCAGACTTAATAGTCGGATGAGACTATTTTGCTTTGACTTGCTCCCCTAGGCTGCAAATGCTAGATTAACAGGGCTCCTGGTTTCTAAGGCAAGTTTTGGTAAAGCAGTTTTGACAGCCAGATGGGGCTGTACGTTTTAAGATTAAATTCTCGGGTGAGCCTGTTTGGCTTTGACTTGCTCCCTTAGGCTCCACATGCCAGATTGGCTTGGATCCTTGAATCTAAGACAAGGTTTGGTAAAACAGTTTTGCCAGCTGGGCAAGACTGTATTTTTTAAGATTAAATAGTCGGTCTAGCCTGTTTGGCTTTGAGTTGCGCCCCTAGGATGCAAATGCTGGATTAACAGGGTTCCTGGTATCTGAAACAAGTTTTGGTAAGGCAATTTGGAGTACCAGGTGAGGCTGAATGTGTTAAGACTTAATAGTCGGGTGAGACTATTTTGCTTTGACTTGCTCCCATAGGCTGCCAATGCTAGATTAACAGGGCTCCTGGTTTCTAAGGCAAGTTTTGGTAAAGCAGTTTTGGCAGCTACGTAAGACTGAATGTTTTAAGATTAAATTGTCAGGTGAGCCTATTTGGCTTTGACTTGTTCCCCTAGGCTCCACATGCCAGATTGGCGGGGCTCCTGGAATCTAAGACAAGTTTTGGTAAAACAGTTTTGACAGCTAGGTAAGGTTGTATGCTTTAAGATTAAATAGTCGGAAGAGCGTGTTTGGCTTTGACTTGCGCCCCTGGGATGCAAATGCTGGAATAACAGGGTTTCTGGTATCTAAGACAAGTTTTGGTAAATCAGTTTTGGCGGCCAGTTGGGGCTATATGTTTTAAGATTTAATAGTCGGGTGAGCCTGTTTGGCTTTGACTTGCGCCCCTAGGATGCAAATGCTGGATAACCAGGGTTCCTGGAATCTGGGACAAGTTTTGGTAAGGCAATTCTGAGTTCCAGGTGAGGCTGAATGTGTTCAGACTTAATAGTCGGGTGAGATTATTTTGCTTTGACTTGCTCCCCTAGGCTGCAAATGCTAGATTAACAGGGCTCCTGGTTTCTAAGGCAAGTTTTGGTAAAGCAGTTTTGGCAGCCAGATGGGGCTGTATGTTTTAAGATTAAATTCTCGGGTGAGCCTGTTTGGTTTTGACTTGCTCCCCTAGGCTCCACATGCCAGATTGGCGGGGCTCCTGGAATCTAAGACAAGGTTTGGTAAAACAGTTTTGGCAGCTGGGCAAGACTGTATGCTTTAAGATTAAATAGTCGGGTGAGCGTGTTTGGCTTTGACTTGCGCCCCTAGGATGAAAATGCTGGAATAACAGGGTTCCTGGCATCTAAGACAAGTTTTGGTAAATCCGTTTTGGCGGCCAGATGGGGCTACATGTTTTAAGATTTAATAGTCGGGAGAGCCTGTTTGGCTTTGACTTGCGCCCCTAGCACGCAAATGCTGCATTAACAGGGTTCCTGGTATCTGAGACAAGTTTTGGTAAAGCAGCTTTGGCAACTACGTAAGTCTGTATGTTTTAAGATTAAATTGTCGGGTGAGCCTGTTTGGCTTTGACTTGCTCCCTTAGGCTCCACATGCCAGATTGGCTTAGCTCCTGGAATCTAAGTCAAGGTTTGGTAAAACAGTCTTGACAGCAGGGCAAGACTGTATGTTTTAAGATTAAATAGTCGGTTGAGCCTGTTTGGCTTTGAGTTGCGCCCCTAGGATGCAAATGCTGGATTAACAGGGTTCCTGGTATTTGAAACAAGTTTTGGTATGGCAATTTTGAGTTCCAGGTGAGGCTGAATGTTTTATGTTTCGTGTGAGACTATTTGGCTTTGACTTTCTCCCCTAGGCGGCACATGCCAGATTGGCGGGGCTCCTAGAATCTAAAAAAGGTTTTGGTAAAACAGTTTTAACAGCTACCTAAGTCTGTATGTTTTAAGTTTAAATAGTCGGGTGAGTCTGTTTGACTTTGACTTGCTTCCCTAGGATGCAAATGCTGGATTAACAGGGTTTCTGATATCTGAGACAAGTTTTGGTAAATCAGTTTTGGCGGCCAGATGGGGCTATATGTTTTAAAATTTAATATTCGGGTGAGACTTTTTGGCTTTGCCTTGCTCCCCTAGGCTGCAAATGCTAGATTAACAGGGTTCCTGGTAACTGAGATAAGTTTTGGTAAATAAGTTTTGGCTGCAAGATGGGGCTATATGTTTTAGGATTAAATAGTCGGCGAGCCTGTTTGGCTTTGACTTGCTCCACTAGGCTGCACATGCCAGATTGGCGGTGCTCCTGAAATCTAAGGCAAGTTTTGGTAAAACAGTTTTGACAGCTAGGTAAGGCTGTATGCTTTAAGACTTAATAGTCGGGTGAGCGTGTTTGGCTTTGACATGCGCCCCTAGGATGAAAATGCTGGAATAACACGGTTCCTGGCATCTAACACAAGTTTTGGTAAATCATTTTTGGCGGCCAGATGGGGTATATGTTTTAAGATTCAATAGTCGGGTGAGCCTGTTTGGCTTTGACTTGCTCCCGTAGGATGCAAATGGTGGAGGAACAGGGTTCCTGGCATCTGAGACAAGTTTCGGTAAAGCGATTTTGACTGCCAGGGGAGGCTGTATGTTATAGAATTAAATAGTCGGATGAGCCTGTTTGGCTTTGACTTGCGCCCCTAGGATGCAAATGCTGGATTAACAGGGTTCCTGGTATCTGAAACAAGTTTTGGTAAGGCAATTTTGAGTTCCAGGTGAGGCTGAATGTTTTAAGACTTAATAGTCGTGTGAGACTATTTGGCTTTGACTTGCTCCCCTAGGCTGCACACGCCAGATTGGCAGGGCTCCTACTATCTGAGACAAGGTTTGGTAAAACAGTTTTGACAGCTAGGTCAGGTTACATGTTTGAAGGTTAAATAGTCGGATGAGCCTGTTTGGCTTTGACTTGCTGCAAATGCTGGAGGAACAGGGTTCCTGGCATCTGAGACAAGTTTCCGTAAAGCAATTTTGACTTCCAGGTGAGGCTGTATGCTTTAAGACTTAATAGTCGGGTGAGACTATGTGGCTTTGACTTGCTCCCCTAGGCGGCACATGCCAGATTGGCAAGGCTCCTGGAATCTAAAAAAAGTTTTAGTAAAACAGTTTTGACAGCCAGATTTGGCTGTTTGTTTTAAGATTAAAGAGTCGGGAGAGCCTGTATGACTTTGACTTGCGCCCCCAGGATGCAAATACTGGATTAACAGGGTTCCTGGTATTTGAGACAAGTTTTGGTTGACGGCCAGATCGGGCTATATGTTTTAAGATTTAATAGTCGGGTGAGACTATTTGGCTTTATCTTGCTCCCCTAGGCTGCAAATGCTAGATTAACAGGGTTCCTGGTTTCTAAGGCAAGTTTTGGTAAAGCAGTTTTGGCAGCTACGGAAGTCTGTAAGTTTAAGATTAAATTGTCGGGTGAGCCTGTTTGGCTTTGACTTGCTCCCCTAGGCTCCACATGCCAGATTGGCGGGGCTCCTGGAATCTTAGACAAGGTTTGGTAAAACAGTTTTGACAGCTAGGTCAGGTTACATGTTTGAAGGTTAAATAGTCGGATGAGCCTGTTTGGCTTTGACTTGCTCCCCTAGGATACAAATGCTGGAGGACCAGGGTTCCTGGCATCTGAGACAAGTTTTGGTAAGGCAATTCTGAGTTCCAGGTGAGGCTGAATGTGTTCAGACTTAATAGTCGGATGAGACTATTTTGCTTTGACTTGCTCCCCTAGGCTGCAAATGCTAGATTAACAGGGCTCCTGGTTTCTAAGGCAAGTTTTGGTAAAGCAGTTTTGACAGCCAGATGGGGCTGTACGTTTTAAGATTAAATTCTCGGGTGAGCCTGTTTGGCTTTGACTTGCTCCCTTAGGCTCCACATGCCAGATTGGCTTGGATCCTTGAATCTAAGACAAGGTTTGGTAAAACAGTTTTGCCAGCTGGGCAAGACTGTATGTTTTAAGATTAAATAGTCGGTCTAGCCTGTTTGGCTTTGAGTTGCGCCCCTAGGATGCAAATGCTGGATTAACAGGGTTCCTGGTATCTGAAACAAGTTTTGGTAAGGCAATTTGGAGTACCAGGTGAGGCTGAATGTGTTAAGACTTAATAGTCGGGTGAGACTATTTTGCTTTGACTTGCTCCCATAGGCTGCCAATGCTAGATTAACAGGGCTCCTGGTTTCTAAGGCAAGTTTTGGTAAAGCAGTTTTGGCAGCTACGTAAGACTGAATGTTTTAAGATTAAATTGTCAGGTGAGCCTGTTTGGCTTTGACTTGTTCCCCTAGGCTCCACATGCCAGATTGGCGGGGCTCCTGGAATCTAAGACAAGTTTTGGTAAAACAGTTTTGACAGCTAGGTAAGGTTGTATGCTTTAAGATTAAATAGTCGGAAGACCGTGTTTGGCTTTGACTTGCGCCCCTGGGATGCAAATGCTGGAATAACAGGGTTTCTGGTATCTAAGACAAGTTTTGGTAAATCAGTTTTGGCGGCCAGTTGGGGCTATATGTTTTAAGATTTAATAGTCGGGTGAGCCTGTTTGGCTTTGACTTGCGCCCCTAGGATGCAAATGCTGGATAACCAGGGTTCCTGGAATCTGGGACAAGTTTTGGTAAGGCAATTCTGAGTTCCAGGTGAGGCTGAATGTGTTCAGACTTAATAGTCGGGTGAGATTATTTTGCTTTGACTTGCTCCCCTAGGCTGCAAATGCTAGATTAACAGGGCTCCTGGTTTCTAAGGCAAGTTTTGGTAAAGCAGTTTTGGCAGCCAGATGGGGCTGTATGTTTTAAGATTAAATTCTCGGGTGAGCCTGTTTGGTTTTGACTTGCTCCCCTAGGCTCCACATGCCAGATTGGCGGGGCTCCTGGAATCTAAGACAAGGTTTGGTAAAACAGTTTTGGCAGCTGGGCAAGACTGTATGCTTTAAGATTAAATAGTCGGGTGAGCGTGTTTGGCTTTGACTTGCGCCCCTAGGATGAAAATGCTGGAATAACAGGGTTCCTGGCATCTAAGACAAGTTTTGGTAAATCCGTTTTGGCGGCCAGATGGGGCTACATGTTTTAAGATTTAATAGTCGGGAGAGCCTGTTTGGCTTTGACTTGCGCCCCTAGCACGCAAATGCTGCATTAACAGGGTTCCTGGTATCTGAGACAAGTTTTGGTAAAGCAGCTTTGGCAACTACGTAAGTCTGTATGTTTTAAGATTAAATTGTCGGGTGAGCCTGTTTGGCTTTGACTTGCTCCCTTAGGCTCCACATGCCAGATTGGCTTAGCTCCTGGAATCTAAGTCAAGGTTTGGTAAAACAGTCTTGACAGCAGGGCAAGACTGTATGTTTTAAGATTAAATAGTCGGTTGAGCCTGTTTGGCTTTGAGTTGCGCCCCTAGGATGCAAATGCTGGATTAACAGGGTTCCTGGTATTTGAAACAAGTTTTGGTATGGCAATTTTGAGTTCCAGGTGAGGCTGAATGTTTTATGTTTCGTGCGAGACTATTTGGCTTTGACTTTCTCCCCTAGGCGGCACATGCCAGATTGGCGGGGCTCCTAGAATCTAAAAAGGTTTTGGTAAAACAGTTTTAACAGCTACCTAAGTCTGTATGTTTTAAGTTTAAATAGTCGGGTGAGTCTGTTTGACTTTGACTTGCTTCCCTAGGATGCAAATGCTGGATTAACAGGGTTTCTGATATCTGAGACAAGTTTTGGTAAATCAGTTTTGGCGGCCAGATGGGGCTATATGTTTTAAAATTTAATATTCGGGTGAGACTTTTTGGCTTTGCCTTGCTCCCCTAGGCTGCAAATGCTAGATTAACAGGGTTCCTGGTAACTGAGATAAGTTTTGGTAAATAAGTTTTGGCTGCAAGATGGGGCTATATGTTTTAGGATTAAATAGTCGGCGAGCCTGTTTGGCTTTGACTTGCTCCACTAGGCTGCACATGCCAGATTGGCGGTGCTCCTGAAATCTAAGGCAAGTTTTGGTAAAACAGTTTTGACAGCTAGGTAAGGCTGTATGCTTTAAGACTTAATAGTCGGGTGAGCGTGTTTGGCTTTGACATGCGCCCCTAGGATGAAAATGCTGGAATAACACGGTTCCTGGCATCTAACACAAGTTTTGGTAAATCATTTTTGGCGGCCAGATGGGGTATATGTTTTAAGATTCAATAGTCGGGTGAGCCTGTTTGGCTTTGACTTGCTCCCGTAGGATGCAAATGGTGGAGGAACAGGGTTCCTGGCATCTGAGACAAGCTTCGGTAAAGCGATTTTGACTGCCAGGGGAGGCTGTATGTTATAGGATTAAATAGTCGGATGAGCCTGTTTGGCTTTGACTTGCGCCCCTAGGATGCAAATGCTGGATTAACAGGGTTCCTGGTATCTGAAACAAGTTTTGGTAAGGCAATTTTGAGTTCCAGGTGAGGCTGAATGTTTTAAGACTTAATAGTCGTGTGAGACTATTTGGCTTTGACTTGCTCCCCTAGGCTGCACACGCCAGATTGGCAGGGCTCCTACTATCTGAGACAAGGTTTGGTAAAACAGTTTTGACAGCTAGGTCAGGTTACATGTTTGAAGGTTAAATAGTCGGATGAGCCTGTTTGGCTTTGACTTGCTGCAAATGCTGGAGGAACAGGGTTCCTGGCATCTGAGACAAGTTTCCGTAAAGCAATTTTGACTTCCAGGTGAGGCTGTATGCTTTAAGACTTAATAGTCGGGTGAGACTATGTGGCTTTGACTTGCTCCCCTAGGCGGCACATGCCAGATTGGCAAGGCTCCTGGAATCTAAAAAAAGTTTTAGTAAAACAGTTTTGACAGCCAGATTTGGCTGTTTGTTTTAAGATTAAAGAGTCGGGTGAGCCTGTATGACTTTGACTTGCGCCCCCAGGATGCAAATACTGGATTAACAGGGTTCCTGGTATTTGAGACAAGTTTTGGTTGACGGCCAGATCGGGCTATATGTTTTAAGATTTAATAGTCGGGTGAGACTATTTGGCTTTATCTTGCTCCCCTAGGCTGCAAATGCTAGATTAACAGGGTTCCTGGTTTCTAAGGCAAGTTTTGGTAAAGCAGTTTTGGCAGCTACGGAAGTCTGTAAGTTTAAGATTAAATTGTCGGGTGAGCCTGTTTGGCTTTGACTTGCTCCCCTAGGCTCCACATGCCAGATTGGCGGGGCTCCTGGAATCTTAGACAAGTTTAGGTAAAACAGTTTTGACAGCTAGGTAAGGCTGTATGCTTTAAGATTAAATAGTCGGGTGAGCGTGTTTGGCTTTGACTTGCGCCCCTAGGATGCAAATGCTGGAATAACAGGGTTCCTGGTATCTAGGACAAGTTTTCGTGAATCAGTTTTGGCGGCCAGATGGGGCTATATGTTTTAAGATTTAATAGTCGGGTGAGCCTGTTTGGCTTTGACTTGCGCCCCTAGGATGCAAATGCTGGATTAACAGGGTTCCTGGTATTTGAAACAAGTTTTGGTATGGCAATTTTGAGTTTCAGGTGAGGCTGAATGTTTTATGTTTCGTGCGAGACTATTTGGCTTTGACTTTCTCCCCTAGGCGGCACATGCCAGATTGGCGGGGCTCCTGGAATCTAAAAAAGGTTTTGGTAAAACAGTTTTAACAGCTACCTAAGTCTGTATGTTTTAAGTTAAAATAGTCGGGTGAGTCTGTTTGACTTTGACTTGCGCCCCTAGGATGCAAATGCTGGATGAACAGGGTTCCTGGTATCTGAGACAAGTTTTGGTAAATCAGTTTTGGCGGCCAGATGGGGCTATATGTTTTAAAATTCAATAGTCGGGTGAGACTATTTGGCTTTGTCTTGCTCCCCTAAGCTGCAAAATGCTAGATTAACTGGGTTCCTGGTAACTGAGATAAGTTTTGGTAAACCAGTTTTGGCTGCAAGGTGGGGCTATATGTTTTAGGATTAAATAGTCGGCGAGCCAGTTTGGCTTTGATTTGCTCCACTAGGCTGCACATGCCAGATTGGCGGTTCTCCTGGAATCTAAGACAAGTTTTGGTAAAACAGTTTTGACAGCTAGGTAAGGCTGTATGCTTTAAGATTAAATATTCGGGTGAGCGTGTTTGGCTTTGACTTGCGCCCCTAGGATGAAAATGCTGGATTAACAGGGTTCCTGGTATCTGAGACAAGTTTTGGTAAGGCAATTTTGAGTTCCAGGTGAGGCTGAATCTTTTAAGACTTAATAGTCGTGTGAGACTATTTGGCTTTGACTTGCTCCCCTAGGCTGCACACGCCAGATTGGCAGGGCTCCTGCTATCTGAGACAAGGTTTGGTAAAACAGTTTTGACAGCTAGGTCAGGTTACATGTTTGAAGGTTAAATAGTCGGATGAGCCTGTTTGGCTTTGACTTGCTCCCCTAGGATGCAAATGCTGGAGGAACAGGGTTCCTGGCATCTGAGACAAGTTTCCGTAAAGCAATTTTGACTTCCAGGTGAGGCTGTATGCTTTAAGACTTAATAGTCGGGTGAGACTATTTGGCTTTGACTTGCTCCCGTAGGCGGCACATGCCAGATTGGCAAGGCTCCTGGAATCTAAAAAAAGTTTAAGTAAAACAGTTTTGACAGCCAGATGGGGCTGTTTGTTTTAAGATTAAAGAGTCGGGTGAGCCTGTATGACTTTGACTTGCGCCCCCAGGATGCAAATACTGGATTAACAGGGTTCCTGGTATTTGAGACAAGTTTTGGTTGACGGCCACATCGGGCTATATGTTTTAAGATTTAATAGTCGGGTGAGACTATTTGGCTTTATCTTGCTCCCCTAGGCTGCAAATGCTAGATTAACAGGGTTCCTGGTTTCTAAGGCAAGTTTTGGTAAAGCAGTTTTGGCAGCTAGGGAAGTCTGTAAGTTTAAGATTAAATTGTCGGATGAGCCTGTTTGACTTTGATTTGCTCCCCTAGGCTCCACATGCCAGATTGGCGGGGCTCCTGGAATCTTAGTCAAGTTTAGGTAAAACAGTTTTGACAGCTAGGTAAGGCTGTATGCTTTAAAATTAAATAGTCGGGTGAGCGTGTTTGGCTTTGACTTGCGCCCCTAGGATGCAAATGCTGGAATAACAGGGTTCCTGGTATCTAGGACAAGTTTTCGTGAATCAGTTTTGGCGGCCAGATGGGGCTATATATTTTAAGATTTAATAGTCGGATGAGCCTGTTTGGCTTTGACTTGCGCCCCTAGGATGCAAATGCTTGATTAACAGGGTTCCTGGTATTTGAAACAAGTTTTGGTATGGCAATTTTGAGTTCCAGGTGAGGCTGAATGTTTTATGTTTCGTGTGAGACTATTTGGCTTTGACTTTCTCCCCTAGGCGGCACATGCCAGATTGGCGGGGCTCCTGGAATCTAAAAAAGGTTTTGGTAAAACAGTTTTAACAGCTACCTAAGTCTGTATGTTTTAAGTTAAAATAGTCGGGTGAGTCTGTTTGACTTTGACTTGCTCCCCTAGGATGCAAATGCTGGATTAACAGGGTTCCTGGTATCTGAGACAAGTTTTGGTAAATCAGTTTTGGCGGCCAGATGGGGCTATATGTTTTAAAATTTAATAGTCGGGTGAGAATATTTGGCTTTGTCTTGCTCCCCTAGGCTGCAAATGCTAGATTAACAAGGTTCCTGGTAACTGAGATAAGTTTTGGTAAATCAGTTTTGGCGGCAAGATGGGGCTATATGTTTTAGAATTAAATAGTCGGATTTGCCTGTTTGGCTTTGACTTGCTCCACTAGGCTGCACATGCCAGATTGGCGGTGCTCCTGGAATCTAAGACAAGTTTTGGTAAAACAGTTTTGACAGCTAGGTAAGGCTGTATGCTTTAAGATTAAATAGTCGGGTGAGCGTGTTTGGCTTTGACTTGCGCCCCTAGGATGAAAATGCTGGAATAACAGGGTTCCTGGCATCTAAGACAAGTTTTGGTAAATCATTTTTGGCGGCCAGATGGGGCTATATGTTTTAAGATTTAATAGTCGGGAGAGCCTGTTTGGCTTTGACTTGCTCCCTTAGGCTCAACATGCCAGATTGGCTTGGATCCTTGAATCTAAGACAAGGTTTGGTAAAACAGTTTTGCCAGCTGGGCAAGACTGTATGTTTTAAGATTAAATAGTCGGTCTAGCCTGTTTGGCTTGGAGTTGCGCCCCTAGGATGCAAATGCTGCATTAACAGGGTTCCTGGTATCTGAGACAAGTTTTGGTAAAGCAGCTTTGGCAACTACGTAAGTCTGTATGTTTTAAGATTAAATTGTCGGGTGAGCCTGTTTGGCTTTGACTTGCTCCCTTAGGCTCAACATGCCAGATTGGCTTGGATCCTTGAATCTAAGACAAGGTTTGGTAAAACAGTTTTGCCAGCTGGGCAAGACTGTATGTTTTAAGATAAAATAGTCGGTCTAGCCTGTTTGGCTTTGAGTTGCGCCCCTAGGATGCAAATGCTGGATTAACAGGGTTCCTGGTATCTGAAACAAGTTTTGGTAAGGCAATTTTGAGTACCAGGTGAGGCTGAATGTGTTAAGACTTAATAGTCGGGAGAGACTACTTTGCTTTGACTTGCTCCCATAGGCTGCAAATGCTAGATTAACAGGGCTCCTGGTTTCTAAGGCAAGTTTTAGTAAAGCAGTTTTGTCAGCTACGTAAGACTGAATGTTTTAAGATTAAATTGTCAGGTGAGCCTGTTTGGCTTTGACTTGCTCCCCTAGGCTCCACATGCCAGATTGGCGGGGCTCCTGGAATCTAAGACAAGTTTTGGTAAAACAGTTTTGACAGCTAGGTAAGGTTGTATGCTTTAAGATTAAATAGTCGGGTGAGCGTGTTTGGCTTTGACTTGCGCCCCTAGGATGCAAATGCTGGAATAACAGGGTTTCTGGTATCTAAGACAAGTTTTGGTAAATCAGTTTTGGCGGCCAGATGGGGCTATATGTTTTAAGATTTAATAGTCGGGTGAGCCTGTTTGGCTTTGACTTGCGCCCCTAGGATGCAAATGCTGGATAAACAGGGTTCCTGGTAACTGAGATAAGTTTTGGTAAATCAGTTTTGGCGGCAAGATGGGGCTATAAGTTTTAGGATTAAATAGTCGGATTTGCCTGTTTGGCTTTGACTTGCTCCACTAGGCTGCACATGCCAGATTGGCGGTGCTCCTGTAATCTAAGACAAGTTTTGGTAAAACAGTTTTGACAGCTAGGTAAGGCTGTATGCTTTAAGATTAAATAGTCGGGTGAGCGTGTTTGGCTTTGACTTGCGCCCCTAGGATGAAAATCCTGCATTAACAGGGTTCCTGGTATCTGAGACAAGTTTTGGTAAAGCAGCTTTGGCAACTACGTAAGTCTGTATGTTTTAAGATTAAATTGTCGGGTGAGCCTGTTTGGCTTTGACTTGCTCCCTTAGGCTCCACATGCCAGATTGGCTTGGATCCTTGAATCTAAGACAAGGTTTGGTAAAACAGTTTTGCCAGCTGGGCAAGACTGTATGTTTTAAGATTAAATAGTCGGTCTAGCCTGTTTGGCTTTGAGTTGCGCCCCTAGGATGCAAATGCTGGATTAACAGGGTTCCTGGTATCTGAAACAAGTTTTGGTAAGGCAATTTTGAGTACCAGGTGAGGCTGAATGTGTTAAGACTTAATAGTCGGGAGAGACTATTGTGCTTTGACTTGCTCCCATAGGCTGCAAATGCTAGATTAACAGGGCTCCTGGTTTCTAAGGCAAGTTTTGGTAAAGCAGTTTTGGCAGCTACGTAGGACTCAATGTTTTAAGATTAAATAGTCGGGTGAGCCTGTTTGGCTTTGACTTGCTCCCCTAGGCTCCACATGCCAGATTGGCGGGGCTCCTGGAATCTAAGACAAGTTTTGGTAAAACAGTTTTGACAGCTAGGTAAGGTTGTATGTTTTAAGATTAAATAGTCGGTTGAGCCTATTTGGCCTTGACTTGCGCCCCTAGGATGCAAACGCTGGATTAACAGGGTTCCTGGTATCTGAAACAAGTTTTGGTATGGCAATTTTGAGTTCCAGGTGAGGCTGAATGTTTTATGTTTCGTGTGAGACTATTTGGCTTTGACTTTCTCCCCTAGGCGGCACATGCCAGATTGGCGAGGCTCCTGGAATCTAAAAAAAGGTTTTGGTAAAACAGTTTTAACAGCTACCTAAGTCGGTATGTTTTAAGTTTAAATAGTCGGGTGAGTCTGTTTGACTTTGACTTGCTCCCCTAGGATGCAAATGCTGGATTAACAGGGTTCCTGGTATCTGAGACAAGTTTTGGTAAATCAGTTTTGGCGGCCAGATGGGGCTATATGTTTTAAAATTTAATAGTCGGGTGAGACTATTTGGCTTTGTCTTGCTCCCCTAAGCTGCAAAATGCTAGATTAACAGGGTTCCTGGTAACTGAGATAAGTTTTGGTAAATCAGTTTTGGCGGCCAGATGGGGCTATATGTTTTAAAATTTAATAGTCGGGTGAGAATATTTGGCTTTGTCTTGCTCCCCTAGGCTGCAAATGCTAGATTAACAGGGTTCCTGGTAACTGAGATAAGTTTTGGTAAATCAGTTTTGGCGGCAAGATGGGGCTATATGTTTAAGGATTAAATAGTCGGATTTGCCTGTTTGGCTCTGACTTGCTCCACTAGGCTGCACATGCCAGATTGGCGGTGCTCCTGGAATCTAAGACAAGTTTTGGTAAAACAGTTTTGACAGCTAGGTAAGGCTGTATGCTTTAAGATTAAATAGTCGGGTGAGCGTGTTTGGCTTTGACTTGCGGCCCTAGGATGAAAATGCTGGAATAACAGGGTTCCTGGCATCTAAGACAAGTTTTGGTAAATCATTTTTGGCGGCCAGATGGGGCTATATGTTTTAAGATTTAATAGTCGGGAGAGCCTGTTTGGCTTTGACTTGCGCCCCTAGGATGCAAATGCTGCATTAACAGGGTTCCTGGTATCTGAGACAAGTTTTGGTAAAGCAGCTTTGGCAACTACGTAAGTCTGTATGTTTTAAGATTAAAGTGTCGGGTGAGCCTGTTTGGCTTTGACTTGCTCCCTTAGGCTCCACATGCCAGATTGGCTTGGATCCTTGAATCTAAGACAAGGTTTGGTAAAACAGTTTTGCCAGCTGGGCAAGACTGTATGTTTTAAGATTAAATAGTCGGTCTAGCCTGTTTGGCTTTGAGTTGCGCCCCTAGGATGCAAATGCTGGATTAACAGGGTTCCTGGTATCTGAAACAAGTTTTGGTAAGGCAATTTTGAGTACCAGGTGAGGCTGAATGTGTTAAGACTTAATAGTTGGTTGAGACTATTTTGCTTTGACTTGCTCCCCTAGGCTGCAAATGCTAGATTAACAGGGCTCCTGGTTTCTAAGGCAAGTTTTGGTAAAGCAGTTTTGGCAGCTACGTAAGACTGAATGTTTTAAGATTAAATTGTCAGGTGAGCCTGTTTGGCTTTGACTTGCTCCCCTAGGCTCCACATGCCAGATTGGCGGGGCTCCTGGAATCTAAGACAAGTTTTGGTAAAACAGTTTTGACAGCTAGGTAAGGTTGTATGCTTTAAGATTAAATAGTCGGAAGAGCGTGTTTGGCTTTGACTTCCGCCCCTAGGATGCAAATGCTGGAATAACAGGGTTTCTGGTATCTAAGACAAGTTTTGGTAAATCAGTTTTGGCGGCCAGATGGGGCTATATGTTTTAAGATTTAATACTCGGGTGAGCCTGTTTGGCTTTGACTTGCGTCCCTAGGATGCAAATGCTGGATAACCAGGGTTCCTGGAATCTGGGACAAGTTTTGGTAAGGCAATTCTGAGTTCCAGGTGAGGCTGAATGTGTTCAGACTTAATAGTCGGATGAGATTATTTTGCTTTGACTTGCTCCCCTAGGCTGCAAATGCTAGATTAACAGGGCTCCTGGTTTCTAAGGCAAGTTTTGGTAAAGCAGTTTTGGCAGCCAGGTGGGGCTGTATGTTTAAAGATTAAATTCTCGGGTGAGCCTGTTTGGTTTTGACTTGCTCCCTTAGGCTCCACATGCCAGATTGGTTTGGCTCCTGGAATCTAAGACAAGGTTTGGTAAAACAGTTTTGACAGCAGGGCAAGACTGTATGTTTTAAGATAAAATAGTCGGTTGAGCCTGTTTGGCTTTGAGTTGTGCCCCTAGGATGCAAATGCTGGATTAACAGGGTTCCTGGTATCTGAAACAAGTTTTGGTAAGGCAATTTTGAGTACCAGGTGAGGCTGAATGTGTTAAGACTTAATAGTTGGTTGAGACTATTTTGCTTTGACTTGCTCCACTAGGCTGCACATGCCAGATTGGCGGTGCTCCTGGAATCTAAGACAAGTTTTGGTAAAACAGTTTTGACAGCTAGGTAGGGCTGTATGCTTTAAGATTAAATAGTCGGGTGAGCGTGTTTGGCTTTGACTTGCGCCCCTAGGCTGAAAATGCTGGATTAACAGGGTTCCTGGCATCTAAGACAAGTTTTGGTAAATCATTTTTGGCGGCCCGATGGGGCTATATGATTTAAGATTTAATAGTCAGGAGAGCCTGTTTGGCTTTGACTTGCGCCCCTAGGATGCAAATGCTGCATTAACAGGGTTCCTGGTATCTGAGACAAGTTTTGGTAAAGCAGCTTTGGCAACTACGTTAGTCTGTATGTTTTAAGATTAAATTGTCGGGTGAGCCTGTTTGGCTTTGACTTGCTCCCTTAGGCTCCACATGCCAGATTGGCTTGGCTCCTGGAATCTAAGACAAGGTTTGGCAAAACAGTTTTGACAGCAGGGCAAGACTGTATGTTTTAAGATTAAATAGTCGGTTGAGCCTGTTTGGCTTTGAGTTGCGCCCCTAGGATGCAAATGCTGGATTAACAGGGTTCCTGGTATCTGAAACAAGTTTTGGTAAGGCTATTTTGAGTTCCAGGAGAGGCTGAATGTGTTAAGACTTAATAGTCGGGTGAGACTATTTTGCTTTGACTTGCTCCCCTAGGCTGCAAATGCTAGATTAACAGGGCTCCTGGTTTCTAAGGCAAGTTTTGGTAAAGCAGTTTTGGCAGCTACGTAAGTCTGTATGTTTTAAGATTAAATTTTCGGGAGAGCCTGTTTGGCTTTGACTTGCGCCCCTAGGATGCAAATGCTGGATAACCAGGGTTCCTGGAATCTGAGACAAGTTTTGGTAAGGCAATTCTGAGTTCCAGGTGAGGCTGAATGTGTTCAGACTTAATAGTCGGGTGAGACTTTTTTGCTTTGACTTGCTCCCCTAGGCTGCAAATGCTAGATTAACAGGGCTCCTGGTTTCTAAGGCAAGTTTTGGTAAAGCAGTTTTGGCAGCCGGATGGGGCTGTATGTTTTAAGATTAAATTGTCGGGTGAGCCTGTTTGGCTTTGACTTGCTCCCTTAGGCTCCGCATGCCAGATTGGCTTGGCTCCTGGAATCTAAGACAAGGTTTGGTAAAACAGTTTTGACAGCAGGGCAAGACTGTATGTTTTAAGATTAAATAGTCGGTTGAGCCTGTTTGGCTTTGAGTTGCGCCCCTAGGATGCAAATGCTGGATTAACAGAGTTCCTGGTATCTGAAACAAGTTTTGGTAAGGCAATTTTGAGTTCCAGGTGAGGCTGAATGTGTTAAGACTTAATAGTCGGGTGAGACTATTTTGCTTTGACTTGCTCCCCTAGGCTGCAAATGCTAGATTAACAGGGCTCCTGGTTTCTAAGGCAAGTTTTGGTAAAGCAGTTTTGGCAGCTACGTAAGTCTGTATGTTTTAAGATTAAATTTTCGGGAGAGCCTGTTTGGCTTTGACTTGCGCCCCTAGGATGCAAATGCTGGATAACCAGGGTTCCTGGAATCTGAGACAAGTTTTGGTAAAGCTATTCTGAGTTCCAGGTGAGGCTGAATGTGTTCAGACTTAATAGTCGGGTGAGACTATTTTGCTTTGACTTGCTCCCCTAGGCTGCAAATGCTAGATTAACAGGGCTCCTGGTTTCTAAGGCAAATTTTGGTAAAGCAGTTTTGGCAGCCGGATGGGGCTGTATGTTTTAAGATTAAATTCTCGGGTGAGCCTGTTTGGTTTTGACTTGCGCCCCTAGGCTCCACATGCCAGATTGGCGGTGCTCCTGGAATCTAAGACAAGGTTTGGTAAAACAGTTTTGGCAGCTGGGCAAGACTGTATGTTTTAAGATTAAATAGTCGGTTGAGCCTGTTTGGCTTTGAGCTGCGCCCCTAGGATGCAAATGCTGGATTAACAGGGTTCCTGGTATCTGAAACAAGTTTTGGTAAGGCTATTTTGAGTTCCAGGAGAGGCTGAATGTGTTAAGACTTAATAGTCGGGTGAGACTATTTTGCTTTGACTTGCTCCCCTAGGCTGCAAATGCTAGATTAACAGGGCTCCTGGTTTCTAAGGCAAGTTTTGGTAAAGCAGTTTTGGCAGCTACGTAAGTCTGTATGTTTTAAGATTAAATTTTCGGGAGAGCCTGTTTGGCTTTGACTTGCGCCCCTAGGATGAAAATGCTGGATTAACAGGGTTCCTGGTATCTAAGACAAGTTTTGGTAAATCATTTTTGGCGGCCAGATGGGGCTATATGTTTTAAGATTTAATAGTCGGGAGAGCCTGTTTGGCTTTGTCTCGCTCCCCTAGGCTGCAAATGCTGCATCAACAGGGTTCCTGGTATCTGAGACAAGTTTTGGAAAACAGCTTTGGCAACTACGTAAGTCTGTATGTTTTAAGATTAAATTGTCGGGTGAGCCTGTTTTACTTTGACTTGCTCCCTTATACTCCACATGCCAGATTGGCTTGCCTCCTGGAATCTAAGACAAGGCTTGGTAAAACAGTTTTGACAGCTGGGCAAGACTGTATGTTTTAAGATTAAATAGTCGGTTGAGCCTGTTTGGCTTTGAGCTGCGCCCCTAGGATGCAAATGCTGGATTAACAGGGTTCCTGGT
The DNA here is from genome assembly GCA_037075305.1 of Drosophila kanekoi. Lineage (NCBI taxonomy): Eukaryota > Metazoa > Arthropoda > Insecta > Diptera > Drosophilidae > Drosophila > Drosophila kanekoi. The sequence goes on along the minus strand of JBAMCE010000684.1, from coordinate 259,932 downwards.
ATCTGAAACAAGTTTTGGTAAGGCTATTTTGAGTTCCAGGAGAGGCTGAATGTGTTAAGACTTAATAGTCGGGTGAGACTATTTTGCTTTGACTTGCTCCCCTAGGCTGCAAATGCTAGATTAACAGGGCTCCTGGTTTCTAAGGCAAGTTTTGGTAAAGCAGTTTTGGCAGCTACGTAAGTCTGTATGTTTTAAGATTAAATTTTCGGGAGAGCCTGTTTGGCTTTGACTTGCGCCCCTAGGATGCAAATGCTGGATAACCAGGGTTCCTGGAATCTGAGACAAGTTTTGGTAAGGCAATTCTGAGTTCCAGGTGAGGCTGAATGTGTTCAGACTTAATAGTCGGGTGAGACTTTTTTGCTTTGACTTGCTCCCCTAGGCTGCAAATGCTAGATTAACAGGGCTCCTGGTTTCTAAGGCAAGTTTTGGTAAAGCAGTTTTGGCAGCCGGATGGGGCTGTATGTTTTAAGATTAAATTGTCGGGTGAGCCTGTTTGGCTTTGACTTGCTCCCTTAGGCTCCGCATGCCAGATTGGCTTGGCTCCTGGAATCTAAGACAAGGTTTGGTAAAACAGTTTTGACAGCAGGGCAAGACTGTATGTTTTAAGATTAAATAGTCGGTTGAGCCTGTTTGGCTTTGAGTTGCGCCCCTAGGATGCAAATGCTGGATTAACAGAGTTCCTGGTATCTGAAACAAGTTTTGGTAAGGCAATTTTGAGTTCCAGGTGAGGCTGAATGTGTTAAGACTTAATAGTCGGGTGAGACTATTTTGCTTTGACTTGCTCCCCTAGGCTGCAAATGCTAGATTAACAGGGCTCCTGGTTTCTAAGGCAAGTTTTGGTAAAGCAGTTTTGGCAGCTACGTAAGTCTGTATGTTTTAAGATTAAATTTTCGGGAGAGCCTGTTTGGCTTTGACTTGCGCCCCTAGGATGCAAATGCTGGATAACCAGGGTTCCTGGAATCTGAGACAAGTTTTGGTAAAGCTATTCTGAGTTCCAGGTGAGGCTGAATGTGTTCAGACTTAATAGTCGGGTGAGACTATTTTGCTTTGACTTGCTCCCCTAGGCTGCAAATGCTAGATTAACAGGGCTCCTGGTTTCTAAGGCAAATTTTGGTAAAGCAGTTTTGGCAGCCGGATAGGGCTGTATGTTTTAAGATTAAATTCTCGGGTGAGCCTGTTTGGTTTTGACTTGCGCCCCTAGGCTCCACATGCCAGATTGGCGGTGCTCCTGGAATCTAAGACAAGGTTTGGTAAAACAGTTTTGGCAGCTGGGCAAGACTGTATGTTTTAAGATTAAATAGTCGGTTGAGCGTGCTTGGCTTTGACTTGCGCCCCTAGGATGAAAATGCTGGATTAACAGGGTTCCTGGTATCTAAGACAAGTTTTGGTAAATCATTTTTGGCGGCCAGATGGGGCTATATGTTTTAAGATTTAATAGTCGGGAGAGCCTGTTTGGCTTTGTCTCGCTCCCCTAGGCTGCAAATGCTGCATCAACAGGGTTCCTGGTATCTGAGACAAGTTTTGGAAAACAGCTTTGGCAACTACGTAAGTCTGTATGTTTTAAGATTAAATTGTCGGGTGAGCCTGTTTTACTTTGACTTGCTCCCTTATACTCCACATGCCAGATTGGCTTGCCTCCTGGAATCTAAGACAAGGCTTGGTAAAACAGTTTTGACAGCTGGGCAAGACTGTATGTTTTAAGATTAAATAGTCGGTTGAGCCTGTTTGGCTTTGAGCTGCGCCCCTAGGATGCAAATGCTGGATTAACAGGGTTCCTGGTATCTGAAACAAGTTTTGGTAAGGCAATTTTGAGTTCCAGGTGAGGCTGAATGTGTTAAGACTTAATAGTCGGGTGAGACTATTTTGCTTTGACTTGCTCCCCTAGGCTGCAAATGCTAGATTAACAGGGCTCCTGGTTTCTAAGGCAAGTTTTGGTAAAGCAGTTTTGGCAGCTACGTAAGTCTTTATGTTTTAAGATAAAATTTTCGGGAGAGCCTGTTTGGCTTTGACTTACGCCCCTAGGATGCAAATGCTGGATAACCAGGGTTCCTGGAATCTGAGACAAGTTTTGGTAAAGCTATTCTGAGTTCCAGGTGAGGCTGAATGTGTTAAGACTTAATAGTCGGGTGAGACTATTTTGCTTTGACTTGCTCCCCTAGGCTGCAAATGCTAGATTAACAGGGCTCCTGGTTTCTAAGGCAAATTTTGGTAAAGCAGTTTTGGCAGCCGGATGGGGCTGTATGTTTTAAGATTAAATTCTCGGGTGAGCCTGTTTGTTTTTGACTTGCGCCCCTAGGCTCCACATGCCAGATTGGCGGTGCTCCTGGAATCTAAGACAAGTTTTGGTAAAACAGTTTTGACAGCTAGGTAAGGCTGTATGCTTTAAGATTAAATAGTCGGGTGAGCGTGTTTGGCTTTGACTTGCGCCCCTAGGATGAAAATGCTGGATTAACAGGGTTCCTGGCATCTAAGACAAGTTTTGTTAAATCATTTTTGGCGGCCCGATGGGGCTTTATGTTTTAAGATTTAATAGTCAGGAGAGCCTGTTTGGCTTTGACTTGCGCCCCTAGGATGCAAATGCTGCATTAACAGGGTTCCTGGTATCTGAGACAAGTTTTGGTAAAGCAGCTTTGGCAACTACGTTAGTCTGTATGTTTAAAGATTAAATTCTCGGCTGAGCCTGTTTGGTTTTGACTTGCTCCCCTAGGCTCCACATGCCAGATTGGCGGGGCTCCTGGAATCTAAGACAAGGTTTGGAAAAACAGTTTTGACAGCAGGGCAAGACTGTATGTTTTAAGATTAAATAGTCGGTTGAGCCTTTTTGGCTTTGAGTTGCGCCCCTAGGATGCAAATGCTGGATTAACAGGGTTCCTGGTATCTGAAACAAGTTTTGGTAAGGCAATTTTGAGTACCAGGTGAGGCTGAATGTGTTAAGACTTAATAGTTGGGTGAGACTATTTTGCTTTGACTTGCTCCACTAGGCTGCACATGCCAGATTGGCGGTGCTCCTGGAATCTAAGACAAGTTTTGGTAAAACAGTTTTGACAGCTAGGTAGGGCTGTATAGTCGGGTGAGCGTGTTTGGCTTTGACTTGCGCCCCTAGGATGAAAATGCTTGAATAACACGGTTCCTGGCATCTAACACAAGTTTTGGTAAATCATTTTTGGCGGCCAGATGGGGCTATATGTTTCAAGATTTAATAGTCGGGAGAGCCTGTTTGGCTTTGACTTGCGCCCCTAGGATGCAAATGCTGCATTAACAGGGCTGCTGGTATCTGAGACAAGTTTTGGTAAAGCAGCTTTGGCAACTACGTAAGTCTGTATGTTTTAAGATTAAATTGTCGGGTGAGCCTGTTTGGCTTTGACTTGCTCCCTTAGGCTCCACATGCCAGATTGGCTTGGCACCTGGGAGAGCCTGTTTGGCTTTGACTTGCGCCCCTAGGATGCAAATGCTGCATTAACAGGGCTGCTGGTATCTGAGACAAGTTTTGGTAAAGCAGCTTTGGCAACTACGTAAGTCTGTATGTTTTAAGATTAAATTGTCGGGTGAGCCTGTTTGGCTTTGACTTGCTGCCTTAGGCTCCACATGCCAGATTGGCTTGGCACCTGGAATCTAAGACAAGGTTTGGTAAAACAGTTTTGACAGCAGGGCAAGACTGTATGTTTTAAGATAAAATAGTCGGTTGAGCCTGTTTGGCTTTGAGTTGCGCCCCTAGGATGCAAATGCTGGATTAACAGGGTTCCTGGTATCTGAAACAAGTTTTGGTAAGGCAATTTTGAGTACCAGGTGAGGCTGAATGTGTTAAGACTTAATAGTTGGGTGAGACTATTTTGCTTTGACTTGCTCCACTAGGCTGCACATGCCAGATTGGCGGTGCTCCTGGAATCTAAGACAAGTTTTGGTACAACAGTTTTGACAGCAGGGCAAGACTGTATGTTTTAAGATAAAATAGTCGGTTGAGCCTGTTTGGCTTTGAGTTACGCCCCTAGGATGCAAATGCTGGATTAACAGGGTTCCTGGTATCTGAAACAAGTTTTGGTAAGGCAATTTTGAGTACCAGGTGAGGCTGAATGTGTTAAGACTTAATAGTTGGGTGAGACTATTTTGCTTTGACTTGCTCCCCTAGGCTGCAAATGCTAGATTAACAGGGCTCCTGGTTTCTAAGGCAAGTTTTGGTAAAGCAGTTTTGGCAGCCGGATGGGGCTGTATGTTTTAAGATTAAATTCTCGGGTGAGCCTGTTTGGTTTTGACTTGCTCCCCTAGGCTCCACATGCCAGATTGGCGGTGCTCCTGGAATCTAAGACAAGTTTTGGTAAAACAGTTTTGACAGCTAGGTAAGGCTGTATGCTTTAACATTAAATAGTCGGGTGAGCGTGTTTGGCTTTGACTTGCGCCCCTAGGATGAAAATGCTGGATTAACAGGGTTCCTGGCATCTAAGACAAGTTTTGGTAAATCATTTTTGGCGGCCAGATGGGGCTATATGTTTTAAGATTTAATAGTCGGGAGAGCCTGTTTGGCTTTGTCTTGCTCCCCTAGGCTGCAAATGCTGCATCAACAGGGTTCCTGGTATCTGAGACAAGTTTTGGAAAACAGCTTTGGCAACTACGTAAGTCTGTATGTTTTAAGATTAAATTGTCGGGTGAGCCTGTTTGGCTTTGACTTGCTCCCTTAGACTCCACATGCCAGATTGGCTTGGCTCCTGGAATCTAAGACAAGGCTTGGTAAAACAGTTTTGACGGCTGGGCAAGACTGTATGTTTTAAGATTAAATAGTCGGTTGAGCCTGTTTGGCTTTGAGTTGCGCCCCTAGGATGCAAATGCTGGATTAACAGGGTTCCTGGTATCTGAAACAAGTTTTGGTAAGCCAATTTTGAGTTCCAGGTGAGGCTGAATGTGTTAAGACTTAATAGTCGGGTGAGACTATTTTGCTTTGACTTGCTCCCCTAGGCTGCAAATGCTAGATTAACAGGGCTCCTGGTTTCTAAGGCAAGTTTTGGTAAAGCAGTTTTGGCAGCTAGGTAAGTCTGTATGTTTTAAGATTAAATTGTCGGATGAGCCTGTTTGGCTTTGACTTGCTCCACTAGGCTGCACATGCCAGATTGGCGGTGCTCCTGGGATCTATGACAAATTTTGGTAAAACAGTTTTGACAGCTAGGTAAGGCTGTATGCTTTAAGATTAAATAGTCGGGTGAGTGTGTTTGGCTTTGACTTGCGCCCCTAGGATGCAAATGCTGGAATAACAGGGATCCTGGTATCTAAGACAAGTTTTGGTAAATCATTTTTGCGGCCAGATGGGGCTATATGTTTTAAGATTTAATAGTCGGGAGAGCCTGTTTGGCTTTGTCTTGCTCCCCTAGGCTGCAAATGCGGCATCAACAGGGTTCCTGGTATCTGAGACAAGATTTGGAAAACAGCTTTGGCAACTACGTAAGTCTGTATGTTTTAAGATTAAATTGTCGGGTGAGCCTGTTTGGCTTTGACTTGCTCCCTTAGGCTCCACATGCCAGATTGGCTTGGCTCCTGGAATCTAAGACAAGGCTTGGTAAAACAGTTTTGACAGCTGGGCAAGACTGTATGTTTTAAGATTAAATAGTCGGTTGAGCCTGTTTGGCTTTGAGTTGCGCCCCTAGGATGCAAATGCTGGATTAACAGCGTTCCTGGTATCTGAAACAAGTTTTGGTAAGCCAATTTTGAGTTCCAGGTGAGGCTGAATGTGTTAAGACTTAATAGTCGGGTGAGACTATTTTGCTTTGACTTGCTCCCCTAGGCTGCAAATGCTAGATTAACAGGGCTCCTGGTTTCTAAGGCAAGTTTTGGTAAAGCAGTTTTGGCAGCTAGGTAAGTCTGTATGTTTTAAGATTAAATTGTCGGATGAGCCTGTTTGGCTTTGACTTGCTCCCCTAGGCTCCACATGCCAGATTGGCGGGGCTCCTGGAATCTAAGACAAGTTTTGGTAAAACAGTTTTGACAGCTAGGTAAGGCTGTATGCTTTAAGATAAAATAGTCGGGTGAGCGTGTTTGGCTTTGACTTGCGCCCCTAGGATGCAAATGCTGGAATAACAGGGTTCATGGTATCTAAGACAAGTTTTGGTAAATCATTTTTCACGGCCAGATGGGGCTATATGTTTTAAGATTTAGTAGTCGGGAGAGCCTGTTTGGCTTTGACTTGCGCCCCTATGATGTAAATGCTGCATTAACAGGGTTCCTGGTATCTAAGACAAGTTTTGGTAAATCAGCTTTGGCAACTACGTAAGTCTGTATGTTTTAAGATTAAATTGTCGGGTGAGCCTGTTTGGCTTTGACTTGCTCCCCTAGGCTCAACATGCCAGATTGGCTTGGCTCCTGGAATCTAAGACAAGGGTTGGTAAAACAGTTTTGACAGCTGGGCAAGACTGTATGTTTTAAGATTAAATAGTTGGTTGAGCCTGTTTGGCTTTGACTTGCGCCCCTAGGCTCCACATGCAAGATTGGCGGGGCTCCTGGTATCTAAGACAAGTTTTGGTAAATCATTTTTCACGGCCAGATGGGGCTATATGTTTTAAGATTTAGTAGTCGGGAGAGCCTGTTTGGCTTTGACTTGCGCCCCTATGATGTAAATGCTGCATTAACAGGGTTCCTGGTATCTAAGACAAGTTTTGGTAAATCAGCTTTGGCAACTACGTAAGTCTGTATGTTTTAAGATTAAATTGTCGGGTGAGCCTGTTTGGCTTTGACTTGCTCCCTTAGGCTCCACATGCCAGATTGGCTTGGCTCCTGGAATCTAAGACAAGGCTTGGTAAAACAGTTTTGACAGCTGGGCAAGACTGTATGTTTTAAGATTAAATAGTCGGTTGAGCCTGTTTGGCTTTGAGTTGCGCCCCTAGGATGCAAATGCTGGATTAACAGCGTTCCTGGTATCTGAAACAAGTTTTGGTAAGCCAATTTTGAGTTCCAGGTGAGGCTGAATGTGTTAAGACTTAATAGTCGGGTGAGACTATTTTGCTTTGACTTGCTTCCCTAGGCTGCAAATGCTAGATTAACAGGGCTCCTGGTTTCTAAGGCAAGTTTTGGTGAAGCAGTTTTGGCAGCTACGTAAGTCTGTATGTTTTAAGATTAAATTTTCGGGAGAGCCTGTTTGGCTTTGACTTGCGCCCCTAGGATGCAAATGCTGGATAACCAGGGTTCCTGGAATCTGAGACAAGTTTTGGTAAGGCAATTCTGAGTTCCAGGTGAGGCTGAATGTGTTCAGACTTAATAGTCGGGTGAGACTATTTTGCTTTGACTTGCTCCCCTAGGTGCAAATGCTAGATTAACAGGGCTCCTGGTTTCTAAGGCAAGTTTTGGTAAAACAGTTTTGGCAGCTACGTAAGCCTGTATGTTTTAAGATTAAATTTTCGGGAGAGCCTGTTTGGCTTTGACTTGCGCCCCTAGGATGCAAATGCTGGATAACCAGGGTTCCTGGAATCTGAGACAAGTTTTGGTAAGGCAATTCTGAGTTCCAGGTGAGGTTGAATGTGTTCAGACTTAATAGTCGGGTGAGACTATTTTGCTTTGACTTGCTCCCCTAGGCTGCAAATGCTAGATTAACAGGGCTCCTGGTTTCTAAGGCAAGTTTTGGTAAAGCAGTTTTGGCAGCCGGATGGGGCTGTATGTTTTAAGATTAAATTCTCGGGTGAGCCTGTTTGGTTTTGACTTTCTCCCCTAGGCTCCACATGCCAGATTGGCGGGGCTCCTGGAATCTAAGACAAGGTTTGGAAAAACAGTTTTGGCAGCTGGGCAAGACTGTACGTTTTAAGATTAAATAGTCGGTTGAGCCTATTTGGCCTTGACTTGCGCCCCTAGGATGCAAATGCTGGATTAACATTGTTCCTGGTATCTGAAACAAGTTTTGGTAGGGCAATTTTGAGTTCCAGGTGAGGCTCAATAATTTAAGACTTAATAGTCGGATGAGCCTGTTTGGCTTTGACTTGCTCCACTAGGCTGCACATGCCAGATTGGCGGTGATCCTGGGATCTAAGACAAATTTTGGTAAAACAGTTTTGACAGCTAGGTAAGGCTGTATGCTTTAAGATTAAATAGTCGGGTGAGTGTGTTTGGCTTTGACTTGCGCCCCTAGGATGCAAATGCTGGAATAACAGGGATCCTGGTATCTAAGACAAGTTTTGGTAAATCATTTTTGCGGCCAGATGGGGCTATATGTTTTAAGATTTAATAGTCGGGAGAGCCTGTTTGGCTTTGACTTGCTTCCCTAGGCTGCAAATGCTAGATTAACAGGGCTCCTGGTTTCTAAGGAAAGTTTTGGTAAAGCAGTTTTGGCAGCTACGTAAGTCTGTATGTTTTAAGATTAAATTTTCGGGAGAGCCTGTTTGGCTTTGACTTGCGCCCCTAGGATGCAAATGCTGGATAACCAGGGCTCCTGGTTTCTAAGGCAAGTTTTGGTAAAACAGTTTTGGCAGCTACGTAAGCCTGTATGTTTTAAGATTAAATTTTCGGGAGAGCCTGTTTGGCATTGACTTGCGCCCCTAGGATGCAAATGCTTGATAACCAGGGTTCCTGGAATCTGAGACAAGTTTTGGTAAGGCAATTCTGAGTTCCAGGTGAGGCTGAATGTGTTCAGACTTAATAGTCGGGTGAGACTATTTTGCTTTGACTTGCTCCCCTAGGCTGCAAATGCTAGATTAACAGGGCTCCTGGTTTCTAAGGCAAGTTTTGGTAAAGCAGTTTTGGCAGCCGGATGGGGCTGTATGTTTTAAAATTAAATTCTCGGGTGAGCCTGTTTGGTTTTGACTTTCTCCCCTAGGCTCCACATGCCAGATTGGCGGGGCTCCTGGAATCTAAGACAAGGTTTGGAAAAACAGTTTTGGCAGCTGGGCAAGACTGTACGTTTTAAGATTAAATAGTCGGTTGAGCCTTTTTGGCTTTGAGTTGCGCCCCTAAGATGCAAATGCTGGATTAACAGGGTTCCTGGTATCTAAGACAAGTTTTCGTAGATCATTTTTCACGGCCAGATGGGGCTATATGTTTTAAGATTTAGTAGTCGGGAGAGCCTGTTTGGCTTTGACTTGCGCCCCTCGGATGCAAATGCTGCATTAACAGGGTTCCTGGTATCTGAGACAAGTTTTGGTAAAGCAGCTTTGGCAACTACGTAAGTCTGTATGTTTTAAGATTAAATTGTCGGGTGAGCCTGTTTGGCTTTGACTTGATCCCTTAGGCTCCACATGCCAGATTGGCTTGGCTCCTGGAATCTAAGACAAGGCTTGGTAAAACAGTTTTGACAGCTGGGCAAGACTGTATGTTTTAAAATTAAATAGTCGGTTGAGCCTTTTTGGCTTTGAGTTGCGCCCCTAAGATGCAAATGCTGGATTAACAGGGTTCCTGGTATCTGAAACAAGTTTTGGTAAGGCAATTTTGAGTTCCAGGTGAGGCTGAATGTGTTAAGACTTAATAGTCGGGTGAGACTATTTTTCTTTGACTTGCTCCCCTAGGCTGCAAATGCTAGATTAACAGGGCTCCTGGTTTCTAAGGCAAGTTTTGGTAAAGCAGTTTTGGCAGCTAGGTAAGTCTGTATGTTTTAAGATTAAATTGTCGGATGAGCCTGTTTGGCTTTGACTTGCTCCCCTAGGCTCCACATGCCAGATTGGCGGGGCTCCTGGAATCTAAGACAAGTTTTGGTAAAACAGTTTTGACAGCTAGGTAAGGCTGTATGCTTTAAGATTAAATAGTCGGGTGAGCGTGTTTGGCTTTGACTTGCGCCCCTAGGATGCAAATGCTGGAATAACAGGGTTCCTGGTATCTAAGACAAGTTTTGGTAAATCATTTTTCACGGCCAGATGGGGCTATATGTTTTAAGATTTAGTAGTCGGGAGAGCCTGTTTGGCTTTGACTTGCGCCCCTCGGATGCAAATGCTGCATTAACAGGGTTCCTGGTATCTGAGACAAGTTTTGGTAAAGATTAAATTGTCGGGTGAGCCTGTTTGGCTTTGACTTGATCCCTTAGGCTCCACATGCCAGATTGGCTTGGCTCCTGGAATCTAAGACAAGGCTTGGTAAAACAGTTTTGACAGCTGGGCAAGACGGTATGTTTTAAGATTAAATAGTCGGTTGAGCCTTTTTGGCTTTGAGTTGCGCCCCTAAGATGCAAATGCTAGATTAACAGGGTTCCTGGTATCTGAAACAAGTTTTGGTAAGGCAATTTTGAGTTCCAGGTGAGGCTGAATGTGTTAAGACTTAATAGTCGGGTGAGACTATTTTGCTTTGACTTGCTCCCCTAGGCTGCAAATGCTAGATTAACAGGGCTCCTGGTTTCTAAGGCAAGTTTTGGTAAAGCAGTTTTGGCAGCTACGTAAGTCTGTATGTTTTAAGATTAAATTGTCGGATGAGCCTGTTTGGCTTTGACTTGCTCCCCTAGGCTCCACATGCCAGATTGGCGGGGCTCCTGGAATCTAAGACAAGTTTTGGTAAAACAGATTTGACAGCTAGGTAAGGCTGTATGCTTTAAGATTAAATAGTCGGGTGAGCGTGTTTGGCTTTGACTTGCGCCCCTAGGATGCAAATGCTGGAATAACAGGGTTCCTGGTATCTAAGACAAGTTTTGGTAAATCAATTTTGGCGTCCAGATGGGGCTATATGTTTTAAGATTTAATAGTCGGGTGAGCCTGTTTGGCTTTGACTTGCGCCCCTAGGATACAAATGCTGCATTAACAGGGTTCCTGGTATCTGAGACAAGTTTTGGTAAAGCAGCTTTGGCAACTACGTAAGTCTGTATGTTTTAAGATTAAATTGATGGGTGAGCCTGATTGGCTTTGACTTGCTCCCCTAGGCTCCACATGCCAGATTTGCTTGGCTCCTGGAATCTAAGACAAGGTTTTGGTAAAACAGTTTTGACAGCTGGGCAAGACTGTATGTTTTAAGATTGAATAGTCGGTTGAGCCTGTTTGACTTTAACTTGCTCCCCTAGGCTCCACATGCCAGATTGGCGGGGCTCCTGGAATCTAAGACAAGTTTTGGTAAAACAGTTTTGACAGCTAGGTAAGGCTGTATGCTTTAAGATTTAATAGTCGGGTGAGCGTGTTTGGCCTTGACTTGCGCCCCTAGGATGCAAATGCTGGATTAACAGGGATCCTGGTATCTAAGACAAGTTTTGGTAAGGCAATTCTGAGTTCTAGGTGAGGCTGAATGTGTTCAGACTTAATAGTCGGGTGAGACTATTTTGCTTTGACTTTCTCCCCTAGGCTGCAAATGCTAGATTAACAGGGCTCCTGGTTTCTAAGGCAAGTTTTGGTAAAACAGTTTTGGCAGCTACGTAAGCCTGTATGTTTTAAGATTAAATTTTCGGGAGAGCCTGCTTGGCTTTGACTTGCGCCCCTAGGATGCAAATGCTGGATAACCAGGGTTCCTGGAATCAGAGACAATTTTTGGTAAGGCAATTCTGAGTTCCAGGTGAGGCTGAATGTTTTAAGACTTAATAGTCGGATGAGCCTGTTTGGCTTTGACTTGCTCCACAAGGCTGCATATGCCAGATTGGCGGTGCTCCTGGGATCTAAGACAAATTTTGGTAAAACAGTTTTGACAGCTAGGTAAGGCTGTATGCTTTAAGATTTAATAGTCGGGTGAGCGTGTTTGGCCTTGACTTGCGCCCCTAGGATGCAAATGCTGGATTAACAGGGATCCTGGTATCTAAGACAAGTTTTGGTAAGGCAATTCTGAGTTCTAGGTGAGGCTGAATGTGTTCAGACTTAATAGTCGGGTGAGACTATTTTGCTTTGACTTGCTCCCCTAGGCTGCAAATGCTAGATTAACAGGGCTCCTGGTTTCTAAGGCAAGTTTTGGTAAAACAGTTTTGGCAGCTACGTAAGCCTGTATGTTTTAAGATTAAATTTTCGGGTGAGCGTGTTTGGCCTTGACTTGCGCCCCTAGGATGCAAATGCTGGATTAACAGGGATCCTGGTATCTGAAACAAGTTTTGGTATGGCAATTTTGAGTTCCAGGTGAGGCTGAATGTTTTAAGACTTAATAGTCGGATGAGCCTGTTTGGCTTTGACTTGCTCCACTAGGCTGCACATGCCAGATTGGCGGTGCTCCTGGGATCTAAGACAAATTTTGGTAAAACAGTTTTGACAGCTAGGTAAGGCTGTATGTTTTAAGATTAAATAGTCGGGTGAGCGTGCTTGGCTTTGACTTGCGCCCCTAGGATGCAAATGCTGGAATAACAGGGATCCTGGTATCTAAGACAAGTTTTGGTAAGGCAATTCTGAGTTCTAGGTGAGGCTGAATGTGTTCAGACTTAATAGTCGGGTGAGACTATTTTGCTTTGACTTGCTCCCCTAGGCTGCAAATGCTAGATTAACAGGGCTCCTGGTTTCTAAGGCAAGTTTTGGTAAAACAGTTTTGGCAGCTACGTAAGCCTGTATGTTTTAAGATTAAATTTTCGGGAGAGCCTGTTTGGCTTTGACTTGCGGCCCTAGGATGCAAATGCTGGATAACCAGGGTTCCTGGAATCAGAGACAATTTTTGGTAAGGCAATTCTGAGTTCCAGGTGAGGCTGAATGTTTTAAGACTTAATAGTCGGATGAGCCTGTTTGGCTTTGACTTGCTCCACAAGGCTGCATATGCCAGATTGGCGGTGCTCCTGGGATCTAAGACAAATTTTGGTAAAACAGTTTTGACAGCTAGGTAAGGCTGTATGCTTTAAGATTAAATAGTCGGGTGAGCGTGCTTGGCTTTGACTTGCGCCCCTAGGATGCAAATGCTGGAATAACAGGGATCCTGGTATCTAAGACAAGTTTTGGTAAATCATTTTTGCGGCCAGATGGGGCTATATGTTTTAAGATTTAATAGTCGGGAGAGCCTGTTTGGCTTTGTCTTGCTCCCCCAGGCTGCAAATGCTGCATCAACAGGGTTCCTGGTATCTGAGACAAGATTTGGAAAACAGCTTTGGCAACTACGTAAGTCTGTATGTTTTAAGATTAAATTGTCGGGTGAGCCTGTTTGGCTTTGACTTGATCCCTTAGGCTCCACATGCCAGATTGGCTTGGCTCCTGGAATCTAAGACAAGGCTTGGTAAAACAGTTTTGACAGCTGGGCAAGACTGTATGTTTTAAGATTAAATAGTCGGTTGAGCCTTTTTGGCTTTGAGTTGCGCCCCTAAGATGCAAATGCTAGATTAACAGGGTTCCTGGTATCTGAAACAAGTTTTGGTAAGGCAATTTTGAGTTCCAGGTGAGGCTGAATGTGTTAAGACTTAATAGTCGGGTGAGACTATTTTGCTTTGACTTGCTCCCCTAGGCTGCAAATGCTAGATTAACAGGGCTCCTGGTTTCTAAGGCAAGTTTTGGTAAAGCAGTTTTGGCAGCTACGTAAGTCTGTATGTTTTAAGATTAAATTGTCGGATGAGCCTGTTTGGCTTTGACTTGCTCCCCTAGGCTCCACATGCCAGATTGGCGGGGCTCCAGGAATCTAAGACAAGTTTTGGTAAAACAGTTTTGAAAGCTATGTAAGGCTGTATGCTTTAAGATTAAATAGTCGGGTGAGCGTGTTTGGCTTTGACTTGCGCCCCTGGGATGCAAATGCTGGAATAACAGGGTTCCTGGTATCTAAGACAAGTTTTGGTAAATCTTTTTTCACGGCCAGATGGGGCTATATGTTTTAAGATTTAGTAGTCGGGAGAGCCTGTTTGGCTTTGACTTGCGCCCCTAGGATGCAAATGCTGCATTAACAGGGTTCCTGGTATCTGAGACAAGTTTTGGTAAAGCAGCTTTGGCAACTACGTAAGTCTGTATGTTTTAAGATTAAATTGTCGGGTGAGCCTGGTTGGCTTTGACTTGCTCCCTTAGGCTCCACATGCCAGATTGGCTTGGCTCCTGGAATCTAAGACAAGGTTTAATAAAACAGTTTTGACAGCTGGGCAAGGCTGTATGTTTTAAGATTAAATAGTCGGTTGAGCCTGTTTGGCTTTGAGTTGCGCCCCTAGGATGCAAATGCTGGATTAACAGGGTTCCTGGTATCTGAAACAAGTTTTCGTAAGGCAATTTTGAGTTCCAGGTAAGGCTAATTGTGTTAAGACTTAATAGTCGGGTGAGACTATTTTGCTTTGACTTGCTCCCCTAGGCTGCAAATGCTAGATTAACAGGGCTCCTAGTTTCTAAGGCAAGTTTTCGTAAAGCAGTTTTGGCAGCTACGTAAGTCTGTATGTTTTAAGATTAAATTGTCGGGTGAGCCTGTTTGGCTTTGACTTGCTCCCCTAGGCTCCACATGCCAGATTGGCGGGGCTCCTGGAATCTAAGACAAGTTTTGGTAAAACAGTTTTGACAGCTAGGTAAGGCTGTATGCTTTAAGATTAAATAGTCGGGTGAGCGTGTTTGGCTTTGACTTGCGCCCCTAGGATGCAAATGCTGGAATAACAGGGTTCCTGGTATCTAAGACAAGTTTTGGTAAATCAATTTTGGCGGCCAGATGGGGCTATATGTTTTAAGATTTAATAGTCGGGTGAGCCTGTTTGGCTTTGACTTGCGCCCCTAGGATACAAATGCTGCATTAACAGGGTTCCTGGTATCTGAGACAAGTTTTGGTAAAGCAGCTTTGGCAACTACGTAAGTCTGTATGTTTTAAGATTAAATTGATGGGTGAGCCTGATTGGCTTTGACTTGCTCCCCTAGGCTCAACATGCCAGATTGGCTTGGCTCCTGGAATCTAAGACAAGGGTTGGTAAAACAGTTTTGACAGCTGGGCAAGACTGTATGTTTTAAGATTAAATAGTTGGTTGAGCCTGTTTGGCTTTAACTTGCTCCCCTAGGCTCCACATGCAAGATTGGCGGGGCTCCTGGAATCTAAGACAAGTTTTGGTAAAACAGTTTTGACAGCTAGGTGAGGCTGAATGTGTTACGATTTAATAGTCGGGTGAGACTATTTTGCTTTGACTTGCTCCCCTAGGCTGCAAATGCTAGATTAACAGGGCTCCTGGTTTCTAAGGCAAGTTTTGGTAAAGCAGTTTTGGCAGCTACGTAAGTCTGTATGTTTTAAGATTAAATAGTCGGTTGAGCCTGTTTGGCTTTGAGTTGCTCCCCTAGGCTGCAAATGCTAGATTAACAGGGTTCCTGGTAACTGAGATAGGTTTTGGTAAATCAGTTTTGGCGGCCTGATGGGGCTATATGTTTTAGGATTAAATAGTCGGTTGAGCCTGTTTGGCTTTGACTTGCTCCCCTAGGATGCAAATGCTGGATTAACAGGGTTCCTGGTATCTAAGACAAGTTTTGGTAAATCAATTTTGGCGGCCAGATGGGGCTATATGTTTTAAGATTTAATAGTCGGGAGAGCCTGTTTGGCTTTGCCCTGCTCCCCTAGGCTGCAAATGCTGCAACAACAGGGTTCCTGGTATCTGAGACAAGTTTTGGTAAAGCAGCTTTGGCAACTACGTAAGTCTGTATGTTTTAAGATTAAATTGTCGGGTGAGCCTGGTTGGCTTTGACTTGCTCCCTTAGGCTCCACATGCCAGATTGGCTTGGCTCCTGGAATCTAAGACAAGTTTTGGTAAAACAGTTTTGACAGCTAGGTAAGGCTGTATGCTTTAAGATTTAATAGTCGGGTGAGCGTGTTTGGCTTTGACTTACGCCCCTAGGATGCAAATGCTGGAATAACAGGGTTCATGGTATCTAAGACAACTTTTGGTAAATCATTTTTCACGGCCAGATGGGGCTATATATTTAAAGATTTAGTAGTCGGGAGAGCCTGTTTGGCTTTGACTTGCGCCCCTAGGATGCAAATGCTGCATTAACAGGGTTCCTGGTATCTGAGACAAGTTTTGGAAAACAGCTTTGGCAACTACGTAAGTCTGTATGTTTTAAGATTAAATTGTCGGGTGAGCCTGTTTGGCTTTGACTTGCTCCCTTAGGCTCCACATGCCAGATTGGCTTGGCTCCTGGAATCTAAGACAAGCCTTGGTAAAACAGTTTTGACAGCTGGGCAAGACCGTATGTTTTAAGATTAAATAGTCGGTTGAGCCTGTTTGGCTTTGAGTTGCGCACCTAGGATGCAAATGCTGGATTAACAGGGTTCCTGGTATCTGAAACAAGTTTTGGTAAGGCAATTTTGAGTTCCAGGTGAGGCTGAATGTGTTAAGACTTAATAGTCGGGTGAGACTATTTTGCTTTGACTTGCTCCCCTACGCTACAAATGCTAGATTAACAGGGCTCCTGTTTTCTAAGGCAAGTTTTGGTAAAGCAGTTTTGGCAGCTACGTAAGTCTGTATGTTTTAAGATTAAATTGTCGGATGAGCCTGTTTGGCTTTGACTTGCTCCCATAGGCTCCACATGCCAGATTGGCGGGGCTCCTGGAATCTAAGACAAGTTTTGGTAAAACAGTTTTGACAGCTAGGTAAGGCTGTATGCTTTAAGATTTAATAGTCGGGTGAGCCTGTTTGGCTTTGACTTGCGCCCCTAGGATGCAAATGCTGGAATAACAGGGTTCATGGTATCTAAGACAAGTTTTGGTAAATCATTTTTCACGGCCAGATGGGGCTCTATATTTTAAGATTTAGTAGTCGGGAGAGCCTGTTTGGCTTTGACTTGCGCCCCTAGGATGCAAATGCTGCATTAACAGGGTTCCTGGTATCTGAGACAAGTTTTGGTAAAGCAGCTTTGGCAACTACGTAAGTCTGTATGTTTTAAGATTAAATTGACGGGTGAGCCTGTTTGGCTTTGACTTGCTCCCTTAGGCTCCACATGCCAGATTGGCTTGGCTCATGGAATCTAAGACAAGGTTTAATAAAACAGTTTTGACAGCTGGGCAAGGCTGTATGTTTTAAGATTAAATAGTCGGTTGAGCCTGTTTGGCTTTGAGTTGCGCCCCTAGGATGCAAATGCTGGATTAACAGGGTTCCTGGTATCTGAAACAAGTTTTGGTAAGGCAATTTTGAGTTCCAGGTGAGTCTTATTGTGTTAAGACTTAATAGTCGGGTGAGCCTGTTTGGCTTTGACTTGCTCTCCTAGGCTCCACATGCCAGATTGGCGGGGCTCCTTGAATCAAAGACAAGTTTTGGTAAAACAATTTTGACAGCTAGGTAAGGCTGTATGCTTTAAGATTAAATAGTCGGGTGAGCGTGTTTGGCTTTGACTTGCGCCCCTAGGATGCAAATGCTGGAATAACAGGGTTCCTGGTATCTAAGACAAGTTTTGGTAAATCAATTTTGGCGGCCAGATGGGGCTATATGTTTTAAGATTTAATAGTCGGGTGAGCCTGTTTGGCTTTGACTTGCGCCCCTAGGATACAAATGCAGCATTAACAGGGTTCCTGGTATCTGAGACAAGTTTTGGTAAAGCAGCTTTGGCAACTAAGTAAGTCTGTATGTTTTAAGATTAAATTGATGGGTGAGCCTGATTGGCTTTGACTTGCTCCCCTAGGCTCCACATGCCAGATTGGTTTGGCTCCTGGAATCTAAGACAAGGTTTGGTAAAACAGTTTTGACAGCTGGGCAAGACTGTATGTTTTAAGATTAAATAGTCGGTTGAGCCTGTTTGGCTTTGACTTGCTCCCCTAGGCTCCACATGCAAGATTGGCGGGGCTCCTGGAATCTAAGACAAGTTTTGGTAAAACAGTTTTGACAGCTAGGTAAGGCTGTATGTTTTAAGATTAAATAGTCGGTTGAGGCTGTTTGGCTTTGAGTTGCGCCCCTAGGATGCAAATGCTGGATTAACAGGGTTCCTGGTATCTGAAACAAGTTTTGGTAAGGCAATTTTGAGTTCCAGGTGAGTCTAATTGTGTTAAGACTTAATAGTCGGGTGAGCCTGTTTGGCTTTGACTTGCTCCCCTAGGCTCCACATGCCAGATTGGCGGGGCTCCTGGAATCAAAGACAAGTTTTGGTAAAACAGTTTTGACAGCTAGGTAAGGCTGTATGCTTTAAGATTAAATAGTCGGGTGAGCGTGTTTGGCTTTGACTTGCGCCCCTAGGATGCAAATGCTGGAATAACAGGGTTCCTGGTATCTAAGACAAGTTTTGGTAAATCAATTTTGGCGGCCAGATGGGGCTATATGTTTTAAGATTTAATAGTCGGGTGAGCCTGTTTGGCTTTGACTTGCGCCCCTAGGATACAAATGCAGCATTAACAGGGTTCCTGGTATCTGAGACAAGTTTTGGTAAAGCAGCTTTGGCAACTACGTAAGTCTGTATGTTTTAAGATTAAATTGATGGGTGAGCCTGTTTGGCTTTGACTTGCTCCCCTAGGCTCCACATGCCAGATTGGCGGGGCTCCTGGAATCAAAGACAAGTTTTGGTAAAACAGTTTTGACAGCTAGGTAAGGCTGTATGCTTTAAGATTAAATAGTCGGGTGAGCGTGTTTGGCTTTGACTTGCGCCCCTAGGATGCAAATGCTGGAATAACAGGGTTCCTGGTATCTAAGACAAGTTTTGGTAAATCAATTTTGGCGGCCAGATGGGGCTATATGTTTTAAGATTTAATAGTCGGGTGAGCCTGTTTGGCTTTGACTTGCGCCCCTAGGATACAAATGCAGCATTAACAGGGTTCCTGGTATCTGAGACAAGTTTTGGTAAAGCAGCTTTGGCAACTACGTAAGTCTGTATGTTTTAAGATTAAATTGATGGGTGAGCCTGTTTGGCTTTGACTTGCTCCCATAGGCTCCACATGCCAGATTGG
The DNA here is from genome assembly GCA_037075305.1 of Drosophila kanekoi. Classification (NCBI taxonomy): domain Eukaryota; kingdom Metazoa; phylum Arthropoda; class Insecta; order Diptera; family Drosophilidae; genus Drosophila; species Drosophila kanekoi. Next base: position 241,308 of record JBAMCE010000684.1, on the reverse strand, counting down.
CGGGGCTCCTGGAATCAAAGACAAGTTTTGGTAAAACAGTTTTGACAGCTAGGTAAGGCTGTATGCTTTAAGATTAAATAGTCGGGTGAGCGTGTTTGGCTTTGACTTGCGCCCCTAGGATGCAAATGCTGGAATAACAGGGTTCCTGGTATCTAAGACAAGTTTTGGTAAATCAATTTTGGCGGCCAGATGGGGCTATATGTTTTAAGATTTAATAGTCGGGTGAGCCTGTTTGGCTTTGACTTGCGCCCCTAGGACACAAATGCTGCATTAACAGGGTTCCTGGTATCTGAGACAAGTTTTGGTAAAGCAGCTTTGGCAACTACGTAAGTCTGTATGTTTTAAGATTAAATTGTCGGGTGAGCCTGTTTGGCTTTGACTTGCTCCCTTAGGCTCCACATGCCAGATTGGCTTGGCTCCTGGAATCTAAGACAAGGCTTGGTAAAACAGTTTTGACAGCTGGGCAAGACTGTATGTTTTAAGATTAAATAGTCGGTTGAGCCTGTTTGGCTTTGAGTTGCGCACCTAGGATGCAAATGCTGGATTAACAGGGTTCCTGGTATCTGAAACAAGTTTTGGTAAGGCAATTTTGAGTTCCAGGTTAGGCTGAATGTGTTAAGACTTAATAGTCGGGTGAGACTATTTTGCTTTGACTTGCTCCCCTACGCTGCAAATGCTAGATTAACAGGGCTCCTGGTTTCTAAGGCAAGTTTTGGTAAAACAGTTTTGACAGCTAGGTAAGGCTGTATGTTTTAAGATTAAATTGTCGGATGAGCCTGTTTGGCTTTGAGTTGCGCCCCTAGGATGCAAATGCTGGATTAACAGGGTTCCTGGTATCTGAAACAAGTTTTGGTAAGGCAATTTTGAGTTCCAGGTGAGGCTGAACGTGTTAAGATTTAATAGTCGGGTGAGGCTATTTTGCTTTGACTTGCTCCCCTAGGCTGCAAATGCTAGATTAACAGGGCTCCTGGTTTCTAAGGCAAGTTTTGGGAAAGCAGTTTTGGCAGCTACGTAAGTCTGTATGTTTTAAGATTAAATTGTCGGGTGAGCCTGTTTGGCTTTGACTTGCTCCCCTAGGATGCAAATACTGGATTAACAGGGTTCCTGGTATCTAAGACAAGTTTTGGTAAATCAATTTCGGCGGCCAGATGGAGCTATATGTTTTAAGATTTAATAGTCGGGAGAGCCTGTTTGGCTTTGCCCTGCTCCCCTAGGCTGCAAATGCTGCATCAACAGGGTTCCTGGTATCTGAGACAAGTTTTGGAAAACAGCTTTGGCAACTACGTAAGTCTGTATGTTTTCAGATTAAATTGTCGGGTGAGCCTGTTTGGCTTTGAGTTGCTCCCTTAGGCTCCACATGCCAGATTGGCTTGGCTCCTGGAATCTAAGACAAGGCTTGGTAAAACAGTTTTGACAGCTGGGCAAGACTGTATGTTTTCAGATTAAATTGTCGGTTGAGCCTGTTTGGCTTTGAGTTGCGCACCTAGGATGCAAATGCTGGATTAACAGGGTTCCTGGTATCTGCAACAAGTTTTGGTAAGGCAATTTTGAGTTCCAGGTGAGGCTGAATGTGTTAAGACTTAATAGTCGGGTGAGACTATTTTGCTTTGACTTGCTCCCCTACGCTGCAAATGCTAGATTAACAGGGCTCCTGGTTTCTAAGGCAAGTTTTGGTAAAGCAGTTTTGGCAGCTACGTAAGTCTGTATGTTTTAAGATTAAATTGTCGGATGAGCCTGTTTGGCTTTGACTTGCTCCCATAGGCTCCACATGCCAGATTGGCGGGGCTCCTGGAATCTAAGACAAGTTTTGGTAAAACAGTTTTGACAGCTAGGTAAGGCTGTATGCTTTAAGATTTAATAGTCGGGTGAGCGTGTTTGGCTTTGACTTGCGCCCCTAGGATGCAAATGCTGGAATAACAGGGTTCATGGTATCTAAGACAAGTTTTGGTAAATCATTTTTCACGGCTAGATGGGGCTATATATTTTAAGATTTAGTAGTCGGGAGAGCCTGTTTGGCTTTGACTTGCGCCCCTAGGATGCAAATGCTGCATTAACAGGGTTCCTGGTATCTGAGACAAGTTTTGGAAAACAGCTTTGGCAACTACGTAAGTCTGTATGTTTTAAGATTAAATTGTCGGGTGAGCCTGTTTGGCTTTGACTTGCTCCCTTAGGCTCCACATGCCAGATTGGCTTGGCTCCTGGAATCTAAGACAAGCCTTGGTAAAACAGTTTTGACAGCTGGGCAAGACCGTATGTTTTAAGATTAAATAGTCGGTTGAGCCTGTTTGGCTTTGAGTTGCGCACCTAGGATGCAAATGCTGGATTAACAGGGTTCCTGGTATCTGAAACAAGTTTTGGTAAGGTAATTTTGAGTTCCAGGTGAGGCTGAATGTGTTAAGACTTAATAGTCGGGTGAGACTATTTTGCTTTGACTTGCTCCCCTACGCTGCAAATGCTAGATTAACAGGGCTCCTGTTTTCTAAGGCAAGTTTTGGTAAAGCAGTTTTGGCAGCTACTTAAGTCTGTATGTTTTAAGATTAAATTGTCGGATGAGCCTGGCTTTGACTTGCTCCCATAGGCTCCACATGCCAGATTGGCGGGGCTCCTGGAATCTAAGACAAGTTTTGGTAAAACAGTTTTGACAGCTAGGTAAGGCTGTATGCTTTAAGATTTAATAGTCGGGTGAGCGTGTTTGGCTTTGACTTGCGCCCCTAGGATGCAAATGCTGGAATAACAGGGTTCATGGTATCTAAGACAAGTTTTGGTAAATAATTTTTCACGGCCAGATGAGGCTATATATTTTAAGATTTAGTAGTCGGGAGAGCCTGTTTGGCTTTGACTTGCGCCCCTAGGATGCAAATGCTGCATTAACAGGGTTCCTGGTATCTGAGAAAAGTTTTGGTAAAGCAGCTTTGGCAACTACGTAAGTCTGTATGTTTTAAGATTAAATTGACGGGTGAGCCTGTTTGGCTTTGACTTGCTCCCTTAGGCTCCACATGCCAGATTGGCTTGGCTCCTGGAATCTAATAAAACAGTTTTGACAGCTGGGCAAGGCTGTATGTTTTAAGATTAAATAGTCGGTTGAGCCTGTTTGGCTTTGAGTTGCGCCCCTAGGATGCAAATGCTGGATTAACAGGGTTCCTGGTATCTGAAACAAGTTTTGGTAAGGCAATTTTGAGTTCCAGGTGAGTCTAATTGTGTTAAGACTTAATAGTCGGGTGAGCCTGTTTGGCTTTGACTTGCTCCCTTAGGCTCCACATGCCAGATTGGCTTGGCTCCTGGAATCTAAGACAAGTTTTGGTAAAACAGTTTTGACAGCTGGGCAAGACCGTATGTTTTAAGATTAAATTGTCGGTTGAGCCTGTTTGGCTTTGAGTTGCGCACCTAGGATGCAAATGCTGGATTAACAGGGTTCCTGGTATCTGAAACAAGTTTTGGTAAGGTAATTTTGAGTTCCAGGTGAGGCTGAATGTGTTAAGACTTAATAGTCGGGTGAGACTATTTTGCTTTGACTTGCTCCCCTACGCTGCAAATGCTAGATTAACAGGGCTCCTGTTTTCTAAGGCAAGTTTTGGTAAAGCAGTTTTGGCAACTACGTAAGTCTGTATGTTTTAAGATTAAATTGTCGGATGAGCCTGGCTTTGACTTGCTTCCATAGGCTCCACATGCCAGATTGGCGGGGCTCCTGGAATCTAAGACAAGTTTTGGTAAAACAGTTTTGACAGCTAGGTAAGGCTGTATGCTTTAAGATTTAATAGTCGGGTGAGCGTGTTTGGCTTTGACTTGCGCCCCTAGGATGCAAATGCTGGAATAAAAGGGTTCATGGTATCTAAGACAAGTTTTGGTAAATCAATTTTGGCGGCCAGATGGGGCTATATGTTTTAAGATTTAATAGTCGGGTGAGCCTGTTTGGCTTTGACTTGCGCCCCTAGGATACAAATGCAGCATTAACAGGGTTCCTGGTATCTGAGACAAGTTTTGGTAAAGCAGCTTTGGCAACTACGTAAGTCTGTATGTTTTAAGATTAAATTGATGGGTGAGCCTGTTTGGCTTTGACTTGCTCCCCTAGGCTCCACATGCCAGATTGGCGGGGCTCCTGGAATCAAAGACAAGTTTTGGTAAAACAGTTTTGACAGCTAGCTAAGGCTGTATGCTTTAAGATTAAATAGTCGGGTGAGCGTGTTTGGCTTTGACTTGCGCCCCTAGGATGCAAATGCTGGAATAACAGGGTTCCTGGTATCTAAGACAAGTTTTGGTAAATCAATTTTGGCGGCCAGATGGGGCTATATGTTTTAAGATTTAATAGTCGGGTGAGCCTGTTTGGCTTTGACTTGCGCCCCTAGGACACAAATGCTGCATTAACAGGGTTCCTGGTATCTGAGACAAGTTTTGGTAAAGCAGCTTTGGCAACTACGTAAGTCTGTATGTTTTAAGATTAAATTGTCGGGTGAGCCTGTTTGGCTTTGACTTGCTCCCTTAGGCTCCACATGCCAGATTGGCTTGGCTCCTGGAATCTAAGACAAGGCTTGGTAAAACAGTTTTGACAGCTGGGCAAGACTGTATGTTTTAAGATTAAATAGTCGGTTGAGCCTGTTTGGCTTTGAGTTGCGCACCTAGGATGCAAATGCTGGATTAACAGGGTTCCTGGTATCTGAAACAAGTTTTGGTAAGGCAATTTTGAGTTCCAGGTTAGGCTGAATGTGTTAAGACTTAATAGTCGGGTGAGACTATTTTGCTTTGACTTGCTCCCTACGCTGCAAATGCTAGATTAACAGGGCTCCTGGTTTCTAAGGCAAGTTTTGGTAAAACAGTTTTGACAGCTAGGTAAGGCTGTATGTTTTAAGATTAAATTGTCGGATGAGCCTGTTTGGCTTTGAGTTGCGCCCCTAGGATGCAAATGCTGGATTAACAGGGTTCCTGGTATCTGAAACAAGTTTTGTTAAGGCAATTTTGAGTTCCAGGTGAGGCTGAACGTGTTAAGATTTAATAGTCGGGTGAGGCTATTTTGCTTTGACTTGCTCCCCTAGGCTGCAAATGCTAGATTAACAGGGCTCCTGGTTTCTAAGGCAAGTTTTGGGAAAGCAGTTTTGGCAGCTACGTAAGTCTGTATGTTTTAAGATTAAATTGTCGGGTGAGCCTGTTTGGCTTTGACTTGCTCCCCTAGGATGCAAATGCTGGATTAACAGGGTTCCTGGTATCTAAGACAATTTTTGTTAAATCAATTTCGGCGGCCAGATGGAGCTATATGTTTTAAGACTTAATAGTCGGGAGAGCCTGTTTGGCTTTGCCCTGCTCCCCTAGGCTGCAAATGCTGCATCAACAGGGTTCCTGGTATCTGAGACAAGTTTTGGAAAACAGCTTTGGCAACTACGTAAGTCTGTATGTTTTCAGATTAAATTGTCGGGTGAGCCTGTTTGGCTTTGAGTTGCTCCCTTAGGCTCCACATGCCAGATTGGCTTGGCTCCTGGAATCTAAGACAAGGCTTGGTAAAACAGTTTTGACAGCTGGGCAAGACTGTATGTTTTAAGATTAAATAGTCGGTTGAGCCTGTTTGGCTTTGAGTTGCGCACCTAGGATGCAAATGCTGGATTAACAGGGTTCCTGGTATCTGCAACAAGTTTTGGTAAGGCAATTTTGAGTTCCAGGTGAGGCTGAATGTGTTAAGACTTAATAGTCGGGTGAGACTATTTTGCTTTGACTTGCTCCCCTACGCTGCAAATGCTAGATTAACAGGGCTCCTGGTTTCTAAGGCAAGTTTTGGTAAAGCAGTTTTGGCAGCTACGTAAGTCTGTATGTTTTAAGATTAAATTGTCGGGTGAGCCTGTTTGGCTTTGACTTGCTCCCCTAGGATGCAAATGCTGGATTAACAGGGTTCCTGGTATCTAAGACAAGTTTTGGTAAATCAATTTCGGCGGCCAGATGGAGCTATATGTTTTAAGACTTAATAGTCGGGAGAGCCTGTTTGGCTTTGCCCTGCTCCCCTAGGCTGCAAATGCTGCATCAACAGGGTTCCTGGTATCTGAGACAAGTTTTGGAAAACAGCTTTGGCAACTACGTAAGTCTGTATGTTTTCAGATTAAATTGTCGGGTGAGCCTGTTTGGCTTTGACTTGCTCCCATAGGCTCCACATGCCAGATTGGCGGGGCTCCTGGAATCTAAGACAAGTTTTGGTAAAACAGTTTTGACAGCTAGGTAAGGCTGTATGCTTTAAGATTAAATAGTCGGGTGAGCGTGTTTGGCTTTGACTTGCGCCCCTAGGATGCAAATGCTGGAATAACAGGGTTCATGGTATCTAAGACAAGTTTTGGTAAATCAATTTTGGCGGCCAGATGGGGCTATATGTTTTAAGATTTAATAGTCGGGTGAGCCTGTTTGGCTTTGACTTGCGCCCCTAGGATACAAATGCTGCATTAACAGGTTTCCTGGTATCTGAGACAAGTTTTGGTAAAGCAGCTTTGGCAACTACGTAAGTCTGTATGTTTTAAGATTAAATTGATGGGTGAGCCTGATTGGCTTTGACTTGCTCCCCTAGGCTCCACATGCCAGATTGGTTTGGCTCCTGGAATCTAAGACAAGGTTTGGTAAAACAGTTTTGACAGCTGGGCAAGGCTGTATGTTTTAAGATTAAATAGTCGGTTGAGCCTGTTTGGCTTTGACTTGCTCCCCTAGGCTCCACATGCAAGATTGGCGGGGCTCCTGGAATCTAAGACAAGTTTTGGTAAAACAGTTTTGACAGCTAGGTAAGGCTGTATGTTTTAAGATTAAATAGTCGGTTGAGGCTGTTTGGCTTTGAGTTGCGCCCCTAGTATGCAAATGCTGGATTAACAGGGTTCCTGGTATCTGAAACAAGTTTTGGAAAGGCAATTTTGAGTTCCAGGTGAGTCTAATTGTGTTAAGACTTAATAGTCGGGTGAGCCTGTTTGGCTTTGACTTGCTCCCCTAGGCTCCACATGCCAGATTGGCGGGGCTCCTGGAATCTAAGACAAGTTTTGGTAAAACAGTTTTGACAGCTAGGTAAGGCTGTATGCTTTAAGATTAAATAGTCGGGTGAGCGTGTTTGGCTTTGACTTGCGCCCCTAGGATGTAAATGCTGGAATAACAGGTTTCCTGGTATCTAAGACAAGTTTTGGTAAATCAATTTTGGCGGCCAGATGGGGCTATATGTTTTAAGATTTAATAGTCGGGTGAGCCTGTTTGGCTTTGACTTGCGCCCCTAGGACACAAATGCTGCATTAACAGGGTTCCTGGTATCTGAGACAAGTTTTGGTAAAGCAGCTTTGGCAACTACGTAAGTCTGTATGTTTTAAGATTAAATTGTCGGGTGAGCCTGTTTGGCTTTGACTTGCTCCCTTAGGCTCCACATGCCAGATTGGCTTGGCTCCTGGAATCTAAGACAAGGCTTGGTAAAACAGTTTTGACAGCTGGGCAAGACTGTATGTTTTAAGATTAAATAGTCGGTTGAGCCTGTTTGGCTTTGAGTTGCGCACCGTGGATGCAAATGCTGGATTAACAGGGTTCCTGGTATCTGAAACAAGTTTTGGTAAGGCAATTTTGCGTTCCAGGTTAGGCTGAATGTGTTAAGACTTAATAGTCGGGTGAGACTATTTTGCTTTGACTTGCTCCCCTACGCTGCAAATGCTAGATTAACAGGGCTCCTGGTTTCTAAGGCAAGTTTTGGTAAAACAGTTTTGACAGCTAGGTAAGGCTGTATGTTTTAAGATTAAATTGTCGGATGAGCCTGTTTGGCTTTGAGTTGCGCCCCTAGGATGCAAATGCTGGATTAACAGGGTTCCTGGTATCTGAAACAAGTGTTGGTAAGGCAATTTTGAGTTCCAGGTGAGGCTGAACGTGTTAAGATTTAATAGTCGGGTGAGGCTATTTTGCCTTGACTTGCTCCCCTAGGCTGCAAATGCTAGATTAACAGGGCTCCTGGTTTCTAAGGCAAGTTTTGGGAAAGCAGTTTTGGCAGCTACGTAAGTCTATATGTTTTAAGATTAAATTGTCGGGTGAGCCTGTTTGGCTTTGACTTGCTCCCCTAGGCTGCAAATGCTAGATTAACAGGGCTCCTGGTTTCTAAGGCAAGTTTTGGTAAAGCAGTTTTGGCAGCTACGTAAGTCTGTATGTTTTAAGATTAAATTATCGGATGAGCCTGTTTGGCTTTGACTGGCTCCCATAGGCTCCACATGCCAGATTGGCGGGGCTCCTGGAATCTAAGACAAGTTTTGGTAAAACAGTTTTGACAGCTAGGTAAGGCTGTATGCTTTAAGATTTAATAGTCGGGTGAGCGTGTTTGGCTTTGACTTGCGCCCCTAGGATGCAAATGCTGGAATAACAGGGTTCATGGTATCTAAGACAAGTTTTGGTAAATCAATTTTGGCGGCCAGATGGGGCTATATGTTTTAAGATTTAATAGTCGGGTGAGCCTGTTTGGCTTTGACTTGCGCCCCTAGGATACAAATGCTGCATTAACAGGTTTCCTGGTATCTGAGACAAGTTTTGGTAAAGCAGCTTTGGCAACTACGTAAGTCTGTATGTTTTAAGATTAAATTGATGGGTGAGCCTGATTGGCTTTGACTTGCTCCCCTAGGCTCCACATGCCAGATTGGTTTGGCTCCTGGAATCTAAGACAAGGTTTGGTAAAACAGTTTTGACAGCTGGGCAAGGCTGTATGTTTTAAGATTAAATAGTCGGTTGAGCCTGTTTGGCTTTGACTTGCTCCCCTAGGCTCCACATGCAAGATTGGCGGGGCTCCTGGAATCTAAGACAAGTTTTGGTAAAACAGTTTTGACAGCTAGGTAAGGCTGTATGTTTTAAGATTAAATAGTCGGTTGAGGCTGTTTGGCTTTGAGTTGCGCCCCTAGTATGCAAATGCTGGATTAACAGGGTTCCTGGTATCTGAAACAAGTTTTGGAAAGGCAATTTTGAGTTCCAGGTGAGTCTAATTGTGTTAAGACTTAATAGTCGGGTGAGCCTGTTTGGCTTTGACTTGCTCCCCTAGGCTCCACATGCCAGATTGGCGGGGCTCCTGGAATCTAAGACAAGTTTTGGTAAAACAGTTTTGACAGCTAGGTAAGGCTGTATGCTTTAAGATTAAATAGTCGGGTGAGCGTGTTTGGCTTTGACTTGCGCCCCTAGGATGTAAATGCTGGAATAACAGGTTTCCTGGTATCTAAGACAAGTTTTGGTAAATCAATTTTGGCGGCCAGATGGGGCTATATGTTTTAAGATTTAATAGTCGGGTGAGCCTGTTTGGCTTTGACTTGCGCCCCTAGGACACAAATGCTGCATTAACAGGGTTCCTGGTATCTGAGACAAGTTTTGGTAAAGCAGCTTTGGCAACTACGTAAGTCTGTATGTTTTAAGATTAAATTGTCGGGTGAGCCTGTTTGGCTTTGACTTGCTCCCTTAGGCTCCACATGCCAGATTGGCTTGGCTCCTGGAATCTAAGACAAGGCTTGGTAAAACAGTTTTGACAGCTGGGCAAGACTGTATGTTTTAAGATTAAATAGTCGGTTGAGCCTGTTTGGCTTTGAGTTGCGCACCGTGGATGCAAATGCTGGATTAACAGGGTTCCTGGTATCTGAAACAAGTTTTGGTAAGGCAATTTTGCGTTCCAGGTTAGGCTGAATGTGTTAAGACTTAATAGTCGGGTGAGACTATTTTGCTTTGACTTGCTCCCCTACGCTGCAAATGCTAGATTAACAGGGCTCCTGGTTTCTAAGGCAAGTTTTGGTAAAACAGTTTTGACAGCTAGGTAAGGCTGTATGTTTTAAGATTAAATTGTCGGATGAGCCTGTTTGGCTTTGAGTTGCGCCCCTAGGATGCAAATGCTGGATTAACAGGGTTCCTGGTATCTGAAACAAGTGTTGGTAAGGCAATTTTGAGTTCCAGGTGAGGCTGAACGTGTTAAGATTTAATAGTCGGGTGAGGCTATTTTGCCTTGACTTGCTCCCCTAGGCTGCAAATGCTAGATTAACAGGGCTCCTGGTTTCTAAGGCAAGTTTTGGGAAAGCAGTTTTGGCAGCTACGTAAGTCTATATGTTTTAAGATTAAATTGTCGGGTGAGCCTGTTTGGCTTTGACTTGCTCCCCTAGGCTGCAAATGCTAGATTAACAGGGCTCCTGGTTTCTAAGGCAAGTTTTGGTAAAGCAGTTTTGGCAGCTACGTAAGTCTGTATGTTTTAAGATTAAATTATCGGATGAGCCTGTTTGGCTTTGACTGGCTCCCATAGGCTCCACATGCCAGATTGGCGGGGCTCCTGGAATCTAAGACAAGTTTTGGTAAAACAGTTTTGACAGCTAGGTAAGGCTGTATGCTTTAAGATTCAATAGTCGGGTGAGCCTGTTTGGCTTTGACTTGCGCCCCTTGGATGCAAATGCTGCATTAACAGGGTTCCTGGTATCTGAGACAAGTTTTGGAAAACAGCTTTGGCAACTACGTAAGTCTGTATGTTTTAAGATTAAATTGATGGGTGAGCCTGATTGGCTTTGACTTGCTCCCCTAGGCTCCACATGCCAGATTGGTTTGGCTCCTGGAATCTAAGACAAGGTTTGGTAAAACAGTTTTGACAGCTGGGCAAGACTGTATGTTTTAAGATTAAATAGTCGGTTGAGCCTGTTTGGCTTTGACTTGCTCCCCTAGGCTCCACAAGCAAGATTGGCGGGGCTCCTGGAATCTAAGACAAGGTTTAATAAAACAGTTTTGACAGCTGGGCAAGGCTGTATGGTTTAAGATTAAATAGTCGGTTGAGCCTGTTTGGCTTTGACTTGCGCCCCTAGGATGCAAATGCTGGAATAACAGGGTTCATGGTATCTAAGACAAGTTTTGGTAAATCATTTTTCACGGCTAGATGGGGCTATATATTTTAAGATTTAGTAGTCGGGAGAGCCTGTTTGGCTTTGACTTGCGCCCCTTGGATGCAAATGCTGCATTAACAGGGTTCCTGGTATCTGAGACAAGTTTTGGAAAACAGCTTTGGCAACTACGTAAGTCTGTATGTTTTAAGATTAAATTGTCGGGTGAGCCTGTTTGGCTTTGACTTGCTCCCTTAGGCTCCACATGCCAGATTGGCTTGGCTCCTGGAATCTAAGACAAGCCTTGGTAAAACAGTTTTGACAGCTGGGCAAGACCGTATGTTTTAAGATTAAATAGTCGGTTGAGCCTGTTTGGCTTTGAGTTGCGCACCTAGGATGCAAATGCTGGATTAACAGGGTTCCTGGTATCTGAAACAAGTTTTGGTAAGTTAATTTTGAGTTCCAGGTGAGGCTGAATGTGTTAAGACTTAATAGTCGGGTGAGACTATTTTGCTTTGACTTGCTCCCCTACGCTGCAAATGCTAGATTAACAGGGCTCCTGTTTTCTAAGGCAAATTTTGGTAAAGCAGTTTTGGCAGCTACGTAAGTCTGTATGTTTTAAGATTAAATTGTCGGATGAGCCTGTTTGGCTTTGACTTGCTCCCTTAGGCTCCACATGCCAGATTGGCTTGGCTCCTGGAATCTAAGACAAGGTTTAATAAAACAGTTAGAACAGCTGGGCAAGACCGTATGTTTTAAGATTAAATAGTCGGTTGAGCCTGTTTGGCTTTGAGTTGCGCACCTAGGATGCAAATGCTGGATAAACAGGGTTCCTGGTATCTGAAACAAGTTTTGGTAAGGCAATTTTGAGTTCCAGGTGAGTCTAATTGTGTTAAGACTTAATAGTCGGGTGAGCCTGTTTGGCTTTGACTTGCTCCCATAGGCTCCACATGCCAGATTGGCGGGGCTCCTGGAATCTAATACAAGTTTTGGTAAAACAGTTTTGACAGCTAGGTAAGGCTGTATGCTTTAAGATTTAATAGTCGGGTGAGCGTGTTTGGCTTTGACTTGCGCCCCTAGGATGCAAATGCTGGAATAACAGGGTTCATGGTATCTAAGACAAGTTTTGGTAAATAATTTTTCACGGCCAGATGGGGCTATATATTTTAAGATTTAGTAGTCGGGAGAGCCTGTTTGGCTTTGACTTGCGCCCCTAGGATGCAAATGCAGCATTAACAGGGTTCCTGGTATCTGAGAAAAGTTTTGGTAAAGCAGCTTTGGCAACTACGTAAGTCTGTATGTTTTAAGATTAAATTGACGGGTGAGCCTGTTTGGCTTTGACTTGCTCCCTTAGGCTCCACATGCCAGATTGGCTTGGCTCCTGGAATCTAAGACAAGGTTTAATAAAACAGTTTTGACAGCTGGGCAAGACTGTATGGTTTAAGATTAAATAGTCGGTTGAGCCTGTTTGGCTTTGAGTTGCGCCCCTAGGATGCAAATGCTGGATTAACAGGGTTCCTGGTATCTGAAACAAGTTTTGGTAAGGCAATTTTGAGTTCCAGGTGAGTCTAATTGTGTTAAGACTTAATAGTCGGGTGAGCCTGTTTGGCTTTGACTTGCTCCCCTAGGCTCCACATGCCAGATTGGCGGGGCTCCTGGAATCAAAGACAAGTTTTGGTAAAACAGTTTTGACAGCTAGGTAAGGCTGTATGCTTTAAGATTAAATAGTCGGGTGAGCGTGTTTGGCTTTGACTTGCGCCCCTAGGATGCAAATGCTGGAATAACAGGGTTCCTGGTATCTAAGACAAGTTTTGGTAAATCAATTTTGGCGGCCAGATGGGGCTATATGTTTTAAGATTTAATAGTCGGGTGAGCCTGTTTGGCTTTGACTTGCGCCCTTAGGATACAAATGCAGCATTAACAGGGTTCCTGGTATCTGAGACAAGTTTTGGTAAAGCAGCTTTGGCAACTGCGTAAGTCTGTATGTTTTAAGATTAAATTGATGGGTGAGCCTGATTGGCTTTGACTTGCTCCCCTAGGCTCCACATGCCAGATTGGTTTGGCTCCTGGAATCTAAGACAAGGTTTGGTAAAACAGTTTTGACAGCTGGGCAAGACTGTATGTTTTAAGATTAAATAGTCGGTTGAGCCTGTTTGGCTTTGACTTGCTCCCCTAGGCTCCACAAGCAAGATTGGCGGGGCTCCTGGAATCTAAGACAAGGTTTGGTAAAACAGTTTTGACAGCTGGGCAAGACTGTATGTTTTAAGATTAAATAGTCGGTTGAGCCTGTTTGGCTTTGAGTTGCGCCCCTAGGATGCAAATGCTGGATTAACAGGGTTCCTGGTATCTGAAACAAGTTTTGGTAAGGCAATTTTGAGTTCCAGGTGAGTCTAATTGTGTTAAGACTTAATAGTCGGGTGAGCCTGTTTGGCTTTGACTTGCTCCCCTAGGCTCCACATGCCAGATTGGCGGGGCTCCTGGAATCAAAGACAAGTTTTGGTAAAACAGTTTTGACAGCTAGGTAAGGCTGTATGCTTTAAGATTAAATAGTCGGGTGAGCGTGTTTGGCTTTGACTTGCGCCCCTAGGATGCAAATGCTGGAATAACAGGTTTCCTGGTATCTAAGACAAGTTTTGGTTAATCAATTTTGGCGGCCAGATGGGGCTATATGTTTTAAGATTTAATAGTCGGGTGAGCCTGTTTGGCTTTGACTTGCGCCCCTAGGACACAAATGCTGCATTAACAGGGTTCCTGGTATCTGAGACAAGTTTTGGTAACGCAGCTTTGGCAACTACGTAAGTCTGTATGTTTAAAGATTAAATTGTCGGGTGAGCCTGTTTGGCTTTGACTTGCTCCCTTAGGCTCCACATGCCAGATTGGCTTGGCTCCTGGAATCTAAGACAAGGCTTGGTAAAACAGTTTTGACAGCTGGGCAAGACTGTATGTTTTAAGATTAAATAGTCGGTTGAGCCTGTTTGGCTTTGAGTTGCGCACCTAGGATGCAAATGCTGGATTAACAGGGTTCCTGGTATCTGAAACAAGTTTTGGTAAGGCAATTTTGAGTTCCAGGTTAGGCTGAATGTGTTAAGACTTAATAGTCGGGTGAGACTATTTTGCTTTGACTTGCTCCCCTACGCTGCAAATGCTAGATTAACAGGGCTCCTGGTTTCTAAGGCAAGTTTTGGTAAAACAGTTTTGACAGCTAGGTAAGGCTGTATGTTTTAAAATTAAATTGTCGGATGAGCCTGTTTGGCTTTGAGTTGCGCCCCTAGGATGCAAATGCTGGATTAACAGGGTTCCTGGTATCTGAAACAAGTTTTGGTAAGGCAATTTTGAGTTCCAGGTGAGGCTGAACGTGTTAAGATTTAATAGTCGGGTGAGGCTATTTTGCTTTGACTTGCTCCCCTAGGCTGCAAATGCTAGATTAACAGGGCTCCTGGTTTCTAAGGCAAGTTTTGGGAAAGCAGTTTTGGCAGCTACGTAAGTCTGTATGTTTTAAGATTAAATTGTCGGGTGAGCCTGTTTGGCTTTGACTTGCTCCCCTAGGCTGCAAATGCTAGATTAACAGGGCTCCTGGTTTCTAAGGCAAGTTTTGGTAAAGCAGTTTTGGCAGCTACGTAAGTCTGTATGTTTTAAGATTAAATTGTCGGGTGAGCCTGTTTGGCTTTGACTTGCTCCCCTAGGCTGCAAATGCTAGATTAACAGGGCTCCTGGTTTCTAAGGCAAGTTTTGGTAAAGCAGTTTTGGCAACTACGTAAGTCTGTAATTTTTTAAGATTAAATTGACGGGTGAGCCTGTTTGGCTTTGACTTGCTCCCTTAGGCTCCACATGCCAGATTGGCTTGGCTCCTGGAATCTAAGACAAGGTTTAATAAAACAGTTTTGACAGCTGGGCAAGGCTGTATGTTTTAAGATTAAATAGTCGGTTGAGCCTGTTTGGCTTTGAGTTGCGCCCTTAGGATGCAAATGCTGCATTAACAGGGTTCCTGGTATCTGAAACAAGTTTTGGTAAGGCAATTTTGAGTTCCAGGTGAGTCTAATTGTGTTAAGACTTAATAGTCGGGTGAGCCTGTTTGGCCAGATGGGGCTATATGTTTTAAGATTCAATAGTCGGGTGAGCCTGTTTGGCTTTGACTTGCGCCCCTAGGATACAAATGCTGCATTAACAGGGTTCCTGGTATCTGAGACAAGTTTTGGTAAAGCAGCTTTGGCAACTACGTAAGTCTGTATGTTTTAAGATTAAATTGATGGGTGAGCCTGATTGGCTTTGACTTGCTCCCCTAGGCTCCACATGCCAGATTGGTTTGGCTCCTGGAGTCTAAGACAAGGTTTGGTAAAACAGTTTTGACAGCTGGGCAAGACTGTATGTTTTAAGATTAAATAGTCGGTTAAGCCTGTTTGGCTTTGACTTGCTCCCCTAGGCTTCACATGCAAGATTGGCGGGGCTCCTGGAATCTAAGACAAGTTTTTGTAAAACAGTTTTGACAGCTAGGTAAGGCTGTATGTTTTAAAATTAAATAGTCGGTTGAGGCTGTTTGGCTTTGAGTTGCGCCCCTAGGATGCAAATGCTGGATTAACAGGGTTCCTGATATCTGAAACAAGTTTTGGTAAGGCAATTTTGAGTTCCTGTTGAGGCTGAATGTGTTAAGACTTAATAGTCGGGTGAGACTATTTTGCTTTGACTTGCTCCCCTAGGCTGCAAATGCAAGATTAACAGGGCTCCTGGTTTCTAAGGCAAGTTTTGGTAAAGCAGTTTTGGCAACTACGTAAGTCTGTATGTTTTAAGATTAAATTGTCGGGTGAGCCTGTTTGGCTTTGACTTGCTCCCTTAGGCTCCACATGCCAGATTGGCTTGGCTCCTGGAATCTAAGACAAGGTTTGGTAAAACAGTTTTGACAGCTGGGCAAGACTGTATGTTTTAAGATTAAATAGTCGGTTGAGCCTGTTTGGCTTTGAGTTGCGCACCTAGGATGCAAATGTTGGATTAACAGGGTTCCTGATATCTGAAACAAGTTTTGGAAAGGCAATTTTGAGTTCCAGGTGAGGCTGAATGTGTTAAGACTTAATAGTCGGGTGAGACTATTTTGCTTTGACTTGCTCCCCTAGGCTGCAAATGCTAGATTAACAGGGCTCCTGGTTTCTAAGGCAAGTTTTGGTAAAACAGTTCTGGCAGCTACGTAAGTCTGTATGTTTTAAGATTAAATTGTCGGATGAGCCTGTTTGGCTTTGACTTGCTCCCATAGGCTCCACATGCCAGATTGGTGGGGCTCCTGGAATCTAAGACAAGTTTTGGTAAAACAGTTTTGACAGCTAGGTAAGGCTGTATGCTTTAAGATTAAATAGTCGGGTGAGCGTGTTTGGCTTTGACTTGCGCCCCTAGGATGCAAATGCTGGAATAACAGGGTTCATGGTATCTAAGACAAGTTTTGGTAAATCATTTTTCACGGCCAGATGGGACTATATGTTTTAAGATTTAGTAGTCGGGAGAGCCTGTTTGGCTTTGACTTGCGCCCCTAGGATGCAAATGCTGCATTAACAGGGTTCCTGGTATCTGAGACAAGTTTTGGTAAAGCAGCTTTGGCAACTACGTAAGTCTGTATGTTTTAAGATTAAATTGTCGGGTGAGCCTGTTTGGCTTTGACTTGCTCCCTTAGGCTCCACATGCCAGATTGGCTTGGCTCCTGGAATCTAAGACAAGGTTAAATAAAACAGTTTTGACAGCTGGGCAAGGCTGTATGTTTTAAGATTAAATAGTCGGTTGAGCCTGTTTGGCTTTGAGATGCGCCCCTAGGATGCAAATGCTGGATTAACAGAGTTCCTGGTATCTGAAACAAGTTTTGGTAAGGCAATTTTGAGTTCCAGGTGAGGCTAATTGTGTTAAGACTTAATAGTCGGGTGAGCAATTTTGCTTTGACTTGCTCCCCTAGGCTGCAAATGCTAGATTAACAGGGCTCCTGGTTTCTAAGGCAAGTTTTCGTAAAGCAGTTTTGGCAGCTACGTAAGTCTGTATGTTTTAAGATTAAATTGTCGGGTGAGCCTGTTTGGCTTTGACTTGCTCCCCTAGGCTCCACATGCCAGATTGGCGGGGCTCCTGGAATCTAAGACAAGTTTTGGTAAAACAGTTTTGACAGCTAGGTAAGGCTGTATGCTTTAAGATTAAATAGTCGGGTGAGCGTGTTTGGCTTTGACTTGCGCCCCTAGGATGCAAATGCTGGAATAATAGGGTTCCTGGTATCTAAGACAAGTTTTGGTAAATCAATTTTGGCGGCCAGATGGGGCTATATGTTTTAAGATTTAATAGTCGGGTGACCCTGTTTGGCTTTGACTTGCGCCCCTAGGATACAAATGCTGCAATAACAGGGTTCCTGGTATCTGAGACAAGTTTTGGTAAAGCAGCTTTGGCAACTACGTAAGTCTGTATGTTTTAAGATAAAATTGATGGGTGAGCCTGATTGGCTTTGACTTGCTCCCTTAGGCTCCACATGCCAGACTGGCTTGGCTCCTGGAATCTAAGACAAGGTTTGGTAAAACAGTTTTGACAGCTGGGCAAGGCTGTATGTTTTAAGATTAAATAGTCGGATGAGCCTGTTTGGCGTTGAGTTGCGCCCCTAGCATGCAAATGCTGGATTAACAGGGTTCCTGGTATCTGAAACAAGTTTTGGTAAGGCAATTTTGAGTTCCAGGTGAGGCTGAATGTGTTAAGATTTAATAGTCGGGTGAGGCTATTTTGCTTTGACTTGCTCCCCTAGGCTGCAAATGCTAGATTAACAGGGCTCCTGGTTTCTAAGGCAAGTTTTGGTAAAGCAGTTTTTGCA
Source organism: Drosophila kanekoi (assembly GCA_037075305.1). Taxonomy (NCBI): domain Eukaryota; kingdom Metazoa; phylum Arthropoda; class Insecta; order Diptera; family Drosophilidae; genus Drosophila; species Drosophila kanekoi. The sequence goes on along the minus strand of JBAMCE010000684.1, from coordinate 223,701 downwards.
GCTACGTAAGTCTGTATGTTTTAAGATTAAATTGTCGGGTGAGCCTGTTTGGCTTTGAATTGCACCCCTAGGCTCCACATGCAAGATTGGCGGGGCTCCTGGAATCTAAGACAAGTTTTGGTAAAACAGTTTTGACAGCTAGGTAAGGCTGTATGCTTTAAGATTAAATAGTCGGGTGAGCGTGTTTGGCTTTGACTTGCGCCCCTAGGATGCAAATGCTGGAATAACAGGGTTCCTGGTATCTAAGACAAGTTTTGGTAAATCAGTTTTGGCGGCCAGATGGGGCTATATGTTTTAAGATTTAATAGTCGGGTGAGCCTGTTTGGCTTTGACTTGCGCCCCTAGGATGCAAATGCTGCATTAACAATGTTCCTGGTATCTGAGACAAGTTTTGGTAAAAGAGTTTTGACAGCTAGGTAAAGCTGTATGCTTTAAGAATAAATAGTCGGGTGAGGGTGTTTGGCTTTGACTTGCTCCCATAGGCTCCACAAGCCAGATTGGTGGGGCTCCTGGAATCTAAGACAAGTTTTGGTAAAACAGTTTTGACAGCTAGGTAAGGCTGTATGCTTTAAGATTAAATAGTCGAGTGAGCGTGTTTGGCTTTGACTTGCTCCCCTAGGATGCAAATGCTGGAATAAGAGGGTTCCTGGTATCTAAGACAAGTTTTGGTAAATCATTTTTGGCGGCCAGATGGGGCTATATGTTTTAAGATTTAATAGTCGGGAGAGCCTGTTTGGCTTTGACTTGCGCCCCTAGGATGCAAATGCTGCATTAACAGGGTTCCTGGTATCTGAGACAAGTTTTGGTAAGGCAATTTTGAGTTCCAGGTGAGGCTGAATGTGTTAAGACTTAATAGTCGGGTGAGACTATTTTGCTTTGACTTGCTCCCCTAGGCTGCAAATGCAAGATTAACAGGGCTCCTGGTTTCTAAGGCAAGTTTTGGTAAAGCAGTTTTGGCAACTACGTAAGTCTGTATGTTTTAAGATTAAATTGTCGGGTGAGCCTGTTTGGCTTTGACTTGCTCCCTTAGGCTCCACATGCCAGATTGGCTTGGCTCCTGGAATCTAAGACAAGGTTTGGTAAAACAGTTTTGACAGCTGGGCAAGACTGTATGTTTTAAGATTAAATAGTCGGTTGAGCCTGTTTGGCTTTGAGTTGCGCACCTAGGATGCAAATGTTGGATTAACAGGGTTCCTGATATCTGAAACAAGTTTTGGAAAGGCAATTTTGAGTTCCAGGTGAGGCTGAATGTGTTAAGACTTAATAGTCGGGTGAGACTATTTTGCTTTGACTTGCTCCCCTAGGCTGCAAATGCTAGATTAACAGGGCTCCTGGTTTCTAAGGCAAGTTTTGGTAAAACAGTTCTGGCAGCTACGTAAGTCTGTATGTTTTAAGATTAAATTGTCGGATGAGCCTGTTTGGCTTTGACTTGCTCCCATAGGCTCCACATGCCAGATTGGTGGGGCTCCTGGAATCTAAGACAAGTTTTGGTAAAACAGTTTTGACAGCTAGGTAAGGCTGTATGCTTTAAGATTAAATAGTCGGGTGAGCGTGTTTGGCTTTGACTTGCGCCCCTAGGATGCAAATGCTGGAATAACAGGGTTCATGGTATCTAAGACAAGTTTTGGTAAATCATTTTTCACGGCCAGATGGGACTATATGTTTTAAGATTTAGTAGTCGGGAGAGCCTGTTTGGCTTTGACTTGCGCCCCTAGGATGCAAATGCTGCATTAACAGGGTTCCTGGTATCTGAGACAAGTTTTGGTAAAGCAGCTTTGGCAACTACGTAAGTCTGTATGTTTTAAGATTAAATTGTCGGGTGAGCCTGTTTGGCTTTGACTTGCTCCCTTAGGCTCCACATGCCAGATTGGCTTGGCTCCTGGAATCTAAGACAAGGTTAAATAAAACAGTTTTGACAGCTGGGCAAGGCTGTATGTTTTAAGATTAAATAGTCGGTTGAGCCTGTTTGGCTTTGAGATGCGCCCCTAGGATGCAAATGCTGGATTAACAGAGTTCCTGGTATCTGAAACAAGTTTTGGTAAGGCAATTTTGAGTTCCAGGTGAGGCTAATTGTGTTAAGACTTAATAGTCGGGTGAGCAATTTTGCTTTGACTTGCTCCCCTAGGCTGCAAATGCTAGATTAACAGGGCTCCTGGTTTCTAAGGCAAGTTTTCGTAAAGCAGTTTTGGCAGCTACGTAAGTCTGTATGTTTTAAGATTAAATTGTCGGGTGAGCCTGTTTGGCTTTGACTTGCTCCCCTAGGCTCCACATGCCAGATTGGCGGGGCTCCTGGAATCTAAGACAAGTTTTGGTAAAACAGTTTTGACAGCTAGGTAAGGCTGTATGCTTTAAGATTAAATAGTCGGGTGAGCGTGTTTGGCTTTGACTTGCGCCCCTAGGATGCAAATGCTGGAATAATAGGGTTCCTGGTATCTAAGACAAGTTTTGGTAAATCAATTTTGGCGGCCAGATGGGGCTATATGTTTTAAGATTTAATAGTCGGGTGACCCTGTTTGGCTTTGACTTGCGCCCCTAGGATACAAATGCTGCATTAACAGGGTTCCTGGTATCTGAGACAAGTTTTGGTAAAGCAGCTTTGGCAACTACGTAAGTCTGTATGTTTTAAGATAAAATTGATGGGTGAGCCTGATTGGCTTTGACTTGCTCCCCTAGGCTCCACATGCCAGACTGGCTTGGCTCCTGGAATCTAAGACAAGGTTTGGTAAAACAGTTTTGACAGCTGGGCAAGGCTGTATGTTTTAAGATTAAATAGTCGGATGAGCCTGTTTGGCGTTGAGTTGCGCCCCTAGCATGCAAATGCTGGATTAACAGGGTTCCTGGTATCTGAAACAAGTTTTGGTAAGGCAATTTTGAGTTCCAGGTGAGGCTGAATGTGTTAAGATTTAATAGTCGGGTGAGGCTATTTTGCTTTGACTTGCTCCCCTAGGCTGCAAATGCTAGATTAACAGGGCTCCTGGTTTCTAAGGCAAGTTTTGGTAAAGCAGTTTTTGCAGCTACGTAAGTCTGTATGTTTTAAGATTAAATTGTCGGGTGAGCCTGTTTGGCTTTGACTTGCACCCCTAGGCTCCACATGCAAGATTGGCGGGGCTCCTGGAATCTAAGACAAGTTTTGGTAAAACAGTTTTGACAGCTAGGTAAGGCTGTATGCTTTAAGATTAAATAGTCGGGTGAGCGTGTTTGGCTTTGACTTGCGCCCCTAGGATGCAAATGCTGGAATAACAGGGTTCCTGGTATCTAAGACAAGTTTTGGTAAATCAGTTTTGGCGGCCAGATGGGGCTATATGTTTTAAGATTTAATAGTCGGGTGAGCCTGTTTGGCTTTGACTTGCGCCCATAGGATGCAAATGCTGCATTAACAATGTTCCTGGTATCTGAGACAAGTTTTGGTAAAAGAGTTTTGATAGCTAGGTAAAGCTGTATGCTTTAAGAATAAATAGTCGGGTGAGGGTGTTTGGCTTTGACTTGCTCCCATAGGCTCCACATGCCAGATTGGTGGGGCTCCTGGAATCTAAGACAAGTTTTGGTAAAACAGTTTTGACAGCTAGGTAAGGCTGTATGCTTTAAGATTAAATAGTCGAGTGAGCGTGTTTGGCTTTGACTTGCGCCCCTAGGATGCAAATGCTGGAATAAGAGGGTTCCTGGTATCTAAGACAAGTTTTGGTAAATCATTTTTGGCGGCCAGATGGGGCTATATGTTTTAAGATTTAATAGTCGGGAGAGCCTGTTTGGCTTTGACTTGCGCCCCTAGGATGCAAATGCTGCATTAACAGGGTTCCTGGTATCTGAGACAAGTTTTGGTAAAGCAGCTTTGGCAACTACGTAAGTCTGTATGTTTTAAGATTAAATTGTCGGGTGAGCCTGTTTGGCTTTGACTTGCTCCCTTAGGCTCCACATGCCAGATTGGCTTGGCTCCTGGAATCTAAGACAAGGTTTAATAAAACAGTTTTGACAGCTGGGCAAGGCTGTATGTTTTAAGATTAAATAGTCGGTTGAGCCTGTTTGGCTTTGAGTTGCGCCCCTAGGATGCAAATGCTAGATTAACAGAGTTCCTGGTATCTGAAACAAGTTTTGGTAAGGCAATTTTGAGTTCCAGGTGAGGCTAATTGTGTTAAGACTTAATAGTCGGGTGAGCAATTTTGCTTTGACGTGCTCCCCTAGGCTGCAAATGCTAGATTAACAGGGCTCCTGGTTTCTAAGGCAAGTTTTCGTAAAGCAGTTTTGGCAGCTACGTAAGTCTGTATGTTTTAAGATTAAATTGTCGGGTGAGCCTGTTTGGCTTTGACTTGCTCCCCTAGGATGCAAATGCTGGATTAACGGGGTTCCTGGTATGTAAGACAAGTTTTGGTAAATCAATTTTGGCGGCCAGATGGGGCTATATGTTTTAAGATTTAATAGTCGGGTGAGCCTGTTTGGCTTTGACTTGCGCCCCTAGAATACAAATGCTGCATTAACAGGGTTCCTGGTATCTGAGACAAGTTTTGGTAAAGCAGCTTTGGCAACTACGTAAGTCTGTATGTTTTAAGATTAAATTGATGGGTGAGCCTGATTGGCTTTGACTTGCTCCCCTAGGCTCCACATGCCAGATTGGCTTGGCTCCTGGAATCTAAGACAAGGTTTGGTAAAACAGTTTTGCCAGCTGGGCAAGACTGTATGTTTTAAGATTAAATTGTCGGTTGAGCCTGTTTGGCTTTGACTTGCTCCCTTAGGCTCCACATGCCAGATTGGCTTGGCTCCTGGAATCTAAGACAAGGTTTAATAAAACAGTTTTGACAGCTGGGCAAGGCTGTATGTTTTAAGATTAAATAGTCGGTTGAGCCTGTTTGGCGTTGAGTTGCGCCCCTAGCATGCAAATGCTAGATTAACAGGGTTCCTGGTATCTGAAACAAGTTTTGGTAAGGCAATTTTGAGTTCCAGGTGAGGCTGAATGTGTTAAGATTTAATAGTCGGGTGAGGCTATTTTGCTTTGACTTGCTCCCCTAGGCTGCAAATGCTAGATTAACAGGGCTCCTGGTTTCTAAGGCAAGTTTTGGTAAAGCAGTTTTTGCAGCTACGTAAGTCTGTATGTTTTAAGAATAAATTGTCGGGTGAGCCTGTTTGGCTTTGACTTGCACCCCTAGGCTCCACATGCAAGATTGGCGGGGTCCTGGAATCTAAGACAAGTTTTGGTAAAACAGTTTTGACAGCTAGGTAAGGCTGTATGCTTTAAGATTAAATAGTCGGGTGAGCGTGTTTGGCTTTGACTTGCGCCCCTAGGATGCAAATGCTGGAATAACAGGGTTCCTGGTATCTAAGACAAGTTTTGGTAAATCAGTTTTGGCGGCCAGATGGGGCTATATGTTTTAAGATTTAATAGTCGGGTGAGCCTGTTTGGCTTTGACTTGCGCCCCTAGGATGCAAATGCTGCATTAACAATGTTCCTGGTATCTGAGACAAGTTTTGGTAAAACAGTTTTGACAGCTAGGTAAAGCTGTATGCTTTAAGAATAAATAGTCGGGTGAGGGTGTTTGGCTTTGACTTGCTCCCCTAGGCTCCACATGCCAGATTGGCGGGGCTCCTGGAATCTAAGACAAGTTTTGGTAAAACAGTTTTGACAGCTAGGTAAGGCTGTATGCTTTAAGATTAAAAAGTCGGGTGAGCGTGTTTGGCTTTGACTTGCGCCCCTAGGATGCAAATGCTGGAATAACAGGGTTCCTGGTATCTAAGACAAGTTTTGGTAAATCAATTTTGGCGGCCAGATGGGGCTATATGTTTTAAGATTAAATAGTCGGTTGAGGCTGTTTGGCTTTGAGTTTCGCCCCTAGGATGCAAATGCTGGATTAACAGGGTTCCTGGTATCTGAAACAAGTTTTGGTAAGGCAATTTTGAGTTCCAGGTGAGGCTGAATGTGTTAAGATTTAATAGTCGGGTGATGCTATTTTGCTTTGACTTGCTCCCCTAGGCTGCAAATGCTAGATTAACAGGGCTCCTGGTTTCTAAGGCAAGTTTTGGTTAAGCAGTTTTGGCAGCTACGTAAGTCTGTATGTTTTAAGATTAAATAGTCGGGTGAGCCTGTTTGGCTTTGACTTGCTCCCCTAGGATGCAAATGCTGGATTAACGGGGTTCCTGGTATCTAAGACAAGTTTTGGTAAATCAATTTTGGCGGCCAGATGGGGCTATATGTTTTAAGATTTAATAGTCGGGTGAGCCTGTTTGGCTTTGACTTGCGCCCCTAGGATACAAATGCAGCATTAACAGGGTTCCTGGTGTCTGAGACAAGTTTTGGTAAAGCAGCTTTGGCAACTACCTTAGTCTGTATGTTTTAAGATTAAATTGATGGGTGAGCCTGATTGGCTTTGACTTGCTCCCCTAGGCTCCACATGCCAGATTAGCTTGGCTCCTGGAATCTAAGACAAGGTTTGGTAAAACAGTTTTGCCAGCTGGGCAAGACTGTATGTTTTAAGATTAAATAGTCGGTTGAGCCTGTTTGGCTTTGACTTGCTCCCTTAGGCTCCACATGCCAGATTGGCTTGGCTCCTGGAATCTAAGACAAGGTTTAATAAAACAGTTTTGACAGCTGGGCAAGGCTGTATGTTTTAAGATTAAATAGTCGGTTGAGCCTGTTTGGCGTTGAGTTGCGCCCCTAGCATGCAAATGCTGGATTAACAGGGTTCCTGGTATCTGAAACAAGTTTTGGTAAGGCAATTTTGAGTTCCAGGTGAGGCTGAATGTGTTAAGATTTAATAGTCGGGTGAGGCTATTTTGCTTTGACTTGCTTCCCTACGCTGCAAATGCTAGATTAACAGGGCTCCTGGTTTCTAAGGCAAGTTTTGGTAAAGCAGTTTTTGCAGCTACGTAAGTCTGTATGTTTTAAGATTAAATTGTCGGGTGAGCCTGTTTGGCTTTGACTTGCACCCCTAGGCTCCACATGCAAGATTGGCGGGGCTCCTGGAATCTAAGACAAGTTTTGGTAAAACAGTTTTGACAGCTAGGTAAGGCTGTATGCTTTAAGATTAAATAGTCGGGTGAGCGTGTTTGGCTTTGACTTGCGCCCCTAGGATGCAAATGCTGGAATAACAGGGTTCCTGGTATCTAAGACAAGTTTTGGTAAATCAGTTTTGGCGGCCAGATGGGGCTATATGTTTTAAGATTTAATAGTCGGGTGAGCCTGTTTGGCTTTCACTTGCGCCCCTAGGATGCAAATGCTGCATTAACAATGTTCCTGGTATCTGAGACAAGTTTTGGTAAAACAGTTTTGACAGCTAGGTAAAGCTGTATGCTTTAAGAATAAATAGTCGGGTGAGGGTGTTTGGCTTTGACTTGCTCCCCTAGGATGCAAATGCTGGAATAACAGGGTTCCTGGTATCTAAGACATGTTTTGGTAAGTCAGTTTTGGCGGCCAGATGGGGCTATATGTTTTAAGATTTAATAGTCGGGTGAGCCTGTTTGGCTTTGACTTGCGCCCCTAGGATGCAAATACTGGATTAACAGGGTTCCTGGTATCTGAGACAAGTTTTGGTAAGCAATTTTGAGTTCCAGGTGTGGCTGAATGAGTTAAAATTTAATAGTCGGGTGAGGCTTCTTGGCTTTGTTTTGCTCCCCTAGGCTGCAAATGCTAGATTAACAGGGTTCCTGGTATCTGAGACAAGTTTTGGTAAATCAGTCTTGGCGGCCAGATGGGTCTATATGTTTTAGGATTAAATAGTCGGATGAGCCTGTTTGGCTTTGACTTGCTCCCCTAGGCTCCACATGCCAGATTGGCGGGGCTCCTGGAATCTAAGACAAGTTTTGGTAAAACAGTTTTGACAGCTAGGTAAGGCTGTATGCTTTAAGATTAAATAGTCGGGTGAGCGTGTTTGGCTTTGACTTGCGCCCCTAGGATGCAAATGCTGGAATAACAGGGTTCCTGGTATCTAAGACAAGTTTTGGTAAATCAGTTTTGGCGTCTATGGGGCTATGTGTTTTAAGATTTAATAGTCGGGTGAGCCTGTTTGGCTTTGACTTGCGCTCCTAGGATGCAAATGCTGGATAAACAGGGTTCTTGGTATCTGAAACAAGTTTTGGTAAGGCAATTTTGAGTTCCAGGTGAGGCTGAATGTGTTAAGACTTAATAGTCGGGTGAGCAATTTTGCTTTGTCTTGCTCCCCTAGGCTGCAAATGCTAGATTAACAGGGTTCCTGGTATCTGAGACAAGTTTTGGTAAATCAGTTTTGGCGGCCAGATGGGGCTATATGTTTTAGGATCAAATAGTCGGATGAGCCTGGTTAACTTTGACTTGCTCCCCTAGGCTGTACATGCCAGCTTTTCGGGGCTCCTGGAATCTAAGACAGGGTTTGGTAAAACAGTTTTGACAGCTATGTAAGGCTGTTTGGCTTTGACTTGCGCTCCTAGGATGCAAATGCTGGATAAACAGGGTTCTTGGTATCTGAAACAAGTTTTGGTAAGGCAATTTTGAGTTCCAGGTGAGGCTGAATGTGTTAAGATTAAATAGTCGGGTGATCGTGTTTGGCTTTGACTTGCGCCCCTAGGATGCAAATGCTGGAATAACAGGGTTCCTGGTATCTAAGACAAGTTTTGGTAAATCAGTTTTGGCGTCTATGGGGCTATATGTTTTAAGATTTAATAGTTGCGTGAGCCTGTTTGGCTTTGACTTGCGCTCCTAGGATGCAAATGCTGGATAAACAGGGTTCTTGGTATCTGAAACAAGTTTTGGTAAGGCACTTTTGAGTTCCATGTGAGGCTGAATGTGTTAAGATTTAATAGTCGGGTGAGGTTATTTGGCTTTGTCTTGCTCCCCTAGGCTGCAAATGCTAGATTAACAGGGTTCCTGGTATCTAAGACAAGTTTTGGTAAATCAAATTTGGCGGCCAGATGGGGCTATATGTTTTAAGATTTAATAGTCGGGTGAGCCTGTTTGGCTTTGACTTGCGCCCCTAGGATACAAATGCTGCATTAACAGGGTTCCTGGTATCTGAGACAAGTTTTGGTAAAGCAGCTTTGGCAACTACGTAAGTCTGTATGTTTTAAGATTAAATTGTCGGGTGAGCCTGTTTGGCTTTGACTTGCTCCCTTAGGCTCCACATGCCAGATTGGCTTGGCTCCTGGAATCTAAGACAAGGTTTAATAAAACAGTTTTGACAGCTGGGCAAGGCTGTATGTTTTAAGATTAAATAGTCGGCTGAGCCTGTTTGGCTTTGAGTTGCGCCCCTAGGATGCAAATGCTGGATTAACAGGGTTCCTGGTATCTGAAACAAGTTTTGGTAAATCAATTTTGGCGGCCAGATGGGGCTATATGTTTTAAGATTTAATAGTCGGGTGAGCCTGTTTGGCTTTGACTTGCGCCCCTAGGATACAAATGCTGCATTAACAGGGTTCCTGGTATCTGAGACAAGTTTTGGTAAAGCAGCTTTGGCAACTACGTAAGTCTGTATGTTTTAAGATTAAATTGTCAGGTGAGCCTGTTTGGCTTTGACTTGCTCCCCTAGGATGCAAAAGCTGGATTAACAGGGTTCCTGGTATCTAAGACAAGTTTTGGTAAATCAATTTTGGCGGCCAGATGGGGCTATATGTTTTAAGATTTAATAGTCGGGTGAGCCTGTTTGGCTTTGACTTGCGCCCCTAGGATACAAATGCTGCATTAACAGGGTTCCTGGTATCTGAGACAAGTTTTGGTAAAGCAGCTTTGGCAACTACGTAAGTCTGTATGTTTTAAGATTAAATTGTCGGGTGAGCCTGTTTGGCTTTGACTTGCTCCCTTAGGCTCCACATGCCAGATTGGCTTGGCTCCTGGAATCTAAGACAAGGTTTAATAAAACAGTTTTGACAGCTGGGCAAGGCTGTATGTTTTAAGATTAAATAGTCGGTTGAGCCTGTTTGGCTTTGAGTTGCGCCCCTAGGATCCAAATGCTGGATTAACAGGGTTCCTGGTATCTGAAACAAGTTTTGGTAAGCCAATTTTGAGTTCCAGGTGAGGCTGAATGTGTTAAGATTTAATAATCGGGTGAGGCTATTTTGCTTTGACTTGCTCCCCTAGGCTGCAAATGCTAGATTAACAGGGCTCCTGGTTTCTAAGGCAAGTTTTGGTAAAGCAGTTTTGGCAGCTACGTAAGTCTGTATGTTTTAAGATTAAATTGTCAGGTGAGCCTGTTTGGCTTTGACTTGCTCCCCTAGGATGCAAAAGCTGGATTAACAGGGTTCCTGGTATCTAAGACAAGTTTTGGTAAATCAATTTTGGCGGCCAGATGGGGCTATATGTTTTAAGATTTAATAGTCGGGTGAGCCTGTTTGGCTTTGACTTGCGCCCCTAGGATACAAATGCTGCATTAACAGGGTTCCTGGTATCTGAGACAAGTTTTGGTAAAGCAGCTTTGGCAACTACGTAAGTCTGTATGTTTTAAGATTAAATTGTCGGGTGAGCCTGTTTGGCCTTGACTTGCTCCCCTAGGCTCCACATGCAAGATTGGCGGGGCTCCTGGAATCTAAGACAAGTTTTGGTAAAACAGTTTTGACAGCTAGGTAAGGCTGTATGCTTTAAGATTAAATAGTCGGGTGAGCGTGTTTGGCTTTGACTTGCGCCCCTAGGATGCAAATGCTGGAATAACAGGGTTCCTGGTATCTAAGACAAGTTTTGGTAAATCCGTTTTGGCGGCCAGATGGGGCTACATGTTTTAAGATTTAATAGTCGGGTGAGCCTGTTTGGCTTTGACTTGCGCCCCTAGGATACAAATGCTGCATTAACAGGGTTCCTGGTATCTGAGACAAGTTTTGGTAAAGCAGCTTTGGCAACTACGTAAGTCTGTATGTTTTAAGATTAAATTGTCAGGTGAGCCTGTTTGGCTTTGACTTGCTCCCCTAGGATGCAAAAGCTGGATTAACAGGGTTCATGGTATCTAAGACAAGTTTTGGTAAATCAATTTTGGCGGCCAGATGGGGCTATATGTTTTAAGATTTAATAGTCGGGTGAGCCTGTTTGGCTTTGACTTGCGCCCCTAGGATACAAATGCTGCATTAACAGGGTTCCTGGTATCTGAGACAAGTTTTGGTAAAGCAGCTTTGGCAACTACGTAAGTCTGTATGTTTTAAGATTAAATTGTCGGGAGAGCCTGTTTGGCTTTGACTTGCTCCCTTAGGCTCCACATGCCAGATTGGCTTGGCTCCTGGAATCTAAGACAAGGTTTAATAAAACAGTTTTGACAGCTGGGCAAGGCTGTATGTTTTAAGATTAAATAGTCGGTTGAGCCTGTTTGGCTTTGAGTTGCGCCCCTAGGATCCAAATGCTGGATTAACAGGGTTCCTGGTATCTGAGACAAGTTTTGGTAAATCAGTTTTGGCGGCCAGATGGGGCTATATGTTTTAGGATCAAATAGTCGGATGAGCCTGGTTAACTTTGACTTGCTCCCCTAGGCTGTACATGCCAGCTTTTCGGGGCTCCTGGAATCTAAGACAAGGTTTGGTAAAACAGTTTTGACAGCTAGGTAAGGCTGTTTGGCTTTGACTTGCGCTCCTAGGATGCAAATGCTGGATAAACAGGGTTCTTGGTATCTGAAACAAGTTTTGGTAAGGCAATTTTGAGTTCCAGGTGAGGCTGAATGTGTTAAGATTAAATAGTCGGGTGATCGTGTTTGGCTTTGACTTGCGCCCCTAGGATGCAAATGCTGGAATAACAGGGTTCCTGGTATCTAAGACAAGTTTTGGTAAATCAGTTTTGGCGTCTATGGGGCTATATGTTTTAAGATTTAATAGTTGCGTGAGCCTGTTTGGCTTTGACTTGCGCTCCTAGGATGCAAATGCTGGATAAACAGGGTTCTTGGTATCTGAAACAAGTTTTGGTAAGGCACTTTTGAGTTCCAGGTGAGGCTGAATGTGTTAAGATTTAATAGTCGGGTGAGGTTATTTGGCTTTGTCTTGCTCCCCTAGGCTGCAAATGCTAGATTAACAGGGTTCCTGGTATCTAAGACAAGTTTTGGTAAATCAATTTTGGCGGCCAGATGGGGCTATATGTTTTAAGATTTAATAGTCGGGTGAGCCTGTTTGGCTTTGACTTGCGCCCCTAGGATACAAATGCTGCATTAACAGGGTTCCTGGTATCTGAGACAAGTTTTGGTAAAGCAGCTTTGGCAACTACGTAAGTCTGTATGTTTTAAGATTAAATTGTCGGGTGAGCCTGTTTGGCTTTGAATTGCTCCCTTAGGCTCCACATGCCAGATTGGCTTGGCTCCTGGAATCTAAGACAAGGTTTAATAAAACAGTTTTGACAGCTGGGCAAGGCTGTATGTTTTAAGATTAAATAGTCGGCTGAGCCTGTTTGGCTTTGAGTTGCGCCCCTAGGATGCAAATGCTGGATTAACAGGGTTCCTGGTATTTGAAACAAGTTTTGGTAAATCAATTTTGGCGGCCAGATGGGGCTATATGTTTTAAGATTTAATAGTCGGGTGAGCCTGTTTGGCTTTGACTTGCGCCCCTAGGATACAAATGCTGCATTAACAGGGTTCCTGGTATCTGAGACAAGTTTTGGTAAAGCAGCTTTGGCAACTACGTAAGTCTGTATGTTTTAAGATTAAATTGTCAGGTGAGCCTGTTTGGCTTTGACTTGCTCCCCTAGGATGCAAAAGCTGGATTAACAGGGTTCCTGGTATCTAAGACAAGTTTTGGTAAATCAATTTTGGCGGCCAGATGGGGCTATATGTTTTAAGATTTAATAGTCGGGTGAGCCTGTTTGGCTTTGACTTGCGCCCCTAGGATACAAATGCTGCATTAACAGGGTTCCTGGTATCTGAGACAAGTTTTGGTAAAGCAGCTTTGGCAACTACGTAAGTCTGTATGTTTTAAGATTAAATTGTCGGGTGAGCCTGTTTGGCTTTGACTTGCTCCCTTAGGCTCCACATGCCAGATTGGCTTGGCTCCTGGAATCTAAGACAAGGTTTAATAAAACAGTTTTGACAGCTGGGCAAGGCTGTATGTTTTAAGATTAAATAGTCGGTTGAGCCTGTTTGGCTTTGAGTTGCGCCCCTAGGATCCAAATGCTGGATTAACAGGGTTCCTGGTATCTGAAACAAGTTTTGGTAAGCCAATTTTGAGTTCCAGGTGAGGCTGAATGTGTTAAGATTTAATAATCGGGTGAGGCTATTTTGCTTTGACTTGCTCCCCTAGGCTGCAAATGCTAGATTAACAGGGCTCCTGGTTTCTAAGGCAAGTTTTGGTAAAGCAGTTTTGGCAGCTACGTAAGTCTGTATGTTTTAAGATTAAATTGTCAGGTGAGCCTGTTTGGCTTTGACTTGCTCCCCTAGGATGCAAAAGCTGGATTAACAGGGTTCCTGGTATCTAAGACAAGTTTTGGTAAATCAATTTTGGCGGCCAGATGGGGCTATATGTTTTAAGATTTAATAGTCGGGTGAGCCTGTTTGGCTTTGACTTGCGCCCCTAGGATACAAATGCTGCATTAACAGGGTTCCTGGTATCTGAGACAAGTTTTGGTAAAGCAGCTTTGGCAACTACGTAAGTCTGTATGTTTTAAGATTAAATTGTCGGGTGAGCCTGTTTGGCCTTGACTTGCTCCCCTAGGCTCCACATGCAAGATTGGCGGGGCTCCTGGAATCTAAGACAAGTTTTGGTAAAACAGTTTTGACAGCTAGGTAAGGCTGTATGCTTTAAGATTAAATAGTCGGGTGAGCGTGTTTGGCTTTGACTTGCGCCCCTAGGATGCAAATGCTGGAATAACAGGGTTCCTGGTATCTAAGACAAGTTTTGGTAAATCCGTTTTGGCGGCCAGATGGGGCTACATGTTTTAAGATTTAATAGTCGGGTGAGCCTGTTTGGCTTTGACTTGCGCCCCTAGGATACAAATGCTGCATTAACAGGGTTCCTGGTATCTGAGACAAGTTTTGGTAAAGCAGCTTTGGCAACTACGTAAGTCTTTATGTTTTAAGATTAAATTGTCAGGTGAGCCTGTTTGGCTTTGACTTGCTCCCCTAGGATGCAAAAGCTGGATTAACAGGGTTCCTGGTATCTAAGACAAGTTTTGGTAAATCAATTTTGGCGGCCAGATGGGGCTATATGTTTTAAGATTTAATAGTCGGGTGAGTCTGTTTGGCTTTGACTTGCGCCCCTAGGATACAAATGCTGCATTAACAGGGTTCCTGGTATCTGAGACAAGTTTTGGTAAAGCAGCTTTGGCAACTACGTAAGTCTGTATGTTTTAAGATTAAATTGTCGGGTGAGCCTGTTTGGCTTTGACTTGCTCCCTTAGGCTCCACATGCCAGATTGGCTTGGCTCCTGGAATCTAAGACAAGGTTTAATAAAACAGTTTTGACAGCTGGGCAAGGCTGTATGTTTTAAGATTAAATAGTCGGTTGAGCCTGTTTGGCTTTGAGTTGCGCCCCTAGGATCCAAATGCTGGATTAACAGGGTTCCTGGTATCTGAAACAAGTTTTGGTAAGGCAATTTTGAGTTCCAGGTGAGGCTGAATGTGTTAAGATTTAATGGTCGGGTGAGGCTATTTTACTTTGACTTGCTCCCCTAGGCTGCAAATGCTAGATTAACAGGGCTCCTGGTTTCTAAGGCAAGTTTTGGTAAAGCAGTTTTGGCAGCTACGTAAGTCTGTATGTTTTAAAATTAAATTGTCGGGTGAGCCTGTTTGGCTTTGACTTGCTCCCCTAGGCTCCACATGCAAGATTGGCGGGGCTCCTGGAATCTAAGACAAGTTTTGGTAAAACAGTTTTGACAGCTAGGTAAGGCTGTATGCTTTAAGATTAAATAGTCGGGTGAGCGTGTTTGGCTTTGACTTGCGCCCCTAGGATGCAAAAGCTGGATTAACAGGGTTCCTGGTATCTAAGACAAGTTTTGGTAAATCAATTTTGGCGGCCAGATGGGGCTATATGTTTTAAGATTTAATAGTCGGGTGAGCCTGTTTGGCTTTGACTTGCGCCCCTAGGATACAAATGCTGCATTAACAGGGTTCCTGGTATCTGAGACAAGTTTTGGTAAAGCAGCTTTGGCAACTACGTAAGTCTGTATGTTTTAAGATTAAATTGTCGGGTGAGCCTGTTTGGCCTTGACTTGCTCCCCTAGGCTCAACATGCAAGATTGGCGGGGCTCCTGGAATCTAAGACAAGTTTTGGTAAAACAGTTTTGACAGCTAGGTAAGGCTGTATGCTTTAAGATTAAATAGTCGGGTGAGCGTGTTTGGCTTTGACTTGCGCCCCTAGGATGCAAATGCTGCATTAACAGGGTTCCTGGTATCTGAGACAAGTTTTGGTAAAGCAGCTTTGGCAACTACGTAAGTCTGTATGTTTTAAGATAAAATTGTCAGGTGAGCCTGTTTGGCTTTGACTTGCTCCCCTAGGATGCAAAAGCTGGATTAACAGGGTTCCTGGTATCTAAGACAAGTTTTGGTAAATCAATTTTGGCGGCCAGATGGGGCTATATGTTTTAAGATTTAATAGTCGAGTGAGCCTGTTTGGCTTTGACTTGCGCCCCTAGGATGCAAATGCTGGATTAACATGGTTCCTGGTATCTGAGACAAGTTTTGGTAAGCAATTTTGAGTTCCAGGAGTGGCTGAATGAGTTAAGATTTCATAGTCGGGTGAGGCTATTTGGCTTTGTCTTGCTCCCCTAGGCAGCAAATGCTAGATTAACAGGGTTCCTGGTATCTGAGACAAGTTTTGGTAAATCAGTTTTGGCAGCTACGTAAGTCTGTATGTTTTAAGATTAAATTGTCAGGTGAGCCTGTTTGGCTTTGACTTGCTCCCCTAGGCTCCACATGCAAGATTGGCGGGGCTCCTGGAATCTAAGACAAGTTTTGGTAAAACAGTTTTGACAGCTAGGTAAGGCTGTATGCTTTAAGAATAAATAGTCGGGTGAGGGTGTTTGGCTTTGACTTGGGCCCCTAGGATGCAAATGCTGGAATAACAGGGTTCCTGGTATCTAAGACATGTTTTGGTAAGTCAGTTTTGGCGGCCAGATGGGGCTATATGTTTAAAGATTTAATAGTTTGGTGAGCCTGTTTGGCTTTGACTTGCGCCCCTAGGATGCAAATGCTGGATTAACATGGTTCCTGGTATCTGAGACAAGTTTTGGTAAGCAATTTTGAGTTCCAGGAGTGGCTGAATGAGTTAAGATTTCATAGTCGGGTGAGGCTATTTGGCTTTGTCTTGCTCCCCTAGGCAGCAAATGCTAGATTAACAGGGTTCCTGGTATCTGAGACAAGTTTTGGTAAATCAGTTTTGGCAGCTACGTAAGTCTGTATGTTTTAAGATTAAATTGTCGGGTGAGCCTGTTTGGCTTTGACTTGCTCCCCTAGGCTCCACATGCAAGATTGGCGGGGCTCCTGGAATCTAAGACAAGTTTTGGTAAAACAGTTTTGACAGCTAGGTAAGGCTGTATGCTTTAAGATTAAATAGTCGGGTGAGGCTTTTTGGCTTTGTTTTGCTCCCCTAGGCTGCAAATGCTAGATTAACAGGGTTCCTGGTATCTGAGACAAGTTTTGGTAAATCAGTCTTGGCGGCCAGATGGGTCTATATGTTTTAGGATTAAATAGTCGGATGAGTCTGTTTGGCTTTGACTTATTCCCCTAGGCTCCACATGCCAGATTGGCGGGGCTCCTGGAATCTAAGACAAGTTTTGGTAAAACAGTTTTGACAGCTAGGTAAGGCTGTATGCTTTAAGATTAAATAGTCGGGTGAGCGTGTTTGGCTTTGACTTGCGCCCCTAGGATGCAAATGCTGGAATAACAGGGTTCCTGGTATCTAAGACAAGTTTTGGTAAATCAGTTTTGGCGTCTATGGGGCTATGTGTTTTAAGATTTAATAGTCGGGTGAGCCTGTTTGGCTTTGAGTTGCGCCCCTAGGATCCAAATGCTGGATTAACAGGGTTCCTGGTATCTGAAACAAGTTTTGGTAAGGCAATTTTGAGTTCCAGGTGAGGCTGAATGTGTTAAGATTTAATGGTCGAATGAGGCTATTTTGCTTTGACTTGCTCCCCTAGGCTGCAAATGCTAGATTAACAGGGTTCCTGGTATCTGAGACAAGTTTTGGTAAATCAGTTTTGGCGGCCAGATGGGGCTATATGTTTTAGGATCAAATAGTCGGATGAGCCTGGTTAACTTTGACTTGCTCCCCTAGGCTGTATATGCCAGCTTGGCGGGGCTCCTGGAATCTAAGACAAGGTTTGGTAAAACAGTTTTGACAGCTAGGTAAGGCTGTTTGGCTTTGACTTGCGCCCCTAGGATACAAATGCTGCATTAACAGGGCTCCTGGTATCTGAGACAAGTTTTGGTAAAGCAGCTTTGGCAACTACGTAAGTCTGTATGTTTTAAGATTAAATTGTCGGGTGAGCCTGTTTGGCTTTGACTTGCTCCCTTAGGCTCCACATGCCAGATTGGCTTGGCTCCTGGAATCTAAGACAAGGTTTAATAAAACAGTTTTGACAGCTGGGCAAGGCTGTATGTTTTAAGATTAAATAGTCGGTTGAGCCTGTTTGGCTTTGAGTTGCGCCCCTAGGATCCAAATGCTGGATTAACAGGGTTCCTGGTATCTGAAACAAGTTTTGGTAAGGCAATTTTGAGTTCCAGGTGAGGCTGAATGTGTTAAGATTTCATAGTCGGGTGAGGCTATTTGGCTTTGTCTTGCTCCCCTAGGCAGCAAATGCTAGATTAACAGGGTTCCTGGTATCTGAGACAAGTTTTGGTAAATCAGTTTTGGTGGCCAGATGGGGCTATATGTTTTAGGATCAAATAGTCGGATGAGCCTGGTTAACTTTGACTTGCTCCCTTAGGCTCCACATGCCAGATTGGCTTGGCTCCTGGAATCTAAGACAAGGTTTAATAAAACAGTTTTGACAGCTGGGCAAGGCTGTATGTTTTAAGATTAAATAGTCGGTTGAGCCTGTTTGGCTTTGAGTTGCGCCCCTAGGATCCAAATGCTGGATTAACAGGGTTCCTGGTATCTGAAACAAGTTTTGGTAAGGCAATTTTGAGTTCCAGGTGAGGCTGAATGTGTTAAGATTTAATAGTCGGGTGAGGCTATTTTGCTTTGACTTGCTCCCCTAGGCTGCAAATGCTAGATTAACAGGGCTCCTGGTTTCTAAGGCAAGTTTTGGTAATGCAGTTTTGGCAGCTACGTAAGTCTGTATGTTTTAAGATTGAATTGTCGGGTGAGCCTGTTTGGCTTTGACTTGCTCCCCTAGGCTCCACATGCAAGATTGGCGGGGCTCCTGGAATCTAAGACAAGTTTTGGTAAAACAGTTTTGACAGCTAGGTAAGGCTGTATGCTTTAAGAATAAATAGTCGGGTGAGGGTGTTTGGCTTTGACTTGGGCCCCTAGGATGCAAATGCTGGAATAACAGGGTTCCTGGTATCTAAGACATGTTTTGGTAAGTCAGTTTTGGCGGCCAGATGGGGCTATATGTTTAAAGATTTAATAGTTTGGTGAGCCTGTTTGGCTTTGACTTGCGCCCCTAGGATGCAAATGCTGGATTAACAGGGTTCCTGGTATCTGAGACAAGTTTTGGTAAGCAATTTTGAGTTCCAGGAGTGGCTGAATGAGTTAAGATTTCATAGTCGGGTGAGGCTATTTGGCTTTGTCTTGCTCCCCTAGGCAGCAAATGCTAGATTAACAGGGTTCCTGGTATCTGAGACAAGTTTTGGTAAATCAGTTTTGGCAGCTACGTAAGTCTGTATGTTTTAAGATTAAATTGTCGGGTGAGCCTGTTTGGCTTTGACTTGCTCCCCTAGGCTCCACATGCAAGATTGGCGGGGCTCCTGGAATCTAAGACAAGTTTTGGTAAAACAGTTTTGACAGCTAGGTAAGGCTGTATGCTTTAAGATTAAATAGTCGGGTGAGGCTTTTTGGCTTTGTTTTGCTCCCCTAGGCTGCAAATGCTAGATTAACAGGGTTCCTGGTATCTGAGACAAGTTTTGGTAAATCAGTCTTGGCGGCCAGATGGGTCTATATGTTTTAGGATTAAATAGTCGGATGAGTCTGTTTGGCTTTGACTTATTCCCCTAGGCTCCACATGCCAGATTGGCGGGGCTCCTGGAATCTAAGACAAGTTTTGGTAAAACAGTTTTGACAGCTAGGTAAGGCTGTATGCTTTAAGAATAAATAGTCGGGTGAGCGTGTTTGGCTTTGACTTGCGCCCCTAGGATGCAAATGCTGGAATAACAGGGTTCCTGGTATCTAAGACAAGTTTTGGTAAATCAGTTTTGGCGTCTATGGGGCTATGTGTTTTAAGATTTAATAGTCGGGTGAGCCTGTTTGGCTTTGACTTGCGCTCCTAGGATGCAAATGCTGGATAAACAGGGTTCTTGGTATCTGAAACAAGTTTTGGTAAGGCAATTTTGAGTTCCAGGTGAGGCTGAATGTGTTAAGATTTCATAGTCGGGTGAGGCTATTTGGCTTTGTCTTGCTCCCCTAGGCAGCAAATGCTAGATTAACAGGGTTCCTGGTATCTGAGACAAGTTTTGGTAAATCAGTTTTGGCGGCCAGATGGGGCTATATGTTTTAGGATCAAATAGTCGGATGAGCCTGGTTAACTTTGACTTGCTCCCCTAGGCTGTATATGCCAGCTTGGCGGGGCTCCTGGAATCTAAGACAAGGTTTGGTAAAACAGTTTTGACAGCTAGGTAAGGCTGTTTGGCTTTGACTTGCGCCCCTAGGATACAAATGCTGCATTAACAGGGCTCCTGGTATCTGAGACAAGTTTTGGTAAAGCAGCTTTGGCAACTACGTAAGTCTGTATGTTTTAAAATTAAATTGTCGGGTGAGCCTGTTTGGCTTTGACTTGCTCCCTTAGGCTCCACATGCCAGATTGGCTTGGCTCCTGGAATCTAAGACAAGGTTTAATAAAACAGTTTTGACAGCTGGGCAAGGCTGTATGTTTTAAGATTAAATAGTCGGTTGAGCCTGTTTGGCTTTGAGTTGCGCCCCTAGGATCCAAATGCTGGATTAACAGGGTTCCTGGTATCTGAAACAAGTTTTGGTAAGGCAATTTTGAGTTCCAGGTGAGGCTGAATGTGTTAAGATTTAATAGTCGGGTGAGGCTATTTTGCTTTGACTTGCTCCCCTAGGCTGCAAATGCTAGATTAACAGGGCTCCTGGTTTCTAAGGCAAGTTTTGGTAATGCAGTTTTGGCAGCTACGTAAGTCTGTATGTTTTAAGATTGAATTGTCGGGTGAGCCTGTTTGGCTTTGACTTGCTCCCTTAGGCTCCACATGCAAGATTGGCGGGGCTCCTGGAATCTAAGACAAGTTTTGGTAAAACAGTTTTGACAGCTAGGTAAGGCTGTATGCTTTAAGAATAAATAGTCGGGTGAGGGTGTTTGGCTTTGACTTGGGCCCCTAGGATGCAAATGCTGGAATAACAGGGTTCCTGGTATCTAAGACATGTTTTGGTAAGTCAGTTTTGGCGGCCAGATGGGGCTATATGTTTAAAGATTTAATAGTTTGGTGAGCCTGTTTGGCTTTGACTTGCGCCCCTAGGATGCAAATGCTGGATTAACAGGGTTCCTGGTATCTGAGACAAGTTTTGGTAAGCAATTTTGAGTTCCAGGAGTGGCTGAATGAGTTAAGATTTCATAGTCGGGTGAGGCTATTTGGCTTTGTCTTGCTCCCCTAGGCAGCAAATGCTAGATTAACAGGGTTCCTGGTATCTGAGACAAGTTTTGGTAAATCAGTTTTGGCAGCTACGTAAGTCTGTATGTTTTAAGATTAAATTGTCGGGTGAGCCTATTTGGCTTTGACTTGCTCCCCTAGGCTCCACATGCAAGATTGGCGGGGCTCCTGGAATCTAAGACAAGTTTTGGTAAAACAGTTTTGACAGCTAGGTAAGGCTGTATGCTTTAAGATTAAATAGTCGGGTGAGGCTTTTTGGCTTTGTTTTGCTCCCCTAGGCTGCAAATGCTAGATTAACAGGGTTCCTGGTATCTGAGACAAGTTTTGGTAAATCAGTCTTGGCGGCCAGATGGGTCTATATGTTTTAGGATTAAATAGTCGGATGAGTCTGTTTGGCTTTGACTTATTCCCCTAGGCTCCACATGCCAGATTGGCGGGGCTCCTGGAATCTAAGACAAGTTTTGGTAAAACAGTTTTGACAGCTAGGTAAGGCTGTATGCTTTAAGAATAAATAGTCGGGTGAGCGTGTTTGGCTTTGACTTGCGCCCCTAGGATGCAAATGCTGGAATAACAGGGTTCCTGGTATCTAAGACAAGTTTTGGTAAATCAGTTTTGGCGTCTATGGGGCTATGTGTTTTAAGATTTAATAGTCGGGTGAGCCTGTTTGGCTTTGACTTGCGCTCCTAGGATGCAAATGCTGGATAAACAGGGTTCTTGGTATCTGAAACAAGTTTTGGTAAGGCAATTTTGAGTTCCAGGTGAGGCTGAATGTGTTAAGATTTCATAGTCGGGTGAGGCTATTTGGCTTTGTCTTGCTCCCCTAGGCAGCAAATGCTAGATTAACAGGGTTCCTGGTATCTGAGACAAGTTTTGGTAAATCAGTTTTGGCGGCCAGATGGGGCTATATGTTTTAGGATCAAATAGTCGGATGAGCCTGGTTAACTTTGACTTGCTCCCCTAGGCTGTATATGCCAGCTTGGCGGGGCTCCTGGAATCTAAGACAAGGTTTGGTAAAACAGTTTTGACAGCTAGGTAAGGCTGTTTGGCTTTGACTTGCGCCCCTAGGATACAAATGCTGCATTAACAGGGCTCCTGGTATCTGAGACAAGTTTTGGTAAAGCAGCTTTGGCAACTACGTAAGTCTGTATGTTTTAAAATTAAATTGTCGGGTGAGCCTGTTTGGCTTTGACTTGCTCCCTTAGGCTCCACATGCCAGATTGGCTTGGCTCCTGGAATCTAAGACAAGGTTTAATAAAACAGTTTTGACAGCTGGGCAAGGCTGTATGTTGTAAGATTAAATAGTCGGTTGAGCCTGTTTGGCTTTGAGTTGCGCCCCTAGGATCCAAATGGTGGATTAACAGGGTTCCTGGTATCTGAAACAAGTTTTGGTAAGGCAATTTTGAGTTCCAGGTGAGGCTGAATGTGTTAAGATTTAATAGTCGGGTGAGGCTATTTTGCTTTGACTTGCTCCCCTAGGCTGCAAATGCTAGATTAACAGGGCTCCTGGTTTCTAAGGCAAGTTTTGGTAATGCAGTTTTGGCAGCTACGTAAGTCTGTATGTTTTAAGATTGAATTGTCGGGTGAGCCTGTTTGGCTTTGACTTGCTCCCCTAGGCTCCACATGCAAGATTGGCGGGGCTCCTGGAATCTAAGACAAGTTTTGGTAAAACAGTTTTGACAGCTAGGTAAGGCTGTATGCTTTAAGATTAAATAGTCGGGTGAGCGTGTTTGGCTTTGACTTGCGCCCCTAGGATGCAAATGCTGGAATAACAGGGTTCCTGGTATCTAAGACAAGTTTTGGTAAATCAGTTTTGGCGGCCAGATGGGACTATATGTTTTAAGATTTAATAGTCGGGTGAGCCTGTTTGGCTTTGACTTGCGCCCCTAGGATACAAATGCTGCATTAACAGGGTTCCTGGTATCTGAGACAAGTTTTGGTAAAGCAGCTTTGGCAACTACGTAAGTCTGTATGTTTTAAGATTAAATTGTCAGGTGAGCCTGTTTGGCTTTGACTTGCTCCCCTAGGATGCAAAAGCTGGATTAACAGGGTTTCTGGTATCTAAGACAAGTTTTGGTAAATCAATTTTGGCGGCCAGGTGGGGCTATATGTTTTAAGATTTAATAGTCGGGTGAGCCTGTTTGGCTTTGACTTGCGCCCCTAGGATACAAATGCTGCATTAACAGGGTTCCTGGTATCTGAGACATGTTTTGGTAAAGCAGCTTTGGCAACTACGTAAGTCTGTATGTTTTAAGATTAAATTGTCGGGTGAGCCTGTTTGGCTTTGACTTGCTCCCTTAGGCTCCACATGCCAGATTGGCTTGGCTCCTGGAATCTAAGACAAGGTTTAATACAACAGTTTTGACAGCTGGGCAAGGCTGTATGTTTTAAGATTAAATAGTCGGTTGAGCCTGTTTGGCTTTGAGTTGCGCCCCTAGGATCCAAATGCTGGATTAACAGGGTTCCTGGTATCTGAAACAAGTTTTGGTAAGGCAATTTTGAGTTCCAGGTGAGGCTGAATGTGTTAAGATTTAATGGTCGGGTGAGGCTATTTTGCTTTGACTTGCTCCCCTAGGCTGCAAATGCTGCATTAACAATGTTCCTGGTATCTGAGACAAGTTTTGGTAAAACAGTTTTGACAGCTAGGTAAGGCTGTATGCTTTAAGAATAAATAGTCGGGTGAGGGTGTTTGGCTTTGACTTGAGCCCCTAGGATGCAAATGCTGGAATAACAGGGTTCCTGGTATCTAAGGCAAGTTTTGGTAAAGCAGTTTTGGCAGCTACGTAAGTCTGTATGTTTTAAGATTAAATTGTCGGGTGAGCCTGTTTGGCTTTGACTTGCTCCCCTAGGCTCCACATGCAAGATTGGCGGGGCTCCTGGAATCTAAGACAAGTTTTGGTAAAACAGTTTTGACAGCTAGGTAAGGCTGTATGCTTTAAGATTAAATAGTCGGGTGAGCGTGTTTGGCTTTGACTTGCGCCCCTAGGATGCAAATGCTGGAATAACAGGGTTCCTGGTATCTAAGACAAGTTTTAGTAAATCAGTTTTGGTGGCCAGATGGGGCTATATGTTTTAAGATTTAATAGTCGGGTGAGCCTGTTTGGCTTTGACTTGCGCCCCTAGGATGCAAATGCTGGATTAACAGGGTTCCTGGTATCTGAGACAAGTTTTGGTAAGCAATTTTGAGTTCCAGGAGTGGCTGAATGAGTTAAAATTTAATAGTCGGGTGAGGCTTTTTGGCTTTGTTTTGCTCCCCTAGGCTGCAAATGCTAGATTAACAGGGTTCCTGGTATCTGAAACAAGTTTTGGTAAGGCAATTTTGAGTTCCAGGTGAGGCTGAATGTGTTAAGATTTAATGGTCGGGTGAGGCTATTTTGCTTTGACTTGCTCCCCTAGGCTGCAAATGCTGCATTAACAATGTTCCTGGTATCTGAGACAAGTTTTGGTAAAACAGTTTTGACAGCTAGGTAAGGCTGTATGCTTTAAGAATAAATAGTCGGGTGAGGGTGTTTGGCTTTGACTTGAGCCCCTAGGATGCAAATGCTGGAATAACAGGGTTCCTGGTATCTAAGGCAAGTTTTGGTAAAGCAGTTTTGGCAGCTACGTAAGTCTGTATGTTTTAAGATTAAATTGTCGGGTGAGCCTGTTTGGCTTTGACTTGCTCCCCTAGGCTCCACATGCAAGATTGGCGGGGCTCCTGGAATCTAAGACAAGTTTTGGTAAAACAGTTTTGACAGCTAGGTAAGGCTGTATGCTTTAAGAATAAATAGTCGGGTGAGGGTGTTTGGCTTTGACTTGAGCCCCTAGGATGCAAATGCTGGAATAACAGGGTTCCTGGTATCTAAGACACGTTTTGGTAAGTCAGTTTTGGCGGCCAGATGGGGCTATATGTTTTAAGATTTAATAGTTTGGTGAGCCTGTTTGGCTTTGACTTGCGCCCCTAGGATGCAAATGCTGGATTAACAGGGTTCCTGGTATCTGAGACAAGTTTTGGTAAGCAATTTTGAGTTCCAGGAGTGGCTGAATGAGTTAAAATTTAATAGTCGGGTGAGGCTTTTTGGCTTTGTTTTGCTCCCCTAGGCTGCAAATGCTAGATTAACAGGGTTCCTGGTATCTGAGACAAGTTTTGGTAAATCAGTTTTGGCGGCCAGATGTTTTAGGATTAAATAGTCGGATGAGTTTGTTTGGCGTTGACTTATTCCCCTAGGCTCCACATGCCAGATTGGCGGGGCTCCTGGAATCTAAGACAAGTTTTGGTAAAACAGTTTTGACAGCTAGGTAAGGTTGTATGCTTTAAGATTAAATAGTCGGGTGAGCGTGTTTGGCTTTGACTTGCGCCCCTAGGATGCAAATGCTGGAATAACAGGGTTCCTGGTATCTAAGACAAGTTTTGGTAAATCAGTTTTGGCGTCTATGGGGCTATGTGTTTTAAGATTTAATAGTCGGGTGAGCCTGTTTGGCTTTGACTTGCGCTCCTAGGATGCAAATGCTGGATAAACAGGGTTCTTGGTATCTGAAACAAGTTTTGGTAAGGCAATTTTGTGTTCCATGTGAGGCTGAATGTGTTAAGATTTCATAGTCGGGTGAGGCTATTTGGCTTTGTCTTGCTCCCCTAGGCAGCAAATGCTAGATTAAAAGGGTTCCTGGTATCTGAGACAAGTTTTGGTAAATCAGTTTTGGCGGCCAGATGGGGCTATATGTTTTAGGATCAAATAGTCGGATGAGCCTGGTTAACTTTGACTTGCTCCCCTAGGTTGTATATGCCAGCTTGGCGGGGCTCCTGGAATCTAAGACAAGGTTTGGTAAAACAGTTTTGACAGCTAGGTAAGGCTGTTTGGCTTTGACTTGCGCTCCTAGGATGCAAATGCTGGATAAACAGGGTTCTTGGTATCTGAAACCAGTTTTGGTAAGGCAATTTTGAGTTCCAGGTGAGGCTGAATGTGTTAAGATTAAATAGTCGGGTGATCGTGTTTGGCTTTGACTTGCGCCCCTAGGATGCAAATGCTGGAATAACAGGGTTCCTGGTATCTAAGACAAGTTTTGGTAAATCGGTTTTGGCGTCTATGGGGCTATATGTTTTAAGATTTAATAGTCGGGTGAGCCTGTTTGGCTTTGACTTGCGCTCCTAGGATGCAAATGCTGGATAAACAGGGTTCTTGGTATCTGAAACAAGTTTTGGTAAGGCACTTTTGAGTTCCAGGTGAGGCTGAATGTGTTAAGATTTAATAGTCGGGTGAGGTTATTTGGCTTTGTCTTGCTCCCCTAGGCTGCAAATGCTAGATAAACAGGGTTCCTGGTATCTGAGACAAGTTTTGGTAAATAAGTTTTGGCGGCCAGATGGGGCTATATGTTTTAGGATTAAATAGTTGGATGAGCCTGGTTGGCTTTGACTTGGTCCCCTAGGCTGTACATGCCAGATTGGCGGGGCTCCTGGAATCTAAGACAAGTTTTGGTAAAACACTGTTGACAGCTAGGTAAGGTTGTATGCTTTAAGATTAAGTAGTCGGATGAGCGTGTTTGGCTTTGACTTGCGCCCCTAGGATGCAAATGCTGGAATAACAGGGTTCCTGGTATCTAAGACAAGTTTTGGTAAATCAGTTTTGGCGGCCAGATGGGGCTATATGTTTTAAGATTTAATAGTCGGGTGAGCCTGTTTGGCTTTGACTTGCGCCCCTAGGATGCAAATGATGGATAACCAGGGTTCCTGGAATCTGAGACAAGTTTTGGTAAAGCAATTTTGAGTTCCAGGTGAGGCTGAATGTGTTCAGACTTAATAGTCGGGTGAGACTATTTTGCTTTGACTTGCTCCCCTAGGATGCAAAAGCTGGATTAACAGGGTTCCTGGTTTCTAAGGCAAGTTTTGGTAAAGCAGTTTTGGCAGCCAGATGGGGCTGTATGTTTTAAGGTTAAATTCTCGGGTGAGCCTGTTTGGTTTTGAATTTCTCTCCTAGGCGGCACATGCCAGATTGGCGGGGCTCCTGGAATCTAAAAAAGTTTTGGTAAAACAGTTTTAACAGCTACGTAAGTCTGTATGTTTTAAGTTAAAATAGTCGGGTGAGTCTGTTTGACTTTGACTTGCTCCCCTAGGATTCAAATGCTGGTATCTGAGACAAGTTTTGGTAAACCAGTTTTGGCGGCCAGATGGGGCTATATGTTTAAAAAATTTAATAGTCGGGTGAGACTATTTGGCTTTGTCTTGCTCCCCTAGGCTGCAAGTGCTAGATTGGCGGTGCTCCTGGAATCTAAGACAAGTTTTGGTAAAACAGTTTTGACAGCTAGGTAAGGCTGTATGCTTTAAGATTAAATAGTCGGGTGAGCGTGTTTGGCTTTGACTTGCGCCCCTAGGATGCAAATGCTGCATTAACAGGGTTCCTGGTATCTGAGACAAGTTTTGGTAAAGCAGCTTTGGCAACTACGTAAGTCTGTATGTTTTAAGATTAAATTGTCGGGTGAGCCTGTTTGGCTTTGACTTGCTCCTTTAGGCTCCACATGCCAGATTGGCGGGGCTCCTGGAATATAAGACAAGTTTTGGTAAAACAGTTTTGACAGCTAGGTAAGGCGGTATGCTAGAAGACTGAGCGTGTTTGGCTTTGACTAGCGCCCCTAGCATGCAAATGCTGCATGAACAGGGTTCCTGGTATCTGAGAAAAGTTTTGGTAAAGCAGTTTTGGCAACTACGTAAGTCTGTATGTTTTAAGATTAAATTGTCGGGTGAGCCTGTTTGGCTTTGACTTGCTCCTTTAGGCTCCACATGCCAGATTGGCGGGGCTCCTGGAATATAAGACAAGGTTTGGTAAAACAGTTTTGACAGCTGGGCAAGACTGTATGTTTTAAGATTAAATAGTCAGTTGAGCCTGTTTGGCTTTGAGTTGCGCCCCTAGGATGCAAATGCTGGATTAGCAGGGTTCCTGGTATCTAAGACATGTTTTGGTAAGTCAGTTTTGGCGGCCAGATGGGCCTTTATTTCCTGGTATCTGAGACAAGTTTTGGTAAAGCAGCTTTGGCAACTACGTAAGTCTGTATGTTTTAAGATTAAATTGTCAGGTGAGCCTGTTTGGCTTTGACTTGCTCCCCTAGGATGCAAAAGCTGGATTAACAGGGTTCCTGGTTTCTAAGGCAAGTTTTGGTAAAGCAGTTTTGGCAGCCAGATGGGGCTGTATGTTTTAAGGTTAAATTCTCGGGTGAGCCTGTTTGGTTTTGAATTTCTCTCCTAGGCGGCACATGCCAGATTGGCGGGGCTCCTGGAATCTAAAAAAAGTTTTGGTAAAACAGTTTTAACAGCTACGTAAGTCTGTATGTTTTAAGTTAAAATAGTCGGGTGAGTCTGTTTGACTTTGACTTGCTCCCCTAGGATTCAAATGCTGGTATCTGAGACAAGTTTTGGTAAACCAGTTTTGGCGGCCAGATGGGGCTATATGTTTAAAAAATTTAATAGTCGGGTGAGACTATTTGGCTTTGTCTTGCTCCCCTAGGCTGCAAATGCTAGATTGGCGGTGCTCCTGGAATCTAAGACAAGTTTTGGTAAAACAGTTTTGACAGCTAGGTAAGGCGGTATGCTAGAAGACTGAGCGTGTTTGGCTTTGACTTGCGCCCCTAGCATGCAAATGCTGCATGAACAGGGTTCCTGGTATCTGAGAAAAGTTTTGGTAAAGCAGCTTTGGCAACTACGTAAGTCTGTATGTTTTAAGATTAAATTGTCGGGTGAGCCTGTTTGGCTTTGACTTGCTCCTTTAGGCTCCACATGCCAGATTGGCGGGGCTCCTGGAATATAAGACAAGGTTTGGTAAAACAGTTTTGACAGCTGGGCAAGACTGTATGTTTTAAGATTAAATAGTCAGTTGAGCCTGTTTGGCTTTGAGTTGCGCCCCTAGGATGCAAATGCTGGATTAGCAGGGTTCCTGGTATCTAAGACATGTTTTGGTAAGTCAGTTTTGGCGGCCAGATGGGCCTTTATTTCCTGGTATCTGAGACAAGTTTTGGTAAAGCAGCTTTGGCAACTACGTAAGTCTGTATGTTTTAAGATTAAATTGTCGGGTGAGCCTGTTTGGCTTTGACTTGCTCCCTTAGGCTCCACATGCCAGATTGGCGGGGCTCCTGGAATCTAAGACAAGGTTTGGTAAAACAGTTTTGACAGCTGGGCAAGACTGTATGTTTTAAGATTAAATAGTCAGTTGAGCCTGTTTGGCTTTGAGTTGCGCCCCTAGGATGCAAATGCTGGATTAGCAGGGTTTCTGGTATCTAAGACATGTTTTGGTAAGTCAGTTTTGGCGGCCAGATGGGGCTTTATGTCTTAAGATTTAATAGTTTGGTGAGCCTGTTTGGCTTTGACTTGCGCCCCTAGGATGCAAATGCTGGATTAACAGGGTTCCTGGTATCTGAGACAAGTTTTGGTAAGGCAATTTTGAGTTCCAGGTGTGGCTGAATGAGTTAAAATTTAATAGTCGGGTGAGGCTATTTGGCTTTGTTTTGCTCCCCTAGGCTGCAAATGCTAGATTAACAGGGTTCCTGGTATCTGAGACAAGTTTTGGTAAATCATTCTTGGCGGCCAGATGGGGCTATATGTTTTAGGATTAAATAGTCGGATGAGCCTGTTTGGCTTTGAATTGCTCCCCTAGGCTGCAAATGCTAGATTAACAGTGCTCCTGGTTTCTAAGGCAAGTTTTGGTAACGCAGTTTTGGCAGTTACGTAAGTCTGTATGTTTTAAGATTAAATTGTCGGGTGAGCCTATTTGGCTTTGACTTGCTCCCCTAGGCTCCATATGCCAGATTGGCGGGGCTCCTGGAATCTAAGACAAGTTTTGGTAAAACAGTTTTGACAGCTAGGTAAGGCTGTATGCTTTAAGATTAAATAGTCGGGTGAGCGTGTTTGGCTTTGACTTGCGCCCCTAGGATGCAAATGCTGGAAGAACAGGGTTCCTGGTATCTAAGACAAGTTTTGGTAAATCAGTTTTGGCGTCTATGGGGCTATATGTTTTAAGATTTAATAGTCGGGTGAGCCTGTTTGGCTTTGACTTGCGCCCCTAGGATGCAAATGCTGGCTAAACAGGGTTCTTGGTATCTGAAACAAGTTTTGGTAAGGCAATTTTGAGTTCCAGGTGAGGCTGAATGTGTTAAGATTTAATAGTCGTATGAGGCAATTTGGCTTTGCCTTGCTCCCCTAGGCTGCAACTGCTAGTTTAACAGGGTTCCTGGTATCTGAGACAAGTTTTGGTTAATCAGTTTTGGCAGCCAGATGGGGCTGTATGTTTTAAGATTAAATTCTCGGGTGAGCCTGTTTGGTTTTGACTTTCTCCCCTAGGCGGCACATGCCAGATTGGCGGGGCTCCTGGAATCTAAAAAAATTTTTGGTAAAACAGTTTTAACAGCTACGTAAGTCTGTATGTTTTAAGTCTAAGTAGTCGGGTGAGTCTGTTTGACTTTGACTTGCTCCCCTAGGATGCAAATGCTGGATTAACAGGGTTCCTGGTATCTGAGACAAGTTTTGGTAGATCTGTTTTGCCGGCCAGATGGGGCTATATGTTTTAAAATTTAATAGTCGGGTGAGACTTTTTGGCTTTGTCTTGCTCCCCTAGGCTACAAATGCTAGATTAACAGGGTTCCTGGTAACTGAGATAAGTTTTGGTAAATCAGTTTTGGCGGCAAGATGGGGCTATATGTTTTAGGATTAAATAGTTGGATGAGCCTGTTTGGCTTTGACTTGCTCCACTAGGCTGCACATGCCAGATTGGTGGTGCTCCTGGAATCTAAGACAAGTTTTGGTAAAACAGTTTTGACAGCTAGGTAAGGCTGTATGCTTTACGATTGAGCGTGTTTGGCTTTGACTTGCGCCCCTAGGATGCAAATGCTGGAATAACAGGGTTCCTGGTATCTAAGACAAGTTTTGGTAAATCAGTTTTGGCAGCTACGTAAGTCTGTATGTTTTAAGATTAAACTGTCGGGAGAGCCTGTTTGGCTTTGACTAGCTCCCCTAGGCTCCACATGCCAGATTGGCTTGGCTCCTGGAATCTGAGACAAGGTTTGGTAAAACAGTTTTGACAGCTGGGCAAGACTGTATGTTTTAAGATTAAATAGTCGGTTGAGCCTGTTTGGCTTTGAGTTGCGCCCCTAGGATGCAAATGCTGCATTAACAGGGTTCCTGGTATCTAAGACAAGTTTTGGTAAATCAGTTTTGGCAGCTACGTAAGTCTGTATGTTTTAAGATTAAACTGTCGGGAGAGCCTGTTTGGCTTTGACTAGCTCCCCTAGGCTCCACATGCCAGATTGGCTTGGCTCCTGGAATCTGAGACAAGGTTTGGTAAAACAGTTTTGACAGCTGGGCAAGACTGTATGTTTTAAGATTAAATAGTCGGTTGAGCCTGTTTGGCTTTGAGTTGCGCCCCTAGGATGCAAATGCTGGATAAACAGGGTTCCTGTTATCTAAGACATGTTTTGGTAAGTCAGTTTTGGCGGCCAGATGGGGCTATATGTTGTAAGATTTAATAGTTTGGGGAGCCTGTTTGGCTTTGACTTGCGCCCCTAGGATGCAAATGCTGGATTAACAGGGTTCCTGGTTTCTAAGGCAAGTTTTGGTAAAACAGTTTTGGCAGCAACGTAAGTCTGTATGTTTTAGGATTAAACTGTCGGGAGAGCCTGTTTGGCTTTGACTAGCTCCCCTAGGCTCCACATGCCAGATTGGCGGGGCTCCTGGAATCTAAGACAAGTTTTGGTAAAACAGTTTTGACAGCTGGTAAGGCTGTATGCTTTAAGATTAAATAGTCGGGTGAGCGTGTTTGGCTTTGACTTGCGCCCCTAGGATGCAAATGCTGGATTAACAGGGTTCCTGGTATCTGAGACAAGTTTTGGTAAATCAGTTTTGGCAGCTACGTAAGTCTGTATGTTTTAAAATTAAACTGTCGGGAGAGCCTGTTTGGCTTTGACTAGCTCCCCTAGGCTCCACATGCCAGATTGGCTTGGCTCCTGGAATCTGAGACAAGGTTTGGTAAAACAGTTTTGACAGCTGGGCAAGACTGTATGTTTTAAGATTAAATAGTCGGTTGAGCCTGTTTGGCTTTGAGTTGCGCCCCTAGGATGCAAATGCTGGATAAACAGGGTTCCTGTTATCTAAGACATGTTTTGGTAAGTCAGTTTTGGCGGCCAGATGGGGCTATATGTTGTAAGATTTAATAGTCGGGAGAGCCTGTTTGGCTTTGACTTGCGCCCCTAGCATGCAAATGCTGCATTAACAGGGTTCCTGGTATCTAAGACAAGTTTTGGTAAATCAGTTTTGGCAGCTACGTAAGTCTGTATGTTTTAAGATTAAACTGTCGGGAGAGCCTGTTTGGCTTTGACTAGCTCCCCTAGGCTCCACATGCCAGATTGGCTTGGCTCCTGGAATCTGAGACAAGGTTTGGTAAAACAGTTTTGACAGCTGGGCAAGACTGTATGTTTTAAGATTAAATAGTCGGTTGAGCCTGTTTGGCTTTGAGTTGCGCCCCTAGGATGCAAATGCTGGATAAACAGGGTTCCTGTTATCTAAGACATGTTTTGGTAAGTCAGTTTTGGCGGCCAGATGGGGCTATATGTTGTAAGATTTAATAGTTTGGGGAGCCTGTTTGGCTTTGAGTTGCGCCCCTAGGATGCAAATGCTGGATTAACAGGGTTCCTGGTTTCTAAGGCAAGTTTTGGTAAAACAGTTTTGGCAGCAACGTAAGTCTGTATGTTTTAGGATTAAACTGTCGGGAGAGCCTGTTTGGCTTTGACTAGCTCCCCTAGGCTCCACATGCCAGATTGGCGGGGCTCCTGGAATCTAAGACAAGTTTTGGTAAAACAGTTTTGACAGCTGGTAAGGCTGTATGCTTTAAGATTAAATAGTCGGGTGAGCGTGTTTGGCTTTGACTTGCGCCCCTAGGATGCAAATGCTGGATTAACAGGGTTCCTGGTATCTGAGACAAGTTTTGGTAAGGCAATTTTGAGTTCCAGGTGTGGCTGAATGAGTTAAAATTTAATAGTCGGGTGAGGCTATTTGGCTTTGTTTTGCTCCCCTAGGCTGCAATTGCTAGATTAACAGGGCTCCTGGTTAGTTTTGACAGCTAGGTAAGGTTGTATGCTTTAAGATTAAATAGTCGGGTGAGCGTGTTTGGCTTTGACTTGCGCCCCTAGGATGCAAATGCTGGAATAACAGGGTTCCTGGTATCTACGACATGATTTGGTAAATCAGTTTTGGCAGCTACGTAAGTCTGTATGTTTTAAGATTAAACTGTCGGGAGAGCCTGTTTGGCTTTGACTAGCTCCCCTAGGCTCCACATGCCAGATTGGCGGGGCTCCTGGAATCTAAGACAAGTTTGGGTAAAACAGTTTTGACAGCTGGTAAGGCTGTATGCTTTAAGATTAAATAGTCGGGTGAGCGTGTTTGGCTTTGACTTGCGCCCCTAGGATGCAAATGCTGGAATAACAGGGTTCCTGGTATCTGAGACAAGTTTTGGTAAGGCAATTTTGAGTTCCAGGTGTGGCTGAATGAGTTAAAATTTAATAGTCGGGTGAGGCTATTTAGCTTTGTTTTGCTCCCCTAGGCTGCAAATGCTAAATTAACAGGGTTCCTGGTATCTGAGCCAAGTTTTGGTAAATCAGTCTTGGCGGCCAGATGGGGCTATGTGTTTTGGGATTTTGTTTGGCTTTGACTTGCTCCCCTTGGCTGCAAATTCTAGATTAACAGGGCTCCTGGTATCTAAGGCAAGTTTTGGTAAAACAGTTTTGGCAGCTACGTAAGTCTGTATGTTTTAAGATTAAACTGTCGGGAGAGCCTGTTTGGCTTTGACTAGCTCCCCTAGGCTCCACATGCCAGATTGGCGGGGCTCCTGGAATCTAAGACAAGTTTGGGTAAAACAGTTTTGACAGCTGGTAAGGCTGTATGCTTTAAGATTAAATAGTCGGGTGAGCGTGTTTGGCTTTGACTTGCGCCCCTAGGATGCAAATGCTGGAATAACAGGGTTCCTGGTATCTGAGACAAGTTTTGGTAAGGCAATTTTGAGTTCCAAGTGTGGCTGAATGAGTTAAAATTTAATAGTCGGGTGAGGCTATTTGGCTTTGTTTTGCTCCCCTAGGCTGCAATTGCTAGATTAACAGGGCTCCTGGTTAGTTTTGACAGCTAGGTAAGGTTGTATGCTTTAAGATTAAATAGTCGGGTGAGCGTGTTTGGCTTTGACTTGCGCCCCTAGGATGCAAATGCTGGAATAACAGGGTTCCTGGTATCTAAGACAAGTTTTGGTAAATCAGTTTTGGCAGCTACGTAAGTCTGTATGTTTTAAGATTAAACTGTCGGGAGAGCCTGTTTGGCTTTGACTAGCTCCCCTAGCCTCCACATGCCAGATTGGCTTGGCTCCTGGAATCTAAGACAAGGTTTGGTAAAACAGTTTTGACAGCTAGGTAAGGCTGTATGCTTTAAGATTAAATAGTCGGGTGAGCGTGTTTGGCTTTGACTTGCGCCCCTAGGAAGCAAATGCTGGAATAACAGGGTTCCTGGTATCTAAGACATGTTTGGGTAAGTCAGTTTTGGCGGCCAGATGGGGCTATATGTTGTAAGATTTAATAGTTTGGGGAGCCTGTTTGGCTTTGACTTGCGCCCCTAGGATGCAAATGCTGGATTAACAGGGTTCCTGGTTTCTAAGGCAAGTTTTGGTAAAACAGTTTTGGCAGCTACGTAAGTCTGTATGTTTTAAGATTAAACTGTCGGGAGAGCCTGTTTGGCTTTGACTAGCTCCCCTAGGCTCCACATGCCAGATTGGCGGGGCTCCTGGAATCTAAGACAAGTTTTGGTAAAACAGTTTTGACAGCTAGGTAAGGCTGTATGCTTTAAGATTAAATAGTCGGGTGAGCGTGTTTGGCTTTGACTTGCGCCCCTAGGAAGCAAATGCTGGAATAACAGGGTTCCTGGTATCTAAGACATGTATTGGTAAGTCAGTTTTGGCGGCCAGATGGGGCTATATGTTGTAAGATTTAATAGTTTGGGGAGCCTGTTTGGCTTTGACTTGCGCCCCTAGGATGCAAATGCTGGATTAACAGGGTTCCTGGTATCTGAGACAAGTTTTGGTAGGGCAATTTTGAGTTCCAGGTGTGGCTGAATGAGTTAAAATTTAATAGTCGGGTGAGGCTATTTGGCTTTGTTTTGCTCCCCTAGGCTGCAAATGCTAGATTAACAGGGCTCCTGGTTTCTAAGGGAAGTTTTGGTAAAACAGTTTTGACAGCTAGGTAAGGCTGTATGCTTTAAGATTAAATAGTCGGGTGAGCGTGTTTGGCTTTGACTTGCGCCCCTAGGATGCAAATGCTGGAATAACAGGGTTCCTGGTATCTAAGACATGTTTCGGTAAATCAGTTTTGGCAGCTACGTAAGTCTGTATGTTTTAAGATTAAACTGTCGGGAGAGCCTGTTTGGCTTTGACTAGCTCCCCTAGGCTCCACATGCCAGATTGGCTTGGCTCCTGGAATCTAAGACAATTTTTGGTAAAACAGTTTTGACAGCTAGGTAAGGCTGTATGCTTTAAGATTAAATAGTCGGGTGAGCGTGTTTGGCTTTGACTTGCGCCCCTAGGATGCAAATGCTGCATTAACAGGGTTCCTGGTATCTAAGACAAGTTTTGGTAAATCAGTTTTGGCAGCTACGTAAGTCTGTATGTTTTAAGATTAAACTGTCGGGAGAGCCTGTTTGGCTTTGACTAGCTCCCCTAGGCTCCACATGCCAGATTGGCTTGGCTCCTGGAATCTGAGACAAGGTTTGGTAAAACAGTTTTGACAGCTGGGCAAGACTGTATGTTTTAAGATTAAATAGTCGGTTGAGCCTGTTTGGCTTTGAGTTGCGCCCCTAGGATGCAAATGCTGGATAAACAGGGTTCCTGGTATCTAAGACATGTTTTGGTAAGTCAGTTTTGGCGGCCAGATGGGGCTATATGTTGTAAGATTTAATAGTTTGGGGAGCCTGTTTGGCTTTGACTTGCGCCCCTAGGATGCAAATGCTGGATTAACAGGGTTCCTGGTTTCTAAGGCAAGTTTTGGTAAAACAGTTTTGGCAGCAACGTAAGTCTGTATGTTTTAAGATTAAACTGTCGGGAGAGCCTGTTTGGCTTTGACTAGCTCCCCTAGGCTCCACATGCCAGATTGGCGGGGCTCCTTTAATCTAAGACAAGTTTTGGTAAAACAGTTTTGACAGCTAGGTAAGGCTGTATGCTTTACGATTAAATAGTCGGGTGAGCGTGTTTGGCTTTGACTTGCGCCCCTAGGATGCAAATGCTGGAATAACAGGGTTCCTGGTATCTAAGACATGTTTTGGTAAGTCAGTTTTGGCGGCCAGATGGGGCTATATGTTGTAAGATTTAATAGTTTGGGGAGCCTGTTTGGCTTTGACTTGCGCCCCTAGGATGCAAATGCTGGATTAACAGGGTTCCTGGTATCTGAGACAAGTTTTGGTAAGGCAATTTTGAGTTCCAGGTGTGGCTGAATGAGTTAAAATTTAATAGTCGGGTGAGGCTATTTGGCTTTGTTTTGCTCCCCTAGGCTGCAATTGCTAGATTAACAGGGCTCCTGGTTAGTTTTGACAGCTAGGTAAGGTTGTATGCTTTAAGATTAAATAGTCGGGTGAGCGTGTTTTGCTTTGACTTGCGCCCCTAGGATGCAAATGTTGGAATAACAGGGTTCCTGGTATCTACGACATGTTTTGGTAAATCAGTTTTGGCAGCTACGTAAGTCTGTATGTTTTAAGATTAAATTGTCGGGTGAGCCTGTTTGGCTTTGACTTGCGCCCCTAGGATGCAAATGCTGGAATAACAGGGTTCCTGGTATCTAAGACAAGTTTTGGTATATCAGTTTTGGCGGCCAGATGGCGCTATATGTTTTAAGATTTAATAGTCGAGTGAGCCTGTTTGGCTTTGACTTGCGCCCCTAGGATGCAAATGCTGCATTAACAGTGTTCCTGGTATCTGAGACAAGTTTTGGTAAAACAGTTTTGACAGCTAGGTAAGGCTGTATGCTTTAAGATTAAATAGTCGGGTGAGGGTGTTTGGCTTTGACTTGCGCCCCTAGGATGCAAATGCTGGAATAACAGGGTTCCTGGTATCTAAGACATGTTTTGGTAAGTCAGTTTTGGCGGCCAGATGGGGCTATATGTTTTAAGATTTAATAGTTTGGTGAGCCTGTTTGGCTTTGACTTGCGCCCCTAGGATGCAAATGCTGGATTAACAGGGTTCCTGGTATCTGAGACAAGTTTTGGTTAGGCAATTTTGAGTTCCAGGTGTGGCTGAATGAGTTAAAATTTAATAGTCGGGTGAGGCTTTTTGGCTTTGTTTTGCTCCCCTAGGCTGCAAATGCTAGATTAACAGGGTTCCTGGTATCTGAGACAAGTTTTGGTAAATCAGTCTTGGCGGCCAGATGGGTCTATATGTTTTAGGATTAAATAGTTGGATGAGCCTGTTTGGCTTTGACTTGCTCCCCTACGCTCCACATGCCAGATTGGCGGGGCTCCTGGAATCTAAGACAAGTTTTGGTAAAACAGTTTTGACAGCTAGGTAAGGCTGTATGCTTTAAGATTAAGTAGTCGGGTGAGCGTGTTTGGCTTTGACTTCCCCCCCCGAGGATGCAAATGCTGGATTAACAGGGTTCCTGGTATCTGAGACAAGTTTTGGTAAGGCAATTTTGAGTTCCAGGTGTGGCTGAATGAGTTAAAATTTAATAGTCGGCTGAGGCTATTTGGCTTTGACTTGCTCCCCTAGGCTGCAAATGCTAGATTAACAGGGTTCCTGGTTTCTAAGGCAATTTTTGGTAAAGCAGTTTTGGCAGCTACGTAAGTCTGTATG
The DNA here is from genome assembly GCA_037075305.1 of Drosophila kanekoi. Classification (NCBI taxonomy): domain Eukaryota; kingdom Metazoa; phylum Arthropoda; class Insecta; order Diptera; family Drosophilidae; genus Drosophila; species Drosophila kanekoi. The sequence continues at coordinate 186,284 of JBAMCE010000684.1, read as the reverse complement.
TTTTAAGATTAAATTGTCGGGTGAGCCTGTTTGGCTTTGACTTGCTCCCCTAGGCTCCATATGCCAGATAGGCGGGGCTCCTGGAGTCTAAGACAAGTTTTGGTAAAACAGTTTTGATAGCAAGGTAAGGCTGTATGCTTTAAGATTAAATAGTCGGGTGAGCGTGTTTGGCTTTGACTTGCGCCCCTAGGATGCAAATGCTGGAATAACAGGGTTCCTGGTATCTAAGACAAGTTTTGGTAAATCAGTTTTGGCAGCTACGTAAGTCTGTATGTTTTAAGATTAAACTGTCGGGAGAGCCTGTTTGGCTTTGACTAGCTCCCCTAGGCTCCACATGCCAGATTGGCGGGGCTCCTGGAATCTAAGACAATTTTTGGTAAAACAGTTTTGACAGCTAGGTAAGGCTGTATGCTTTAAGATTAAATAGTCGGGTGAGCGTGTTTGGCTTTGACTTGCGCCCCTAGGATGCAAATGCTGCATTAACAGGGTTCCTGGTATCTAAGACAAGTTTTGGTAAATCAGTTTTGGCAGCTACGTAAGTCTGTATGTTTTAAGATTAAACTGTCGGGAGAGCCTGTTTGGCTTTGACTAGCTCCCCTAGGCTCCACATGCCAGATTGGCTTGGCTCCTGGAATCTGAGACAAGGTTTGGTAAAACAGTTTTGACAGCTGGGCAAGAGTGTATGTTTTAAGATTAAATAGTCGGTTGAGCCTGTTTGGCTTTGAGTTGCGCCCCTAGGATGCAAATGCTGGATAAACAGGGTTCCTGGTATCTAAGACATGTTTTGGTAAGTCAGTTTTGGCGGCCAGATGGGGCTATATGTTGTAAGATTTAATAGTTTGGGGAGCCTGTTTGGCTTTGACTTGCGCCCCTAGGATGCAAATGCTGGATTAACAGGGTTCCTGGTTTCTAAGGCAAGTTTTGGTAAAACAGTTTTGGCAGCAACGTAAGTCTGTATGTTTTAAGATTAAACTGTCGGGAGAGCCTGTTTGGCTTTGACTAGCTCCCCTAGGCTCCACATGCCAGATTGGCGGGGCTCCTGGAATCTAAGACAAGTTTTGGTAAAACAGTTTTGACAGCTAGGTAAGGCTGTATGCTTTACGATTAAATAGTCGGGTGAGCGTGTTTGGCTTTGACTTGCGCCCCTAGGATGCAAATGCTGGAATAACAGGGTTCCTGGTATCTAAGACATGTTTTGGTAAGTCAGTTTTGGCGGCCAGATGGGGCTATATGTTGTAAGATTTAATAGTTTGGGGAGCCTGTTTGGCTTTGACTTGCGCCCCTAGGATGCAAATGCTGGATTAACAGGGTTCCTGGTATCTGAGACAAGTTTTGGTAAGGCAATTTTGAGTTCCAGGTGTGGCTGAATGAGTTAAAATTTAATAGTCGGGTGAGGCTATTTGGCTTTGTTTTGCTCCCCTAGGCTGCAATTGCTAGATTAACAGGGCTCCTGGTTAGTTTTGACAGCTAGGTAAGGTTGTATGCTTTAGGATTAAATAGTCGGGTGAGCTTGTTTTGCTTTGACTTGCGCCCCTAGGATGCAAATGTTGGAATAACAGGGTTCCTGGTATCTACGACATGTTTTGGTAAATCAGTTTTGGCAGCTACGTAAGTCTGTATGTTTTAAGATTAAATTGTCGGGTGAGCCTGTTTGGCTTTGACTTGCGCCCCTAGGATGCAAATGCTGGAATAACAGGGTTCCTGGTATCTAAGACAAGTTTTGGTATATCAGTTTTGGCGGCCAGATGGCGCTATATGTTTTAAGATTTAATAGTCGAGTGAGCCTGTTTGGCTTTGACTTGCGCCCCTAGGATGCAAATGCTGCATTAACAGTGTTCCTGGTATCTGAGACAAGTTTTGGTAAAACAGTTTTGACAGCTAGGTAAGGCTGTATGCTTTAAGATTAAATAGTCGGGTGAGGGTGTTTGGCTTTGACTTGCGCCCCTAGGATGCAAATGCTGGAATAACAGGGTTCCTGGTATCTAAGACATGTTTTGGTAAGTCAGTTTTGGCGGCCAGATGGGGCTATATGTTTTAAGATTTAATAGTTTGGTGAGCCTGTTTGGCTTTGACTTGCGCCCCTAGGATGCAAATGCTGGATTAACAGGGTTCCTGGTATCTGAGACAAGTTTTGGTTAGGCAATTTTGAGTTCCAGGTGTGGCTGAATGAGTTAAAATTTAATAGTCGGGTGAGGCTTTTTGGCTTTGTTTTGCTCCCCTAGGCTGCAAATGCTAGATTAACAGGGTTCCTGGTATCTGAGACAAGTTTTGGTAAATCAGTCTTGGCGGCCAGATGGGTCTATATGTTTTAGGATTAAATAGTTGGATGAGCCTGTTTGGCTTTGACTTGCTCCCCTACGCTCCACATGCCAGATTGGCGGGGCTCCTGGAATCTAAGACAAGTTTTGGTAAAACAGTTTTGACAGCTAGGTAAGGCTGTATGCTTTAAGATTTAGTCGGGTGAGCGTGTTTGGCTTTGACTTCCCCCCCGAGGATGCAAATGCTGGATTAACAGGGTTCCTGGTATCTGAGACAAGTTTTGGTAAGGCAATTTTGAGTTCCAGGTGTGGCTGAATGAGTTAAAATTTAATAGTCGGCTGAGGCTATTTGGCTTTGACTTGCGCCCCTAGGATGCAAATGCTGGAATAACAGGGTTCCTGGTATCTAAGACAAGTTTTGGTATATCAGTTTTGGCGGCCAGATGGCGCTATATGTTTTAAGATTTAATAGTCGAGTGAGCCTGTTTGGCTTTGACTTGCGCCCCTAGGATGCAAATGCTGCATTAACAGTGTTCCTGGTATCTGAGACAAGTTTTGGTAAAACAGTTTTGACAGCTAGGTAAGGCTGTATGCTTTAAGATTAAATAGTCGGGTGAGGGTGTTTGGCTTTGACTTGCGCCCCTAGGATGCAAATGCTGGAATAACAGGGTTCCTGGTATCTAAGACATGTTTTGGTAAGTCAGTTTTGGCGGCCAGATGGGGCTATATGTTTTAAGATTTAATAGTTTGGTGAGCCTGTTTGGCTTTGACTTGCGCCCCTAGGATGCAAATGCTGGATTAACAGGGTTCCTGGTATCTGAGACAAGTTTTGGTTAGGCAATTTTGAGTTCCAGGTGTGGCTGAATGAGTTAAAATTTAATAGTCGGGTGAGGCTTTTTGGCTTTGTTTTGCTCCCCTAGGCTGCAAATGCTGGATTAACAGGGTTCCTGGTATCTGAGACAAGTTTTGGTAAGGCAATTTTGAGTTCCAGGTGTGGCTGAATGAGTTAAAATTTAATAGTCGGCTGAGGCTATTTGGCTTTGACTTGCTCCCCTAGGCTGCAAATGCTAGATTAACAGGGTTCCTGGTTTCTAAGGCAATTTTTGGTAAAGCAGTTTTGGCAGCTACGTAAGTCTGTATGTTTTAAGATTAAATTGTCGGGTGAGCCTGTTTGGCTTTGACTTGCTCCCCTAGGCTCCATATGCCAGATAGGCGGGGCTCCTGGAGTCTAAGACAAGTTTTGGTAAAACAGTTTTGATAGCAAGGTAAGGCTGTATGCTTTAAGATTAAATAGTCGGGTGAGCGTGTTTGGCTTTGACTTGCGCCCCTAGGAAGCAAATGCTGGAATAACATGGTTCCTGGTATCTAAGACATGTATTGGTAAGTCAGTTTTGGCGGCCAGATGGGGCTATATGTTGTAAGATTTAATAGTTTGGGGAGCCTGTTTGGCTTTGACTTGCGCCCCTAGGATGCAAATGCTGGATTAACAGGGTTCCTGGTATCTGAGACAAGTTTTGGTAGGGCAATTTTGAGTTCCAGGTGTGGCTGAATGAGTTAAAATTTAATAGTCGGGTGAGGCTATTTGGCTTTGTTTTGCTAGCCTAGGCTGCAAATGCTAGATTAACAGGGCTCCTGGTTTCTAAGGGAAGTTTTGGTAAAACAGTTTTGACAGCTAGGTAAGGCTGTATGCTTTAAGATTAAATAGTCGGGTGAGCGTGTTTGGCTTTGACTTGCGCCCCTAGGATGCAAATGCTGGAATAACAGGGTTCCTGGTATCTAAGACATGTTTTGGTAAATCAATTTTGGCAGCGACGTAAGTCTGTATGTTTTAAGATTAAACTGTCGGGAGAGCCTGTTTGGCTTTGACTAGCTCCCCTAGGCTCCACATGCCAGATTGGCGGGGCTCCTGGAATCTAAGACAACTTTTGGTAAAACAGTTTTGACAGCTAGGTAAGGCTGTATGCTTTAAGATTAAATAGTCGGGTGAGCGTGCTTGGCTTTGACTTGCGCCCCTAGGATGCAAATGCTGGAATAACAGGGTTCCTGGTGTCTAAGACATGTTTTGGTAAGTCAGATTTGGCGGCCAGATGGGGCTATATGTTGCAAGATTTAATAGTTTGGGGAGCCTGTTTGGCTTTGACTTGCGCTCCAAGGATGCAAATGCTGGATAAACAGGGTTCTTGGTATCTGAAACAAGTTTTGATAAGGCAATTTTGAGTTCCAGGTGAGGCTGAATGTGTTAAGATTTCAAAGTCGGGTGAGGCTATTTGGCCTTGTCTTGCTCCCCTAGGCTGCAAATGCTAGATTAACAGGGTTCCTGGTATCTGAGACAAGTTTTGGTAAATCAGTTTTGGCGGCCAGATGGGGCTATATGTTTTAGGATTAAATAGTCGGATGAGCCTGGTTAACTTTGACTTGCTCCCCTAGGCTGTACATGCCAGCTTGGCGGGGCTCCTGGAATCTAAGACAAGGTTTGGTAAAACAGTTTTGACAGCTAGGTAAGGCTGTTTGGCTTTGACTTGCGCTCCTAGGATGCAAATGCTGGATAAACAGGGTTCTTGGTATCTGAAACAAGTTTTGGTAAGGCAATTTTGAGTTCTAGGTGAGGCTGAATGTGTTAAGATTAAATAGTCGGGTGATCGTGTTTGGCTTTGACTTGCGCCCCTTATTCCTGCTGGAATAACAGGGTTCCTGGTATCTAAGACAAGTTTTGGTAAATCAGTTTTGGCGTCTATGGGGCTATATGTTTTAAGATTTAATAGTCGGGTGAGCCTGTTGGGCTTTGACTTGCGCTCCTAGGATGCAAATGCTGGATAAACAGGGTTCTTGGTATCTGAAACAAGTTTTGGTAAGGCAATTTTGAGTTCCAGGTGAGGCTGAATGTGTTAAGATTTAATATTCGGGTGAGGTTATTTGGCTTTGTCTTGCTCCCCTAGGCTGCAAATGCTAGATTAACAGGCTTCCTGGTATCTGAGACAAGTTTTGGTAAATCAGTTTTGGCGGCCAGATGGGGCTATATGTTTTAGGATTAAATAGTCGAATGAGCCTGGTTGGCTTTGACTTGCTTCCCTAGGCTGTACATGCCAGATTGGCGGGGCTCCTGGAATCTAAGACAAGATTTGGTAAAACAGTTTTGATAGCTAGGTAAGGTTGTATGCTTTAAGATTAAGTAGTCGGATGAGCGTGTTTGGCTTTGACTTGCGCCCCTAGGATGCAAATGCTGGAATAACAGGGTTCCTGGTATCCAAGACAAGTTTTGGTAAATCAGTTTTGGCGACCAGATGGGGCTATATGTTTTAAGATTAAATTCTCGGGTGAGCCTGTTTGGTTTTGAATTTCTCCCCTAGGCGGACATGCCAGATTGGCGGGGCACCTGAAATCTAAAAAAAGTTTTGGTAAAACAGTTTTAACAGCTACGTAAGTCTGTATGTTTTAAGTTAAAATAGTCGGGTGAGTCTGTTTGACTTTGACTTGCTCCCCTAGGTTTCAAATGCTGGATTAATAGGGTTCCTGGTATCTGAGACAAGTTTTGGTAAATCAGTTTTGGCGGCCAGATGGGGCTATATGTTTTAAAAATTTAATAGTCGGGTGAGACTATTTGGCTTTGTCATGCTCCCCTAGGCTGCAAATGCTAGATTAACAGGGTTCCTGGTAACTGAGATAAGTTTTGGTAAATCAGTTTTGGCGGCAATATGGGGCTATATGTTTTAGGATTAAATAGTCGGATCAGCCTGTTTGGCTTTGACTTGCTCCACTAGGCTGTACATGCCAGATTGGCGGTGCTCCTGGAATCTAAGACAAGTTTTGGTAAAACAGTTTTGACAGCTAGGTAAGGCTGTATGCTAGAAGACTGAGCGTGTTTGGCTTTGACTTGCGCCCTTAGCATGCAAATGCTGCATTAACAGGGTTTTTGATATCTGAGACAAGTTTTGGTAAAGCAACTTTGGCAACTACGTAAGTCTGTATGTTTTAAGATTAAATTGTCGGGTGAGCCTGTTTGGCTTTGACTTGCTCCCTTAGGCTCCACATGCCAGATTGGCGGGGCTCCTGGAATCTAAGACAAGGTTTGGTAAAACAGTTTTGACAGCTGGGCAAGACTGTATGTTTTAAGATTAAATAGTCAGTTGAGCCTGTTTGGCTTTGAGTTGCGCCCCTAGGATGCAAATGCTGGATTAGCAGGGTTCCTGGTATCTAAGACATGTTTTGGTAAGTCAGTTTTGGCGGCCAGATGGGGCTATATGTCTTAAGATTTAATAGTTTGTTGAGCCTGTTTGGCTTTGACTTGCGCCCCTAGGATGCAAATGCTGGATTAACAGGGTTCCTGGTATCTGAGACAAGTTTTGGTAAGGCAATTTTGAGTTCCAGGTGTGGCTGAATGAGTTAAAATTTAATAGTCGGGTGAGGCTATTTGGCTTTGTTTTGCTCCCCTAGGCTGCAAATGCTAGATTAACAGGGTTCCTGGTAACTGAGATAAGTTTTGGTAAATCAGTTTTGGCGGCCAGATGGGGCTATATGTTTTAGGATTAAATAGTCGGATGAGCCTGGTTGGCTTTGACTTGCTCCCCTAGGCTGTACATGCCAGATTGGCGGGGCTCCTGGAATCTAAGACAAGTTTTGGTAAAACAGTTTTGACAGCTAGGTAAGGCTGTATGCTTTAAGATTAAATAGTCGGGTGAGCGTGTTTGGCTTTGACTTGCGCCCTTAGCATGCAAATGCTGCATTAACAGGGTTCCTGGTATCTGAGACAAGTTTTGGTAAAGCAGCTTTGGCAACTACGTAAGTCTGTATGTTTTAAGATTAAATTGTCGGGTGAGCGTGTTTGGCTTTGACTTGCTCCCTTAGGCTCAACATGCCAGATTGGCGGGGCTCCTGGAATCTAAGACAAGGTTTGGTAAAACAGTTTTGACAGCTGGGCAAGACTGTATGTTTTAAGATTAAATAGTCAGTTGAGCCTGTTTGGCTTTGAGTTGCGCATCTAGGATGCAAATGCTGGATTAGCAGGGTTCCTGGTATCTAAGACATGTTTTGGTTAGTCAGTTTTGGCGGCCAGATGGGGCTATATGTCTTAAGATTTAATAGTTTGTTGAGCCTGTTTGGCTTTGACTTGCGCCCCTAGGATGCAAATGCTGGATTAACAGGGTTCCTGGTATCTGAGACAAGTTTTGGTAAATCAGTCTTGGCGGCCAGATGGGGCTATATGTTTTAAGATTAAATAGTCGGATGAGCCTGTTTGGCTTTGACTTGCTCCCCTAGGCTCCACATGCCAGATTGGCGGGGCTCCTGGAATCTAAGACAAGTTTTGGTAAAACAGTTTTGACAGCAAGGTAAGGCTATATGTTTTAAGATTTAATAGTCGGGTGAGCCTGTTTGGCTTTGACTTGCGCTCCTAGGATGCAAATGCTGGCTAAACAGGGTTCTTGGTATCTGAAACAAGTTTTGGTAAGGCAATTTTGAGTTCCAGGTGAGGCTGAATGTGTTAAGATTTAATAGTCGGGTGAGGCTATTTGGCTTTGCCTTGCTCCCCTAGGCTGCCAATGCTAGATTAACAGGGTTCCTGGTATCTGAGACAAGTTTTGGTAAATCAGTTTTGGCGGCCAGATGGGGCTATATGTTTTAGGATTAAATAGTCGGATGAGCCTGGTTGGCTTTGACTTGCTCCCCTAGGCTGTACATGCCAGATTGGCGGGGCTCCTGTAATCTAAGACAAGTTTTTGTAAAACAGTTTTGACAGCTAGGTAAGGTTGTATGCTTTAAGATTAAGAAGTCGGATGAGCGTGTTTGGCTTTGACTTGCGCCCCTAGGATGCAAATGCTGGAAAAACAGGGTTCCTGGTATCTAAGACAAGTTTTGGTAAATCAGTTTTGGCAGCCAGATGGGGCTGTATGTTTTAAGATTAAATTCCCGGGTGAGCCTGTTTGGTTTTGACTTTCTCCCCTAGGCGGCACATGCCAGATTGGCGGGGCTCCTGGAATCTAAAAAAAGTTTTGGTAAAACAGTTTTAACAGCTACGTAAGTCTGTATGTTTTAAGTTTAAATAGTCGGGTGAGTCTGTTTGACTTTGACTTGCTCCCCTAGGATGCAAATGCTGGATTAACAGGGTTCCTGGTATCTGAGACAAGTTTTGGTAGATCAGTTTTGGCGGCCAGTTGGGGCTATATGTTTTAAAATTTAATAGTCGGGTGAGACTATTTGGCTTTGTCTTGCTCCCCTAGGCTGCAAATGCTAGATTAACACGGTTCGTGGTAACTGAGATAAGTTTTGGTAAATCAGTTTTGGCGGCAAGATGGGGCTATATGTTTTAGGATTAAATAGTTGGATGAGTCTGTTTGGCTTTGACTTGCTCCACTAGGCTGCACATGCCAGATTGGCGGTGCTCCTGGAATCTAAGACAAGTTTTGGTAAAACAGTTTTGACAGCTAGGTAAGGCTGTATGCTTTAAGATTGAGCGTGTTTGGCTTTGACTTGCGCCCCTAGGATGCAAATGCTGGAATAACAGGGTTCCTGGTATCTAAGACAAGTTTTGGTAAATCATTTTTGGCGGCCAGATGGGGCTATATGTTTTAAGATTTAATAGTCGGGAGAGCCTGTTTGGCTTTGACTTGCGCCCCTAGCATGCAAATGCTGCATTAACAGGGTTCCTGGTATCTGAGACAAGCTTTGGTAAAGCAGCTTTGGCAACTACGTAAGTCTGTATGTTTTAAGATTAAATTGTCGGGTGAGCCTGTTTGGCTTTGACTTGCTCCCTTAGGCTCCACATGCCAGATTGGCTCGGCTCCTGGAATCTAAGACAAGGTTTGGTAAAACAGTTTTGACAGCTGCACAAGACTGTATGTTTTAAGATTAAATAGTCGGTTGAGCGTGTTTGGCTTTGAGTTGCCCCCCTAGGATGCAAATGCTGGATTAACAGGGTTCCTGGTATCTAAGACATGTTTTGGTAAGTCAGTTTTGGCGGCCAGATGGGGTTATATGTTGTAAGATTTAATAGTTTGGGGAGCCTGTTTGGCTTTGACTTGCGCCCCTAGGATGCAAATGCTGGATTAACAGGGTTCCTGGTATCTGAGACAAGTTTTGGTAAGGCAATTTTGAGTTCCAGGTGTGGCTGAATGAGTTCAAATTTAATAGTCGGGTGAGGCTATTTGGCTTTGTTTGCTCCCCTAGGCTGCAAATGCTAAATTAACAGGGTTCCTGGTATCTGAGACAAGTTTTGGTAAATCAGTCTTGGCGGCCAGATGGCGCTATATGTTTTAGGATTAAATAGTCGGATGAGCCTGTTTGGCTTTGACTTGCTCCCCTAGGCTGCAAATGCTAGATTAACAGGGCTCCTGGTTTCTAAGGCAAGTTTTGGTAAAGCAGTTTTGGCAGCTACGTCAGTCTGTATGTTTTAAGATTAAATTGTCGGGTGAGCCTGTTTGGCTTTGACTTGCTCCCCTATGCACCACATGCCAGATTGGCGGGGCTCCTGGAATCTAAGACAAGTTTTGGTAAAACAGTTTTGACAGCTAGGTAAGGCTGTATGCTTTAAGATTAAATAGTCGGGTGTGCGTGTTTGGCTTTGACTTGCGCCCCTAGGATGCAAATGCTGGAATAACAGGGTTCCTGGTATCTAAGACATGTTTTGGTAAATCAGTTATGACGGCCAGATGGGGCTATATGTTGTAAGATTTAATAGTTTGGGGAGCCTGTTTGGCTTTGACTTGCGGCCCTAGGATGCAAATGCTGGATTAACAGGGTTCCTGGTATCTGAGACAAGTTTTGGTAAGGCAATTTTGAGTTCCAGGTGTGGCTGAATGAGTTAAAATTTAATAGTCGGGTGAGGCTATTTGGCTTTGTTTTGCTCCCCTAGGCTGCAAATGCTAAATTAACAGGGTTCATGGTATCTGAGACAAGTTTTGGTAAATCAGTCTTGGCGGCCAGATGGGGCTATGTGTTTTAGGATTAAATAGTCGGATGAGCCTGTTTGGCTTTGACTTGCTCCACTAGGCTGCACATGCCAGATTGGCGGTGCTCCTGGAATCTAAGACAAGTTTTGGTAAAACAGTTTTGACAGCTAGGTAAGGCTGTATGCTTTAAGATTGAGCGTGTTTGGCTTTGACTTGCGCCCCTAGGATGCAAATGCTGGAATAACAGGGTCCCTGGTATCTAAGACAAGTTTTGGTAAATCATTTTTGGCGGCCAGATGGGGCTATATGTTTTAAGATTTAATAGTCGGGAGAGCCTGTTTGGCTTTGACTTGCGCCCCTAGCATGCAAATGCTGCATTAACAGGGTTCCTGGTATCTGAGACAAGTTTTGGTAAGGCAATTTTGAGTTCCAGGTGTGGCTGAATGAGTTCAAATTTAATAGTCGGGTGAGGCTATTTGGCTTTGTTTTGCTTCCCTAGGCTGCAAATGCTAGATTAACAGGGTTCCTGGTATCTGAGACAAGTTTTGGTAAATCAGTCTTGGCGGCCAGATGGCGGTATATGTTTTAGGATTAAATAGTCGGATGAGCCTGTTTGGCTTTGACTTGCTCCCCTAGGCTGCAAATGCTAGATTAACAGGGCTCCTGGTTTCTAAGGCAAGTTTTGGTAAAGCAGTTTTGGCTGCTACGTAAGTCTGTATGTTTTAAGATTAAATTGTCGGGTGAGCCTGTTTGGCTTTGACTTGCTCCCCTAGGCAAAACATGCCAGATTGGCGGGGTTCCTGGAATCTAAGACAAGTTTTGGTAAAATAGTTTTGACAGCTAGGTAAGGCTGTATGCCTTAAGATTAAATAGTCGGGTGTGCGTGTTTGGCTTTGACTTGCGCCCCTAGGATGCAAATGCTGGAATAACACGGTTCCTGGTATCTAAGACATGTTTTGGTAAGTCAGTTTTGGCGGCCAGATGGGGCTATATGTTGTAAGATTTAATAGTTTGGGGAGCCTGTTTGGCTTTGACTTGCGCCCCTAGGATGCAAATGCTGCATTAACAGGGTTCCTGGTATCTGAGACAAGTTTTGGTAAGGCAATTTTGAGTTCCAAGTGTGGCTGTATGAGTTAAAATTTAAAAGTCGGGTGAGGCTATTTGGTTTTGTTTTGCTCCCCTAGGCTGCAAATGCTAAATTAACAGGGTTCCTGGTATCTGAGACAAGTTTTGGTAAATCAGTCTTGGCGGCCAGATGGGGCTATGTGTTTTAGGATTTTGTTTGGCTTTGACTTGCTCCCCTTGGCTGCAAATGCTAGATTAACAGGGCTCCTGGTTTCTAAGGCAAGTTTTGGTAAAGCAGTTTTTGCAGCTACGTAAGTCTGTATGTTTTAAGATTAAATTGTCGGGTGAGCCTGTTTGGCTTTGACTTGCACCCCTAGGCTCCACATGCGAGATTGGCGGGGCTCCTGGAATCTAAGACAAGTTTTGGTAAAACAGTTTTGACAGCTAGGTAAGGCTGTATGCTTTAAGATTAAATAGTCGGTTGAGCCTGTTTGGCTTTGACTTGCTCCCTTAGGCTCCACATGCCAGATTGGCTTGGCTCCTGGAATCTAAGACAAGGTTTAATAAAACAGTTTTGACAGTTGGGCAAGGCTGTATGTTTTAAGATTAAATAGTCGGTTGAGCCTGTTTGGCGTTGAGTTGCGCCCCTAGGATGCAAATGCTGGAATAACAGGGTTCCTGGTATCTAAGACATGTTTTGGTAAGTCAGTTTTGGCGGCCAGATGGGGCTATATGTTGGAAGATTTAATAGTTTGGGGAGCCTGTTTGGCTTTGACTTGCGCCCCTAGGATGCAAATGCTGGATTAACAGGGTTCCTGGTATCTGAGACAAGTTTTGGTAAGGCAATTTTGAGTTCCAAGTGTGGCTGAATGAGTTAAAATTTACAAGTCGGGTGAGGCTATTTGGTTTTGTTTTGCTCCCCTAGGCTGCAAATGCTAAATTAACAGGGTTCCTGGTATCTGAGACAAGTTTTGGTAAATCAGTCTTGGCGGCCAGATGGGGCTATGTGTTTTAGGATTTTGTTTGGCTTTGACTTGCTCCCCTAGGATGCAAATGCTGGATTAACAGGGTTCCTGGTATCTGAGACAAGTTTTGGTAAGGCAATTTTGAGTTCCAAGTGTGGCTGAATGAGTTAAAATTTAAAAGTCGGGTGAGGCTATTTGGTTTTGTTTTGCTCCCCTAGGCTGCAAATGCTAAATTAACAGGGTTCCTGGTATCTAAGACAAGTTTTGGTAAATCAATTTTGGCGGCCAGATGGGGCTATATGTTTTAAGATTTAATAGTCGGGTGAGCCTGTTTGGCTTTGACTTGCGCCACTAGGATACAAATGCTGCATTAACAGGGTTCCTGGTATCTGAGACAAGTTTTGGTAAAGCAGCTTTAGCAACTACGTAAGTCTGTATATTTTAAGATTAAATTGATGGGTGAGCCTGATTGGCTTTGACTTGCTCCCCTAGGCTCCACATGCCAGATTGGCTTGGCTCCTGGAATCTAAGACAAGGTTTGGTAAAACAGTTTTGCCAGCTGGGCAAGACTGTATGTTTTAAGATTAAATAGTCGGTTGAGCCTGTTTGGCTTTGACTTGCTCCCTTAGGCTCCACATGCCAGATTGGCTTGGCTCTTGGATTCTAAGACAAGGTTTAATAAAACAGTTTTGACAGCTGGGCAAGGCTGTATGTTTTAAGATTAAATAGTCGGTTGAGCCTGTTTGGCGTTGAGTTGCGCCCCTAGGATGCAAATGCTGGATTAACAGGGCTCCTGGTATCTGAAACAAGTTTTGGTAAGGCAATTTTGAGTTCCAGGTGAGGCTGAATGTGTTAAGATTTAATAGTCGGGTGAGGCTATTTTGCTTTGACTTGCTCCCCTAGGCTGCAAATGCTAGATTAACAGGGCTCCTGGTTTCTAAGGCAAGTTTTGGCAAAGCAGTTTTTGCAGCTACGTAAGTCTGTATGTTTTAAGATTAAATTGTCGGGTGAGCCTGTTTGGCTTTGACTTGCACCCCTAGGCTCCACATGCAAGATTGGCGGGGCACCTGGAATCTAAGACAAGTTTTGGTAAAACAGTTTTGACAGCTAGGTAAGGCTGTATGCTTTAAGATTAAGTAATCGGATGAGCGTGTTTTGCTTTGACTTGCGCCCCTAGGATGCAAATGCTGGAATAACAGGGTTCCTGGTATCTAAGACAAGTTTTGGTAAATCAGTTTTGGCGGCCAGATGGGGCTATATGTTTTAAGATTTAATTGTCGGGTGAGCCTGTTTGGCTTTGACTTGCGCCCCTAGGATGCAAATGTTGGATAACCAGGGTTCCTGGAATCTGAGACAAGTTTTGGTAAGGCAATTCTGAGTTCCAGGTGAGGCTGAATGTGTTAAGATGTAATAGTCGGGTGAGGCTAATTGGCTTTGTCTTGCGCCCCTAGGCTGCAAATGCTTGATTAACAGGGTTCCTGGTATCTGAGACAAGTTTTGGTAAATCAGTTTTGGCGGCCAGATGGGGCTATATGTTTTAGGATTAAATAGTCGGATGAGCCTGGTTGGCTTTGACTTGCTCCCCTAGGCTGTACATGCCAGATTGGCGGGGCTCCTGGAATCTAAGAAAAGTTTTGGTAAAACTGTTTTGACAGCTAGGTAAGGTTGTATGCTTTAAGATTAAGTAATCGGATGAGCGTGTTTGGCTTTGACTTGCGCCCCTAGGATGCAAATGCTGGAATAACAGGGTTCCTGGTATCTAAGACAAGTTTTGGTAAATCAGTTTTGGCGGCCAGATGGGGCTATATGTTTTAAGATTTAATAGTCGGGTGAGCCTGTTTGGCTTTGACTTGCGCCCCTAGGATGCAAATGTTGGATAACCAGGGTTCCTGGAATCTGAGACAAGTTTTGGTAAGGCAATTCTGAGTTCCAGGTGAGGCTGAATGTGTTAAGATGTAATAGTCGGGTGAGGCTAATTGGCTTTGTCTTGCGCCCCTAGGCTGCAAATGCTTGATTAACAGGGTTCCTGGTATCTGAGACAAGTTTTGGTAAATCAGTTTTGGCGGCCAGATGGGGCTATATGTTTTAGGATTAAATAGTCGGATGAGCCTGGTTGGCTTTGACTTGCTCCCCTAGGCTGTACATGCCAGATTGGCGGGGCTCCTGGAATCTAAGAAAAGTTTTGGTAAAACAGTTTTGACAGCTAGGTAAGGTTGTATGCTTTAAGATTAAGTAATCGGATGAGCGTGTTTGGCTTTGACTTGCGCCCCTAGGATGCAAATGCTGGAATAACAGGGTTCCTGGTATCTAAGACAAGTTTTGGTAAATCAGTTTTGGCGGCCAGATGGGGCTATATGTTTTAAGATTTAATAGTCGGGTGAGCCTGTTTGGCTTTGACTTGCGCCCCTAGGATGCAAATGCTGGATAACCAGGGTTCCTGGAATCTGAGACAAGTTTTGGTAAGGCAATTCTGAGTTCCAGGTGAGGCTGAATGTGTTCAAACTTAATAGTCGGGTGAGACTATTTTGCTTTGACTTGCTCCCCTAGGCTGCAAATGCTAGATTAACAGGGCTCCTGGTTTCTAAGGCAAGTTTTGGTAAAGCAGTTTTGGCAGCCAGATGGGGCTGTATGTTTTAAGATTAAATTCTTGGGTGAGCCTGTTTGGTTTTAACTTTCTCCCCTAGGCGGCACATGCCAGATTGGCGGGGCTCATGGAATATAAAAAAAGTTTTGGTAAAACAGTTTTAACAGCTACGTAAGTCTGTATGTTTTAAAGTTAAATAGTCGGGTGAGTCTGTTTTACTTTGAATTGCTCCCCTAGGATGCAAATGCTGGATTAACAGGGTTCCTGGTATCTGAGACAAGTTTTGGTAAATCAGTTTTGACGGCCAGGTGGGGCTATATGATTTAAAATTTAATAGTCGGGTGAGACTATTTGGCTTTGTCTTTCTCCCCTAGGCTGCAAATGCTAGATTAACAGGGTTCCTGGCAACTGGGATAAGTTTTGGTAAATCAGTTTTGGCGGCAAGATGGGGCTATATGTTTTAGGATTAAATAGTCGGATGAGCCTGTTTGGCTTTGACTTGCTCCACTAGGCTGCACATGCCAGATTGGCGGTGCTCCTGGAATCTAAGACAAGTTTTGGTAAAACAGTTTTGACAGCTAGGTAAGGCTGTATGCTTCAAGATTGAGCGTGTTTGGCTTTGACTTGCGCCCCTAGTATGCAAATGCTGGAATAAGAGGGTTCCTGGTATCTAAGACAAGTTTTGGTAAATCATTTTTGGCGGCCAGATGGGGCTATATGTTTTAAGATTTAATAGTCGGGAGAGCCTGTTTGGCTTTGACTTGCGTTCCTAGCATGCAAATGCTGCATTAACAGGGTTCCTGGTATCTGAGACAAGTTTTGGTAAAGCAGCTTTGGCAACTACGTAAGTATGTATGTTTTAAGATTAAATTGTCGGGTGAGCCTGTTTGGCTTTGACTTGCTCCCTTAGGCTCCACATGCCAGATTGGCTTGGCTCCTGGAATCTAAGACAAGGTTTGGTAAAACAGTTTTGACAGCTGGGCAAGACTGTATGTTTTAAGATTAAATAGTCGGTTGAGCCTGTTTGGCTTTGAGTTGCGCCCCTAGGATGCAAATGCTGGATTAACAGGGTTCCTGGTATCTAAGACATGTTTTGGTAAGTCAGTTTTGGCGGCCAGATGGGGCTATATGTTGTAAGATTTAATAGTTTGGGGAGCCTGTTTGTTTTTGACTTGCGCCCCTAGGATGCAAATGCTGGATTAACAGGGTTCCTGGTATCTGAGACAAGTTTTGGTAAGGCAATTTTGAGTTCCAGGTGAGGCTGAATGTGTTAAGACTTAATAATCGGGTGACACTATTTTGCTTTGACTTGCTCCCCTAGGCTGCAAATGCTAGATTAACAGGGCTCCTGGTTTCTAAGGCAAGTTTTGGTAAAGCAGTTTTGGCAGCCAGATGGGGCTGTATGTTTTAAGATTAACTTCTTGGGTGAGCCTGTTTGGTTTTGACTTTCTCCCCTAGGCGGCACATGCCAGATTGGCGGGGCTCCTGGAATCTAAAAAAAGTTTTGGTAAAACAGTTTTAACAGCTACGTAAGTCTGTATGTTTTAAGATTAAATAGTCGGGTGAGTCTGTTTGACTTTGACTTGCTCCCCTAGGATGCAAATGCTGGATTAACAGGGTTCCTGGTATCTGAGACAAGTTTTGGTAAATCAGTTTTGACGGCCAGATGGGGCTATATGTTGTAAGATTTAATAGTTTGGGGAGCCTGTTTGGCTTTGACTTGCGCCCCTAGGATGCGAATGCTGGATTAACAGGGTTCCTGGTATCTGAGACAAGTTTTGGTAAGGTAATTTTGAGTTCCAGGTGTGGCTGAATGAGTTAAAATTTAAAAGTCGGGTGAGGCTATTTGGCTTTGTTTTGCTCCCCTAGGCTGCAAATGCGAAATTAACAGGGTTCCTGGTATCTGAGACAAGTTTTGGTAAATCAGTCTTGGCGGCCAGATCGGGCTATGTGTTCTAGGATTTTGTTTGGCTTTGACTTGCTCCCCTTGGCTGCAAATGCTAGATTAACAGGGCTCCCGGTTTCTAAGGCAAGTTTTGGTAAAGCAGTTTTGGCAGCTACGTAAGTCTGTATGTTTTAAGATTAAATTGTTGGTTGAGCCTGTTTGGCTTTGACTTGCTCCCCTAAGCTCCACATGCCAGGTTGGCGGGGCTCCTGTAATCTAAGACAAGTTTTGGTAAAACAGTTTTGACAGCTAGGTAAGGCTGTATGCTTTAAGATTAAATAGTCGGGTGAGCGTGTTTGGCTTTGAGCTGCGCCCCTAGGATGCAAATGCTGGAATAACAGGGTTCCTGGTATCTAAGACAAGTTTTGGTAAATCAGTTTTGTCGGCCAGATGGGGCTATATGTTTTAAGATTTAATAGTCGGGTGAGCCTGTTTGGCTTTGACTTGCGCCCCTAGGATGCAAATGCTGGATGACCAGGGTTCCTGGAATCTAAGACAAGTTTTGGTAAGGCAATTCTGAGTTCCAGGTGTGGCTGAATGTGTTAAGATGTAATAGTCGGGTGAGGCTAATTGGCTTTGTCTTGCGCCCCTAGGCTGCAAATGCTGGAATAACAGGGTTCCTGGTATCTAAGACAAGTTTTGGTAAATCAGTTTTGGCGGCCAGATGGGGCTATATGTTTTAAGATTTAATAGTCGGGTGAACCTGTTTGGCTTTGACTTGCGCCCCTAGGATGCAAATGCTGGATAACCAGGGTTCCTGGAATCTGAGACAAGTTTTGGTAAGGCAATTCTGAGTTCCAGGTGAGGCTGAATGTGTTCAAACTTAATAGTCGGGTGAGACTATTTTGCTTTGACTTGCTCCCCTAGGCTGCAAATGCTAGATTAACAGGGCTCCTGGTTTCTAAGGCAAGTTTTGGTAAAGCAGTTTTGGCAGCCAGATGGGGCTGTATGTTTTAAGATTAAATTCTTGGGTGAGCCTGTTTGGTTTTGACTTTCTCCCCTAGGCGGCACATGCCAGATTGGCGGGGCTCCTGGAATCTAAAAAAAGTTTTGGTAAAACAGTTTTAACAGCTACGTAAGTCTGTATGTTTTAAAGTTAAAAAGTCGTGTGAGTCTGTTGGACTTTGACTTGCTCCCCTAGGATGCAAATGCTGGATTAACAGGGTTCCTGGTATCTGAGACAAGTTTTGGTAAATCAGTTTTGACGGCCAGGTGGGGCTATATGATTTAAAATTTAATAGTCGGGTGAGACTATTTGGCTTTGTCTTGCTCCCCTAGGCTGCAAATGCTAGATTAACAGGGTTCCTGGCAACTGAGATAAGTTTTGGTAAATCAGTTTTGGCGGCAAGATGGGGCTATATGTTTTAGGATTAAATAGTCGGATGAGCCTGTTTGGCTTTGACTTGCTCCACTAGGCTGCACATGCCAGATTGGCGGTGCTCCTGGAATCTAAGACAAGTTTTGGTAAAACAGTTTTGACAGCTAGGTAAGGCTGTATGCTTCAAGATTGAGCGTGTTTGGCTTTGACTTGCGCCCCTAGTATGCAAATGCTTGAATAACAGGGTTCCTGGTATCTAAGACAAGTTTTGGTAAATCATTTTTGGCGGCCAGATGGGGCTATATGTTTTAAGATTTAATAGTCGGGAGAGCCTGTTTGGCTTTGACTTGCGTTCCTAGCATGCAAATGCTGCATTAACAGGGTTCCTGGTATCTGAGACAAGTTTTGGTAAAGCAGCTTTGGCAACTACGTAAGTATGTATGTTTTAAGATTAAATTGTCGGGTGAGCCTGTTTGGCTTTGACTTGCTCCCTTAGGCTCCACATGCCAGATTGGCTTGGCTCCTGGAATCTAAGACAGGGTTTGGTAAAACAGTTTTGACAGCTGGGCAAGACTGTATGTTTTAAGATTAAATAGTCGGTTGAGCCTGTTTGGCTTTGAGTTGCGCCCCTAGGATGCAAATGCTGGATTAACAGTGTTCCTGGTATCTTAAACAAGTTTTGGTAAGGCAATTTTGAGTTCCAGGTGAGGCTGAATGTGTTAAGACTTAATAATCGGGTGACACTATTTTGCTTTGACTTGCTCCCCTAGGCTGCAAATGCTAGATTAACAGGGCTCCTGGTTTCTAAGGCAAGTTTTGGTAAAGCAGTTTTGGCAGCCAGATGGGGCTGTATGCTTTAAGATTAAATTCTTGGGTGAGCCTGTTTGGTTTTGACTTTCTCCCCTAGGCGGCACATGCCAGATTGGCGGGGCTCCTGGAATCTAAAAAAAGTTTTGGTAAAACAGTTTTAACAGCTACGTAAGTCTGTATGTTTTAAGATTAAATAGTCGGGTGAGTCTGTTTGACTTTGACTTGCTACCCTAGGATGCAAATGCTGGATTAACAGGGTTCCTGGTATCTGAGACAAGTTTTGGTAAATCAGTTTTGACGGCCAGGTGGGGCTATATGATTTAAAATTTAATAGTCGGGTGAGACTATTTGGCTTTGTCTTGCTCCCCTAGGCTGCAAATGCTAGATTAACAGGGTTCCTGGCAACTGAGATAAGTTTTGGTAAATCAGTTTTGGCGGCAAGATGGGGCTATATGTTTTAAGATTAAATAGTCGAAAGAGCCTGTTTGGCTTTGACTTGCTCCACTAGGCTGCACATGCCAGATTGGCGGTGCTCCTGGAATCTAAGACAAGTTTTGGTAAAACAGTTTTGACAGCTAGGTAAGGCTGTATGCTTCAAGATTGAGCGTGTTTGGCTTTGACTTGCGCCCCTAGTATGCAAATGCTGGAATAAGAGGGTTCCTGGTATCTAAGACAAGTTTTGGTAAATCATTTTTGGCGGCCAGATGGGGCTATATGTTTTAAGATTTAATAGTCGGGAGAGCCTGTTTGGCTTTGACTTGCGCCCCTAGCATGCAAATGCTGGATTAACAGTGTTCCTGGTATCTTAAACAAGTTTTGGTAAGGCAATTTTGAGTTCCAGGTGAGGCTGAATGTGTTAAGACTTAATAGTCGGGTGAGTCTATTTTGCTTTGACTTGCTCGCCTAGGCTGCAATTGCTAGACTAACAGGGCTCCTGGTTTCTAAGGCAAGTTTTGGTAAATCAGTTTTGGCATCTACGTAAGTCTTTATGTTTTAAGGTTAAATTGTCGGGTGAGCCTGTTTGGCTTTGACTTGCTCCACTAGGCTGCACATGCCAGATTGGCGGTGCTCCTGGAATCTAAGACAAGTTTTGGTAAAACAGTTTTGACAGCTAGGTAAGGCTGTATGCTTCAAGATTGAGCGTGTTTGGCTTTGACTTGCGCCCCTAGTATGCAAAGGCTGGAATAAGAGGGTTCCTGGTATCTGAGACAAGTTTTGGTAAAGCAGCTTTGGCAACTACGTAAGTATGTATGTTTTAAGATTAAATTGTCGGGTGAGCCTGTTTGGCTTTGACTTGCTCCCTTAGGCTCCACATGCCAGGTTGGCTTGGCTCCTGGAATCTAAGACAAGGTTTGGTAAAACAGTTTTGACAGCTGGGCAAGACTGTATGTTTTAAGATTAAATAGTCGGTTGAGCCTGTTTGGCTTTGAGTTGCGCCCCTAGGATGCAAATGCTGTATTAACAGTGTTCCTGGTATCTTAAACAAGTTTTGGTAAGGCAATTTTGAGTTCCAGGTGAGGCTGAATGTGTTAAGACTTAATAGTCGGGTGAGTCTATTTTGCTTTGACTTGCTCCCCTAGGCTGCAAATGCTAGATTAACAGGGCTCCTGGTTTCTAAGGCAAGTTTTGGTAAAGCAGTTTTGGCAGCTACGTAAGTCTGTATGTTTTAAGGTTAAATTGTCGGGTGAGCCTGTTTGGCTTTGACTTGCTCCCCTAGGCTCCACATGCCAGATTGGCGGGGCTCCTGGAATCTAATACAAGTTTTGGTAAAACAGTTTTGACAGCTAGGTAAGGCTGTATGCTTTAAGATTAAGTAATCGGATGAGCGTGTTTGGCTTTGACTTGCGCCCCTAGGATGCAAATGCTGGAATAACAGGGTTCCTGTTATCTAAGACAAGTTTTGGTAAATTAGTTTTGTCGTCTATGGGGCTATATGTTTAAGGATTAAATAGTCGGATGAGCCTGTTTGGCTTTGACTTGCTCCCCTAGGCTGCACATGCCAGATTGGCGGGGCTCCTGGAATCTAAGACAAGTTTTGGTAAAACACTTTTGACAGCTAGGTAAGGCTGTATGCTTTAAGATTAAGTAATCGGATGAGCGTGTTTGGGTTTGACTTGCGCCCCTAGGATGCAAATGCTGGATTAACAGGGTTCCTGGTATCTGAGACAAGTTTTGGTAAATCAGTTTTGGCGGCCAGGTGGGGCTATATGATTTCAAATTTAATAGTCGGGTGAGACTATTTGGCTTTGTCTTGCTCCCCTTGGCTGCAAATGCTAGATTAACAGGGTTCCTGGTATCTAAGACATGTTTTGGTAAGTCAGTTTTGGCGGCCAGATGGGGCTATATGTTGTAAGATTTAATAGTTTGGTGAGCCTGTTTGGATTTGACTTGCGCCCCTAGGATGCAAATGCTGAATTAACAGGGTTCCTGTTATCTGAGACAAGTTTTGGTAAGGCAATTTTGAGTTCCAGGTGTGGCTGAATGAGTTAAAATTTAATAGTCGGGTGAGGCTATTTGGCTTTGTTTTGCGCCCCTAGGCTGCACATGCCAGATTGGCGGGGCTCCTGGAATCTAAAACAAGTTTTGGTAAAACACTTTTGACAGCTAGGTAAGGCTGTATGCTTTCAGATTAAATAGTCGGGAGAGCGTGTTTGGGTTTGACTTGCGCCCCTAGGATGCAAATGCTGAAATAATCGGGTTCCTGTTATCTAAGACAAGTTTTGGTAAATCAGTTTTAGCGTCTATGGGGCTATATGTTTAAGGATTAAATAGTCGGATGAGCCTGTTTGGCTTTGACTTGCTCCCCTAGGCTGCACATGCCAGATTGGCGGGGCTCCTGGAATCTAAGACAAGTTTTGGTAAAACACTTTTGACAGCTAGGTAAGGCTGTATGCTTTAAGATTAAGTAATCGGATGAGCGTGTTTGGCTTTGACTTGCGCCCCTAGGATGCAAATGCTGGAATAACAGGGTTCCTGTTATCTAAGACAAGTTTTGGTAAATCAGTTTTGTCGTCTATGGGGCTATATGTTTTAGGATTAAATAGTCGGACGAGCCTGTTTGGCTTTAACTTGCTCCCCTAGGCTGCACATGCCAGATTGGCGGGGCTCCTGGAATCTAAGACAAGTTTTGGTAAAACAGTTTTGACAGCTAGGTAAGGCTGTATGCTTTAAGATTAAATAGTCGGGTGAGCGTGTTTGGCTTTGACTTGCGCCCCTAGGATGCAAATGCTGGAATAACAGGGTTCCTGGTATCTAAGACAAGTTTTCGTAAATCAGTGTTGGCGGCCAGATTGGGCAATATGTTTTAAGATTTAATAGTCGGATTAGCCTGTTTGGCTTTGACTTGCTCCCCTAGGATGCAAATGCTGGATTAACAGGATTCCTGGTATCTGAAACAAGTTTTGGTAAGTCAATTTTGAGTTCCAGGTGACGCTGAATGTATTCAGACTTAATAGTCGTTTGAGACTATTTGGCTTTGACTTTCTCCCCTAGGCTCCACATGCCAGATTGGCGGGGCTCCTGGAATCTAAGACAAGTTTTGGTAAAACAGTTTTGACAGCTACGTAAGTCTGTATGTTTTAAGATTAAACTGTCGGGAGAGCCTGTTTGGCTTTTGGCTGGATAAACAGGGTTCCTGGTATCTAAGACATGTTTTGGTAAGTCGGTTTTGGCGGCCAGATGGGGCTATATGTTTTAAGATTTAATAGTTTGGCGAACCTGTTTGGCTTTGACTGGCGCCCCTAGGATGCAAATGCTGGAATAACAGGGTTCTAAGACAAGTTTTGGTAAATCAGTTTTGGCAGCTACGTAAGTCTGTATGTTTTAAGATTAAACTGTCGGGAGAGCCTGTTTGGCTTTTGGCTGGATAAACAGGGTTCCTGGTATCTAAGACATGTTTTGGTAAGTCGGTTTTGGCGGCCAGATGGGGCTATATGTTTTAAGATTTAATAGTTTGGTGAACCTGTTTGGCTTTGACTGGCGCCCCTAGGATGCAAATGCTGGATTAACAGGGTTCCTGGTATCTGAGACAAGTTTTGGTAAGTCAGTTTTGGCGGCCAGATGGGGCTATATGTTTAAGGCTTAAATAGTCGGAGTTAAAAGCCTGTTTGGCTTTTACTTGCTCCCCTAGGATGCAATTGCTGAATTAACAGGGTTCCTGGAATCTGAGACAAGTTTTGGTTAAGCACCTTTGGCAACTACGTAAGTCTGTATGTTTTAAGATTAAATTGTCGGGTGAGCCTGTTTGGCTTTGACTTGCTCCCTTAGGCTCCATATGCCAGGTTGGCTTGGCTCCTGGAATCTAAGACAAGGTTTGGTAAAACAGTTTTGACAGCTGGGCAAGACTGTATGTTTTAAGATTAAATAGTCGGTTGAGCCTGTTTAGCTTTGAGTTGCGCCCTAGGATGCCAATGCTGGATTAACAGGGTTCCTGGTATCTGAAACAAGTTTTGGTAAGGCAATTTTGAGTTCCAGGTGAGGCTGAATGTGTTAAGACTTAATAGTCGGGTGAGACTATTTTGCTTTGACTTGCTCCCTTAGACTGCAAATGCTAGATTAACAGGGCTCCTGGTTTCTAAGGCAAGTTTTGGTAATGCAGTTTTGGCAGCTACGTAAGTCTGTATGTTTTAAGATTAAATTGTCGGGTGAGCGTGTTTGGCTTTGACTTGCTGCCCTAGGCTCCACATGCCATATTGGCGGGGCTCCTGGAATCTAAGACAAGTTTTGGTAAAACAGTTTTGACAGCTAGGTAAGGCTGTATGCTATAAGATTAAATTGTCGGGTGAGCGTGTTTGGCATTGACTTGCGCCCCTAGGATGTAAATGCTGGAATAACAGGGTTCCTGGTATCTAAGACATGTTTTGGTAAGTCAGTTTTGGCGGCCAGATGGGGCTATATGTTTTAGGATTAAATAGTCGGATGAGCCTGTTTGGCTTTGACTTGCTCCCCTAGGCTGCACATGCCAGATTGGCGGGGCTCCTGTAATCTAAGACAAGATTTGGTAAGACAGTTTTGACAGCTAGGTAAGGCTGTATGCTTTAAGATTAAAAAGTCGGGTGAGCGTGTTTGGCTTTGACTTGCGCCACTAGGTTGCAAATGCTGGAATAACAGGGTTCCTGGTATCTAAGACAAGTTTTGGTAAGGCAATTTTGAGTTCCAGGTGAGGCTGAATGTGTTAAGACTTAATAATCGGGTGACACTATTTTGCTTTGACTTGCTCCCCTAGGCTGCAAATGCTAGATTAACAGGGCTCCTGGTTTCCAAGGCAAGTTTTGGTAAATCAGTTTTGGCAGCCAGATGGGGCTATATGTTTTAGGATTAAATGGTCGGATGAGCCTGTTTGGCATTGACTTGCTCTCCTAGGCTCCACAGGCCAGATTGGCGGGGCTCCTGGAATTTAAAAAAAGTTTTGGTGAAGCAATTTTGACAGCTACGTAAGTCTGTATGTTTTAAGGTTAAATAGTCGAGTGAGTCTGTTTGACTTTGACGTGCTCCCCTAGGATGCAAATGCTGGATTAACAGGGTTCCTGGTATCTGAGACAAGTTTTGTTAAGGCAATTTTGAGTTCCAGGTGAGGCTGAATGTATTCAGACTTAATAGTCGTTTGAGACTATTTGGCTTTGACTTTCTCCCCTAGGCGGCACATGCCAGATTGGCGGGGCACCTGGAATCTAAAAAAAGTTTTGGTAAAACAGTTTTGACAGTTACGTAAGTCTGTATGTTTTAAGATTAAACTGTCAGGAGAGCCTGTTTGGCTTTGACTTGCTCCCCTAGGCTCCACATGCCAGATTGGCTTGGCTCCTGGAATCTAAGACAAGGTTTGGTAAAACAGTTTTGACAGCTGGGCAAGACTGTATGTTTTAAGATGAAATAGTCGGTTGAGCCTGTTTGGCTTTGAGTTGCGCCCCTAGGATGCAAATGCTGGATAAACAGGGTTCCTGGTATTGGTAAGGCAATTTTGAGTTCCAGGTGAGGCTGAATGTGTTAAGAATTAATAGTCGGGTGAGACTATTTTGCTTTGACTTGCTCCCCTAGGCTGCAAATGCTAGAATAAAAAGGCTCCTGGTTTTTAAGGCAAGTTTTGGTAAAGCAGTTTTGGCAGCTACGTAACTCTGTATGTTTTAAGATCAAATTGTCGGGTGAGCCTGTTTGGCTTTGGCTTGCGCCCCTAGGATGCAAATGCTGCATTAACAGTGTTCCTGCTATCTGAGACAAGTTTTGGTAAAACAGTTTTGACAGCTTTAAGATTAAATAGTCGGGTGACCGTGTTTGGCTTTGACTTGCGCCCCTAGGATGCAAATGCTGGAATAACAGGGTTCCTGGTATCTAAGACATGTTTTGGTAAGTTGGTTTTGGCGGCCAGATGGGGCTATATGTTCTAAGATTTAATAGTTTGGTGAACCTGTTTGGCTTTGACTGGCGCCCCTAGGATGCAAATGCTGGAATAACAGGGTTCCTGGTATCTAAGACAAGTTTTGGTAAATCAGTTTTGGTGGCCAGATGGGGCTATATGTTTTAGGATTAAATAGTCGGATGAGCCTGTTTGGCTTTGACTTGCTCGCCTAGGCTGCACATGCCAGATTGGCGGGGCTCCTGTAATCTAAGACAAGTTTTGGTAAAACAGTTTTGACAGCTAGGTAAGGCTGTATGCTTTAAGATTAAATAGTCGGGTGAGCGTGTTTGGCTTTGACTTGCGCCCCTAGGATGCAAATGCTTGATTAACAGGGTTCCTGGTATCTGAGACAAGTTTGGTAAGGCAATTTTGAGTTCCAGGTGAGACTGAATGTATTCAAACTTAATAGTCGTTTGAGACTATTTGGCTTTGACTTTCTCCCCTATGCGGCACATGCCAGATTGGCGGGGCTCCTGGAATCTAAAAAAAGTTTTGGTAAAACAGTTTTGACAGCTACGTAAGTCTGTATGTTTTAAGATTAAACTGTCGGGGGAGCCTGTTTGGCTTTGACTTGCTCCCCTAGGCTCCACATGCCAGATTGGCGGGACTCCTGGAATCTAAGACAAGTTTTGGTAAAACAGTTTTGACAGCTAGGTAAGGCTGTATGCTTTAAGATTAAATAGTCGGGTGAGCGTGTTTGGCTTTGACTTGCGCCCCTAGGATGCAAATGCTGGAATAGCAGGGTTCCTGGTATCTAAGACTAGTTTTCGTAAATCCGTTTTGGCGTCTATGGGGCTATGTGTTTTAAGATTTAATAGTCGGGTGAGCCTGTTTGGCTTTGACTTGCGCTCCTAGGATGCAAATGCTGGATAAACAGGGTTCTTGGTATCTGAAACAAGTTTTGGTAAGGCAATTTTGTGTTCCAGGTGAGGCTGAATGTCTTAAGATTTCATAGTCGGGTGAGGCTATTTGGCTTTGTCTTGCTCCCCTAGGCAGCAAATGCTAGATCAAAAGGGTTCCTGGTATCTGAGACAAGTTTTGGTAAATCAGTTTTGGCGGCCAGATGGGGCTATATGTTTTAAGATTTAATAGTCGGGTGAGTCTGTTTGACTTTGACTTGCTCCCCTAGGCGGCAGATGCCAGATTGGCGGGGCTCCTGGAATCTAAAAAAAGCTTTTGTAAAACAGTTTGACAGCTAGGTAAGGCTGTATGCTTTAAGATTAAATAGTCGGGTGAGCGTGTTTGGCTTTGACTTGCGCCCCTAGGATGCAAATGCTGGAATAACAGGATTCCTGGAATCTAAGACATGTTTTGTAAAGTCGGTTTTGGCGGCCAGATGGGGCTATATGTTTTAAGATTTAATAGTTGGGTGAGCCTGTTTGGTTTTGACTTGCGCCCCTAGGATGCAAATGCTGCATTAACAGTGTTCCTGGTATCTGAGACAAGTTTTGGTAAAACAGTTTTGACAGCTACGTAAGTCTGTATGTTTTAAGATTAAATTGTCGGGTGAGCCTGTTTGGCTTTGACTTGCTCCCCTAGGCTCCACATGCCAGATTGGCGGGGCTCCTGGAATCTAAGACAAGTTTTGGTAAAACAGTTTTGACAGCTAGGTAAGGCTGTATGTTTTAAGATTAAATAGTCGGTTGAGCGTGTTTGGCTTTGACTTGCGCCACTAGGATGCAAATGCTGGAATAGCAGGGTTCCTGGTATCTAAGACTAGTTTTCGTAAATCAGGTTTGGTGGCCAGATGGGGCTATATGTTTTAAGATTTAATAGTCGGGTGAGTCTGTTTGACTTTGACTTGCTCCCCTAGGCGGCAGATGCCAGATTGGCAGGGCTCCTGGAATCTAAAAAAAGCTTTTGTAAAACAGTTTGACAGCTACGTAAGTCTGTATGTTTTAAGGTTAAATAGTCGGGTGAGTCTGTTTGACTTTGACTTGCTCCCCTAGGATGCAATTGCTGGATTAACAGGGTTCCTGGTATTTGAGACAAGTTTTGGTAAATCAGTTTTGGCGGCCAGGTGGGGCTATATGATTTAAAATTCAATAGTCGGGTGAGACTATTTGACTTTGACTTGCTCCCCTAGGATGCAACTGCTGGATTAACAGGGTTCCTGGTATCTGAGACAAGTTTTGGTAAGGCAATTTTGAGTTCCAGGTGAGACTTAATGTATTCAAACTTAATAGTCGTTTGAGACTATTTGGCTTTGACTTTCTCCCCTAGGCGGCACATGCCAGATTGGCGGGGCTCCTGGAATCTAAAAAAAGCTTTTGTAAAACAGTTTTGACAGCTACGTAAGTCTGAATGTTTTAAGGTTAAATAGTCGGGTGAGTCTGTTTAACTTTGACTTGCTCCCCTAGGATGCAAATGCTGGATTAACAGGGTTCCTGGTATTTGAGACAAATTTTGGTAAATCAGTTTTGGCGGCCAGGTGGGGCTATATGATTTAAAATTCAATAGTCGGGTGAGACTATTTGACTTTGACTTGCTCCCCTAGGATGCAACTGCTGGATTAACAGGGTTCCTGGTATCTGAGACAAGTTTTGGTAAGGCAATTTTGAGTTCCAGGTGAGACTGAATGTATTCAGACTTAATAGTCGTTTGAGACTATTTGGCTTTGACTTTCTCCCCTAGGCGGCACATGCCAGATTGGCGGGGCTCCTGGAATCTAAGACAAGTTTTGGTAAAACAGTTTTGACAGCTAGGTAAGGCTGTATGTTTTAAGATTAAATAGTCGGGTGAGCGTGTTTGGGTTTGACCTGCTCCCCTAGGCTCCACATGCCAGATTGACTTGGCTCCTGGAATCTTAGACAAGGTTTGGTAAAACAGTTTTGACAGCTGGGCAAGACTGAATGTTTTAAGATTAAATAGTCGGGCGAGCCTGTTTGGCTTTGAGTTGCGCCCCTAGGATGCAAATGCTGGATTAACAGTGTTCCTGGTATCTTAAACAAGTTTTGGTAAGGCAATTTTGAGTTCCAGGTGAGGCTGAATGTGTTAAGACTTAATAATCGGGTGACACTATTTTGCTTTGACTTGCTCCCCTAGGCTGCAAATGCTAGATTAACAGGGTTCCCGGTAACTAAGACAAGTTTTGGTAAATCATTTTTGGCGGCCAGATGGGGCTATATGTTTTAAGATTTAATAGTCGGGAGAGCCTGTTTGGCTTTGACTTGCGTCCCTAGCATGCAAATGCTGCATTAACAGGGTTCCTGGTATCTGAGACAAGTTTTGGTAAAGCAGCTTTGGCAACTACGTAAGTATGTATGTTTTAAGATTAAATTGTCGGGTGAGCCTGTTTGGCTTTGACTTGCTCTCCTAGGCTCCACATGCCAGATTGGCGGGGCTCCTGGAATCTAAGACAAGTTTTGGTAAAACAGTTTTGACAATTAGGTAAGGCTGTATGGTTTAAGATTAAATAGTCGGGTGAGCGTGTTTGGCTTTGACTTGCGCACAGGGTTCCTGGTATCTAAGACATGTTTTGGTAAGTCAGTTTTGGCGGCCAGATGGGGCTATATGTTGTAAGATTTAATAGTTTGGTGAGCCTGTTTGGCTTTGACTTGCGCCCCTATGATGCAAATGCTGAATTAACAGGGTTCCTGGTATCTGAGACAAGTTTTGGTAAGGCAATTTTGAGTTCCAGGTGTGGCTGAATGAGTTAAAAGTTAATAGTCGGATGAGGCTATTTGGCTTTGTTTTGCGCCCCTAGGCTGCACATGCCAGATTGGCGGGGCTCCTGGAATCTAAGACAAGTTTTGGTAAATCAGTTTTAGCAGCTACGTAAGTCTGTATGTTTTAAGATTAAATTGTCGGGTGAGCCTGTTTGGCTTTGATTTGCTCCCCTAGGCTGCACATGCCAGATTGGCGGGGCTCCTGGAATCTAAGACAAGTTTTGGTAAAACAGTTTTGACAGCTAGGTAAGGCTGTATGTTTTAAGATTAAATAGTCGGGTGAGCGTGTTTGGCTTTGACTTGCGCCCCTAGGATGCAAATGCTGGAATAACAGGGTTCCTGGTATCTAAGACAAGTTTTCGTAAATCAGTTTTGGCGGCCAGATGGGGCTATATTTTTTAAGATTTAATTGTTGGGTGAGCCTGTTTGGCTTTGACTTGCGCCCCTAGGATGCAAATGCTGCATTAACAGTGTTCCTGGTATCTGAAACAAGTTTTTGTAAGGCAATTTTGAGTTGCAGGTGATGCTGAATGTTTTCAGATTTAATAGTCGTGTGAGACTATTTGGCTTTGACTTTCTCCCCTAGGCGGCAGATGCCAGATTGGCGGGGCTCCTGGAATCTAAAAAAAGCTTTGGTAGAACAGTTTTGACAGCTACGTAAGTCTGTATTTTTTAAGGTTAAATAGTCGGGTGAGTCTGTTTGGCTTTGACTTGCGGCCCTAGGATGCAAATGCTGGAATAACAGGGTTCCTGGTATCTAAGACAAGTTTTGGTAAATCAGTTTTGGAGTCCAGATGGGGCTATATTTTTTAAGATTTAATAGTCGGGTGAGCCTGTTTGGCTTTGACTTGCGCCCCTAGGATGCAAATGCTGCATTAACAGTGTTCCTTGTATCTGAGACAAGTTTTGGTAAAACAGTTTTGACAGCTAGGTAAGGCTGAATGCTTTAAGATTAAATAGTCGGGTGACCGTGTTTGGCTTTGACTTGCGCCCCTAGGATGCACATGCCAGATTGGCGGGGCTCCTGGAATCTAAGACAAGTTTTGGTAAAACAGTTTTAATAGCTAGGTAAGGCTGTATGCTTTAAGATTAAATAGTCGGGTGAGCGTGTTTGGCTTTGACTTGCGCCCCTAGGATGCAAATGCTGGAATAACAGGGTTCCTGGTATCTAAGACATGTTTTGGTAAGTCGGTTTTGGCGGCCAGATGGGGCTATAAGTTTTAAGATTTAATAGTTTGGTGAACCTGTTTGGCTTTGACTGGCGCCCCTAGGATGCAAATGTTGGATTAACAGGGTTCCTGGTATCTGAGACAAGTTTTGGTAGAACAGTTTTGGCAGCTAGGTAAGGCTGTATGTTTTAAGATTAAATAGTCGGGTGAGCGTGTTTGGCTTTGACTTGCGCCCCTAGGATGCAAATGCTGGAATAACAGGGTTCCTGGTATCTAAGACATGTTTTGGTAAGTCGGTTTTGGCGGCCAGATGGGGCTATATGTTTTAAGATTGAATAGTCGGATGAGCCTGTTTGGCTTTGACTTGCTCCCCTAGGCTGCACATGCCAGATTGGCGGGGCTCCTGGAATCTAAGACAAGTTTTGGTAAAACAGTTTTGATAGCTAGGTAAGGCTGTATGCTTTAAGATTAAATAGTCGGGTGAGCGTGTTTGGCTTTGACTTGCGCCCCTAGGATGCAAATGCTGGAATAACAGGGTTCCTGGTATCTAAGACAAGTTTTGGTAAATCAGTTTTGGCAGCTACGTCAGCCTGTATGTTTTAAGATTAAATTGTCGGGTGAGCCTGTTTGGCTTTGACTTGCTCCCCTAGGCTGCACATGCCAGATTGGCGGGGCTCCTGGAATCTAAGACAAGTTTTGGTAAAACAGTTTTGACAGCTAGGTAAGGCTGTATGTTTAAAGATTAAATAGTCGGGTGAGCGTGTTTGGCTTTGACTTGCGCCCCTAGGATGCAAATGCTGCATTAACAGTGTTCCTGGTATCTGAGACAAGTTTTGGTAGAACAGTTTTGGCAGCTAGGTAAGGCTGTATGTTTTAAGATTAAATAGTCGGGTGAGCGTGTTTGGCTTTGACTTGCGCCCCTAGGATGCAAATGCTGGAATAACAGGGTTCCTGGTATCTAAGACATGTTTTGGTAAGTCGGTTTTGGCGGCCAGATGGGGCTATATGTTTTAAGATTGAATAGTTTGGTGAGTCTGTTTGGCTTTGACTTGCGCCTCTAGGATGCAAATGCTGGATTAACAGGGTTCCTGGTATCTGAGACAAGTTTTGGTAAGTCAGTTTTGGCGGCCAGATGGGGCTATATGTTGTAAGATTTAATTGTTGGGTTAGCCTGTTTGGCTTTGACTTGCGCCCCTAGGATGCAAATGCTGCATTAACAGTGTTCCTGGTATCTGAGACAAGTTTTGGTAGAACAGTTTTGACAGCTAGGTAAGGCTGTATGCTTTAAGATTAAATAGTCGGGTGATCGTGTTTGGCTTTGACTTGCGCCCCTAGGATGCAAATGCTGGAATAACAGGGTTCCTGGTATCTAAGACATGTTTTGGTAAGTCAGTTTTGGCGGCCAGATGGGGCTATATGTTGTAAGATTTAATAGTTTGGTGAGCCTGTTTGGCTTTGACTTGCGCCCCTAGGATGCAAATGCTGAATTAACAGGGTTCCTGGTATCTGAGACAAGTTTTGGTAAGGCAATTTTGAGTTCCAGGTGTGGCTGAATGAGTTAAAAGTTAATAGTCGGGTGAGGCTATTTGGCTTTGTTTTGCGCCCCTAGGCTGCACATGCCAGATTGGCGGGGCTCCTGGAATCTAAGACAAGTTTTGGTAAATCAGTTTTGGCAGCTACGTAAGTCTGTATGTTTTAAGATTAAATTGTCGGGTGAGCCTGTTTGGCTTTGACTTGCTCCCCTAGGCTGCACATGCCAGATTGGCGGGGCTCCTGGAATCTAAGACAAGTTTTGGTAAAACAGTTTTGACAGCTAGGTAAGGCTGTATGTTTTAAGATTAAATAGTCGGGTGTGCGTGTTTGGCTTTGACTTGCGCCCCTAGGATGCAAATGCTGGAATAACAGGGTTCCTGGTATCTAAGACAAGTTTTGGTAAATCAGTTTTGGCAGCTACGTAAGCCTGTATGTTTTAAGATTAAATTGTCGGGTGAGCCTGTTTGGCTTTGACTTGCTCCCCTAGGCTGCACATGCCAGATTGGCGGGGCTCCTGGAATTTAAGACAAGTTTTGGTAAAACAGTTTTTACAGCTAGGTAAGGCTGTATGTTTTAAGATTAAATAGTCGGGTGAGCGTGTTTGGCTTTGACTTGCGCCCCTAGGATGCAAATGCTGGAATAACAGGGTTCCTGGTATCTAAGACAAGTTTTCGTAAATCAGTTTTGGCGGCCAGATGGGGCTATATGTTTTAAGATTTAATAGTCGGGTGAGTCTGTTTGACTTTGACTTGCTCCCCTAGGATGCAAATGCTGGATTAACAGGGTTCCTGGTATCTGAGACAAGTTTTGGTAAGGCAATTTTGAGTTCCAGGTGAGACTGAATGTATTCAGACTTAATAGTCGTTTGAGACTATTTGGCTTTGACTTTCTCCCCTAGGCGGCACATGCCAGATTGGCGGGGCTCCTGGAATCTAATAAAAGTTTTGGTAAAACAGTTTTGACAGCTACGTAAGTCTGTATGTTTTAAGATTAAACTGTCGGTGGAGCCTGTTTGGCTTTGACTTGCTCCCCTAGGCTCCACATGCCAGATTGGCTTGGTTCCTGGAATCTTAGACAAGGTTTGGTAAAACAGTTTTGACCGCTGAGCAAGAGTGTATGTTTTAAGATTAAATAGTCGGTTGAGCCTGTTTGGCTTTGAGTTGCGCCCTTAGGATGCAAATGCTGGATAAACAGGGTTCCTGGTATTGGTAAGGCAATTTTGAGTTCCAGGTGAGGCTGAATGTGTTAAGACTTAATAGTCGGGTGAGACTATTTTGCTTTGACTTGTTCCCCTAGGCTGCAAATGCTAGATTAACGAGGCTCCTGGTTTTTAAGGCAAGTTTTGGTAAAGCAGTTTTGGCAGGTACGTAAGTCTGTATGTTTTAAGATCAAATTGTCGGGTGAGCCTGTTTGGCTTTGACTTGCTCCCCTAGGCTCCACATGTCAGATTGGCGGGACTCCTGGAATCTAAGACAAGTTTTGGTAAAACAGTTTTGACAGCTAGGTAAGGCTGTATGCTTTGAGATTAAATAGTCGGGTGAGCGTGTTTGGCTTTGACTTGCGCCCCTAGGATGAAAATGCTGGGATAACAGGGTTCCTGGTATCTAAGACAAGTTTTGGTAAATCAGTTTTGGCGGCCAGATGGGGCTATATTTTTTAAGATTTAATTGTTGGGTGAGCCTGTTTGGCTTTGACTTGCGCCCCTAGGATGCAAATGCTGCATTAACAGTGTTCCTGGTATCTGAAACAAGTTTTTGTAAGGCAATTTTGAGTTGCAGGTGATGCTGAATGTTTTCAGATTTAATAGTCGTGTGAGACTAATTGGCTTTGACTTTCTCCCCTAGGCGGCAGATGCCAGATTGGCGGGGCTCCTGGAATCTAAAAAAAGCTTTGGTAAAACAGTTTTGACAGCTACGTAAGTCTGTATGTTTTAAGGTTAAATAGTCGGGTGAGTCTGTTTGGCTTTGACTTGCGGCCCTAGGATGCAAATGCTGAAATAACAGGGTTCCTGGTATCTAAGACAAGTTTTGGTAAATCAGTTTTGGCGTCCAGATGGGGCTATATGTTTTAAGATTTAATAGTCGGGTGAGCCTGTTTGGCTTTGACTTGCGCCCCTAGGATGCAAATGCTGCATTAACAGTGTTCCTGGTATCTGAGACAAGTTTTGGTAAAACAGTTTTGACAGCTAGGTAAGGCTGAATGCTTTAAGATTAAATAGTCGGGTGACCGTGTTTGACTTTGACTTGCGCACCTAGGATGCAAATGCTGGAATAACACGGTTCCTGGTATCTAAGACATGTTTTGGTAAGTCGGTTTTGGCGGCCAGATGGGGCTATACGTTTTAAGATTTAATAGTTTGGTGAACCTGTTTGGCTTTGACTGCCGCCCCTAGGATGCAAATGTTGGATTAACAGGGTTCCTGGTATCTGAGACAAGTTTTGGTAAATCAGTTTTGGCGGCCAGATGGGGCTATATGTTTTAGGACTAAATAGTCGGATGAGCCTGTTTGGCTTTGACTTGCTCCCCTAGGCTGCACATGCCAGATTGGCGGGGCTCCTGGAATCTAGGACAAGTTTTGGTAAAACAGTTTTGACAGCTAGGTAAGGCTGTATGCTTTAAGATTAAATAGTCGGGTGAGCGTGTTTGGCTTTGACTTGCGCCCCTAGGATGCAAATGCTGGAATAACAGGGTTCCTGGTATCTAAGACAAGTTTTGGTAAATCAGTTTTGGCAGCTACGTAAGCCTGTATGTTTTAAGATTAAATTGTCGGGTGAGCCTGTTTGGCTTTGACTTGCTCCCCTAGGCTGCACATGCCAGCTAGGTAAGGCTGTATGTTTTAAGATTAAATAGTCGGGTGAGCGTGTTTGGCTTTGACTTGCGCCCCTAGGATGCAAATGCTGGAATAACAGGGTTCCTGGTATCTAAGACAAGTTTTCGTAAATCAGTTTTGGCGGCCAGATGGGGCTATATGTTTTAAGATTTAATAGTCGGGTGAGTCTGTTTGACTTTGACTTGCTCCCCTAGGATGCAAATGCTGGATTAACAGGGTTCCTGGTATCTGAGACAAGTTTTGGTAAGGCAATTTTGAGTTCCAGGTGAGACTGAATGTATTCAGACTTAATAGTCGTTTGAGACTATTTGGCTTTGACTTTCTCCCCTAGGCGGCACATGCCAGATTGGCGGGGCTCCTGGAATCTAATAAAAGTTTTGGTAAAACAGTTTTGACAGCTACGTAAGTCTGTATGTCTTAAGATTAAACTGTCGGTGGAGCCTGTTTGGCTTTGACTTGCTCCCCTAGGCTCCACATGCCAGATTGGCTTGGTTCCTGGAATCTTACACAAGGTTTGGTAAAACAGTTTTGACCGCTGAGCAAGAGTGTATGCTTTAAGATTAAATAGTCGGTTGAGCCTGTTTGGCTTTGAGTTGCGCCCCTAGGATGCAAATGCTGGATAAACAGGGTTCCTGGTATTGGTAAGGCAATTTTGAGTTCCAGGTGAGGCTGAATGTGTTAAGACTTAATAGTCGGGTGAGACTATTTTGCTTTGACTTGCTCCCCTAGGCTGCAAATGCTAGATTAACGAGGCTCCTGGTTTTTAAGGCAAGTTTTGGTAAAGCAGTTTTGGCAGCTACGTAAGTCTGTATGTTTTAAGATCAAATTGTCGGGTGAGCCTGTTTGGCTTTGACTTGCTCCCCTAGGCTCCACATGTCAGATTGGCGGGACTCCTGGAATCTAAGACAAGTTTTGGTAAAACAGTTTTGACAGCTAGGTAAGGCTGTATGCTTTAAGATTAAATAGTCGGGTGAGCGTGTTTGGCTTTGACTTGCGCCCCTAGGATGAAAATGCTGGGATAACAGGGTTCCTGGAATCTAAGACAAGTTTTGGTAAATCAGTTTTGGCGGCCAGATGGGGCTATATTTTTTAAGATTTAATTGTTGGGTGAGCCTGTTTGGCTTTGACTTGCGCCCCTAGGATGCAAATGCTGCATTAACAGTGTTCCTGGTATCTGAATCAAGTTTTTGTAAGGCAATTTTGAGTTCCAGGTGATGCTGAATGTTTTCAGATTTAATAGTCGTGTGAGACTATTTGGCTTTGACTTTCTCCCCTAGGCGGCAGATGCCAGATTGGCGGGGCTCCTGGAATCTAAAAAAAGCTTTGGTAAAACAGTTTTGACAGCTACGTAAGGCTGTATGCTTTAAGATTAAATAGTCGGGTGAGCGTGTTTGGCTTTGACTTGCGCCCCTAGGATGCAAATGCTGGAATAACAGGGTTCCTGGTATCTAAGACAAGTTTTGGTAAATCAGTTTTGGCAGCTACGTAAGCCTGTATGTTTTAAGATTAAATTGTCGGGTGAGCCTGTTTGGCTTTGACTTGCTCCCCTAGGCTGCACATGCCAGATTGGCGGGGCTCCTGGAATCTAAGACAAGTTTTGGTAAAACAGTTTTTACAGCTAGGTAAGGCTGTATGTTTTAAGATTAAATAGTCGGGTGAGCGTGTTTGGCTTTGACTTGCGCCCCTTGGATGCAAATGCTGGAATAACAGGGTTCCTGGTATCTAAGACAAGTTTTCGTAAATCAGTTTTGGCGGCCAGATGGGGCTATATGTTTTAAGATTTAATAGTCGGGTGAGTCTGTTTGACTTTGACTTGCTCCCCTAGGATGCAAATGCTGGATTAACAGGGTTCCTGGTATCTGAGACAAGTTTTGGTAAGGCAATTTTGAGTTCCAGGTGAGACTGAATGTATTCAGACTTAAAAGTCGTTTGAGACTATTTGGCTTTGACTTTCTCCCCTAGGCGGCACATGCCAGGTTGGCGGGGCTCCTGGAATCTAATAAAAGTTTTGGTAAAACAGTTTTGACAGCTACGTAAGTCTCTATGTTTTAAGATTAAACTGTCGGTGGAGCCTGTTTGGCTTTGACTTGCTCCCCTAGGCTCCACATGCCAGATTGGCTTGGTTCCTGGAATCTTAGACAAGGTTTGGTAAAACAGTTTTGACCGCTGGGCAAGAGTGTATGTTTTAAGATTAAATAGTCGGTTGAGCCTGTTTGGCTTTGAGTTGCGCCCCTAGGATGCAAATGCTGGATAAACAGGGTTCCTGGTATTGGTAAGGCAATTTTGAGTTCCAGGTGAGGCTGAATGTGTTAAGACTTAATAGTCGGGTGAGACTATTTTGCTTTGACTTGCTCCCCTAGGCTGCAAATGCTAGATTAACGAGGCTCCTGGTTTTTAAGGCAAGTTTTGGTAAAGCAGTTTTGGCAGCTACGTAAGTCTGTATGTTTTAAGATCAAATTGTCGGGTGAGCCTGTTTGGCTTTGACTTGCTCCCCTAGGCTCCACATGTCAGATTGGCGGGACTCCTGGAATCTAAGACAAGTTTTGGTAAAACAGTTTTGACAGCTAGGTAAGGCTGTATGCTTTAAGATTAAATAGTCGGGTGAGCGTGTTTGGCTTTAACTTGCGCCCCTAGGATGAAAATGCTGGGATAACAGGGTTCCTGGTATGTAAGACAAGTTTTGGTAAATTAGTTTTGGCGGCCAGATGGGGCTATATTTTTTAAGATTTAATTGTTGGGTGAGCCTGTTTGGCTTTGACTTGCGCCCCTAGGATGCAAATGCTGCATTAACAGTGTTCCTGGTATCTGAGACAAGTTTTGGTAGAACAGTTTTGACAGCTAGGTTAGGCTGTATGCTTTAAGATAAAATAGTCGGGTGAGCGTGTTTGGCTTTGACTTGCGCCCCTAGGATGCAAATGCTGGAATAACAGGGTTCCTGGTATCTAAGACATGTTTTGGTAAGTCGGTTTTGGCGGCCAGATGGGGCTATATGTTTTAAGATTGAATAGTTTGGTGAGTCTGTTTGGCTTTGACTTGCGCCCCTAGGATGCAAATGCTGGATTAACAGGGTTCCTGGTATCTGAAACAAGTTTTGGTAAGGCAATTTTGAGTTCCAGGTGTGGCTGAATGAGTTAAAACTTAATAGTCGGGTGAGGCTATTTGGCTTTGTTTTGCTCCCCTAGGCTGCAAATGCTAGATTAACAGGGTTCCTGGTATCTTAGACAAGTTTTGGAAAATCAGTTTTGGCGGCCAGGTGGGGCTATATGATTTCAAATTTAATAGTCGGGTGAGACTATTTGGCTTTGTCTTGCTCCCCTTGGCTGCAAATGCTAGATTAACAGGGTTCCTGGTAACTGAGATAGGTTTTGGTAAATCAGTTTTGGCGGCCAGATGGGGCTATATGTTTTAGGATTAAATAGTCGGATGAGCCTGTTTGGCTTTGACTTGCGCCCCTAGGCTGCACATGCCAGATTGGCCGGGCTCCTGGAATCTAAGACATGTTTTGGTAAAACAGTTTTGACAGCTAGGTAAGGCTGTTTGCTTTAAGATTAAATAGTCGGGTGAGCGTGTTTGGCTTTGACTTGCGCCCCTAGGATGCAAATGCTGGAATAACAGGGTTCCTGGTATCTAAGACAAGTTTTCGTAAATCAGTTTTGGCGGCCAGATGGGGCTATATGATTTCAAATTTAATAGTCGGGTGAGACTATTTGGCTTTGTCTTGCTCCCCTAGGCTGCAAATGGTAGATTAACAGGGTTCCTGGTAACTGGGATAGGTTTGGTAAATCAGTTTTGGCGGCCAGATGGGGCTATATGTTTTAGGATTAAATAGTCGGATGAGCCTGTTTGGCTTTGACTTGCGCCCCTAGGCTGCACATGCCAGATTGGCGGGGCTCCTGGAATCTAAGACAAGTTTTGGTAAAACAGTTTTGACAGCTACGTAAGGCTGTATGTTTTAAGATTAAATAGTCGGGTGAGCGTGTTTGGCTTTGACTTGCGCCCCTAGGATGCAAATGCTGGAATAACAGGGTTCCTGGTATCTAAGAGAAGTTTTCGTAAATCAGTTTTGGCGGCCAGGTGGGGCTATATGATTTAAAATTTAATAGTCGGGTGAGACTATTTGGCTTTGTCTTGCTCCCCTAGGCTGCAAATGCTAGATTAACAGGGTTCCTGGTAACTGAGATAGGTTTTGGTAAATCAGTTTTGGCGGCCAGATGGGGCTATATGTTTTAGGATTAAATAGTCGGATGAGCCTGTTTGGCTTTGACTTGCGCCCCTAGGCTGCACATGCCAGATTGGCGGGGCTCCTGGAATCTAAGACAAGTTTTGGTAAAACTATTTTGACAGCTAGGTAAGGCTGTTTGCTTTAAGATTAAATAGTCGGGTGAGCGTGTTTGGCTTTGACTTGCGCCCCTTGGATGCAAATGCTGGAATAACAGGGTTCCTGGTATCTAAGACAAGTTTTCGTAAATCAGTTTGGCGTCTATGGGGCTATATGTTTTAGGATTAAATAGTCGGATGAGCCTGCTTGGCTTTGACTTGCTCCCCTAGGCTGCGCATGCCAGATTGGCGGGGCTCCTGGAATCTAAGGTAAGTTTTGGTAAAACAGTTTTGACAGCTAGGTAAGGCTGTATGCTTTAAGATTAAATAGTCGGGTGAGCGTGTTTGGCTTTGACTTGCGCCCCTAGGATGCAAATGCTGGAATAACGGGGTTCCTGGTATCTAAGACAAGTTGTCGTAAATCAGTTTTGGCGGCCAGATGGGGCTATATGTTTTAAGATTTAATAGTCGGGTGAGCCTGTTTGGCCTTGACTTGCGCCCCTAGGATGCAAATGCTGGATTAACAGGGTTCCTGGTATCTGAAACAAGTTTTGGTAAGGCAGTTTTGAGTTCCAGGTGATGCTGAATGTATTCAGACTTAATAGTCGTGTGAGACTATTTGGCTTTGACTTGCTCCCCTAGGCGGCAGATGCCAGATTGGCGGGGCTCCTGGAATCTAAAAAAAGCTTTGGTAAAACAGTTTTGACAGCAACGTAAGTCTGTATGTTTTAAGGTTAAATAGTCGGGTGAGTCTGTTTGACTTTGACTTGCTCCCCTAGGATGCAAATGCTGGATTAACAGGGTTCCTGCTATCTGAGACAAGTTATGGTAAATCAGTTTTGGCGGCCAGGTGGGGCTATATGATTTAAAATTTAATAGTCGGGTGAGACTATTTGGCTTTGTCTTGCTCCCCTAGGTTGCAAGTGCTAGATTAACAGGGTTCCTGGTAACTGAGATAGGTTTTGGTAAATCAGTTTTGGCGGCCAGATGGGGCTATATGTTTTAGGATTAAATAGTCGGATGAGCCTGTTTGGCTTTGACTTAATCCCCTAGGCTGCACATGCCAGATTGGCGGGGCTCCTGGAATCTAAGACAAGTTTTGGTAAAACAGTTTTGACAGCTAGGCAAGGCTGTATGCTTTAAGATTAAATAGTCGGGTGAGCGTGTTTGGCTTTGACTTGCGCCCCTAGGATGCAAATGCTGGAATAACAGGGTTCCTGGTATCTAAGACAAGTTTTCGTAAATCAGTTTTGGCGTCTATGGGGCTATAAGTTTTAGGATTAAATTGTCGGATGAGCCTGTTTGGCTTTGACTTGATCCCCTAGGCTGCACATGCCAGATTGGCGGGGCTCCTGGAATCTAAGACAACTTTTGGTAAAACAGTTTTGACAGCTAGGTAAGGCTGTATGTTTTAAGATTAAATAGTCGGGTGAGCGTGTTTGGCTTTGACTTGCGCCCCTAGGATGCAAATGCTGGAATAACAGGGTTCCTGGTATCTAAGACAAGTTTTCGTAAATAAGTTTTGGCGGCCAGATAGGGCTATATGTTTTAATATTTAATAGTCGGGTGAGCCTGTTTGGCTTTGACTTGCGCCCCTACGATGCAAATGCTGGATTAACAGGGTTCCTGGTATCTGAGACAAGTTTTGGTAAGGCAATTTTGAGTTCCAGGTGATGCTGAATGTTTTCAGATTTAATAGTCGTGTGAGACTATTTGGCTTTGACTTGCTCCCTAGGCGGCAGATGCCAGATTGGCGGGGCTCCTGGAATCTAAAAAAGCTTTGGTAAAACAGTTTTGACAGCTACGTAAGTCTGTATGTTTTAAGGTTAAATAGTCGGGTGAGTCTGTTTGACTTTGACTTGCTCCCCTAGGATGCAAATGCTGGATTAACAGGGTTCCTGGTATCTGAGACAAGTTTTGGTAAATCAGTTTTGGCGGCCAGGTGGGGCTATATGATTTCAAATTTAATAGTCGGGTGAGACTATTTGGCTTTGTCTTGCTCCCCTTGGCTGCAAATGCTAGATTAACAGGGTTCCTGGTAACTGAGATAGGTTTTGGTAAATCAGTTTTGGCGGCCAGGTGGGGCTATATGATTTCAAATTTAATAGTCGGGTGAGACTATTTGGCTTTGTCTTGCTCCCCTAGGCTGCAAATGCTAGATTAACAGGGTTCCTGGTAACTGAGATAGGTTTTGGTAAATCAGTTTTGGCGGCCAGATGGGGCTATATGTTTAAGGATTAAATAGTCGGATGAGCCTGTTTGGCTTTGACTTGCGCCCCTAGGCTGCACATGCCAGATTAGCGGGGCTCCTGGAATCTAAGACATGTTTTGGTAAAACAGTTTTGACAGCTAGGTAAGGCTGTTTGCTTTAAGATTAAATAGTCGGGTGAGCGTGTTTGGCTTTGACTTGCGCCCCTAGGATGCAAATGCTGGATTAACAGGGTTCCTGGTATCTGAGACAAGTTTTGGTAAATCAGTTTTGGCGGCCAGGTGGGGCTATATGATTTCAAATTTAATAGTCGGGTGAGACTATTTGGCTTTGTCTTGCTCCCCTTGGCTGCAAATGCTAGATTAACAGGGTTCCTGGTAACTGAGATAGGTTTTGGTAAATCAGTTTTGGCGGCCAGATGGGGCTATATGTTTTAGGATTAAATAGTCGGATGAGCCTGTTTGGCTTTGACTTGCGCCCCTAGTCTGCACATGCCAGATTGGCGGGGCTCCTGGAATCTAAGACATGTTTTGGTAAAACAGTTTTGACAGCTAGGTAAGGCAGTTTGCTTTAAGATCAAATAGTCGGGTGAGCGTGTTTGGCTTTGACTTGCGCCCCTAGGATGCAAATGCTGGAATAACAGGGCTCCTGGTATCTAAGACAAGTTTTCGTAAATCAGTTTTGGCGGCCAGGTGGGGCTATATGATTTCAAATTTAATAGTCGGGTGAGACTATTTGGCTTTGTCTTGCTCCCCTAGGCTG
Organism: Drosophila kanekoi; assembly: GCA_037075305.1. NCBI lineage: Eukaryota > Metazoa > Arthropoda > Insecta > Diptera > Drosophilidae > Drosophila > Drosophila kanekoi. Next base: position 144,580 of record JBAMCE010000684.1, on the reverse strand, counting down.
CAAATGCTAGATTAACAGGGTTCCTGGTAACTGAGATAGGTTTTGGTAAATCAGTTTTTGCGGCCAGATGGGGCTATATGTTTTAGGATTAAATAGTCGGATGAGCCTGTTTGGCTTTGACTTGCGCCCCTAGGCTGCACATGCCAGATTGGCGGGGCTCCTGGAATCTAAGACAAGTTTTGGTAAAACAGTTTTGACAGCTACGTAAGGCTGTATGTTTTAAGATTAAATAGTCGGGTGAGCGTGTTTGGCTTTGACTTGCGCCCCTAGGATGCAAATGCTGGAATAACAGGGTTCCTGGTATCTAAGACAAGTTTTCGTAAATCAGTTTTGGCGGCCAGGTGGGGCTATATGATTTCAAATTTAATAGTCGGGTGAGACTATTTGGCCTTGTCTTGCTCCCCTAGGCTGCAAATGCTAGATTAACAGGGTTCCTGGTAACTGAGATAGGTTTTGGTAAATCAGTTTTGGCGGCCAGATGGGGCTATATGTTTTAGGATTAAATAGTCGGATGAGCCAGTTTGGCTTTGACTTGCGCCCCTAGGCTGCACATGCCAGATTGGCGGGGCTCCTGGAATCTAAGACAAGTTTTGGTAAAACAATTTTGACAGCTAGGTAAGGCTGTTTGCTTTAAGATTAAATAGTCGGGTGAGCCTGTTTGGCTTTGACTTGCGCCCCTAGGATGCAAATGCTGGAATAACAGGGTTCCTGGTATCTAAGACAAGTTTTCGTAAATCAGTTTGGCGTCTATGGGGCTATATGTTTTAGGATTAAATAGTCGGATGAGCCTGCTTGGCTTTGACTTGCTCCCCTAGGCTGCGCATGCCAGATTGGCGGGGCTCCTGGAATCTAAGGTAAGTTTTGGTAAAACAGTTTTGACAGCTAGGTAAGGCTGTATGCTTTAATATTAAATAGTCGGGTGAGCTTGTTTGGCTTTGACTTGCGCCCCTAGGATGCAAGTGCTGGAATAACGGGGTTCCTGGTATCTAAGACAAGTTGTCGTAAATCAGTTTTGGCGGCCAGATGGGGCTATATGTTTTAAGATTTAATAGTCGGGTGAGCCTGTTTGGCCTTGACTTGCGCCCCTAGGATGCAAATGCTGGATTAACAGGGTTCCTGGTATCTGAAACAGGATTTTGGTAAGGCAGTTTTGAGTTCCAGGTGATGCTGAATGTATTCAGACTTAATAGTCGTGTGAGACTATTTGGCTTTGACTTGCTCCCCTAGGCGGCAGATGCCAGATTCGCGGGGCTCCTGGAATCTAAAAAAAGCTTTGGTAAAACAGTCTTGACAGCAACGTAAGTCTGTATGTTTTAAGGTTAAATAGTCGGGTGAGTCTGTTTGACTTTGACTTGCTCCCCTAGGATGCAAATGCTGGATTAACAGGGTTCCTGGTATCTGAGACAAGTTATGGTAAATCAGTTTTGGCGGCCAGGTGGGGCTATATGATTTAAAATTTAATAGTCGGGTGAGACTATTTGGCTTTGTCTTGCTCCCCTAGGCTGCAAATGCTAGATTAACAGGGTTCCTGGTAACTGAGATAGGTTTTGGTAAATCAGTTTTGGCGGCCAGATGGGGCTATATGTTTTAGGATTAAATAGTCGGATGAGCCTGTTTGGCTTTGACTTAATCCCCTAGGCTGCACATGCCAGATTGGCGGGGCTCCTGGAATCTAAGACAAGTTTTGGTAAAACAGTTTTGACAGCTAGGTAAGGCTGTACGCTTTAAGATTAAATAGTCGGGTGAGCGTGTTTGGCTTTGACTTGCGCCCCTAGGATGCAAATGCTGGAATAACAGGGTTCCTGGTATCTAAGACAAGTTTTCGTAAATCAGTTTTGGCGTCTATGGGGCTATAAGTTTTAGGATTAAATTGTCGGATGAGCCTGTTTGGCTTTGACTTGATCCCCTAGGCTGCACATGCCAGATTGGCAGGGCTCCTGGAATCTAAGACAACTTTTGGTAAAACAGTTTTGACAGCTAGGTAAGGCTGTATGCTTTAAGAATAAATAGTCGGGTGAGCGTGTTTGGCTTTAACTTGCGCCCCTAGGATGCAAATGCTGGAATAACAGGGTTCCTGGTATCTAAGACAAGTTTTCGTAAATAAGTTTTGGCGGCCAGATAGGGCTATATGTTTTTTAATATTTAATAGTCGGGTGAGCCTGTTTGGCTTTGACTTGCGCCCCTACGATGCAAATGCTGGATTAACAGGGTTCCTGGTATCTGAGACAAGTTTTGGTAAGGCAATTTTGAGTTCCAGGTGATGCTGAATGTTTTCAGATTTAAAAGTCGTGTGAGACTATTTGGCTTTGACTTGCTCCCCTAGGCGGCAGATGCCAGATTGGCGGGGCTCCTGGAATCTAAAAAAAGCTTTGGTAAAACAGTTTTGACAGCTACGTAAGTCTGTATGTTTTAAGGTTAAATAGTCGGGTGAGTCTGTTTGACTTTGACTTGCTCCCCTAGGATGCAAATGCTGGATTAACAGGGTTCCTGGTATCTGAGACAAGTTTTGGTAAATCAGTTTTGGCGGCCAGGTGGGGCTATATGATTACAAATTTAATAGTCGGGTGAGACTATTTGGCTTTGTCTTGCTCCCCTTGGCTGCAAATGCTAGATTAACAGGGTTCCTGGTAACTGAGATAGGTTTTGGTAAATCAGTTTTGGCGGCCAGATGGGGCTATATGTTTTAGGACTAAATAGTCGGATGAGCCTGTTTGGCTTTGACTTGCGCCCCTAGGCTGCACATGCCAGATTGGCGGGGCTCCTGGAATCTAAGACAAGTTTTGGTAAAACAGTTTTGACAGCTAGGTAAGGCTGTATGTTTTAAGATTAAATAGTCGGGTGAGCGTGTTTGGCTTTGACTTGCGCCCCTAGGATGCAAATGCTGGAATAACAGGGTTCCTGGTATCTAAGACAAGTTTTCGTAATTCAGTTTTGGCGGCAAGATGGGGCTACATGTTTTAAGAATTAATAGTGGGGTTAGCCTGTTTGGCTTTGACTTGCGCCCCTAGGGTGTAAATGCTGGATTAACAGGGTTCCTGGTATCTGAAACCAGTTTTGGTAAGGCAATTTTGAGTTCCAGGTGATGCTGAATGTTTTCAGATTTAATAGTCGTGTGAGACTATTTGGCTTTGACTTGCTCCCCTAGGCGGCAGATGCCAGATTGGCGGGGCTCCTGGAATCTAAAAAAAGCTTTGGTAAAACAGTTTTGACAGCTACGTAAGTCTGTATGTTTTAAGGTTAAATAGTCGGGTGAGTCTGTTTGACTTTGACTTGCTCCCCTAGGATGCAAATGCTGGATTAACAGGGTTCCTGGTATCTGAGACAAGTTTTGGTAAATCAGTTTTGGCGGCCAGATGGGGCTATATGTTTTAGGATTAAATAGTCGGATGAGCCTGTTTGGCTTTGTCTTGCTCCCCTAGGCTGCAAATGCTAGATTAACAGGGTTCCTGGTAACTTTGATAGGTTTTGGTAAATCAGTTTTGGCGGCCAGATGGGGCTATATGTTTTAGGATTAAATAGTCGGGTGAGTCTGTTTGACTTTGACTTGCTCCACTAGGATGCAAATGCTGGATTAACAGGGTTCCTGCTATCTGAGACAAGTTTGTGTATATCAGTTTTGGCGGCCAGGTGGGGCTATATGATTTAAAATTTAATAGTCGGGTGAGACTATTTGGCTTTGTCTTGCTCCCCTAGGCTGCAAATGCTAGATTAACAGGGTTCCTGGTAACTTTGATAGGTTTTGGTAAATCAGTTTTGGCGGCCAGGTGGGGCTATATGTTTTAGGATTAAATAGTCGGATGAGCCTGCTTGGCTTTGACTTGCTCCCCTTGGCTGCACATGCCAGATTGGCGGGGCTCCTGGAATCTAAGACAAGTTTTGGTAAAACAGTTTTGACAGCTAGGTAAGGCTGTATGTTTTAAGATTAAATAGTCCGGTGAGCGTGTTTGGCTTTGACTTGCGTCCCTAGGATGCAAATGCTGTAATAAGAGGGTTCCTGGTATCTAAGACAAGTTTTCGTAAATCAGTTTTGGCGGCTAGATGGGGCTATATTTTTTAAGATTTAATAGTCGGGTGAGCCTGTTTGGCCTTGACTTGCGCCCATAGGATGCGAATGCTGGATTAACAGGGTTCCTGGTATCTGAAACAAGTTTTGGTAAGGCAATTTTGAGTTCCAGGTGATGCTGAATGTTTTCAGATTTAATAGTCGTGTGAGACTATTTGGCTTTGACTTTGTCCCCTAGGCGGCAGATGCCAGATTGGCGGGGTCCTGGAATCTAAAAAAAAGCTTTGGTAAAACAGTTTTGACAGCTACGTAAGTCTGTATGTTTTAAGGTTAAATAGTCGGGTGAGTCTGTTTGACTTTGACTTGCTCCCCTAGGAAGCAAATGCTGGATTAACAGGGTTCCTGGTATGTGAGACAAGTTTTGGTAAATCAGTTTTGGCGGCCAGGTGGGGCTATATGATTTAAAATTTAATAGTCGGGTGAGACTATTTGGCTTAGTCTTGCTCCCCTAGGCTGCAAATGCTAGATTAACAGGGTTCCTGGTAACTGAGATAGGTTTTGCTAAATCAGTTTTGGCGGCCAGATCGGGCTATATGTTTTAGGATTAAATAGTCGGATGAGCCTGTTTGGCTTTGACTTGCTCCGCTAGGCTGCACATGCCAGATTGGCGGGGCTCCTGGAATCTAAGACAAGTTTTGGTAAAACCGTTTTGACAGCTAGGTAAGGCTGTTTGCTTTAAGATTAAATAGTCGGGTGAGCGTGTTTGGCTTTGACTTGCGCCCCTAGGATGCAAATGCTGGAATAACAGGGTTCCTGGTATCTAAGACAAGTTTTGGTAAGGCAATTTTGAGTTCCAGGTGAGGCTGAATGTATTCAGACTTAATAGTCGTGTGAGACTATTTGGCTTTGACTTTCTCCCCTAGGCGGTACATGCCAGATTGGCGGGGCTCCTGGAATCTAAAAAAAGTTTTGGTAAAACAGTTTTGACAGCTACGTAGGTCTGTATGTTTTAAGGTTAAATAGTCGGGCGAGGCTGTTTGACTTTGACTTGCTCCCCTAGGATGCAAATGCTGGATTAACAGGGTTCTGGTATCTGGGACAAGTTTTGGTAAATCAGTTTTGGCGGCCAGTTGAGTCTATATGTTTTAAGATTTAATAGTCGGGTGAGGCTATTTGGCTTTGTCTTCCTCACCTAGGCTGCACATGCCAGATTGGCGGGACACCTGGAATCTAAGACAAGTTTTGGTAAATCAGTTTTGACTGCTAGGTAAGGCTATATGTTTTAAGATTAAATAGTCGGGTGAGCGTGTTTGGCTTTGACTTGCGCCCCTAAAATGCAAATGCTGGATTAACAGGGTTCTGGTATCTGAGACAAGTTTTGGTAAATCAGTTTTGGCAGCCAGATGAGGCTATATGTTTTTAGATTTGGCTTTGTCTTCCTCTCCTAGGCTGCACATGCCAGATTGGCGGGGCTCCTGGAATCTAAGACAAGTTTTGGTAAATCAGTTTTGACAGCTAGGTAAGGCTGTATGCTTTAAGATTTAATAGTCGGGTGAGCGTGTTTGGCTTTGACTTGCGCCCCTAGGATGCAAATGCTGGAATAACAGGGTTCCTGGTATCTAAGACAAGTTTTGGTAAGGCAATTTTGAGTTCCAGGTGAGGCTGAACGTATTCAGACTTAATAGTCGTGTGAGATTTTTTGGCTTTGACATTCTCCCCTAGGCGGTACATGCCAGATTGGCGGGGCTCCTGGAATCTAAAAAAAGTTTTGGTAAAACAGTTTTGACAGCTACGTAGGTCTGTATGTTTTAAGGTTGAATAGTCGGGCGAGTCTGTTTGACTTTGACCTGCTCCCCTAGGATGCAAATGCTGGATTAACAGGGTTCTGGTATCTGGGACAAGTTTTGGTAAATCAGTTTTGGCGGCCAGATGAGTCTATATGTTTTAAGATTTAATAGTCGGGTGAGGCTTTTTGGCTTTGTCTTCCTCACCTAGGCTGCACATGCCAGATTGGCGGGACACCTGGAATCTAAGACAAGTTTTGGTAAATCAGTTTTGACAGCTAGGTAAGGCTATATGCTTTAAGATTAAATAGTCGGGTGAGCGTGTTTGGCTTTGACTTGCGCCCCTAAAATGCAAATGCTGGAATAACAGGGTTCCTGGTATCTAAGACAAGTTTTCGTAAATCAGTTTTGGCGGCCAGATTGGGCTATATGTTTTAAGATTTAATAGTCGGGTGAGCCTGTTTGGCCTTGACTTGCGCCCATAGGATGCGAATGCTGGATTAACAGGGTTCCTGGTATCTGAAACAAGTTTTGGTAAGGCAATTTTGAGTTCCAGGTGATGCTGAATGTTTTCAGATTTAATAGTCGTGTGAGACTATTTGGCTTTGACTTTCTCCCCTAGGCGGCAGATGCCAGATTGGCGGGGCTCCTGGAATCTAAAAAAAGCTTTGGTAAAACAATTTTGACAGCTACGTAAGTCTGTACGTTTTAAGGTTAAATAGTCGGGTGAGTCTGTTTGACTTTGACTTTCTCCCCTAGGATGCAAATGCTGGATTAACAGGGTTCCTGGTATCTGAGACAAGTTTTGGTAAATCAGTTTTGGCGGCCAGGTGGGGCTATATGATTTAAAATTTAATAGTCGGATGAGTCTGTCTGACTTTGACTTGCTCCCCTAGGATGCAAATGCTGGATTAACAGGGTTCTGGTATCTGAGACAAGTTTTGGTAAATCAGTTTTGGCAGCCAGATGAGGCAATATGTTTTTAGATTTAATAGTCGGGTGAGGCTATTTGGCTTTGTCTTCCTCCCCTAGGCTGCACATGCCAGATTGGCGGGGCTCCTGGAATCTAAGACAAGTTTTGGTAAAACAGTTTTGACAGCTAGGTAAGGCTATATGATTTAAAATTTAATAGTCGGATGAGTCTGTCTGACTTTGACTTGCTCCCCTAGGATGCAAATGCTGGAATAACAGGGTTCCTGGTATCTAAGACAAGTTTTGGTAAGGCAATTTTGAGTTCCAGGTGAGGCTGAACGTATTCAGACTTAATAGTCGTGTGAGACTATTTGGCTTTGACTTTCTCCACTAGGCGGTACATGCCAGATTGGCGGGGCTCCTGGAAACTAAAAAAAGCTTTGGTAAAAGAGTTTTGACAGCTACGTAAGTCTGTACGTTTTAAGGTTCAATAGTCGGGTGAGTCTGTTTGACTTTGACTTTCTCCCCTAGGATGCAAGTGCTGGATTAACAGGGTTCCTGGTATCTGAGACAAGTTTTGGTAAATCAGTTTTGGCGGCCAGGTAGGGCTATATGATTTAAAATTTAATAGTCGGGTGAGACTTATGGACTTTGTCTTGCTGCCCTAGGCTGCAAATGCTAGATTAACAGGGTTCCTGGTAACTGAGATAGGTTTTTGGTAAATCAGTTTTGGCGGCCAGATGGGGCTATATGTTTTAGGATTAAATAGTCGGATGAGCCCGTTTGGCTTTGACTTGCTCCCCTTGGCTGCACATGTCAGATTGGCGGGACTACTGGAATCTAAGACAAGTTTTGGTAAGGCAATTTTGACAGCTAGGTAAGGCTGTATGCTTTAAGATTAAATAGTCGGGTGAGCGTGTTTGGCTTTGACTTGCGCCCCTAGGATGCAAATGCTGGAATAACAGGGTTCCTGGTATCTAAGACATGTTTTGGTATGTCGGTTTTGGCGGCCAGATGGGGCTATATGTTTTAAGATTGAATAGTTTGGTGAGCCTGTTTGGCTTTGACTTGCGCCCCTAGGATGCAAATGCTGGATTAACAGGGTTCCTGGTATCTGAGACAAGTTTTGGTAAGGCAATTTTGAGTTCCAGGTGTGGCTGAATGAGTTAAAATTTAATGGTCGGGTGAGGCTATTTGGCTTTGTTTTGCTCCCCTAGGCTGCAAATGCTAGATTAACAGGGTTCCTGGTATCTGAGACAAGTTTTGGTAAATCAGTTTTGGCGGCCAGATGGGGCTATATGTTTAAGGATTAAATAGTCGGATGAGCCCGTTTGGCTTTGACTTGCTCCCCTAGGCTGCACATGCCAGATTGGCGGGGCTCCTGGAATCTAAGACAAGTTTTGGTAAAACAGTTTTGACAGCTAGGTAAGGCCGTATGCTTTAGGATTAAATAGTCGGGTGAGCGTGTTTGGCTTTGACTTGCGCCCCTAGGATGCAAATGCTGGAATAACAGGGTTCCTGGTACCTAAGGCAAGTTTTGGAAAGGCAATTTTGAGTTCCACGTGAGGCTGAATGTATTCAGACTTAATAGTCGAGTGAGACTATTTGGCTTTGACTTTCTCCCCTAGGCGGTACATGCCAGATTGGCGGGGCTCCTGGAATCTAAAAAAAGTTTTGGTAAAACAGTTTTGACAGCTACGTAGGTCTGTATGTTTAAGGTTAAATAGTCGGATGAGTCTGTCTGACTTTGACTTGCTCCCCTAGGATGCAAATGCTGGATTAACAGGGTTCTGGTATCTGAGACAAGTTTTGGTAAATCAGTTTTGGCAGCCAGATGAGGCTATATGTTTTTAGATTTAATAATCGGGTGAGGCTATTTGGCTTTGTCTTCCTCCCCTAGGCTGCACATGCCAGATTGGCGGGGCTCCTGGAATCTAAGACAAGTTTTGGTAAATCAGTTTTGACAGCTAGGTAAGGCTGTGTGCTTTAAGATTAAATAGTCGGGTGAGCGTGTTTGGCTTTGACTTGCGCCCCTAGGATGCAAATGCTGGAATAACAGGGTTCCTGGTATCTAAGACAAGTTTTGGTAAGGCAATTTTGAGTTCCAGGTGAGGCTGAACGTATTCAGACTTAATAGTCGTGTGAGACTATTTGGCTTTGACTTTCTCCCCTAGGCGGTACATGACAGATTGGCGGGGCTCCTGGAATCTAAGAAAAGTTTTGGTAAAACAGTTTTGACAGCTACGTAAGTCTGTATGTTTTAAATAGTCGGGTGAGTCTGTTTGACTTTGAATGCTGGAATTACAGGGTTCCTGGTATCTAAGACAAGTTTTGGTAAGGCAATTTTGAGTTCCAGGTGAGGCTGAACGTATTCAGACTTAATAGTCGTGTGAGACTATTTGGCTTTGTCTTCCTCCCCTAGGCTGCACATGCCAGATTGGTGGGGCTCCTGGAACCTAAGACAAGTTTTGGTAAATCAGTTTTGACAGCTAGGTAAGGCTGTATGCTTTAAGATTAAATAGTCGGGTGAGCGTGTTTGGCTTTGACTTGCGCCCCTAGGATGCAAATGCTGGGATAACAGGGTTCCTGGTATCTAAGACAAGTTTTGGTAAGGCAATTTTGAGTTCCAGGTGAGGCTGAACGTATTCAGACTTAATAGTCGTGTGAGACTATTTGGCTTTGACTTTCTCCCCTAGGCGGCACATGCCAGATTGGCGGGGCTCCTGGAATCTAATAAAAGTTTTGGTAAAACAGTTTTGACAGCTACGTAGGTCTGTATGTTTTAAGATTAAACTGTCGGTGGAGCCTGTTTGGCTTTGACTTGCTCCCCTAGGCTCCACATGCCAGATTGGCTTGGTTCCTGGAATCTTAGACAAGGTTTGGTAAAACAGTTTTGACCGCTGGGCAAGAGTGTATGTTTTAAGATTAAATAGTCGGTTGAGCCTGTTTGGCTTTGAGTTGCGCCCCTAGGATGCAAATGCTGGATAAACAGGGTTCCTGGTATTGGTAAGGCAATTTTGAGTTCCAGGTGAGGCTGAATGTGTTAAGACTTAATAGTCGGGTGAGACTATTGTGCTTCGACTTGCTCCCCTAGGCTGCAAATGCTAGATTAACAAGGCTCCTGGTTTTTAAGGCAAGTTTTGGTAAAGCAGTTTTGGCAGCTACGTAAGTCTGTATGTTTTAAGATCAAATTGTCGGGTGAGCCTGTTTGGCTTTGACTTGCTCCCCTACGCTCCACATGTCAGATTGGCGGGACTCCTGGAATCTAAGACAAGTTTTGGTAAAACAGTTTTGACAGCTAGGTAAGGCTGAATGCTTTAAGATTAAATAGTCGGGTGAGCGTGTTTGGCTTTGACTTGCGCCCCTAGGATGAAAATGCTGGGATAACAGGGTTCCTGGTATCTAAGACAAGTTTTGGTAAATCAGTTTTGGCGGCCAGATGGTGCTATATTTTTTAAGATTTAATTGTTGGGTGAGCCTGTTTGGCTTTGACTTGCGCCCCTAGGATGCAAATGCTGCATTAACAGTGTTCCTGGTATCTGAGACAAGTTTTGGTAGAACAGTTTTCACAGCTAGGTAAGGCTGTATGCTTTAAGATTAAATAGTCGGGTGAGCGTGTTTGGCTTTGACTTGCGCCCCTAGGATGCAAATGCTGGAATAACAGGGTGAGACTATTTGGCTTTGTCTTGCTCCCCTAGGCTGCAAATGCTAGATTAACAGGGTTCCTGGTAACTGAGATAGGTTTTGGTAAATCAGTTTTGGCGGCCTGATGGGGCTATATGTTTTAGGATTAAATAGTCGGATGAGCCTGTTTGGCTTTGACTTGCGCCCCTAGGCTGCAAATGCTGGAATAACAGGGTTCCTGGTATCTAAAACAAGTTTTGGTAAATCAGTTTTGGCGGCCAGGTGGGGCTATATGATTTAAAATTTAATAGTCGGGTGAGACTATTTGGCTTTGTCTTGCTCCCCTAGGCTGCAAATGCTAGATTAACAGAGTTCCTGGTAACTGAGATAGGTTTTGGTAAATCAGTTTTGGTGGCCAGGTGGGGCTATATGATTTAAAATTTAATAGTCGGGTGAGACTATTTGGCATTGTCTTGCTCCCCTAGGATGCAAATGCTAGACTAACTGGGTTCCTGGTAACTTTGATAGGTTTTGGTAAACCAGTTTTGGCGGCCAGATGGGGCTATATGTTTTAGGATTAAATAGTCGGATGAGCCTGTTTGGCTTTGACTTGCGCCCCTAGGATGCAAATGCTGGAATAACAGGGTTCCTGGTATCTAAAACAAGTTTGGGTAAATCAGTTTTGGCGTCTATGGTGCTATAAGTTTTAGGATTAAATAGTCGGATAAGCCTGTTTGGCTTTGACTTGATCCCCTAGGCTGCACATGCCAGATTGGCGGGGCTCCTGGAATCTAAGACAAGTTTTGGTAAAACAGTTTTGACAGCTAGGTAAGGCTGTATGTTTTAAGATTAAATAGTCGGGTGAGCGTGTTTGGCTTTGACTTGCGCCCCTAGGATGCAAATGCTGGAAAAACATGGTTCCTGGTATCTAAGACAAGTTTTCGTAAATCAGTTTTGGCGGCCAGGTGGGGCTATATGATTTAAAATTTAATAGTCGGGTGAGACTATTTGGCTTTGTCTTGCTCACCTAGGCTGCAAATGCTAGATTAACAGGGTTCCTGGTAACTGAGATAGGTTTTGGTAAATCAGTTTTGGCGGCCAGGTGGGGCTATATGATTTAAAATTTAACAGTCGGGTGAGACTATTTGGCATTGTCTTGCTCCCCTAGGATGCAAATGCTAGATTAACAGGGTTCCTGGTAACTTTGATAGGTTTTGGTAAACCAGTTTTGGCGGTCAGATGGGGCTATATGTTTTAGGATTAAATAGTCGGATGAGCCTGTTTGGCTTTGTCTTGCTCCCCTAGGCTGCACATGCCAGATTGGCGGGGCTCCTGGAATCTAAGAGAAGTTTTGGTAAAACAGTTTTGACAGCTAGGTAAGGCTGTATGCTTTAAGATTAAATAGTCGGGTGAGCGTGTTTGGCTTTGACTTGCGCCCCTAGGATGCAAATGCTGGAATAACAGGGTTCCTGGTATCTAAGACAAGTTTTCGTAAATCAGTTTTGGCGGCCAGATAGGGCTATATGTTTTAAGATTTAATAGTCGGGTGAGCCTGTTTGGCTTTGACTTGCGCCCCTAGGATGCAAATGCTGGATTAACAGGGTTCCTGGTATCTGAAACAAGTTTTGGTAAGGCAATTTTGAGTTCCAGGTGTGGCTGAATGAGTTAAAATTTAAGGCTGTATGCTTTAAGATTAAATAGTCGGGTGAGCGTGTTTGGCTTTGACTTGCGCCCCTAGGATGAAAATGCTGGGATAACAGGGTTCCTGGTATCTAAGACAAGTTTTGGTAAATCAGTTTTGGCGGCCAGATGGGGCTATATTTTTTAAGATTTAATTGTTGGGTGAGCCTGTTTGGCTTTGACTTGCGCCCCTAGGATGCAAATGCTGCATTAACAGTTTTCCTGGTATCTGAGACAAGTTTTGGTAGAACAGTTTTCACAGCTAGGTAAGGCTGTATGCTTTAAGATTAAATAGTCGGGTGAGCGTGTTTGGCTTTGACTTGCGCCCCTAGGATGCAAATGCTGGAATAACAGGGTTCCTGGTATCTAAGACAAGTTTTGGTAAGGCAATTTTGAGTTCCAGGTGAGGCTGAACGTATTCAGACTTAATAGTCGTGTGAGACTATTTGACTTTGACTTTCTCCCCTAGGCGGCACATGCCAGATTGGCGGGGCTCCTGGAATCTAATAAAAGTTTTGGTAAAACAGTTTTGACAGCTACGTAGGTCTGTATGTTTTAAGATTAAACTGTCGGTGGAGCCTGTTTGGCTTTGACTTGCTCCCCTAGGCTCCACATGCCAGATTGGCTTGGTTCCTGGAATCTTAGACAAGGTTTGGTAAAACAGTTTTGACAGCTGGGCAAGAGTGTATGTTTTAAGATTAAATAGTCGGTTGAGCCTGTTTGGCTTTGAGTTGCGCCCCTAGGATGCAAATGCTGGATAAACAGGGTTCCTGGTATTGGTAAGGCAATTTTGAGTTCCAGGTGAGGCTGAATGTGTTAAGACTTAATAGTCGGGTGAGACTATTGTGCTTCGACTTGCTCCCCTAGGCTGCAAATGCTAGATTAACAAGGCTCCTGGTTTTTAAGGCAAGTTTTGGTAAAGCAGTTTTGGCAGCTACGTAAGTCTGTTTGTTTTAAGATCAAATTGTCGGGTGAGCCTGTTTGGCTTTGACTTGCTCCCCTAGGCTCCACATGTCAGATTGGCGGGACTCCTGGAATCTAAGACAAGTTTTGGTAAAACAGTTTTGACAGCTAGGTAAGGCTGTATGCTTTAAGATTAAATAGTCGGGTGAGCGTGTTTGGCTTTGACTTGCGCCCCTAGGATGAAAATGCTGGGATAACAGGGTTCCTGGTATCTAAGACAAGTTTTGGTAAATCAGTTTTGGCGGCCAGATAGGGCTATATTTTTTAAGATTTAATTGTTGGGAGAGCCTGTTTGGCTTTGACTTGCGCCCCTAGGATGCAAATGCTGCATTAACAGTGTTCCTGGTATCTGAGACAAGTTTTTGTAGAAGAGTTTTGACAGCTAGGTAAGGCTGTATGCTTTAAGATTAAATAGTCGGGTGAGCGTGTTTGGCTTTGACTTGCGCCCCTAGGATGCAAATGCTGGAATAACAGGGTTCCTGGTATCTAAGACATGTTTTGGTATGTCGGTTTTGGCGGCCAGATGGGGCTATATGCTTTAAGATTGAATAGTTTGGTGAGCCTGTTTGGCTTTGACTTGCGCCCCTAGGATGCAAATGCTGGATTAACAGGGTTCCTGGTATCTGAGACAAGTTTTGGTAAGGCAATTTTGAGTTCCAGGTGTGGCTGAATGAGTTAAAATTTAATAGTCGGGTGAGGCTATTTGGCTTTGTTTTGCTCCCCTAGGCTGCAAATGCTAGATTAACAGGGTTCCTGGTATCTGAGACAAGTTTTGGTAAATCAGTTTTGGCGGCCAGATGGGGCTATATGTTTTAGGATTAAATAGTCGGATGATCCTGTTTGGCTTTGACTTGCTCCCCTAGGCTGCACATGCCAGATTGGCGGGGCTCCTGGAATCTAAGACAAGTTTTGGTAAAACAGTTTTGACAGCTACGTAAGGATGTATGTTTTAAGATTAAATAGTCGGGTGAGCGTGTTTGGCTTTGACTTGCGCCCCTAGGATGCAAATGCTGGAATAACAGGGTTCCTGGTATCTAAGACAAGTTTTGGTAAATCAGTTTTGGCGGCCAGGTGGGGCTATATGATTTAAAATTTAATAGTCGGGTGAGACTATTTGGCTTTGTCTTGCTCCCCTAGGCTGCAAATGCTAGATTAACAGGGTTCCTGGTAACTGAGATAGGTTTCGGTAAATCAGTTTTGGCGGCCAGATGGGGCTATATGTTTAAGGATTAAATAGTCGGGTGAGTCTGTTTGACTTTGACTTGCTCCCCTAGGATGCAAATGCTGGATTAACAGGGTTCCTGGTATCTGAGACAAGTTTTGGTTAATCAGTTTTGGCGGCCAGGTGGGACTATATGATTTAAAATTTAATAGTCGGGTGAGACTATTTGGCTTTGTCTTGCTCCCCTAGGCTGCAAATGCTAGATTAACAGGGTTCCTGGTAACTGAGATAGGTTTTGGTAAATCAGTTTTGGCGGCCTGATGGGGCTATATGTTTTAGGATTAAATAGTCGGATGAGCCTGTTTGGCTTTGACTTGCGCCCCTAGGCTGCAAATGCTGGAATAACAGGGTTCCTGGTATCTAAAACAAGTTTTGGTAAATCAGTTTTGGCGGCCAGGTGGGGCTATATGATTTAAAATTTAATAGTCGGGTGAGACTATTTGGCTTTGTCTTGCTCCCCTAGGCTGCAAATGCTAGATTAACAGGGTTCCTGGTAACTGAGATAGGTTTTGGTAAATCAGTTTTGGTGGCCAGGTGGGGCTATATGATTTAAAATTTAATAGTCGGGTGAGACTATTTGGCATTGTCTTGCTCCCCTAGGATGCAAATGCTAGACTAACAGGGTTCCTGGTAACTTTGATAGGTTTTGGTAAACCAGTTTTGGCGGCCAGATGGGGCTATATGTTTTAGGATTAAATAGTCGGATGAGCCTGTTTGGCTTTGACTTGCGCCCCTAGGATGCAAATGCTGGAATAACAGGGTTCCTGGTATCTAAAACAAGTTTTGGTAAATCAGTTTTGGCGTCTATGGGGCTATAAGTTTTAGGATTAAATAGTCGGATGAGCCTGTTTGGCTTTGACTTGATCCCCTAGGCTGCACATGCCAGATTGGCGGGGCTCCTGGAATCTAAGACAAGTTTTGGTAAAACAGTTTTGACAGCTAGGTAAGGCTGTATGTTTTAAGATTAAATAGTCGGGTGAGCGTGTTTGGCTTTGACTTGCGCCCCTAGGATGCAAATGCTGGAATAACAGGGTTCCTGGTATCTAAGACAAGTTTTCGTAAATCAGTTTTGGCGGCCAGGTGGGGCTATATGATTTAAAATTTAATAGTCGGTTGAGACTATTTGGCTTTGTCTTGCTCACCTAGGCTGCAAATGCTAGATTAACAGGGTTCCTGGTAACTGAGATAGGTTTTGGTAAATCAGTTTTGGCGGCCAGGTGGGGCTATATGATTTAAAATTTAACAGTCGGGTGAGACTATTTGGCATTGTCTTGCTCCCCTAGGATGCAAATGCTAGATTAACAGGGTTCCTGGTAACTTTGATAGGTTTTGGTAAACCAGTTTTGGCGGTCAGATGGGGCTATATGTTTTAAGATTTAATAGTCGGGTGAGCCTGTTTGGCTTTGACTTGCGCCCCTAGGATGCAAATGCTGGATTAACAGGGTTCCTGGTATCTGAAACAAGTTTTGGTAAGGCAATTTTGAGTTCCAGGTGATGCTGAATGTTTTCAGATTTAATAGTCGTGTGAGACTATTTGGCTTTGACTTGCTCCCCTAGGCGGCAGATGCCAGATTGGCGGGGCTCCTGGAATCTAAAAAAATCTTTGGTAAAACAGTTTTGACAGCTACGTAAGTCTGTATGTTTTAAGGTTAAATAGTCGGGTGAGTCTGTTTGACTTTGACTTGCTCCCCTAGGATGCAAATGCTGGATTAACAGGGTTCCTGGTATCTGAGACAAGTTTTGGTAAATCAGTTTTGGCGGCCAGGTGGGGCTATATGATTTAAAATTTAATAGTCGGGTGAGACTTTGTCTTGCTCCCCTTGGCTGCAAATGCTAGATTAACAGGGTTCCTGGTAACTGAGATAGGTTTTGGTAAATCAGTTTTGGCGGCCAGATGGGGCTATATGTTTTAGGATTAAATAGTCGGATGAGCCTGTTTGGCTTTGACTTGCGCCCCTAGGCTGCACATGCCAGATTGGCGGGGCTCCTGGAATCTAAGACATGTTTTGGTAAAACAGTTTTGACAGCTAGGTAAGGCTGTTTGCTTTAAGATTAAATAGTCGGGTGAGCGTGTTTGGCTTTGACTTGCGCCCCTAGGATGCAAATGCTGGAATAACAGGGTTCCTGGTATCTAAGACAAGTTTTGGTAAGGCAATTTTGAGTTCCAGGTGAGGCTGAATGTATTCAGACTTAATAGTCGTGTGAGACTATTTGGCTTTGACTTTCTCCCCTAGGCGGTACATGCCAGATTGGCGGGGCTCCTGGAATCTAAAAAAAGTTTTGGTAAAACAGTTTTGACAGCTACGTAGGTCTGTATGTTTTAAGGTTAAATAGTCGGGCGAGTCTGTTTGACTTTGACTTGCTCCCCTAGGAAGCAAATGCTGGATTAACAGGGTTCCTGGTATCTGAGACAAGTTTTGGTAAATCAGTTTTGGCGGCCAGGTGGGGCTATATGATTTAAAATTTAATAGTCGGGTGAAACTATTTGGCTTTGTCTTGCTCCCCTAGGCTGCAAATGCTAGATTAACAGGGTTCCTGGTAACTGAGATAGGTTTTGGTAAATCAGTTTTGACGGCCAGATGGGGCTATATGTTTTAGGATTAAATAGTCGGATGAGCCCGTTTGGCTTTGACTTGCTCCCCTAGGCTGCACATGCCAGATTGGCGGGGCTCCTGGAATCTAAGACAAGTTTTGGTAAAACAGTTTTGACAGCTAGGTAAGGCTGTATGTTTTAAGATTAAATAGTCGGGTGAGCGTGTTTGGCTTTGACTTGCGCCCCTAGGAAGCAAATGCTGGAATAACAGGGTTCCTGGAATCTAAGACAAGTTTTCGTAAATCAGTTTTGGCGGCTAGATGGGGCTATATGTTTTAAGATTTAATAGTCGGGTGAGCCTGTTTGGCCTTGACTTGCGCCCATAGGATGCAAATGCTGGATTAACAGGGTTCCTGGTATCTGAAACAAGTTTTAGTAAATCAGTTTTGGCGGCCAGGTGGGGCTATATGATTTAAAATTTAATAGTCGGGTGAGACTATTTGGCTTCGTCTTGCTCCCCTAGGCTGCAAATGCTAGATTAACAGGGTTCCTGGTAACTGAGATAGGTTTTGGTAAATCAGGTTTGGCGGCCAGGTGGGGCTATATGTTTTAGGATTAAATAGTCGGATGAGCCTGTTTGGCTTTGACTTGCGCCCCTAGGCTGCACATGCCAGATTGGCGGGGCTCCTGGAATCTAAGACAAGTTTTGGTAAAACCGTTTTGACAGCTAGGTAAGGCTGTTTGCTTTAAGATTAAATAGTCGGGTGAGCGTGTTTGGCTTTGACTTGCGCCCCTAGGATGCAAATGCTGGAATAACAGGGTTCCTGGTATCTAAGACAAGTTTTGGTAAGGCAATTTTGAGTTCCAGGTGAGGCTGAATGTATTCAGACTTAATAGTCGTGTGAGACTATTTGGCTTTGACTTTCTCCCCTAGGCGGTACATGCCAGATTGGCGGGGCTCCTGGAATCTAAAAAAGTTTTGGTAAAACAGTTTTGACAGCTACGTAGGTCTGTATGTTTTAAGGTTAAATAGTCGGGCGAGTCTGTTTGACTTTGACTTGCTCCCCTAGGAAGCAAATGCTGGATTAACAGGGTTCCTGGTATCTGAGACAAGTTTTGGTAAATCAGTTTTGGCGGCCAGGTGGGGCTATATGATTTAAAATTTAATAGTCGGGTGAAACTATTTGGCTTTGTCTTGCTCCCCTAGGCTGCAAATGCTAGATTAACAGGGTTCCTGGTAACTGAGATAGGTTTTGGTAAATCAGTTTTGACGGCCAGATGGGGCTATATGTTTTAGGATTAAATAGTCGGATGAGCCCGTTTGGCTTTGACTTGCTCCCCTAGGCTGCACATGCCAGATTGGCGGGGCTCCTGGAATCTAAGACAAGTTTTGGTAAAACAGTTTTGACAGCTAGGTAAGGCTGTATGTTTTAAGATTAAATAGTCGGGTGAGCGTGTTTGGCTTTGACTTGCGCCCCTAGGAAGCAAATGCTGGAATAACAGGGTTCCTGGAATCTAAGACAAGTTTTCGTAAATCAGTTTTGGCGGCTAGATGGGGCTATATGTTTTTAGATTTAATAGTCGGGTGAGGCTATTTGGCTTTGTCTTCCTCCCCTAGGCTGCACATGCCAGTTTGGCGGGGCTCCTGGAATCTAAAAAAAGTTTTGGTAAAACAGTTTTGACAGCTACGTAGGTCTGTATGCTTTAAGATTAAATAGTCGGGTGAGCGTGTTTGGCTTTGACTTGCGCCCCTAGGATGCAAATGCTGGAATAACAGGGTTCCTGGTATCTAAGACAAGTTTTGGTAAGGCAATTTTGAGTTCCAGGTGAGGCTGAACGTATTCAGACTTAATAGTCGTGTGAGACTATTTGGCTTTGACTTTCTCCCCTAGGCGGTACATGACAGATTGGCGGGGCTCCTGGAATCTAAAAAAAGTTTTGGTAAAACAGTTTTGACAGCTACGTAAGTCTGTATGTTTTAAATAGTCGGGTGAGTCTGTTTGACTTTGAATGCTGGAATAACAGGGTTCCTGGTATCTAAAACAAGTTTTGGTAAATCAGTTTTGGCGTCTATGGGGCTATAAGTTTTAGGATTAAATAGTATGATAAGCCTGTTTGGCTTTGACTTGATCCCCTAGGCTGCACATGCCAGATTGGCGGGGCTCCTGGAATCTAAGACAAGTTTTGGTAAAACAGTTTTGACAGCTAGGTAAGGCTGTATGTTTTAAGATTAAATAGTCGGGTGAGCGTGTTTGGCTTTGACTTGCGCCCCTAGGATGCAAATGCTGGAATAACAGGGTTCCTGGTATCTAAGACAAGTTTTCGTAAATCAGTTTTGGCGGCCAGGTGGGGCTATATGATTTAAAATTTAATAGTCGGTTGAGACTATTTGGCTTTGTCTTGCTCACCTAGGCTGCAAATGCTAGATTAACAGGGTTCCTGGTAACTGAGATAGGTTTTGGTAAATCAGTTTTGGCGGCCAGGTGGGGCTATATGATTTAAAATTTAACAGTCGGGTGAGACTATTTGGTATTGTCTTGCTCCCCTAGGATGCAAATGCTAGATTAACAGGGTTCCTGGTAACTTTGATAGGTTTTGGTAAACCAGTTTTGGCGGTCAGATGGGGCTATATGTTTTAAGATTTAATAGTCGGGTGAGCCTGTTTGGCTTTGACTTGCGCCCCTAGGATGCAAATGCTGGATTAACAGGGTTCCTGGTATCTGAAACAAGTTTTGGTAAGGCAATTTTGAGTTCCAGGTGATGCTGAATGTTTTCAGATTTAATAGTCGTGTGAGACTATTTGGCTTTGACTTGCTCCCCTAGGCGGCAGATGCCAGATTGGCGGGGCTCCTGGAATCTAAAAAAAGCTTTGGTAAAACAGTTTTGACAGCTACGTAAGTCTGTATGTTTTAAGGTTAAATAGTCGGGTGAGTCTGTTTGACTTTGACTTGCTCCCCTAGGATGCAAATGCTGGATTAACAGGGTTCCTGGTATCTGAGACAAGTTTTGGTAAATCAGTTTTGGCGGCCAGGTGGGGCTATATGATTTAAAATTTAATAGTCGGGTGAGACTTTGTCTTGCTCCCCTTGGCTGCAAATGCTAGATTAACAGGGTTCCTGGTAACTGAGATAGGTTTTGGTAAATCAGTTTTGGCGGCCAGATGGGGCTATATGTTTTAGGATTAAATAGTCGGATGAGCCTGTTTGGCTTTGACTTGCGCCCCTAGGCTGCACATGCCAGATTGGCGGGGCTCCTGGAATCTAAGACATGTTTTGGTAAAACAGTTTTGACAGCTAGGTAAGGCTGTTTGCTTTAAGATTAAATAGTCGGGTGAGCGTGTTTGGCTTTGACTTGCGCCCCTAGGATGCAAATGCTGGAATAACAGGGTTCCTGGTATCTAAGACAAGTTTTGGTAAGGCAATTTTGAGTTCCAGGTGAGGCTGAATGTATTCAGACTTAATAGTCGTGTGAGACTATTTGGCTTTGACTTTCTCCCCTAGGCGGTACATGCCAGATTGGCGGGGCTCCTGGAATCTAAAAAAAGTTTTGGTAAAACAGTTTTGACAGCTACGTAGGTCTGTATGTTTTAAGGTTAAATAGTCGGGCGAGTCTGTTTGACTTTGACTTGCTCCCCTAGGAAGCAAATGCTGGATTAACAGGGTTCCTGGTATCTGAGACAAGTTTTGGTAAATCAGTTTTGGCGGCCAGGTGGGGCTATATGATTTAAAATTTAATAGTCGGGTGAAACTATTTGGCTTTGTCTTGCTCCCCTAGGCTGCAAATGCTAGATTAACAGGGTTCCTGGTAACTGAGATAGGTTTTGGTAAATCAGTTTTGACGGCCAGATGGGGCTATATGTTTTAGGATTAAATAGTCGGATGAGCCCGTTTGGCTTTGACTTGCTCCCCTAGGCTGCACATGCCAGATTGGCGGGGCTCCTGGAATCTAAGACAAGTTTTGGTAAAACAGTTTTGACAGCTAGGTAAGGCTGTATGTTTTAAGATTAAATAGTCGGGTGAGCGTGTTTGGCTTTGACTTGCGCCCCTAGGAAGCAAATGCTGGAATAACAGGGTTCCTGGAATCTAAGACAAGTTTTCGTAAATCAGTTTTGGCGGCTAGATGGGGCTATATGTTTTAAGATTTAATAGTCGGGTGAGCCTGTTTGGCCTTGACTTGCGCCCATAGGATGCAAATGCTGGATTAACAGGGTTCCTGGTATCTGAAACAAGTTTTAGTAAATCAGTTTTGGCGGCCAGGTGGGGCTATATGATTTAAAATTTAATAGTCGGGTGAGACTATTTGGCTTCGTCTTGCTCCCCTAGGCTGCAAATGCTAGATTAACAGGGTTCCTGGTAACTGAGATAGGTTTTGGTAAATCAGGTTTGGCGGCCAGGTGGGGCTATATGTTTTAGGATTAAATAGTCGGATGAGCCTGTTTGGCTTTGACTTGCGCCCCTAGGCTGCACATGCCAGATTGGCGGGGCTCCTGGAATCTAAGACAAGTTTTGGTAAAACCGTTTTGACAGCTAGGTAAGGCTGTTTGCTTTAAGATTAAATAGTCGGGTGAGCGTGTTTGGCTTTGACTTGCGCCCCTAGGATGCAAATGCTGGAATAACAGGGTTCCTGGTATCTAAGACAAGTTTTGGTAAGGCAATTTTGAGTTCCAGGTGAGGCTGAATGTATTCAGACTTAATAGTCGTGTGAGACTATTTGGCTTTGACTTTCTCCCCTAGGCGGTACATGCCAGATTGGCGGGGCTCCTGGAATCTAAAAAAAGTTTTGGTAAAACAGTTTTGACAGCTACGTAGGTCTGTATGTTTTAAGGTTAAATAGTCGGGCGAGTCTGTTTGACTTTGACTTGCTCCCCTAGGAAGCAAATGCTGGATTAACAGGGTTCCTGGTATCTGAGACAAGTTTTGGTAAATCAGTTTTGGCGGCCAGGTGGGGCTATATGATTTAAAATTTAATAGTCGGGTGAAACTATTTGGCTTTGTCTTGCTCCCCTAGGCTGCAAATGCTAGATTAACAGGGTTCCTGGTAACTGAGATAGGTTTTGGTAAATCAGTTTTGACGGCCAGATGGGGCTATATGTTTTAGGATTAAATAGTCGGATGAGCCCGTTTGGCTTTGACTTGCTCCCCTAGGCTGCACATGCCAGATTGGCGGGGCTCCTGGAATCTAAGACAAGTTTTGGTAAAACAGTTTTGACAGCTAGGTAAGGCTGTATGTTTTAAGATTAAATAGTCGGGTGAGCGTGTTTGGCTTTGACTTGCGCCCCTAGGATGCAAATGCTGGAATAACAGGGTTCCTGGTATCTAAGACAAGTTTTCGTAAATCAGTTTTGGCGGCCAGGTGGGGCTATATGATTTAAAATTTAATAGTCGGTTGAGACTATTTGGCTTTGTCTTGCTCACCTAGGCTGCAAATGCTAGATTAACAGGGTTCCTGGTAACTGAGATAGGTTTTGGTAAATCAGTTTTGGCGGCTAGATGGGGCTATATGTTTTTAGATTTAATAGTCGGGTGAGGCTATTTGGCTTTGTCTTCCTCCCCTAGGCTGCACATGCCAGTTTGGCGGGGCTCCTGGAATCTAAAAAAAGTTTTGGTAAAACAGTTTTGACAGCTACGTAGGTCTGTATGCTTTAAGATTAAATAGTCGGGTGAGCGTGTTTGGCTTTGACTTGCGCCCCTAGGATGCAAATGCTGGAATAACAGGGTTCCTGGTATCTAAGACAAGTTTTGGTAAGGCAATTTTGAGTTCCAGGTGAGGCTGAACGTATTCAGACTTAATAGTCGTGTGAGACTATTTGGCTTTGACTTTCTCCCCTAGGCGGTACATGACAGATTGGCGGGGCTCCTGGAATCTAAAAAAAGTTTTGGTAAAACAGTTTTGACAGCTACGTAAGTCTGTATGTTTTAAATAGTCGGGTGAGTCTGTTTGACTTTGAATGCTGGAATAACAGGGTTCCTGGTATCTAAAACAAGTTTTGGTAAATCAGTTTTGGCGTCTATGGGGCTATAAGTTTTAGGATTAAATAGTATGATAAGCCTGTTTGGCTTTGACTTGATCCCCTAGGCTGCACATGCCAGATTGGCGGGGCTCCTGGAATCTAAGACAAGTTTTGGTAAAACAGTTTTGACAGCTAGGTAAGGCTGTATGTTTTAAGATTAAATAGTCGGGTGAGCGTGTTTGGCTTTGACTTGCGCCCCTAGGATGCAAATGCTGGAATAACAGGGTTCCTGGTATCTAAGACAAGTTTTCGTAAATCAGTTTTGGCGGCCAGGTGGGGCTATATGATTTAAAATTTAATAGTCGGTTGAGACTATTTGGCTTTGTCTTGCTCACCTAGGCTGCAAATGCTAGATTAACAGGGTTCCTGGTAACTGAGATAGGTTTTGGTAAATCAGTTTTGGCGGCCAGGTGGGGCTATATGATTTAAAATTTAACAGTCGGGTGAGACTATTTGGCATTGTCTTGCTCCCCTAGGATGCAAATGCTAGATTAACAGGGTTCCTGGTAACTTTGATAGGTTTTGGTAAACCAGTTTTGGCGGTCAGATGGGGCTATATGTTTTAAGATTTAATAGTCGGGTGAGCCTGTTTGGCTTTGACTTGCGCCCCTAGGATGCAAATGCTGGATTAACAGGGTTCCTGGTATCTGAAACAAGTTTTGGTAAGGCAATTTTGAGTTCCAGGTGATGCTGAATGTTTTCAGATTTAATAGTCGTGTGAGACTATTTGGCTTTGACTTGCTCCCCTAGGCGGCAGATGCCAGATTGGCGGGGCTCCTGGAATCTAAAAAAGCTTTGGTAAAACAGTTTTGACAGCTACGTAAGTCTGTATGTTTTAAGGTTAAATAGTCGGGTGAGTCTGTTTGACTTTGACTTGCTCCCCTAGGATGCAAATGCTGGATTAACAGGGTTCCTGGTATCTGAGACAAGTTTTGGTAAATCAGTTTTGGCGGCCAGGTGGGGCTATATGATTTAAAATTTAATAGTCGGGTGAGACTTTGTCTTGCTCCCCTTGGCTGCAAATGCTAGATTAACAGGGTTCCTGGTAACTGAGATAGGTTTTGGTAAATCAGTTTTGGCGGCCAGATGGGGCTATATGTTTTAGGATTAAATAGTCGGATGAGCCTGTTTGGCTTTGACTTGCGCCCCTAGGCTGCACATGCCAGATTGGCGGGGCTCCTGGAATCTAAGACATGTTTTGGTAAAACAGTTTTGACAGCTAGGTAAGGCTGTTTGCTTTAAGATTAAATAGTCGGGTGAGCGTGTTTGGCTTTGACTTGCGCCCCTAGGATGCAAATGCTGGAATAACAGGGTTCCTGGTATCTAAGACAAGTTTTGGTAAGGCAATTTTGAGTTCCAGGTGAGGCTGAATGTATTCAGACTTAATAGTCGTGTGAGACTATTTGGCTTTGACTTTCTCCCCTAGGCGGTACATGCCAGATTGGCGGGGCTCCTGGAATCTAAAAAGTTTTGGTAAAACAGTTTTGACAGCTACGTAGGTCTGTATGTTTTAAGGTTAAATAGTCGGGCGAGTCTGTTTGACTTTGACTTGCTCCCCTAGGAAGCAAATGCTGGATTAACAGGGTTCCTGGTATCTGAGACAAGTTTTGGTAAATCAGTTTTGGCGGCCAGGTGGGGCTATATGATTTAAAATTTAATAGTCGGGTGAAACTATTTGGCTTTGTCTTGCTCCCCTAGGCTGCAAATGCTAGATTAACAGGGTTCCTGGTAACTGAGATAGGTTTTGGTAAATCAGTTTTGACGGCCAGATGGGGCTATATGTTTTAGGATTAAATAGTCGGATGAGCCCGTTTGGCTTTGACTTGCTCCCCTAGGCTGCACATGCCAGATTGGCGGGGCTCCTGGAATCTAAGACAAGTTTTGGTAAAACAGTTTTGACAGCTAGGTAAGGCTGTATGTTTTAAGATTAAATAGTCGGGTGAGCGTGTTTGGCTTTGACTTGCGCCCCTAGGAAGCAAATGCTGGAATAACAGGGTTCCTGGAATCTAAGACAAGTTTTCGTAAATCAGTTTTGGCGGCTAGATGGGGCTATATGTTTTAAGATTTAATAGTCGGGTGAGCCTGTTTGGCCTTGACTTGCGCCCATAGGATGCAAATGCTGGATTAACAGGGTTCCTGGTATCTGAAACAAGTTTTAGTAAATCAGTTTTGGCGGCCAGGTGGGGCTATATGATTTAAAATTTAATAGTCGGGTGAGACTATTTGGCTTCGTCTTGCTCCCCTAGGCTGCAAATGCTAGATTAACAGGGTTCCTGGTAACTGAGATAGGTTTTGGTAAATCAGGTTTGGCGGCCAGGTGGGGCTATATGTTTTAGGATTAAATAGTCGGATGAGCCTGTTTGGCTTTGACTTGCGCCCCTAGGCTGCACATGCCAGATTGGCGGGGCTCCTGGAATCTAAGACAAGTTTTGGTAAAACCGTTTTGACAGCTAGGTAAGGCTGTTTGCTTTAAGATTAAATAGTCGGGTGAGCGTGTTTGGCTTTGACTTGCGCCCCTAGGATGCAAATGCTGGAATAACAGGGTTCCTGGTATCTAAGACAAGTTTTGGTAAGGCAATTTTGAGTTCCAGGTGAGGCTGAATGTATTCAGACTTAATAGTCGTGTGAGACTATTTGGCTTTGACTTTCTCCCCTAGGCGGTACATGCCAGATTGGCGGGGCTCCTGGAATCTAAAAAAAGTTTTGGTAAAACAGTTTTGACAGCTACGTAGGTCTGTATGTTTTAAGGTTAAATAGTCGGGCGAGTCTGTTTGACTTTGACTTGCTCCCCTAGGAAGCAAATGCTGGATTAACAGGGTTCCTGGTATCTGAGACAAGTTTTGGTAAATCAGTTTTGGCGGCCAGGTGGGGCTATATGATTTAAAATTTAATAGTCGGGTGAAACTATTTGGCTTTGTCTTGCTCCCCTAGGCTGCAAATGCTAGATTAACAGGGTTCCTGGTAACTGAGATAGGTTTTGGTAAATCAGTTTTGACGGCCAGATGGGGCTATATGTTTTAGGATTAAATAGTCGGATGAGCCCGTTTGGCTTTGACTTGCTCCCCTAGGCTGCACATGCCAGATTGGCGGGGCTCCTGGAATCTAAGACAAGTTTTGGTAAAACAGTTTTGACAGCTAGGTAAGGCTGTATGTTTTAAGATTAAATAGTCGGGTGAGCGTGTTTGGCTTTGACTTGCGCCCCTAGGAAGCAAATGCTGGAATAACAGGGTTCCTGGAATCTAAGACAAGTTTTCGTAAATCAGTTTTGGCGGCTAGATGGGGCTATATGTTTTTAGATTTAATAGTCGGGTGAGGCTATTTGGCTTTGTCTTCCTCCCCTAGGCTGCACATGCCAGTTTGGCGGGGCTCCTGGAATCTAAAAAAGTTTTGGTAAAACAGTTTTGACAGCTACGTAGGTCTGTATGCTTTAAGATTAAATAGTCGGGTGAGCGTGTTTGGCTTTGACTTGCGCCCCTAGGATGCAAATGCTGGAATAACAGGGTTCCTGGTATCTAAGACAAGTTTTGGTAAGGCAATTTTGAGTTCCAGGTGAGGCTGAACGTATTCAGACTTAATAGTCGTGTGAGACTATTTGGCTTTGACTTTCTCCCCTAGGCGGTACATGACAGATTGGCGGGGCTCCTGGAATCTAAAAAAGTTTTGGTAAAACAGTTTTGACAGCTACGTAAGTCTGTATGTTTTAAATAGTCGGGTGAGTCTGTTTGACTTTGAATGCTGGAATAACAGGGTTCCTGGTATCTAAAACAAGTTTTGGTAAATCAGTTTTGGCGTCTATGGGGCTATAAGTTTTAGGATTAAATAGTATGATAAGCCTGTTTGGCTTTGACTTGATCCCCTAGGCTGCACATGCCAGATTGGCGGGGCTCCTGGAATCTAAGACAAGTTTTGGTAAAACAGTTTTGACAGCTAGGTAAGGCTGTATGTTTTAAGATTAAATAGTCGGGTGAGCGTGTTTGGCTTTGACTTGCGCCCCTAGGATGCAAATGCTGGAATAACAGGGTTCCTGGTATCTAAGACAAGTTTTCGTAAATCAGTTTTGGCGGCCAGGTGGGGCTATATGATTTAAAATTTAATAGTCGGTTGAGACTATTTGGCTTTGTCTTGCTCACCTAGGCTGCAAATGCTAGATTAACAGGGTTCCTGGTAACTGAGATAGGTTTTGGTAAATCAGTTTTGGCGGCCAGGTGGGGCTATATGATTTAAAATTTAACAGTCGGGTGAGACTATTTGGCATTGTCTTGCTCCCCTAGGATGCAAATGCTAGATTAACAGGGTTCCTGGTAACTTTGATAGGTTTTGGTAAACCAGTTTTGGCGGTCAGATGGGGCTATATGTTTTAAGATTTAATAGTCGGGTGAGCCTGTTTGGCTTTGACTTGCGCCCCTAGGATGCAAATGCTGGATTAACAGGGTTCCTGGTATCTGAAACAAGTTTTGGTAAGGCAATTTTGAGTTCCAGGTGATGCTGAATGTTTTCAGATTTAATAGTCGTGTGAGACTATTTGGCTTTGACTTGCTCCCCTAGGCGGCAGATGCCAGATTGGCGGGGCTCCTGGAATCTAAAAAAGCTTTGGTAAAACAGTTTTGACAGCTACGTAAGTCTGTATGTTTTAAGGTTAAATAGTCGGGTGAGTCTGTTTGACTTTGACTTGCTCCCCTAGGATGCAAATGCTGGATTAACAGGGTTCCTGGTATCTGAGACAAGTTTTGGTAAATCAGTTTTGGCGGCCAGGTGGGGCTATATGATTTAAAATTTAATAGTCGGGTGAGACTTTGTCTTGCTCCCCTTGGCTGCAAATGCTAGATTAACAGGGTTCCTGGTAACTGAGATAGGTTTTGGTAAATCAGTTTTGGCGGCCAGATGGGGCTATATGTTTTAGGATTAAATAGTCGGATGAGCCTGTTTGGCTTTGACTTGCGCCCCTAGGCTGCACATGCCAGATTGGCGGGGCTCCTGGAATCTAAGACATGTTTTGGTAAAACAGTTTTGACAGCTAGGTAAGGCTGTTTGCTTTAAGATTAAATAGTCGGGTGAGCGTGTTTGGCTTTGACTTGCGCCCCTAGGATGCAAATGCTGGAATAACAGGGTTCCTGGTATCTAAGACAAGTTTTGGTAAGGCAATTTTGAGTTCCAGGTGAGGCTGAATGTATTCAGACTTAATAGTCGTGTGAGACTATTTGGCTTTGACTTTCTCCCTAGGCGGTACATGCCAGATTGGCGGGGCTCCTGGAATCTAAAAAAGTTTTGGTAAAACAGTTTTGACAGCTACGTAGGTCTGTATGTTTTAAGGTTAAATAGTCGGGCGAGTCTGTTTGACTTTGACTTGCTCCCCTAGGAAGCAAATGCTGGATTAACAGGGTTCCTGGTATCTGAGACAAGTTTTGGTAAATCAGTTTTGGCGGCCAGGTGGGGCTATATGATTTAAAATTTAATAGTCGGGTGAAACTATTTGGCTTTGTCTTGCTCCCCTAGGCTGCAAATGCTAGATTAACAGGGTTCCTGGTAACTGAGATAGGTTTTGGTAAATCAGTTTTGACGGCCAGATGGGGCTATATGTTTTAGGATTAAATAGTCGGATGAGCCCGTTTGGCTTTGACTTGCTCCCCTAGGCTGCACATGCCAGATTGGCGGGGCTCCTGGAATCTAAGACAAGTTTTGGTAAAACAGTTTTGACAGCTAGGTAAGGCTGTATGTTTTAAGATTAAATAGTCGGGTGAGCGTGTTTGGCTTTGACTTGCGCCCCTAGGAAGCAAATGCTGGAATAACAGGGTTCCTGGAATCTAAGACAAGTTTTCGTAAATCAGTTTTGGCGGCTAGATGGGGCTATATGTTTTAAGATTTAATAGTCGGGTGAGCCTGTTTGGCCTTGACTTGCGCCCATAGGATGCAAATGCTGGATTAACAGGGTTCCTGGTATCTGAAACAAGTTTTAGTAAATCAGTTTTGGCGGCCAGGTGGGGCTATATGATTTAAAATTTAATAGTCGGGTGAGACTATTTGGCTTCGTCTTGCTCCCCTAGGCTGCAAATGCTAGATTAACAGGGTTCCTGGTAACTGAGATAGGTTTTGGTAAATCAGGTTTGGCGGCCAGGTGGGGCTATATGTTTTAGGATTAAATAGTCGGATGAGCCTGTTTGGCTTTGACTTGCGCCCCTAGGCTGCACATGCCAGATTGGCGGGGCTCCTGGAATCTAAGACAAGTTTTGGTAAAACCGTTTTGACAGCTAGGTAAGGCTGTTTGCTTTAAGATTAAATAGTCGGGTGAGCGTGTTTGGCTTTGACTTGCGCCCCTAGGATGCAAATGCTGGAATAACAGGGTTCCTGGTATCTAAGACAAGTTTTGGTAAGGCAATTTTGAGTTCCAGGTGAGGCTGAATGTATTCAGACTTAATAGTCGTGTGAGACTATTTGGCTTTGACTTTCTCCCCTAGGCGGTACATGCCAGATTGGCGGGGCTCCTGGAATCTAAAAAAGTTTTGGTAAAACAGTTTTGACAGCTACGTAGGTCTGTATGTTTTAAGGTTAAATAGTCGGGCGAGTCTGTTTGACTTTGACTTGCTCCCCTAGGAAGCAAATGCTGGATTAACAGGGTTCCTGGTATCTGAGACAAGTTTTGGTAAATCAGTTTTGGCGGCCAGGTGGGGCTATATGATTTAAAATTTAATAGTCGGGTGAGACTATTTGGCTTTGTCTTGCTCCCCTAGGCTGCAAATGCTAGATTAACAGGGTTCCTGGTAACTGAGATAGGTTTTGGTAAATCAGTTTTGGCGGCCAGATGGGGCTATATGTTTTAGGATTAAATAGTCGAATGAGCCCGTTTGGCTTTGACTTGCTCCCCTAGGCTGCACATGCCAGATTGGCGGGGCTCCTGGAATCTAAGACAGGTTTTGGTAAATCAGTTTTGACAGCTAGGTAAGGCCGTATGCTTTAAGATTAAATAGTCGGGTGAGCGTGTTTGGCTTTGACTTGCGCCCCTAGGATGCAATTGCTGGAATAACAGGGTTCCTGGTATCTAAGACAAGTTTTGGAAAGGCAATTTTGAGTTCCAGGTGAGGCTGAATGTGTTCAGACTTAATAGTCGTGTGAGACTATTTGGCTTTGACTTTCTCCCCTAGGCGGTACATGCCAGATTGGCGGGGCTCCTGGAATCTAAAAAAAGTTTCGGTAAAACAGTTTTGACAGCTACGTAGGTCTGTATGTTTTAAGGTTAAATAGTCGGATGAGTCTGTCTGACTTTGACTTGCTCCCCTAGGATGCAAATGCTGGATTAACAGGGTTCTGGTATCTGAGACAAGTTTTGGTAAATCAGTTTTGGCAGCCAGATGAGGCTATATGTTTTTAGATTTAATAGTCGGGTGAGGCTATTTGGCTTTGTCTTCCTCCCCTAGGCTGCACATGCCAGTTTGGCGGGGCTCCTGGAATCTAAAAAAAGTTTCGGTAAAACAGTTTTGACAGCTACGTAGGTCTGTATGTTTTAAGGTTAAATAGTCGGATGAGTCTGTCTGACTTTGACTTGCTCCCCTAGGATGCAAATGCTGGATTAACAGGGTTCTGGTATCTGAGACAAGTTTTGGTAAATCAGTTTTGGCAGCCGGATGAGGCTATATGTTTTTAGATTTAATAGTCGGGTGAGGCTATTTGGCTTTGTCTTCCTCCCCTAGGCTGCACATGCCAGTTTGGCGGGGCTCCTGGAATCTAAAAAAAGTTTTGGTAAAACAGTTTTGACAGCTACGTAGGTCTGTATGCTTTAAGATTAAATAGTCGGGTGAGCGTGTTTGGCTTTGACTTGCGCCCCTAGGATGCAAATGCTGGAATAACAGGGTTCCTGGTATCTAAGACAAGTTTTGGTAAGGCAATTTTGAGTTCCAGGTGAGGCTGAACGTATTCAGACTTAATAGTCGTGTGAGACTATTTGGCTTTGACTTTCTCCCCTAGGCGGTACATGACAGATTGGCGGGGCTCCTGGAATCTAAAAAAAGTTTTGGTAAAACAGTTTTGACAGCTACGTAAGTCTGTATGTTTTAAATAGTCGGGTGAGTCTGTTTGACTTTGAATGCTGGAATAACAGGGTTACTGGTATCTAAGACAAGTTTTGGTAAATCAGTTTTGGCGTCTATGGGGCTATATGTTTTAGGATTAAATAGTCGGATGAGCCTGTTTGGCTTTGACTTGCTCCCCTAGGCTGCACATTCCAGATTGGCGGGGCTCCTGGAATCTAAGACAAATTTTCGTAAATCAGTTTTGACAGCTAGGTAAGGCTGTATGCTTTAAGATTTAATAGTTGGGTGAGCCTGTTTGGCTTTGACTTGCGACCCTAGGATGCAAATGCTGGATTAGCAGGGTTCCTGGTATCTGAAACAAGTTTTGGTAAGGCAATTTTGAGTTCCAGGTGATGCTGAATGTTTTCAGATTTAATAGTCGTGTGGGACTATTTGGCTTTGACTTTCTCCCCTAGGCGGCAGATGCCAGATGGCGTCTATGGGGCTATATGTTTTAGGATTAAATAGTCGGATGAGCCTGTTTGGCTTTTACTTGCTCCCCTAGGCTGCACATTCCAGATTGGCGGGGCTCCTGGAATCTAAAAAAAGCTTTGGTAAAACAGTCTTGACAGCTACGTAAGTCTGTATGTTTTAAGGTTAAATAGTCGGGTGAGTCTGTTTGACTTTGACTTGCTCCCCTAGGATGCAAATGCTGGATTAACAGGGTTCCTGGTATCTGAGACAAGTTTTGGTAAATCAGTTTTGGCGGCCAGGAGGGGCTATATGATTTAAAATTTAATAGTCGGGTGAGACTATTTGGCTTTGTCTTGCTCCCCTAGGCTGCAAATGCTAGATTAACAGGGTTCCTGGTAACTGAGATAGGTTTTGGTAAATCAGTTTTGGCGGCCAGATGGGGCTATATGTTTTAGGATTAAATAGTCGGATGAGCCTGTTTGGCTTTGACTTGCTCCCCTAGGCTGCACATGCCAGATTGGCGGGGCTATTGGAATCTAAGACAAGTTTTGGCAAAACAGTTTTGACAGCTAGGTAAGGCTGTTTGCTTTAAGATTAAATAGTCGGGTGAGCGTGTTTGGCTTTGACTTGCGTCCCTAGGATGCAAATGCTGGAATAACAGGGTTCCTGGTATCTAAGAAAAGTTTTGGTAAGGCAATTTTGAGTTCCAGGTGAGGCTGAATGTATTCAGATTTAATAGTCGTGTGAGACTATTTGGCTTTGACTTTCTCCCCTAGGCGGTACATGCCAGATTGGCGGGGCTCCTGGAATCTAAAAAAAGTTTTGGTAAAACAGTTTTGACAGCTACGTAGGTCTGTATGTTTTAAGGTTAAATAGTCGGGTGAGTCTGTTTGACTTTGACTTGCTCCCCTAGGATGCAAATGCTGGATTGACAGGGTTCTGGTATCTAAGACAAGTTTTGGTAAATCAGTTTTGACGGCCAGATGAGGCAATATGTTTTAAGATTTAATAGTCGGGTGAGGCTATTTGGCTTTGTCTTCCTCCCCTAGGCTGCACATGCCACATTGACGGGACTCCTGGAATCTAAGACAAGTTTTGGTAAATCAGTTTTGACAGCTAGGTAAGGCTGTATGCTTTAAGATTAAATAGTCGGGTGAGCGTGTTTGGCTTTGATTTGCGCCCCTAAAATGCAAATGCTGGAATAACAGGGTTCCTATTATCTAAGACAAGTTTTCGTAAATCAGTTTTGGCGGCCAGATGGGTCTATATGTTTTAAGATTTAATAGTCGTGTGAGCCTGTTTGGCCTTGACTTGCGCCCCTAGGATGCAAATGCTGGATTAACTGGGTTCCTGGTATCTGAAACCAGTTTTGGTAAGGCAATTTTGAGTTCCAGGTGATGCTGAATGTTTTCAGATTTAAAAGTCGGGTGAGACTATTTGGCTTTGACTTTCTCCCCTAGACGGCAGATGCCAGATTGGCGGGGCTCCTGGAATCTAAAAAAGTTTTGGTAAAACAGTTTTGACAGCTACGTAGGTCTGTATGTTTTAAGGTTAAATAGTCGGGTGAGTCTGTTTGACTTTGACTTGCTCCCCTAGGATGCAAATGCATCCTGCTATCAGTTTTGGCGGCCAGGTGGGGCTATATGATTTAAAATTTAATAGTCGGGTGAGACTATTTGGCTTTGTCTTGCTCCCCTAGGCTGCAAATGCTAGATTAACAGGGTTCCTGGTAACTGAGATAGGTTTTGGTAAATCAGTTTTGGCGGTCAGATGGGGCTTTATGTTTTAAGTTTTAACAGTCGGGTGAGCCTGTTGGGCTTTCACTTGCGCCCCTACGATGCAAATGCTGGATTAACAGGGTTCCTGGTATCTGAGACAAGTTTTGGTAAATCACTTTTGGTGGCCAGATGAGGCAATATGTTTTAAGATTTAATAGTCGGGTGAGGCTATTTGGCTTTGTCTTCCTCCCCTAGGCTGCACATGCCACATTGACGGGACTCCTGGAATCTAAGACAAGTTTTGGTAAATCAGTTTTGACAGCTAGGTAAGGCTGTATGCTTTAAGATTAAATAGTCGGGTGAGCGTGTTTGGCTTTGATTTGCGCCCCTAAAATGCAAATGCTGGAATAACAGGGTTCCTATTATCTAAGACAAGTTTTCGTAAATCAGTTTTGGCGGCCAGATGGGGCTATATGTTTTAAGATTTAATAGTCGTGTGAGCCTGTTTGGCCTTGACTTGCGCCCCTAGGATGCAAATGCAGGATTAACAGGGTTCCTGGTATCTGACACAAGTTTTGGTGAGGCAATTTTGAGTTCCAGGTGATGCTGAATGTTTTCAGATTTAATAGTCGTGTGAGACTATTTGGCTTTGACTTTCTCCCCTAGGCGGCAGATGCCAGATTGGCGGGGCTCCTGGAATCTAAAAAAAACTTTGGTAAAACAGCTTTGACAGCTAGGTAAGGCTGTATGCCTTAAGGCATTGACTTTCTCCCCTAGGCGGTACATGCCAGATTGGCGGGGCTCCTGGAATCTAAAAAAAGTTTCGGTAAAACAGTTTTGACAGCTACGTAGGTCTGTATGTTTTAAGGTTAAATAGTCGGATGAGTCTGTCTGACTTTGACTTGCTCCCCTAGGATGCAAATGCTGGATTAACAGGGTTCTGGTATCTGAGACAAGTTTTGGTAAATCAGTTTTGGCAGCCAGATGAGGCTATATGTTTTTAGATTTAATAGTCGGGTGAGGCTATTTGGCTTTGTCTTCCTCCCCTAGGCTGCACATGCCAGTTTGGCAGGGCTCCTGGAATCTAAAAAAAGTTTCGGTAAAACAGTTTTGACAGCTACGTAGGTCTGTATGTTTTAAGGTTAAATAGTCGGATGAGTCTGTCTGACTTTGACTTGCTCCCCTAGGATGCAAATGCTGGATTAACAGGGTTCTGGTATCTGAGACAAGTTTTCGTAAATCAGTTTTGGCAGCCAGATGAGGCTATATGTTTTTAGATTTAATAGTCGGGTGAGGCTATTTGGCTTTGTCTTCCTCCCCTAGGCTGCACATGCCAGTTTGGCGGGGCTCCTGGAATCTAAAAAGTTTTGGTAAAAGAGTTTTGACAGCTACGTAGGTCTGTATGCTTTAAGATTAAATAGTCGGGTGAGCGTGTTTGGCTTTGACTTGCGCCCCTAGGATGCAAATGCTGGAATAACAGGGTTCCTGGTATCTAAGACAAGTTTTGGTAAGGCAATTTTGAGTTCCAGGTGAGGCTGAACGTATTCAGACTTAATAGTCGTGTGAGACTATTTGGCTTTGACTTTCTCCCCTAGGCGGTACCTGACAGATTGGCGGGGCTCCTGGAATCTAAAAAAAGTTTTGGTAAAACAGTTTTGACAGCTACGTAAGTCTGTATGTTTTAAATAGTCGGGTGAGTCTGTTTGACTTTGAATGCTGAAATAACAGGGTTACTGGTATCTAAGACAAGTTTTGGTAAATCAGTTTTGGCGTCTATGGGGCTATATGTTTTAGGATTAAATAGTCGGATGAGCCTGTTTGGCTTTAACTTGCTCCCCTAGGCTGCACATTCCAGATTGGCGGGGCTCCTGGAATCTAAGACAAATTTTGGTAAATCAGTTTTGACAGCTAGGTAAGGCTGTATGCTTTAAGATTTAATAGTTGGGTGAGCCTGTTTGGCTTTGACTTGCGACCCTAGGATGCAAATGCTGGATTAGCAGGGTTCCTGGTATCTGAAACAAGTTTTGGTAAGGCAATTTTGAGTTCCAGGTGATGCTGAATGTTTTCAGATTTAATAGTCGTGTGGGACTATTTGGCTTTGACTTTCTCCCCTAGGCGGCAGAAGCCAGATGGCGTCTATGGGGCTATATGTTTTAGGATTAAATAGTCGGATGAGCCTGTTTGGCTTTTACTTGCTCCCCTAGGCTGCACATTCCAGATTGGCGGGGCTCCTGGAATCTAAAAAAAGCTTTGGTAAAACAGTTTTGACAGCTACGTAAGTCTGTATGTTTTAAGGTTAAATAGTCGGGTGAGTCTGTTTGACTTTGACTTGCTCCCCTAGGATGCAAATGCTGGATTAACAGGGTTCCTGGTATCTGAGACAAGTTTTGGTAAATCAGTTTTGGCGGCCAGGAGGGGCTATATGATTTAAAATTTAATAGTCGGGTGAGACTATTTGGCTTTGTCTTGCTCCCCTAGGCTGCAAATGCTAGATTAACAGGGTTCCTGGTAACTGAGATAGGTTTTGGTAAATCAGTTTTGGCGGCCAGATTGGGCTATATGTTTTAGGATTAAATAGTCGGATGAGCCTGTTTGGCTTTGACTTGCTCCCCTAGGCTGCACATGCCAGATTGGCGGGGCTATTGGAATCTAAGACAAGTTTTGGCAAAACAGTTTTGACAGCTAGGTAAGGCTGTTTGCTTTAAGATTAAATAGTCGGGTGAGCGTGTTTGGCTTTGACTTGCGTCCCTAGGATGCAAATACTGGAATAACAGGGTTCCTGGTATCTAAGAAAAGTTTTGGTAAGGCAGTTTTGAGTTCCAGGTGAGGCTGAATGTATTCAGATTTAATAGTCGTATGAGACTATTTGGCTTTGACTTTCTCCCCTAGGCGGTACATGCCAGATTGGCGGGGCTCCTGGAATCTAAAAAAAGTTTTGGTAAAACAGTTTTGACAGCTACGTAGGTCTGTATGTTTTAAGGTTAAATAGTCGGGTGAGTCTGTTTGACTTTGACTTGCTCCCCTAGGATGCAAATGCTGGATTGACAGGGTTCTGGTATCTAAGACAAGTTTTGGTAAATCAGTTTTGACGGCCAGATGAGGCAATATGTTTTAAGATTTAATAGTCGGGTGAGGCTATTTGGCTTTGTCTTCCTCCCCTAGGCTGCACATGCCACATTGACGGGACTCCTGGAATCTAAGACAAGTTTTGGTAAATCAGTTTTGACAGCTAGGTAAGGCTGTATGCTTTAAGATTAAATAGTCGGGTGAGCGTGTTTGGCTTTGATTTGCGCCCCTAAAATGCAAATGCTGGAATAACAGGGTTCCTATTATCTAAGACAAGTTTTCGTAAATCAGTTTTGGCGGCCAGATGGGGCTATATGTTTTAAGATTTAATAGTCGTGTGAGCCTGTTTGGCCTTGACTTGCGCCCCTAGGATGCAAATGCTGGATTAACTGGGTTCCTGGTATCTGAAACCAGTTTTGGTAAGGCAATTTTGAGTTCCAGGTGATGCTGAATGTTTTCAGATTTAAAAGTCGGGTGAGACTATTTGGCTTTGACTTTCTCCCCTAGACGGCAGATGCCAGATTGGCGGGGCTCCTGGAATCTAAAAAAGTTTTGGTAAAACAGTTTTGACAGCTACGTAGGTCTGAATGTTTTAAGGTTAAATAGTCGGGTGAGTCTGTTTGACTTTGACTTGCTCCCCTAGGATGCAAATGCATCCTGCTATCAGTTTTGGCGGCCAGGTGGGGCTATATGATTTAAAATTTAATAGTCAAGTGAGACTATTTGGCTTTGTCTTGCTCCCCTAGGCTGCAAATGCTAGATTAACAGGGTTCCTGGTAACTGAGATAGGTTTTGGTAAATCAGTTTTGGCGGTCAGATGGGGCTTTATGTTTTAAGTTTTAACAGTCGGGTGAGCCTGTTTGGCTTTCACTTGCGTCCCTACGATGCAAATGCTGGATTAACAGGGTTCCTGGTATCTGAGACAAGTTTTGGTAAATCACTTTTGGCGGCCAGATGAGGCAATATGTTTTAATATTTAATAGTCGGGTGAGGCTATTTGGCTTTGTCTTCCTCCCCTAGGCTGCACATGCCACATTGACGGGACTCCTGGAATCTAAGACAAGTTTTGGTAAATCAGTTTTGACAGCTAGGTAAGGCTGTATGCTTTAAGATTAAATAGTCGGGTGAGCGTGTTTGGCTTTGATTTGCGCCCCTAAAATGCAAATGCTGGAATAACAGGGTTCCTATTATCTAAAACAAGTTTTCGTAAATCAGTTTTGGCGGCCAGATGGGGCTATATGTTTTAAGATTTAATAGTCGTGTGAGCCTGTTTGGCCTTGACTTGCGCCCCTAGGATGCAAATGCTGGATTAACTGGGTTCCTGGTATCTGAAACCAGTTTTGGTAAGGCAATTTTGAGTTCCAGGTGATGCTGAATGTTTTCAGATTTAAAAGTCGGGTGAGACTATTTGGCTTTGACTTTCTCCCCTAGACGGCAGATGCCAGATTGGCGGGGCTCCTGGAATCTAAAAAAAGTTTTGGTAAAACAGTTTTGACAGCTACGTAGGTCTGAATGTTTTAAGGTTAAATAGTCGGGTGAGTCTGTTTGACTTTGACTTGCTCCCCTAGGATGCAAATGCATCCTGCTATCAGTTTTGGCGGCCAGGTGGGGCTATATGATTTAAAATTTAATAGTCGGGTGAGACTATTTGGCTTTGTCTTGCTCCCCTAGGCTGCAAATGCTAGATTAACAGGGTTCCTGGTAACTGAGATAGGTTTTGGTAAATCAGTTTTGGCGGTCAGATGGGGCTTTATGTTTTAAGTTTTAACAGTCGGGTGAGCCTGTTTGGCTTTCAGTTGCGTCCCTACGATGCAAATGCTGGATTAACAGGGTTCCTGGTATCTGAGACAAGTTTTGGTAAATCACTTTTGGCGGCCAGATGAGGCAATATGTTTTAAGATTTAATAGTCGGGTGAGGCTATTTGGCTTTGTCTTCCTCCCCTAGGCTGCACATGCCACATTGACGGGACTCCTGGAATCTAAGACAAGTTTTGGTAAATCAGTTTTGACAGCTAGGTAAGGCTGTATGCTTTAAGATTAAATAGTCGGGTGAGCGTGTTTGGCTTTGATTTGCGCCCCTAAAATGCAAATGCTGGAATAACAGGGTTCCTATTATCTAAGACAAGTTTTCGTAAATCAGTTTTGGCGGCCAGATGGGGCTATATGTTTTAAGATTTAATAGTCGTGTGAGCCTGTTTGGCCTTGACTTGCGCCCCTAGGATGCAAATGCAGGATTAACAGGGTTCCTGGTATCTGACACAAGTTTTGGTAAGGCAATTTTGAGTTCCAGGTGATGCTGAATGTTTTCAGATTTAATAGTCGTGTGAGACTATTTGGCTTTGACTTTCTCCGCTAGGCGGCAGATGCCAGATTGGCGGGGCTCCTGGAATCTAAAAAAAACTTTGGTAAAACAGCTTTGACAGCTAGGTAAGGCTGTATGCCTTAAGATTAAATAGTCGGGTGAGCGTGTTTGGCTTTGACTTGCGCACCTAATATGCAAATGCTGGAATAACAGGGTTCCTGGTATCTAAGACATGTTTTGGTAAATCAGTTTTGGCGGTCAGATGGGGCTTTATGTTTTAAGTTTAAACAGTCGGGTCAGCCCGTTTGGCTTTCACTTGCGCCCCTACGATGCAAATGCTGGATTAAAAGGGTTCCTGGTATCTGAGACAAATTTTGGTAAGGCAATTTTGAGTTCCAGGTGAGGCTGAATGTGTTAAGACTTAATAGACGGCTGAGACTATTTGGCTTTGTCTTGCTCCCCTAGGCTGCAAATGCTAGATTAACAGGGTTCCTGGTAACTGAGATAGGTTTTGGTAAATCAGTTTTGGCGGCCAGATGGGGCTATATGTTTTAGGATTAAATAGTCGGATGAGCCTGTTTGGCTTTGACTTGCTCCCCTAGGCTGCACATGCCAGATTGGCGGGGCTATTGGAATCTAAGACAAGTTTTGGCAAAACAGTTTTGACAGCTAGGTAAGGCTGTTTGCTTTAAGATTAAATAGTCGGGTGAGCGTGTTTGGCTTTGACTTGCGTCCCTAGGATGCAAATGCTGGAATAACAGGGTTCCTGGTATCTAAGAAAAGTTTTGGTAAGGCAATTTTGAGTTCCAGGTGAGGCTGAATGTATTCAGATTTAATAGTCGTGTGAGACTATTTGGCTTTGACTTTCTCCCCTAGGCGGTACATGCCAGATTGGCGGGGCTCCTGGAATCTAAAAAAAGTTTTGGTAAAACAGTTTTGACAGCTACGTAGGTCTGTATGTTTTAAGGTTAAATAGTCGGGTGAGTCTGTTTGACTTTGACTTGCTCCCCTAGGATGCAAATGCTGGATTGACAGGGTTCTGGTATCTAAGACAAGTTTTGGTAAATCAGTTTTGACGGCCAGATGAGGCAATATGTTTTAAGATTTAATAGTCGGGTGAGGCTATTTGGCTTTGTCTTCCTCCCCTAGGCTGCACATGCCACATTGACGGGACTCCTGGAATCTAAGACAAGTTTTGGTAAATCAGTTTTGACAGCTAGGTAAGGCTGTATGCTTTAAGATTAAATAGTCGGGTGAGCGTGTTTGGCTTTGATTTGCGCCCCTAAAATGCAAATGCTGGAATAACAGGGTTCCTATTATCTAAGACAAGTTTTAGTAAATCAGTTTTGGCGGCCAGATGGGCCTATATGTTTTAAGATTTAATAGTCGTGTGAGCCTGTTTGGCCTTGACTTGCGCCCCTAGGATGCAAATGCTGGATTAACTGGGTTCCTGGTATCTGAAACCAGTTTTGGTAAGGCAATTTTGAGTTCCAGGTGATGCTGAATGTTTTCAGATTTAAAAGTCGGGTGAGACTATTTGGCTTTGACTTTCTCCCCTAGACGGCAGATGCCAGATTGGCGGGGCTCCTGGAATCTAAAAAAAGTTTTGGTAAAACAGTTTTGACAGCTACGTAGGTCTGTATGTTTTAAGGTTAAATAGTCGGGTGAGTCTGTTTGACTTTGACTTGCTCCCCTAGGATGCAAATGCATCCTGCTATCAGTTTTGGCGGCCAGGTGGGGCTATATGATTTAAAATTTAATAGTCGGGTGAGACTATTTGGCTTTGTCTTGCTCCCCTAGGCTGCAAATGCTAGATTAACAGGGTTCCTGGTAACTGAGATAGGTTTTGGTAAATCAGTTTTGGCGGTCAGATGGGGCTTTATGTTTTAAGTTTTAACAGTCGGGTGAGCCTGTTTGGCTTTCACTTGCGCCCCTACGATGCATATGCTGGATTAACAGGGTTCCTGGTATCTGAGACAAGTTTTGGTAAATCACTTTTGGCGGCCAGATGAGGCAATATGTTTTAAGATTTAATAGTCGGGTGAGGCTATTTGGCTTTGTCTTCCTCCCCTAGGCTGCACATGCCACATTGACGGGACTCCTGGAATCTAAGACAAGTTTTGGTAAATCAGTTTTGACAGCTAGGTAAGGCTGTATGCTTTAAGATTAAATAGTCGGGTGAGCGTGTTTGGCTTTGATTTGCGCCCCTAAAATGCAAATGCTGGAATAACAGGGTTCCTATTATCTAAGACAAGTTTTCGTAAATCAGTTTTGGCGGCCAGATGGGGCTATATGTTTTAAGATTTAATAGTCGTGTGAGCCTGTTTGGCCTTGACTTGCGCCCCTAGGATGCAAATGCAGGATTAACAGGGTTCCCGGTATCTGACACAAGTTTTGGTAAGGCAATTTTGAGTTCCAGGTGATGCTGAATGTTTTCAGATTTAAAAGTCATGTGAGACTATTTGGCTTTGACTTTCTCCCCTAGACGGCAGATGCCAGATTGGCGGGGCTCCTGGAATCTAAAAAAAGTTTTGGTAAAACAGTTTTGACAGCTACGTAGGTCTGTATGTTTTAAGGTTAAATAGTCGGGTGAGTCTGTTTGACTTTGACTTGCTCCCCTAGGATGCAAATGCATCCTGCTATCAGTTTTGGCGGCCAGGTGGGGCTATATGATTTAAAATTTAATAGTCGGGTGAGACTATTTGGCTTTGACTTTCTCCCCTAGGCGGCAGATGCCAGATTGGCGGGGCTCCTCGAATCTAAAAAAAACTTTGGTAAAACAGCTTTGACAGCTAGGTAAGGCTGTATGCCTTAAGATTAAATAGTCGGGTGAGCGTGTTTGGCTTTGACTTGCGCACCTAATATGCAAATGCTGGAATAACAGGGTTCCTGGTATCTAAGACATGTTTTGGTAAATCAGTTTTGGCGGTCAGATGGGGCTTTATGTTTTAAGTTTTAACAGTCGGGTCAGCCCGTTTGGCTTTCACTTGCGCCCCTACGATGCAAATGCTGGATTAAAAGGGTTCCTGGTATCTGAGACAAATTTTGGTAAGGCAATTTTGAGTTCCAGGTGAGGCTGAATGTCTTAAGACTTAATAGACGGCTGAGACTATTTTGCTTCGACTTACTCCCCTAGGCTGCAAATGCTAGATTAACAGGGATCCTGGTATCTTAGACAAGTTTTGGTAAAGCAGTTTTGGCAGCCAGATGGGGCTGTATGTTTTAAGATTAAATTGTCGGGTGAGCCTGTTTGGCTTTGAACTGCGCCCCTAGGATGCAAATGCAGGATTAACAGGGTTCCTGGTATCTGACATAAGTTTTGATAAAGCAGTTTTGGCGGCCAGATGGGGCTATATGTTTTAAGATTTAATAGTCGTGTGAGCCTGTTTGGCTTTGACTTGCGCCCCTAGGATGCAAATGCTGGATTAACAGGGTTCCTGGTATCTGAAACAAGTTTTGGTAAGGCAATTTTGAGTTCCAGGTG
Organism: Drosophila kanekoi; assembly: GCA_037075305.1. Classification (NCBI taxonomy): domain Eukaryota; kingdom Metazoa; phylum Arthropoda; class Insecta; order Diptera; family Drosophilidae; genus Drosophila; species Drosophila kanekoi. The sequence goes on along the minus strand of JBAMCE010000684.1, from coordinate 102,805 downwards.
ATGCTGAATGTTTTCAGATTTAAAAGTCATGTGAGACTATTTGGCTTTGACTTTCTCCCCTAGGCGGCAGATGCCAGATTGGCGGGGCTCCTGGAATCTAAAAAAAGCTTTGATATAACAGTTTTGACAGCTACGTAAGTCTGTATGTTTTAAGGTTAAATAGTCGGGTGAGTCTGTTTGACTTTGACTTGCTCCCCTAGGATGCAAATGCTGGATTAACAGGGCTCCTGCTATCTGAGACAAGTTTTGGTAAATCAGTTTTGGCGGCCAGGTGGGGCTATATGATTTAAAATTTAATAGTCGGGTGAGACTATTTGGCTTTGTCCTGCTCCCCTAGGCTGCAAATGCTAGATTAACAGGGTTCCTGGTAACTGAGATAGGTTTTGGTAAATCAGCTTTGGCGGCCAGATGTGGCTATATGTTTTAGGATTAAATAGTCGGATGAGCCTGTTTGGCTTTGACTTGCTCCCCTAGGCGGTACATGCCAGATTGGCGGGAATCTAAGACAAGTTTTGGTAAAACAGTTTTGACAGCTAGGTAAGGCTGTATGATTTAAGATTAAATAGTCGGGTGAGCGTGTTTGGCTTTGACTTGCGCCCCTAGGATGCAAATGCTGGAATAACAGGGTTCTGGTATCTAAGACAAGTTTTGGTAAATCAGTTTTGGCGGCCAGATGGGGCTATATGTTTTAAGATTTAAAAGTCGGGTGAGCCTGTTTGGCCTTGACTTGCCCCCTAGGATGCAAATGCTGGATTAACAGGGTTCCTGGCATCTGAAACAAGTTTCGGTAAAGCAATTTTGACTTGCAGGTGAGGCTGTATGTTTTAAGACTTAATAGTCGGGTGACTTGCTCCCCCAGGCGGCACATGCCAGATTGGCAAGGCTCTTGGAATCTAATAAAAGTTTTAGAAAAACAGTTTTGACAGCAAGATGGGGCTGTTTGTTTTAAGATTAAATTGTGGGGTGAGCCTGTTTAACTTTGAATTGCGCCCCATGGATGCAAATACTGGATTTGCAGGGTTCCTGGTATCTGAGACAAGTTTTGGTAAGGCAATTTTGAGTTACAGGTGAGGCTGAATGTGTTAAGACTTAATAGTCGGGTGAGACTATTTTGCTTTGACTTGGTCCCCTAGGCTGCAAATGCTAGATTAACAGGGCTCCTGGAATCTAAAAAAAGTTTTAGTAAAACAGTTTTGACAGCGAGGTAAGGCTGTATGTTTTAAGATTAAATAGTAGGGTGAGACCATTTGGCTTTGACTTGGACCCCCAGGATTCAAATGCTAGATTATCTGGGATCCTTGTATCTGAGACAAGTTTCGGTAAAGCAATTTTTACTTCCAGGTGAGGCTGTATGTTTTAGGATTAAATAGTCGGATGAGCCTGTTTGGCTTTGACTTGCTCCCCTAGGCTCCACATGCCAGATAGGCGGGGCTCCTGGAATCTAAGAGAAGGTTTGGTAAAACAGTTTTGACAGCTAGGCAAGACTGTATGTTTAAAGATTTAAAAGTCGGTTGAGCATGTTTGGCTTTGACTTGCGCCGCTAGGCGGCACATGCCAGATTGGCGGGGCTCCTGGAATCTGATAGATGTTTTGGTAAAGCAGTTTTGGCAACCAGATGGGACTGTGTGTTTTCAGATTGGATAATGAGGTCCGACTAATTGGCTTTGACTTGTTCCCCTCGGCTGCAAATGCCAGATTGGCCGGGTTTTGGCAGAGCAGTTTCGGCGGCCAGATGGGGCTGTATGTTTAGTATTAAATAGTCGGGTGAGCCTGTTTTGCTTTGACCTGCTCCCCTAGGCTGCACATGCCAGATTGGCAGGGCTCCTGGTATCTGAGACAAGTTTTGGTAAGACTGTTTTGACAGCTCGGCAAGACTGTATGTTTTAAGATTAAAGAGTCGGGTAAGCCAGTTTGGCTTTGACTTGCGCCCCTAGGATGCAAATGCTGGATTAACAGGGTTCTGGTATCTGAGACAAGTTTTGGTAAATCACTTTTGGCGGCCAGATGAGGCTTTATGTTTTAAGATTTAATAGTCGTGTGAGACTATTTGGCTTTGACTTTCTCCCCTAGGCTGCACATGCCACATTGGCGGGACTCCTGGTAAGGCTGTATGCTTTAAGATTAAATAGTCGGGTGAGCGTGTTTGGCTTTGACTTGCGACCCTAATATGCAAATGCTGGAATAACAGGGTTCCTGGTATCTAAGACATGTTTTGGTAAATCAGTTTTGGCGGTCAGATGGGGCTTTATGTTTTAAGTTTTAACAGTCGGGTGAGCCTGTTTGGCTTTCACTTGCGCCCCTACGATGCAAATGCTGGATTAACAGGGTTCCTGGTATCTGAGACAAGTTTTGGTAAGGCAATTTTGAGTTCCAGGTGAGGCTGAATGTGTTTAGACTTAATAGTCGGCTGAGACTATTTTGCTTTGACTTGCTCCCCTAGGCTGCAAATGCTAGATTAACAGGGCTCCTGGTATCTTAGACAAGTTTTGGTAAAGCAGTTTTGGCAGCCAGATGGGGATCTATGTTTTAAGATTAAATTGTCGGGCGATCCTGTTTGGCTTTGAACTGCGCCCCTAGGATGCAAATGCAGGATTAACAGGGATCCTGGTATCTGACACAAGTTCTGATAAAGCAGTTTTGGCGGCCAGATGGGGTTGTATGTTTTAAGATTTAATAGTCGGGTGAGACTATTTGGCTTTGACTTGCTACCATAGGCTGCAAATGCTAGATTAACAGAGATCCTTGTATCCAAGACAACTTCCGCTAAAGCAATTTTGACTTCCAGGTGAGGCTGTATGTTTTAGGATTAAATAGTCGGATGAGTCTGTTTGGCTTTGACTTGCTCCCCTAGGCTGCACATGCCAGATTGGCGGGAATCTAAGACAAGTTTTGGTAAAACAGTTTTGACAGCTAGGTAAGGCTGTATGCTTTAAGATTAAATAGTCGGGTGAGCGTGTTTGGCTTTGACTTGCGCCCCTAGGATGCAAATGCTGGAATAACAGGGTTCTGGTATCTAAGACAAGTTTTGGTAAATCAGTTTTGGCGGTTAGATGGGGCTATATGTTTTAAGATTTAAAAGTCGGGTGAGCCTGTTTGGCCTTGACTTGCCCCCTAGGATGCAAATGCTGGATTAACAGGGTTCCTGGTATCTGAAACAAGTTTCGGTAAAGCAATTTTGACTTGCAGGTGAGGCTGTATGTTTTAAGACTTAATAGTCGGGTGACTTGCTCCCCTAGGCGGCACATGCCAGATTGGCAAGGCTCTTGGAATCTAATAAAAGTTTTAGAAAAACAGTTTTGACAGCCAGATGGGGCTGTTTGTTTTAAGATTAAATTGTAGGGTGAGCCTGTTTAACTTTGAATTGCGCCCCATGGATGCAAATACTGGATTTACAGGGTTCCTGGTATCTGAGACAAGTTTCGGTAAGGCAATTTTGAGTTACAGGTGAGGCTGAATGTGTTAAGACTTAATAGTCGGGTGAGACTATTTTGCTTTGACTTGGTCCCCTAGGCTGCAAATGCTAGATTAACAGGGCTCCTGGAATCTAAAAAAAGTTTTAGTAAAACAGTTTTGACAGCTAGGTAAGGCTGTATGTTTTAAGATTAAATAGTAGGGTGAGACCATTTGGCTTTGACTTGGGCCCCCAGGATGCAAATGCTAGATTATCTGGGATCCTTGTATCTGAGACAAGTTTCGGTAAAGCAATTTTTACTTCCAGGTGAGGCTGTATGTTTTAGGATTAAATAGTCGGATGAGCCTGTTTGGCTTTGACTTGCTCCCCTAGGCTCCACATGCCAGATAGGCGGGGCTCCTGGAATCTAAGAGAAGGTTTGGTAAAACAGTTTTGACATCTAGGCAAGACTATATGTTTAAAGATTTAAAAGTCGGTTGAGCATGTTTGGCTTTGACTTGCGGCGCTAGGCGGCACATGCCAGATTGGCGGGGCTCCTGGAATCTGATAGATGTTTTGGTAAAGCAGTTTTGGCAACCAGATGGGACTGTGTGTTTTCAGATTGGATAATGAGGTCCGACTAATTGGCTTTGACTTGTTCCCCTCGGCTGCAAATGCCAGATTGGCCGGGTTTTGGCAGAGCAGTTTCGGCGGCCAGATGGGGCTGTATGTTTAGTATTAAATAGTCGGGTGAGCCTGTTTTGCTTTGACCTGCTCCCCTAGGCTGCACATGCCAGATTGGCAGGGCCCCTGGTATCTGAGACAGGTTTTGGTAAGACTGTTTTGACAGCTCGGCAAGACTGTATGTTTTAAGATTAAAGAGTCGAGTAAGCCAGTTTGGCTTTGACTTGCGCGCCAAGGATGCAAATGCTGGATTAACAGGGTTCTAGTATCTGAGACAAGTTTTGGTAAATCACTTTTGGCTGCCAGATGAGGCTTTATGTTTTAAGATTTAATAGTCGTGTGAGACTATTTGGCTTTGACTTGCGCCCCTAATATGCAAATGCTGGAATAACAGGGTTCCTGGTATCTAAGACATGTTTTGGTAAATCAGTTTTGGCGGTCAGATGGGGCTTTATGTTTTAAGATTAAATTGTCGGGTGATCCTGTTTGGCTTTGAACTGCGCCCCTAGGATGCAAATGCAGGATTAACAGGGATCCTGGTATCTGACACAAGTTTTGATAAAGCAGTTTAGGCGGCCAGATGGGGTTGTATGTTTTAAGATTAAATAGTCGGGTGAGCGTGTTTGGCTTTGACTTGCGCCCCTAATATGCAAATGCTGGAATAACAGGGTTCCTGGTATCTAAGACATGTTTTGGTAAATCAGTTTTGGCGGTCAGATGGGGCTTTATGTTTTAAGTTTTAACAGTCGGGTGAGCCTGTTTGGCTTTCACTTGCGCCCCTACGATGCAAATGCTGGATTAACAGGGTTCCTGGTATCTGAGACAAGTTTTGGTAAGGCAATTTTGAGTTCCAGGTGAGGCTGAATGTGTTAAGACTTAATAGTCGGCTGAGACTATTTTGCTTTGACTTGCTCCCCTAGGCTGCAAATGCTAGATTAACAGGGCTCCTGGTATCTTAGACAAGTTTTGGTAAAGCAGTTTTGGCAGCCAGATGGGGCTGTATGTTTTAGAGACTTGCTCCCCTAGGCGGCACATGCCAGATTGGCAAGGCTCTTGGAATTTAATAAAAGTTTTAGAAAAACAGTTTTGACAGCCAGATGGGGCTGTTTGCTTTAAGATTAAATTGTAGGGTGAGCCTGTTTAACTTTGAATTTCGCCCCATGGATGCAAATACTGGATTTACAGGGTTCCTGGTATCTGAGACAAGTTTTGGTAAGGCAATTTTGAGTTACAGGTGAGGCTGAATGTGTTAAGACTTAATAGTCGGGTGAGACTATTTTGCTTTGACTTGGTCCCCTAGGCTGCAAATGCTAGGTTAACAGGGCTCCTGGAATCTAAAAAAAGTTGTAGTAAAACAGTTTTGACAGCTAGGTAAGGCTGTATGTTTTAAGATTAAATAGTAGGGTGAGACCATTTGGCTTTGACTTGGGCCCCCAGGATGCAAATGCTAGATTATCTGGGATCCTTGTATCTGAGACAAGTTTCGGTGAAGCAATTTTGACTTCCAGGTGAGGCTGTATGTTTTAGGATTAAATAGTCGGATGAGCTTGTTTGGCTTTGACTTGCTCCCCTAGGCTCCCTATGCCAGATTGGCGGGGCTCCTGGAATCTAAGACAAGGTTTGGTAAAACTGTTTTGACAGCTCGGCAAGACTGTATGTTTTAAGATTAAAGAGTCGGGTAAGCCAGTTTGGCTTTGACTTGCGCCCCTAGAACGCAAATGCTGGATTAACAGGGTTCCTGGTATCCGAGACAAGTTTTGGTAAGGCAATTTTGAGTTCCAGGTGAGGCTGAATGTGTTAAGACTTAATCGTCGGCTGAGACTATTTTGCTTTGAATTGCTCCCCTCGGCTGCAAATGCTAGATTAACAGGGCTCGTGGAATCTAAAAAAAGTTTTAGTAAAACAGTTTTGACAGCTAGGTAAGGCTGTATGTTTTAAGATTAAATAGTAGGGTGAGACCATTTGGCTTTGACTTGCGCCCCCAGGATGCAAATGCTAGATTATCTGGGATCCTTGTATCTGAGACAAGTTTCGGTAAAGCAATTTTGACTTCCAGGTGAGGCTGTATGTTTTAGGATTAAATAGTCGGATGAGCGTGTTTGGCTTTGACTTGCTCCCCTAGGCTCCACATGCCAGATAGGCGGGGCTCCTGGAATCTAAGAGAAGGTTTGGTAAAACAGTTTTGACAGCTATTCAAGACTGTATGTTTTAAGATTTAAAAGTCGGTTGAGCATGCTTGGCTTTGACTTGCGCCCCTACGCGGCACATGCCAGATTGGCGGGGCTCCTGGAATCTGATAGATGTTTTGGTAAAGCAGTTTTGGCAACCAGATGGGACTGTGTGTTTTCAGATTGGATAATGAGGTCCGACTAATTGGCTTTGACTTGTTCCCCTCGGCTGCAAATGCCAGATTGGCCGGGTTTTGGCAGAGCAGTTTCGGCGGCCAGATGGGGCTGTATGTTTAGTATTAAATAGTCGGGTGAGCCTGTTTTGCTTTGACCTGCTCCCCTAGGCTGCACATGCCAGATTGGCAGGGCTCCTGGTATCTGAGACAAGTCTTGGTAAAACTGTTTTGACAGCTCGGCAAGACTGTATGTTTTAAGATTAAAGAGACGGGTAAGCCAGTTTGGCTTTGACTTGGTCCCCTAGAATGCAAATGCTAGATTAACAGGGTTCTGGTATCTGAGACAAGTTTTGGTAAATCAGTTTTGACGGCCAGATGAGTCTATATGTTTTAAGATTTAATAGTCGTGTAAGACTATTTGGCTTTGACTTCCTCCCCTAGGCTGCACATGCCAGATTGGCTTCCAGGAATCTAAAAAAAGCTTTGCTAAAACAGTTTTGACAGCTACGTAAGTCTGTATGTTTTAAGGTTAAATAGTCGGGTGAGTCTGTTTGACTTTGACTTGCTCCCCTAGGATGCAAATGCTGGAATAACAGGGTTTTGGTATCTAAGACAAGTTTTGGTAAATCAGTTTTGGCGGTTAGATGGGGCTATATGTTTTAAGATTTAAAAGTCGGGTGAGCCTGTTTGGCTTTGACTTGCCCCCCTAGGATGCAAGTGCTGGATTAACAGGGTTCCTGGTATCTGAAACAAGTTTTGGTAAGGCAATTCTGAGTTCCAGGTGATGCTGAATGTTTTCAGATTTAATAGTCGTGTGAGAATATTTGGCTTTGACTTTCTCCCCTAGGCGGCAGATGCCAGATTGGCTTCCAGGAATCTAAAAAAAGCTTTGCTAAAACAGTTTTGACAGCTACGTAAGTCTGTATGTTTTAAGGTTAAATAGTCGGGTGAGTCTGTTTGACTTTGACTTGCTCCCCTAGGATGCAAATGCTGAATTAACAGGGTTCCTGCTATCTGAGACAAGTTTTGGTTAATCAGTTTTGGCGGCCAGGTGGGGCTATATGATTTAAAATTTAATAGTCGGGTGAGACAATTTGGCTTTGTCTTGCTCCCCTAGGCTGCAAATGCTAGATTAACAGGGTTCCTGGTAACTGAGATAGGTTTTGGTAAATCAGTTTTAGCGGCCAGATGGGGCTATATGTTTTAGGATTAAATAGTCGGATGAGCCGGGAATCTAAGACAAGTTTTGGTAAAACAGTTTTGACAGCTAGGTAACGCTGTATGCTTTAAGATTAAATAGTCGGGTGAGCGTGTTTGGCTTTGACTTGCGCCCCTAGGATGCAAATGCTGGAATAACTGGGTTCCTGGTATCTAAGAAAAGTTTTGGTAAGGCAATTTTGAGTTCCAGGTGAGGCTGAATGTATTCAGACTTAATAGTCGTGTGAGACTATTTGGCTTTGATTTTCTCCCCTAGGCGGCCTATCCAGATTGGCGGGGCTCCTGGAATCTAAGAAAGTTTTGGTATAACAGTTTTGACAGCTACGTAAGTCTGTATGTTTTAAGGTTATATAGTCGGGTGAGTCTGTTTGACTTCGACTTGCTCCCCTAGGATGCAAATGCTGGATTAACAGGGTTTTGGTATCTGAGACAAGTTTTGGTATATCAGTTTTGGCGACCAGATGAACTATATGTTTTGAGATTTAATAGTCGGGTGAGGCTATTTGGCTTTGTCTTCCTCCCCTAGGCTGCACATGCCAGATTGGCGGGACTCCTGGAATCTAAGACAAGTTTTGGTAAATCAGTTTTGACAGCTAGGTAAGGCTTTATGCTTTAAGAATAAATAGTCGGGTGAGCGTGTTTGAGGTTGACTTGCGCCCCTAGGATGCAAATGCTGGAATAACAGGGTTCCTGGTATCTAAGACAAGCTTTCGTAAATCAGTTTTGGCGGCCAGATGGGGCTATATGTTTTAAGATTTAATAGTCGGGTGAGCCTGTTTGGCTTTGACTTGCGCCCCTAGGATGCATATGCTGGATTAACAGGGTTCCTGGTATCTGAGACAAGTTTTGGTAAATCAGTTTTGGCGGCCAGATGGGGCTATATGTTTTAGGATTAAATAGTCGGATGAGCCTGTTTGGCTTTGACTTGCTCCCCTCGGCTGCACATGCCAGATTGGCGGGGCTACTGGAATCTAAGACAAGTTTTGGTAAAACAGTTTTGACAGCTAGGTAACGCTGTATGCTTTAAGATTAAATAGTCGGGTGAGCGTGTTTGGCTTTGACTTGCGCCGCTAGGATGCAAATGCTGGAATAACTGGGTTCCTGGTATCTAAGACAAGTTTTGGTAAATCAGTTTTGGCGTCTATGGGGCGATATTTTTTAAGATTTAATAGTCGGGTGAGCCTGTTTGGCTTTGACTTGCGCCCCTAGGATGCAAATGCTGGATTAACAGGGTTCCTGGTATCTGAGACAAGTTTTGGTAAATCAGTTTTGGCGGCCAGATGGGGCTATATGTTTTAGGATTAAATAGTCGGATGAGCCTGTTTGGCTTTGACTTGCTCCCCTAGGCTGCACATGCCAGATTGGCGGGGCTACTGGAATCTAAGACAAGTTTTGGTAAAACAGTTTTGACAGCTAGGTAACGCTGTATGCTTTAAGATTAAATAGTCGGGTGAGCGTGTTTGGCTTTGACTTGCGCCGCTAGGATGCAAATGCTGGAATAACTGGGTTCCTGGTATCTAAGACAAGTTTTGGTAAATCAGTTTTGGCGTCTATGGGGCGATATTTTTTAAGATTTAATAGTCGGGTGAGCCTGTTTGGCTTTGACTTGCGCCCCTAGGATGCAAATGCTGGATTAACAGGGTTCCTGGTATCTGAGACAAGTTTTGGTAAATCAGTTTTGGCGGCCAGATGGGGCTATATGTTTTAGGGTTAAATAGTCGGATGAGCCTTTTTGGCTTTGACTTGCTCCCCAAGGCTGCACATGCCAGATTGGCGGGGCTACTGGAATCTAAGACAAGTTTTGGTAAAACAGTTTTGACATCTAGGTAAGGCTGTATATTTTAAGATTAAATAGTCGGGTGAGCGTGTTTGGCTTTGACTTGCGCCCCTAGGATGCAAATGCTGGAATAACAGGGTTCCTGGTATCTAAGACAAATTTTCGTAAATCAGTTTTGGCGGTCAGATGGGGCTATATTTTTTAAGATTTAATAGTCGGGTGAGCCTGTTTGGCTTTGACTTGCGCCCCTAGGATGCAAATGCTGGATTAACAGGGTTCCTGGTATCTGAAACAAGTTTTGGTAAGTCAATTTTGAGTGTCAGGTGATGCTGAATGTTTTCAGATTTAATAGTGGTGTGAGACTTTTGACTTTCTCCCCTAGGCGGCAGATGCCAGATTGGCGGGGCTCCTGGAATCTAAAAAAAGCTTTGCTAAAACAGTTTTAACAGCTACGTAAGTCTGTATGTTTTAAGTTTAAATAGTCGGGTGAGTCTGTTTGACTTTGACCTGCTCCCCTAGGATGCAAATGCTGGATTAACAGGGTTCCTGGTATCTAAGACAAGTTTTGGTAAATCAGTTCTGGCGGCCAGGTGGGGCTATATGATTTAAAATTTAATAGTCGGGTGAGACTATTTGGCTTTGTCTTCCTCCCCTAGGCTGCAAATGCTAGATTAACAGGGTTCCATGGTAACTGAGATAGGTTTTGGTAAATCAGTTTTGGCGGCCAGATGGGGCTATATGTTTTAGGAATAGATAGTCGGATGAGCCTGTTTGGCTTTGACTTGCTCTCCTAGGCTGCACATGCCAGGTTGGCGGGGCATTTGGAATCTAAGACAAGTTTTGGTAAAAGAGTTTTGACAGCTAGGTAAGGCTGTATGCTTTAAGATTAAATAGTCGGGTGAGCGTATTTAGCTTTGACTTGCGCCCCTAGGATGCAAATGCTGGAATAACAGGGTTCCTGGTATCTAAGAAAAGTTTTGGTAAGGCAATTTTGAGTTCCAGGTGAGGCTGAATGCTTTCAGATTTAATAGTCGTGTGAGACTATTTGGCTTTGACTTTCTCCCCTAGGCGGCAGATGCCAGATTGGCTTCCAGGAATCTAAAAAAAGCTTTGCTAAAACTGTTTTGACAGCTACGTAAGTCTGTATGTTTTAAGGTTAAATAGTCGGGTGAGTCTGTTTGACTTTGACCTGCTCCCCTAGGATGCAAATGCTGGATTAACAGGGTTCCTGCTATCTGAGACAAGTTTTGGTAAATCAGTTCTGGCGGCCAGGTGGGGCTATATGATTTAAAATTTAATAGTCGGGTGAGACTATTTGGCTTTGTCTTGCTCCCCTAGGCTGCAAATGCTAGATTAACAGGGTTCCTGGTAACTGAGATAGGTTTTGGTAAATCAGTTTTGGCGGCCAGATGGGGCTATATGTTTTAGGAATAGATAGTCGGATGAGCCTGTTTGGCTTTGACTTGCTCTCCTAGGCTGCACATGCCAGGTTGGCGGGGCTCCTGGAATCTAAGACAAGTTTTGGTAAAACAGTTTTGACAGCTAGGTAAGGCTGTATGCTTTAAGATTAAATAGTCGGGTGAGCGTATTTGGCTTTGACTTGCGCCCCTAGGATGCAAATGCTGGATTAACAGGGTTCCTGGAATCTAAGACAAGTTTTCGTAAATCAGTTTCTGCGGTCAGATGGGGCTATATTTTTTAAGACTTAATAGTCGTGTGAGCCTGTTTGGCTTTGACTTGCGCCCCTAGGATGCAAATGCTGGATTAAAAGGGTTCCTGGTATCTGAAACAAGTTTTGGTAAGGCAATTTTGAGTGCCAGGTGATGCTGAATGTTTTCAGATTTAATAGTCGTGTGAGACTATTTGGCTTTGACTTTCTCCCCAAGGCTGCACATGCCAGATTGGCGGGGCTACTGGAATCTAAGACAAGTTTTGGTAAAACAGTTTTGACATCTAGGTAAGGCTGTATATTTTAAGATTAAATAGTCGGGTGAGCGTGTTTGGCTTTGACTTGCGCCCCTAGGATGCAAATGCTGGAATAACAGGGTTCCTGGTATCTAAGACAAATTTTCGTAAATCAGTTTTGGCGGTCAGATGGGGCTATATTTTTTAAGATTTAATAGTCGGGTGAGCCTGTTTGGCTTTGACTTGCGCCCCTAGGATGCAAATGCTGGATTAACAGGGTTCCTGGTATCTGAAACAAGTTTTGGTAAGGCAATTTTGAGTGTCAGGTGATGCTGAATGTTTTCAGATTTAATAGTGGTGTGAGACTTTTGACTTTCTCCCCTAGGCGGCAGATGCCAGATTGGCGGGGCTCCTGGAATCTAAAAAAGCTTTGCTAAAACAGTTTTAACAGCTACGTAAGTCTGTATGTTTTAAGTTTAAATAGTCGGGTGAGTCTGTTTGACTTTGACCTGCTCCCCTAGGATGCAAATGCTGGATTAACAGGGTTCCTGGTATCTAAGACAAGTTTTGGTAAATCAGTTCTGGCGGCCAGGTGGGGCTATATGATTTAAAATTTAATAGTCGGGTGAGACTATTTGGCTTTGTCTTCCTCCCCTAGGCTGCAAATGCTAGATTAACAGGGTTCCATGGTAACTGAGATAGGTTTTGGTAAATCAGTTTTGGCGGCCAGATGGGGCTATATGTTTTAGGAATAGATAGTCGGATGAGCCTGTTTGGCTTTGACTTGCTCTCCTAGGCTGCACATGCCAGGTTGGCGGGGCATTTGGAATCTAAGACAAGTTTTGGTAAAAGAGTTTTGACAGCTAGGTAAGGCTGTATGCTTTAAGATTAAATAGTCGGGTGAGCGTATTTAGCTTTGACTTGCGCCCCTAGGATGCAAATGCTGGAATAACAGGGTTCCTGGTATCTAAGAAAAGTTTTGGTAAGGCAATTTTGAGTTCCAGGTGAGGCTGAATGCTTTCAGATTTAATAGTCGTGTGAGACTATTTGGCTTTGACTTTCTCCCCTAGGCGGCAGATGCCAGATTGGCTTCCAGGAATCTAAAAAAAGCTTTGCTAAAACTGTTTTGACAGCTACGTAAGTCTGTATGTTTTAAGGTTAAATAGTCGGGTGAGTCTGTTTGACTTTGACCTGCTCCCCTAGGATGCAAATGCTGGATTAACAGGGTTCCTGCTATCTGAGACAAGTTTTGGTAAATCAGTTCTGGCGGCCAGGTGGGGCTATATGATTTAAAATTTAATAGTCGGGTGAGACTATTTGGCTTTGTCTTGCTCCCCTAGGCTGCAAATGCTAGATTAACAGGGTTCCTGGTAACTGAGATAGGTTTTGGTAAATCAGTTTTGGCGGCCAGATGGGGCTATATGTTTTAGGAATAGATAGTCGGATGAGCCTGTTTGGCTTTGACTTGCTCTCCTAGGCTGCACATGCCAGGTTGGCGGGGCTCCTGGAATCTAAGACAAGTTTTGGTAAAACAGTTTTGACAGCTAGGTAAGGCTGTATGCTTTAAGATTAAATAGTCGGGTGAGCGTATTTGGCTTTGACTTGCGCCCCTAGGATGCAAATGCTGGATTAACAGGGTTCCTGGAATCTAAGACAAGTTTTCGTAAATCAGTTTCTGCGGTCAGATGGGGCTATATTTTTTAAGACTTAATAGTCGTGTGAGCCTGTTTGGCTTTGACTTGCGCCCCTAGGATGCAAATGCTGGATTAAAAGGGTTCCTGGTATCTGAAACAAGTTTTGGTAAGGCAATTTTGAGTGCCAGGTGATGCTGAATGTTTTCAGATTTAATAGTCGTGTGAGACTATTTGGCTTTGACTTTCTCCCCTAGGCGGCAGATGCCAGATTGGCGGGACTCCTGGAATATAAGATAAGTTTTGGTAAATCAGTTTTGACAGCTAGGTAAGGCTGTATGCTTTAAGATTAAATAGTCGGGTGAGCGTGTTTGGCTTTGACTTGCGCCCCTAGGATGCAAATGCTGGAATAACAGGGTTTTGGTATCTAAGACAAGTTTTGGTAAATCAGTTTTGGCGGTTAGATGGGGCTATATGTTTTAGGATTTAAAAGTCGGGTGAGCCTGTTTGGCTTTGACTTGCCCCCCTAGGATGCAAATGCTGGATTAACAGGGTTCCTAGTATCTGAAACAAGTTTTGGTAAGGCAATTTTGAGTTCCAGGTGATGCTGAATGTTTTCAGATTTAATTGTCGTGTGAGAATATTTGGCTTTGACTTTCTCCCCTAGGCGGCAGATGCCAGATTGGCTTCCAGGAATCTAAAAAAAGCTTTGCTAAAACTGTTTTGACAGCTACGTAAGTCTGTATGTTTTAAGGTTAAATAGTCGGGTGAGTCTGTTTGACTTTGACTTGCTCCCCTAGGATGCAAATGCTGAATTAACAGGGTTCCTGCTATCTGAGACAAGTTTTGGTTAATCAGTTTTGGCGGCCAGGTGGGGCTATATGATTTAAAATTTAATAGTCGGGTGAGACAATTTGGCTTTGTCTTGCTCCCCTAGGCTGCAAATGCTAGATTAACAGGGTTCCTGGTAACTGAGATAGGTTTTGGTAAATCAGTTTTGGCGGCCAGATTGGGCTATATGTTTTAGGATTAAATAGTCGGATGAGCCGGGAATCTAAGACAAGTTTTGGTAAAACAGTTTTGACAGCTAGGTAACGCTGTATGCTTTAAGATTAAATAGTCGGGTGAGCGTGTTTGGCTTTGACTTGCGCCCCTAGGATGCAAATGCTGGAATAACTGGGTTCCTGGTATCTAAGAAAAGTTTTGGTAAGGCAATTTTGAGTTCCAGGTGAGGCTGAATGTATTCAGACTTAATAGTCGTGTGAGACTATTTGGCTTTGATTTTCTCCCTAGGCGGCCTATCCAGATTGGCGGGGCTCCTGGAATCTAAAAAAAGTTTTGGTATAACAGTTTTGACAGCTACGTAAGTCTGTATGTTTTAAGGTTAAATAGTCGGGTGAGTCTGTTTGACTTCGACTTGCTCCCCTAGGATGCAAATGCTGGATTAACAGGGTTCTGGTATCTGAGACAAGTTTTGGTATATCAGTTTTGGCGACCAGATGAACTATATGTTTTGAGATTTAATAGTCGGGTGAGGCTATTTGGCTTTGTCTTCCTCCCCTAGGCTGCACATGTCAGATTGGCGGGACTCCTGGAATCTAAGACAAGTTTTGGTAAATCAGTTTTGACAGCTAGGTAAGGCTGTATGCTTTAAGAATAAATAGTCGGGTGAGCGTGTTTGAGGTTGACTTGCGCCCCTAGGATGCAAATGCTGGAATAACAGGGTTCCTGGTATCTAAGACAAGCTTTCGTAAATCAGTTTTGGCGGCCAGATGGGGCTATATGTTTTAAGATTTAATAGTCGGGTGAGCCTGTTTGGCTTTGACTTGCGCCCCTAGGATGCAAATGCTGGATTAATAGGGTTCCTGGTATCTGAGACAAGTTTTGGTAAATCAGTTTTGGCGGCCAGATGGGGCTATATGTTTTAGGATTAAATAGTCGGATGAGCCTGTTTGGCTTTGACTTGCTCCCCTAGGCTGCACATGCCAGATTGGCGGGGCTACTGGAATCTAAGACAAGTTTTGGTAAAACAGTTTTGACAGCTAGGTAACGCTGTATGCTTTAAGATTAAATAGTCGGGTGAGCGTGTTTGGCTTTGACTTGCGCCGCTAGGATGCAAATGCTGGAATAACTGGGTTCCTGGTATCTAAGACAAGTTTTGGTAAATCAGTTTTGGCGTCTATGGGGCGATATTTTTTAAGATTTAATAGTCGGGTGAGCCTGTTTGGCTTTGACTTGCGCCCCTAGGATGCAAATGCTGGATTAACAGGGTTCCTGGTATCTGAGACAAGTTTTGGTAAATCAGTTTTGGCGGCCAGATGGGGCTATATGTTTTAGGATTAAATAGTCGGATGAGCCTGTTTGGCTTTGACTTGCTCCCCTAGGCTGCACATGCCAGATTGGCGGGGCTACTGGAATCTAAGCAAGTTTTGGTAAAACAGTCTTGACAGCTAGGTAACGCTGTATGCTTTAAGATTAAATAGTCGGGTGAGCGTGTTTGGCTTTGACTTGCGCCGCTAGGATGCAAATGCTGGAATAACTGGGTTCCTGGTATCTAAGACAAGTTTTGGTAAATCAGTTTTGGCGTCTATGGGGCTATATGTTTTAGGGTTAAATAGTCGGATGAGCCTGTTTGGCTTTGACTTGCTCCCCTAGGCTGCACATGCCAGATTGGCGGGGCTACTGGAATCTAAGACAAGTTTTGGTAAAACAGTTTTGACATCTAGGTAAGGCTGTATATTTTAAGATTAAATAGTCGGGTGAGCGTGTTTGGCTTTGACTTGCGCCCCTAGGATGCAAATGCTGGAATAACAGGGTTCCTGGTATCTAAGACAAGTTTTCGTAAATCAGTTTTGGCGGTCAGATGGGGCTATATTTTTTAAGATTTAATAGTCGGGTGAGCCTGTTTGGCTTTGACTTGCGCCCCTAGGATGCAAATGCTGGATTAACAGGGTTCCTGGTATCTGATACAAGTTTTGGTAAGGCAATTTTGAGTGTCAGGTGATGCTGAGTGTTTTCAGATTTAATAGTCGTGTGAGACTATTTGGCTTTGACTTTCTCCCCTAGGCGGCAGATGCCAGATTGGCGGGGCTCCTGGAATCTAAAAAAAGCTATGCTAAAACAGTTTTGACAGCTACGTAAGTCTGTATGTTTTAAGGTTA
Organism: Drosophila kanekoi; assembly: GCA_037075305.1. Classification (NCBI taxonomy): domain Eukaryota; kingdom Metazoa; phylum Arthropoda; class Insecta; order Diptera; family Drosophilidae; genus Drosophila; species Drosophila kanekoi. The sequence goes on along the minus strand of JBAMCE010000684.1, from coordinate 86,694 downwards.
AATAGTCGGGTGAGTCTGTTTGACTTTGACCTGCTCCCCTAGGATGCAAATGCTGGATTAACAGGGTTCCTGGTATCTGAGACATGTTTTGGTAAATCAGTTCTGGCGGCCAGGTGGGGCTATATGATTTAAAATTTAATAGTCGGGTGAGACTATTTGGCTTTGTCTTGCTCCCCTAGGCTGCAAATGCTAGATTAACGGGGTTCCTGGTAACTGAGATAGGTTTTGGTAAATCAGTTTTGGCGGCCAGATGGGGCTATATGTTTTAGGAATAGATAGTCGGATGAGCCTGTTTGGCTTTGACTTGCTCTCCTAGGCTGCACATGCCAGGTTGGCGGGGCTCCTGGAATCTAAGACAAGTTTTGGAAAAAACAGTTTTGACAGCTAGGTAAGGCTGTATGCTTTAAGATTAAATAGTCGGGTGAGCGTATTTGGCTTTGACTTGCGCCCCTAGGATGCAAATGCTGGAATAACAGGGTTCCTGGTATCTAAGAAAAGTTTTGGTAAGGCAATTTTGAGTTCCAGGTGAGGCTGAATGTATTCAGACTTAATAGTCGTGTGAGACTATTTGGCTTTGACTTTCTCCCCTAGGCGGCCTATGCAGATTGGCGGGGCTCCTGGAATCTAAAAAAAGTTTTGGTATAACAGTTTTGACAGCTACGTAAGTCTGTATGTTTTAAGGTTAAATAGTCGGGTGAGTCTGTTTGACTTCGACTTGCTCCCCTAGGATGCAAATGCTGGATTAACAGGGTTCTGGTATCTGAGACAAGTTTTGGTAAATCAGTTTTGGCGGCCAGATGAACTATATGTTTTGAGATTTAATAGTCGGGTGAGGCTATTTGGCTTTGTCTTCCTCCCCTAGGCTGTACATGCCAGATTGGCGGGACTCCTGGAATCTAAGACAAGTTTTGGTAAATCAGTTTTGACAGCTAGGTAAGGCTGTATGCTTTAAGAATAAATAGTCGGGTGAGCGTGTTTGGCGTTGACTTGCGCCCCTAGGATGCAAATGCTGGAATAACAGGGTTCCTGTTATCTAAGACAAGTTTTCGTAAATCAGTTTTGGCGGCCAGATGGGGCTATATGTTTTAAGATTTAATAGTCGGGTGAGCCTGTTTGGCTTTGACTTCCGCCCCTAGGATGCAAATGCTGGATAATCAGGGTTCCTGCTTTCTGAAACAAGTTCTGGTAAGGCAATTTTGAGTTCCAGGTGATGCTGAATGTATTCAGACTTAATAGTCATGTGAGACTATTTGGCTTTGACTTTCTCCCCTAGGCGGCTTATCCAGATTGGCGGGGCTCCTGGAATCTAAAAAAAGTTTTGGTATAACAGTTTTGACAGCTACGTAAGTCTGTATGTTTTAAGGTTAAATAGTCGGGTGAGTCTGTTGTCTCCTGGTCTCCTGGAATCTAAGACAAGTTTTGGTAAATCAGTTTTGACAGCTAGGTAAGGCTGTATGCTTTAAAAATAAATAGTCGGGTGAGCGTGTTTGGCTTTGACTTGCGCCCCTAGGATGCAAATGCTGGAATAACTGGAATAAGGGTTCCTGGTATCTAAGACAAGTTTTCGTAAATCAGTTTTGGCGGCCAGATGGGGCTGTTTGTTTTAAGATTAAATTGTAGGGTGAGCCTGTATGACTTTGACTTGCGCCCCCAGGATGCAAATACTGGATTAACAGGGCTCCTGGTATCTGAGACAAGTTTTGGGAAAGCAGTTTTGTCGGCCAAATGGGGTTGTATGTTTTAAGGTTTAAAAGTCGGGTGAGACTAGGCTGCAAATGCTGGATTATCAGGGCACCTTGTATCTGAGACAAGTTTCGGTAAAGCAATTTTGACTTCCAGGTGAGGCTGTATGTTGTAGGATTAAATAGTCGGATAAGCTTGTTTGGCTTTGACTTGCTCCCCTAGGCTACACATGCCAGATTGGCGGGGCTCCAGGAATCTAAGACAAGGTTTGGTAAAACAGTTTTGACAGCTAGGTAAGGCTGAATGATTTCAGATTAAATTGTCGGGTGAGCCTGTTTAACTTTGAATTGCGCCCCCAGGATGCAAATACTGGATTTACAGGGTTCCTGGTATCTCAGACAAGTTTTGGTATGGCAATTTTGAGTTCCAGGTGAGGCTGAATGTGTTAAGACTTAATAGTCGGGTGAGACCATTTGGCTTTGACTTGGGCCCCTAGGCTGCAAATGCTAGATTAACAGGGCTCCTGGACTCTAAAAAAAAGTTTTAGTAAAAGAGTTTTGACAGCTAGGTAAGGCTGTATGTTGTAAGATTAAATAGTCGTGTGAGACTATTTGGCTTTGACTTGCGCCCCCAGGATGCAAATGCTAGATTATCTGGGATCCTTGTATCTGAGACAAGTTTCGGTAAAGCAATTTTGACTTCCAGGTGAGGCTGTATGTTTTAGGATTAAATAGTCGGATGAGCCTGTTTTGCTTTGACCTGCTCCCCTAGGCTGCACATGCCAGATTGGCAGGCCTCCTGGTATCTGAGACAAGTTTTGGTAGAACAGTTTTGACAGCTAGGCAAGACTGTATGTTTTAAGATTAAAGAGTCGGGTAAGTCAGTTTGGCTTTGACTTGCGCCCCTAGGATGCAAATGCTGGAATAACAGTGTTCCTGGTATCTAAGACAAGTTTTCGTAAATCAGTTTTGGCGGTCAGATGGGGCTATATGTTTTAAGATTTAATAGTCGGGTCAGCCTGTTTGGCTTTGACTTGCGCCCCTAGGATGCAAATGCTGGATTAACAGGGTTCCTGCTATCTGAAACAAGTTTTGGTAAGGCAATTTTGAGTTCCAGGTGATGCTGAATGTTTTCAGATTTAATAGTCGTGTAAGACTATTTGGCTTTGACTTTCTCCCCAAGGCGGCAGATGCCAGATTGGCGGGGCTCCTGGAATCTAAAAAAAGCTTTGCTAAAACAGTTTTGACAGCTACGTTAGTCTGTATGTTTTAAGGTTAAATAGTCGGGTGAGTCTGTTTGACTTTGACTTGCTCCCCTAGGATGCAAATGCTGGATTAACAGGGTTCCTGGTATCTGAGACAAGTTTTGGTAAATCAGTTCTGGCGGCCAGGTGGGGCTATATGATTTAAAATTTAATAGTCGGGTGAGACTATTTGGCTTTGTCTTGCTCCCCTAGGCTTCAAATGCTAGATTAACAGGGTTCCTGGTAACTGAGATTGGTTTTGGTAAATCAGTTTTGGCGGCCAGATGGGGCTATATGTTTTAGGAATAGATAGTCGGATGAGCCTGTGTGGCTTTGACTTGCTCCCCTAGGCTGCACATGCCAGATTGGCGGGGCTCCTGGAATCTAAGACAAGTTTTGGTAAAACAGTTTTGACAGCTAGGTAAGGCTGTATGCTTTAAGATTAAATAGTGGGGTGAGCGTGTTTGGCTTTGTCTTGCGCCCCTAGGATGCAAATGCTAGATTAACAGGGTTCCTGGTAACTGAGATAGGTTTTGGTAAATCAGTTTTGGCGGCCAGATGGGGCTATATGTTTTAGGATTAAATAGTCGGATGATCCTGTTTGGCTTTGACTTGCTCCCCTAGGCTGCACATGCCAGATTGGCGGGGCTCCTGGAATCTAAGACAAGTTTTGGTAAAACAGTTTTGACAGCTAGGTAACGCTGTATGCTTTAAGATTAAATAGTCGGGTGAGCGTGTTTGGCTTTGACTTGCGCCCCTAGGATGCAAATGCTGGAATAACTGGGTTCCTGGTATCTAAGACAAGTTTTAGTAAATCAGTTTTGGCGTCTATGGGGCTATATGTTTTAGGATTAAATAGTCGGATGAGCCTGTTTGGCTTTGACTTGCTCCCCTAGGCTGCACATGCCAGATTGGCGGGGCTACTGGAATCTAAGACAAGTTTTGGTAAAACAGTTTTCACATCTAGGTAAGGCTGTCGGGTGAGCGTATTTGGCTTTGACTTGCGCCCCTAGGATGCAAATGCTGGAATAACAGGGTTCCTGGTATCTAAGACAAGTTTTGGTAAGGCAATTTTGAGTTATATTTGAGGCTGAATGTGTTAAGACTTAATAGTCGGGTGAGACTATTTTGCTTTGACTTGGTCCCCTAGGCTGCAAATGCTAGATTAACAGGGCTCCTGGAATTTTAAAAAAAAGTTTTAGTAAAACAGTTTTGACAGCTAGGTAAGGCTGTATGTTTTAAGATTAAATAGTCGGGTGAGACTATTTGGCTTTGACTTGCGCCCCCAGGATGCAAATGCTAGATTATCTGGGATCCTTGTATCTGAGACAAGTTTCGGTAAAGCAATTTTGACTTCCAGGTGAGGCTGTATGTTTTAGGATTAAATAGTCGGATGAGCCTGTTTGGCTTTGACTTGCTCCCCTAGGCTCCACATGCCAGATTGGCGGGGCTTCTGGAATCTAAGACAAGGTTTGGTAAAATAGTTTTGACAGCTAGGCAAGACTGTATGTTTTAAGATTAAAAAGTCGGTTGAGCATGTTTGGCTTTGACTTGCGCCCCTAGGCGGCACATGCCAGATTGGCGGGGCTCCTGGAATCTGATAGACGTTTTGATAAAGCAGTTTTGGCAACCAGATGGGACTGTGTGTTTTCAGATTGGATAATGAGGTCCAACTAATTGGCTTTGACTTGTTCCCCTAGGCTGCAAATGCCAGATTGGCCGGGTTTTGGTATAGCAGTTTCGGCGGCCAGATGGGGCTGTATGTTTAGTGTTAAATAGTCGGGTGAGCCTGTTTTGCTTTGACCTGCTCCCCTAGGCTGCACATGCCAGATTGGCAGGCCTCCTGGTATCTGAGACAAGTTTTGGTAAAACTGTTTTGACAGCTAGGCAAGACTGTATGTTTTAAGATTAAAGAGTCGGGTAAGCCAGTTTGGCTTTGACTTGCGCCCCTAGGATGCAAATGCTGGAATAACAGTGTTCCTGGTATCTAAGTCAAGTTTTCGTAAATCAGCTTTGGCGGTCAGATGGGGCTATATGTTTTAAGATTTAATAGTCGGGTGAGCCTGTTTGGCTTTGACTTGCGCCCCTAGGATGCAAATGCTGGATTAACAGGGTTCCTGCTATCTGAAACAAGTTTTGGTAAGGCAATTTAGAGTTCCAGGTGATGCTGAATGTTTTCAGATTTAATAGTCGTGTAAGACTTTTTGGCTTTGACTTTCTCCCCTAGGCGGCAGATGCCAGATTGGCGGGGCTCCTGGAATCTAAAAAAAGCTTTGCTAAAACAGCTTGACAGCTACGTTAGTCGGTATGTTTTAAGGTTAAATAGTCGGGTGAGTCTGTTTGACTTTGACTTGCTCCACTAGGATGCAAATGCTGGATTAACAGGGTTCCTGGTATCTGAGACAAGTTTTGGTAAATCAGTTCTGGCGGCCAGGTGGGGCTATATGATTTAAAATTTAATAGTCGGGTGAGACTATTTTGCTTTGACTTGGTCCCCTAGGCTGCAAATGCTAGATTAACAGGGCTCCTGGAAACTAAAAAAAGTTTTAGTAAAACAGTTTTGAGAGCTAGGTAATGCTGTATGTTTTAAGATTAAATAGTCGGGTGAGACCATTTGGCTTTGACTTGCGCCCCAAGGATGCAAATGCTAGATTATCTGGGATCCTTGTATCTGAGACAAGTTTCGGTAAAGCAATTTTGACTTCCAGGTGAGGCTGTATGTTTTAGGATTAAATAGTCGGATGAGCCTGTTTGGCTTTGACTTGCTCCCCTAGGCTCCACATGCCAGATAGGCGGGGCTCCTGGAATCTATGACAAGGTTTGGTAAAACAGTTTTGACAGCTAGGCAAGACTGTATGTTTTAAGATTAAAAAGTCGGTTGAGCATGTTTGGCTTTGACTTGCGCCCCTAGGCAGCACATGCCAGATTGGCGGGGCTCCTGGAATCTGATAGATGTTTTGGTAAAGCAGTTTTGGCAACCAGATGGGACTGTGTGTTTTCAGATTGGATAATGAGGTCCGACTAATTGGCTTTGACTTGGTCCCCTAGGCTGCAAATGCTAGATTAACAGGGCTCCTGGAATCTAAAAAAAGTTTTAGTAAAACAGTTTTGACAGCTAGGTAAGGCTGTATGTTATAAGATTAAATAGTCGGGTGAGCCTGTTTAGCTTTGACTTGCGCCCCCAAAATGCAAATACTGGATTAACAGGTTTCCTGGTATCTGAGACAAGTTTTGGTAAATCAGTTATGGCGGCCAGATGGGGCTGTATGTTTTAGGATTAAAAAGTCGGATGAGCCTGTTTGGCTTTGACTTGCTCCGCTAGGCTCCACATGCCAGATAGGCGGGGCTCCTGGAATCTAAGAAAAGGTTTGGTAAAACAGTTTTGACAGCTAGGCAAGACTGTATGTTTTAAGATTAAAGAGTCGGGTAAGCCAGTTTGGCTTTGACTTGCGCCCCTAGAATGCAAATGCTGGATTAACAGGGTTCCTGGTATCTGAGACAAGTTTTGGTAAGGCAATTTTGAGTTCTAGTTGAGGCTGAATGTGTTAAGACTTAATAGGCAGGTGAGACTATTTTGCTTTGACCTGCTCCCCTAGGCTGCACACGTCAGATTGGCAGGGCTCCTGGTATCTGAGACAAGGTTTGGTAAAACAGTTTTGACAGCTAGGTCAGGATACATGTTTGAAGGTTAAATAGTCGGGTGAGCCTGTTTGGCTTTGACTTGCTCCCCTAGGATGCAAATGCTGGAATAACAGGGTTCCTGGCATCTGAGACAAGTTTCGGTAAAGCAATTTTCACTTGCAGGTGAGGCTGTATGTTTTAAGACTTAATAGTCGGGTGACTTGCTCCCCTAGGTTTAAGATTAAATAGTCGGGTGAGCCTGTTTAACTTTGAATTGAGCCCCCCAGGATGCAAATACTGGATTTACAGGGTTCCTGGTATGTGAGACAAGTTTTGGTAAGGTAATTTTGAGTTACAGGTGAGGCTGAATGTGTTAAGACTTAATAGTCGGGTGAGACTATTTTGCTTTGATTTGTCCCCTAGGCTGCAAATGCTAGATTAACAGGGCTCCTGGAATCTAAAAAAAGTTTTAGTAAAACAGTTTTGACAGCTAGGTAAGGCTGTATGTTTAAAGATTAAATAGTCGGGTGAGACTATTTGGCTTTGACTTGCGCCCCCAGGATGCAAATGCTAGATTATCTGGGATCCTTGTATCTGAGACAAGTTTCGGTAAAGCAATTTTGACTTCCAGGTGAGGCTGTATGTTTTAGGATTAAATAGTCGGATGAGCCTGTTTGGCTTTGACTTGCTCCCCTAGGCTCCACATGCCAGATAGGCGGGGCTCCTGGAATCTAAGACAAGGTTTGGTAAAACAGTTTTGACAGCTAGGCAAGACTGTATGTTTTAAGATTAAGAAGTCGGTTGAGCATGTTTGGCTTTGACTTGCGCCCCTAGGCGGCACATGCCAGATTGGCGGGGCTCCTGGAATCTGATATATGTTTTGGTAAAGCAGTTTTGGCAACCAGATGGGACTGTGTGTTTTCAGATAGGATAATGAGGTCCGACTAATTGGCTTTGACTTGCTCCCCTAGGCTGCACATGCCAGATTGGCAGGGCTCCTGGTATCTGAGACAAGTTTTGGTAAAACTGTTTTGACAGCTAGGCAAGACTGTATGTTTTCAGATTAAAGAGTCGGGTAAACCAGTTTGGCTTTGACTTGCGCCCCTAGGATGCAAATGCTGGATTTACAGGGTTCCTGGTATGTGAGACAAGTTTTGGTAAGCTAATTTTGAGTCACAGGTAAAGCTAAATGTGATAAGACTTAATAGTCGGGAGAGACTATTTTGCTTTGACCTGGTCCCCTAGGATGCAAATGCTAGATTAACAGGGCTCCTGGAATCTAAAACAAGTTTTAGTAAAACAGTTTTGACAGCTAGATAAGGCTTTATGTTTTAAGATTAAATAGTCGGGTGAGCCTGTTTAGCTTTGACTTGCGCCCCCAAGATGCAAATACTGGATTAACAGGTTTCCTGGTATCTGAGACAAGTTTGGGTAAATCAGTTTTGGCGGCTAGATGGGGCTGTATGTTTTAAGATTTAATAGTCGGGTGAGGCTATTTGGCTTTGACTTGCTCCCCTAGGCTGCAAATGCTAGATTAACAGGGCTCCTGGTATCCATGACAAGTTTTGATAAAGCAGCTTTGGCAGCCAGATGGGGCTGTTTGTTTTAAGATTAAATTGTAGAGTGAGCCTGTTAGGCTTTGACCTGCTCCCCTAGGCTGCACACGCTAGATTGGCAGGGCTCCTGGTATCTGAGACAAGGTCTGGTAAAACAGTTTTGACAGCTAGGTCAGGATACATGTTTGAAGATTAAATAGTCGGGTGAGCCTGTTTGGCTTTGACTTGCTCCCCTAGGATGCAAATGCTGGAATAACAGGGTTCCTGGCATCTGAGACAAGTTTCGGTAAAGCAATTTTGACTTTCAGGTGAGGCTGTATGTTTTAGGATTAAATTGTCGGGTGAGCTTGTTTGGCTTTGACTTGCTCCCCTAGGCTACACGTGCCAGATTGGCGGGGCTCCAGGAATCTAAGACAAGGTTTGGTAAAACAGTTTTGACAGCTAGGTACGGCTGAATGTTTTAAGATTAAATAGTTGGGTGAGCCTGTTTAACTTTGAATTGAGCCCCCAGGATGCAAATACTGGATTTACAGGGTTCCTGGTATGTGAGACAAGTTTTGGTAAGGTAATTTTGAGCTACAGGTGAGGCTGAATGTGTTAAGACTTATTAGTCGGGTGAGACTATTTTGCTTTGACTTGGTCCCCTAGGCTGCAAATGCTAGATTAACAGGGCTCCTGGAATCTAAAAAAAGTTTTAGTAAAACAGTTTTGACAGCTAGGTAAGGCTGTATGTTTTAAGATTAAATAGTCGGGTGAGACTATTTGGCTTTGGCTTGCGCCCCCAGGATGCAAATGCTAGATTATCTGGGATCCTTGTATCTGAGACAAGTTTCGGTAAATCAGTTTTGGCGGCCAGATGGGGCTGTATGTTTTAGGATTAAATAGTCGGATGAGCCTGGTTGGCTTTGACTTGCTCCCCTAGGCTCCACATGTCAGATAGGCGGGGCTCGTGGAATCTAAGACAAGGTTTGGTAAAACAGTTTTGACAGCTAGGCAAGTCTGTATGTTTTAAGATTAAATAGTCGGGTTAGCCTGTTTGCCTTTGTCTTGCGCCCCTAGGATGCATATGCTGGATTTACAGGGTTCCTGGTATCTGAGACAAGTTTTGGTAAGGCAATTTTGAGTTCTATTTGAGGCTGAATGTGTTAAGACTTAATAGGCAGGTGAGACTATTTTGCTTTGACCTGCTCCCCTAGGCTGCACACGCCAGATTGGCAGGGCTCCTGGTATCTGGGACAAGGATTGGTAAAACAGTTTTGACAGCTAGGTCAGGATACATGTTTGAAGGTTAAAGAGTCGGGTGAGCCTGTTTGACTTTGACTTGCTCCCCTAGGATGCAAATGCTGGAATAACAGGGTTCCTGGCATCTGAGACAAATTTCGGTAAAGCAATTTTGACTTTCAGGTGAGGCTGTATGTTTTAGGATTAAATATTCGGATGACCTTGTTTGGCTTTGACTTGCTCCCCTAGGCTACACATGCCAGATTGGCGGGGCTCCAGGAATCTAAGACAATGTTTGGTAAAACAGTTTTGACAGCTAGGTAAGGCTGAATGTTTTAAGATTAAATAGTCGGGTGAGCCTGTTTAACTTTGAATTGAGCCCCCAGGATGCAAATACTGGATTTACGGGGTTCCTGGTATGTGAGACAAGTTTTGGTAAGGTAATTTTGAGTTACAGGTGAGGCTGAATGTGTTAAGACTTAATAGTCGGGTGAGACAATTTTGCTTTGACTTGGTCCCCTAGGCTGCAAATGCTAGATTAACAGGGCTCCTGGAATCTAAAAAAAGTTTTAGTAAAACAGTTTTGACAGCTAGGTAAGGCTGTATGTCTTAAGATTAAGAAGTCAGTTGAGCATGTTTGGCCTTGACTTGCGCCCCTATGCGGCACATGCCAGATTATCTGGCATCCTTGTATCTGAGACAAGTTTCGGTAAAGCAATTTTGACTTCCAGGTGAGGCTGTATGTTTTCAGATTAAATAGTCGGATGAGCCTGTTTGGCTTTGACTTGCGCCCCTAGGCGGCACATGCCAGATTGGCGGGGCTCCTGGAATCTGATATATGTTTTGGTAAAGCCGTTTTGGCAACCAGATGGGACTGTGTGTTTTCAGATTGGATAATGAGCTCCGACTAATTGGCTTTGACTTGTTCCCCTAGGCTGCAAATGCCAGATTGGCCGGGTTTTGGTAGAGCAGTTTCGGTGGCCAGAAGGGGCTGTATGTTTAGTATTAAATAGTCGGGTGAGCCTGTTCTGCTTTGACCTGCTCCCCTAGGCTGCACATGCCAGATTGGCAGGGCTCCTGGTATCTGAGACAAGTTTTGGTAAAACTGTTTTGACAGCTAGGCAAGACTGTATGTTTTAAGATTAAAGAGTCGGGTAAGCCAGTTTGGCTTTGACTTGCGCCCCTAGGATGCAAATGCTGGATTTACAGGGTTCCTGGTATGTGAGACAAGTTTTGGTAAGGCAATTTTGAGTTCCAGGTGAGGGTGAATGTGTTAAGACTTAATAGTCGGGTGAGACTATTTTGCTTTGACTTGGTCCCCTAGGCTGCAAATGCTAGATTAACAGGGCTCCTGGAATCTAAAAAAAGTTTTAGTAAAACAGTTTTGACAGCTAGGTAAGGCTGTATGTTTTAAGATTAAATAGTCGGGTGAGACTATTTGGCTTTGGCTTGCGCCCCCAGGATGCAAATGCTAGATTATCTGGGATCCTTGTATCTGAGACAAGTTTCGGTAAATCAGTTTTGGCGGCCAGATGGGGCTGTATGTTTTAGGATTAAATAGTCGGATGAGCCTGGTTGGCTTTGACTTGCTCCCCTAGGCTCCACATGCCAGATAGGCGGGGCTCGTGGAATCTAACACAAGGTTTGGCAAAACAGTTTTGACAGCTAGGCAAGACTGTATGTTTTAAGATTAAAAAGTCGATTGAGCATGTTTGGCTTTGACTTGCGCCCCTAGGCGGCACATGCCAGATTGGCGGGGCTCCTGGAATCTGATAGATGTTTTGGTAAAGCAGTTTTGGCAACCAGATGGGACTGTGTGTTTTCAGATTGGATAATGAGGTCCGACTAATTGGCTTTGACTTGTTCCCCTAGGCTGCAAATGCCAGATTGGCCGGGTTTTGGTAGAGCAGTTTCGGCGGCCAGATGGGGCTGTATGTTTTGTATAAAATAGTCGGGTGAGCCTGTTTTGCTTTGAATGCTGGATTAACAGGGTTCCTGGTATCTGAGACAAGTTTTGGTAAGGCAATTTTGAGTTCCAGGTGAGGCTGAATGTGTTAAGACTTAATAGTCGGGTGAGACTATTTTGCTTTGACTTGGTCCCCTAGGCTGCAAATGCTAGATTAACAGGGCTCCTGGAATCTAAAAAAAGTTTTAGTAAAACAGTTTTGACAGCTAGGTAAGGCTGTATGTTTTAAGATTAAATAGTCGGGTGAGACTATTTGGCTTTGACTTGCGCCCCCAGGATGCAAATGCTAGATTATCTGGGATCCTTGTATCTGAGACAAGTTTCAGTAAAGCAATTTTGACTTCCAGGTGAGGCTATAGATGTTTTGGTAAAGCAGTTTTGGCAACCAGATGGGACTGTGTGTTTTCAGATTGGATAATGAGGTCCGACTAATTGGCTTTGACTTGTTCCCCTAGGCTGCAAATGCCAGATTGGACGGGTTTTGGTAGAGCAGTTTCGGCGGCCAGATGGGGCTGTATGTTTAGTATTAAATAGTCGGGTGAGCCTGTTTTGCTTTGACCTGCTCCCCTAGGATGCACATGCCAGATTGGCAGGGCTCCTGGTATCTGAGACAAGGTTTGGTAAAACAGTTTTGACAGCTAGGCAAGACTGTATGTTTTAAGATTAAGACGTCGGTTGAGCATGTTTGACTTTGACTTGCGCCCCTAGGCGGCACATGCCAGATTGGCGGGGCTCCTGGAATCTGATAGATGTTTTGGTAAAGCAGTTTTGGCAACCAGATGGGACTGTGTGTTTTCAGATTGGATAATGAGGTCCGACTAATTGGCTTTGACTTGTTCCCCTAGGCTCCACATGCCAGATAGGCGGGGCTCCTGGAATCTAAGACAAGGTTTGGTAAAACAGTTTTGACAGCTAGGCAAGACTGTATGTTTTAAGATTAAGACGTCGGTTGAGCATGTTTGGCTTTGACTTGCGCCCCTAGGCGGCACATGCCAGATTGGCGGGGCTCCTGGAATCTAAGACAAGGTTTGGTAAAACAGTTTTGACAGCTAGGCAAGACTGTATGTTTTAAGATTAAGACGTCGGTTGAGCATGTTTGGCTTTGACTTGCGCCCCTAGGCGGCACATGCCAGATTGGCGGGGCTCCTGGAATCTGATAGATGTTTTGGTAAAGCAGTTTTGGCAACCAGATGGGACTGTGTGTTTTCAGATTGGATAATGAGGTCCGACTAATTGGCTTTGACTTGTTCCCCTAGGCTGCAAATGCCAGATTGGCCGGGTTTTGGTAGAGCAGTTTCGGCGGCCAGATGGGGCTGTATGTTTAGTATTAAATAGTCGGGTGAGCCTGTTTTGCTTTGACCTGCTCCCCTAGGCTGCACATGCCAGATTGGTAGGGCTCCTGGTATCTGAGACAAGTTTTGGTAAAACTGTTTTGACAGCTAGGCAAGACTGTATGTTTTAAGATTAAAGAGTCGGGTAAGCCAGTTTGGCTTCGACTTCCGCCCCTAGGATGCAAATGCTGGATTAACAGGGCTCCTGGTATCTGAGACAAGTTTTGGTAAAACAGTTTTGACAGCTAGGCAAGACTGTCTGTTTTAAGATTAAATAGTCGGGTGAGCCTGTTTAGCTTTGACTTGCGCCCCCAAGATGCAAATACTGGATTAACAGGGTTCCTGGTATCTGAAGACAAGTTTCGGTAAAGCAATTTGACTTCCAGGTCATACTGTATGTTTTAGGATTAAATAGTCGGATGAGCCTGTTTGGCTTTGACTTGCTCCCCTAGGCGCCACATGCCAGATAGGCGGGGCTCCTGGAATCTAAGACAAGGTTTGGTAAAACAGTTTTGACAGCTAGGCAAGACTGTATGTTTTAAGATTAAGAAGTCGGTTGAGTATGTTTGGCTTTGACTTGCGCCACTAGGCGGCACATGCCAGATTGGCGGGGCTCCAGGAATCTAAGATAAGGTTTGGTAAAACAGTTTTGACAGCTAGGTAAGGCTGAATGTTTTAAGATTAAATAGTCGGGTGAGCCTGTTTAACTTTGAATTGAGCCCCCAGGATGCAAATACTGGATTAACAGGGTTCCTGGCATCTGAGACAAGTTTCGGTAAAACAATTTTGACTTTCAGGTGAGGCTGTATGTTTTAGGCTAAAATAGTCGGATGAGCTTGTTTGGCTTTGACTTGCTCCCCTAGGCTACACATGCCAGATTGGCGGGGCTCCAGGAATCTAAGACAAGGTTTGGTAAAACAGTTTTGACAGCTAGGTAAGGCTGTATGTTTTAAGATTAAATAGTCGGGTGAGACCATTTGGCTTTGAATTGAGCCCCCAGGATGCAAATACTGGATTTACAGGGTTCCTGGTATGTGAGACAAGTGTTTGTAAGGTAATTTTGAGTTACAGGTGAGGCTTAATGTGTTAAGACTTAATAGTCGGGTGAGACTATTTTGCTTTGACTTGGTCCCCTAGGCTGCACATGCCAGATTGGCAGGGCTCCTGGTATCTGAGACAAGGTTTGGTAAAACAGTTTTGACAGCTAGGTCAGGATACATGTTTGAAGGTTAAATGGTCGGGTGAGCCCGTTTGGCTTTGACTTGCTCCCCTAGGATGCAAATGCTGGATTAACAGCGTTCCTGGTATCTGAGACAATTTTTGGTAAGGCAATTTTGAGTTCCAGGTGAGGCTGAATGTGTTAAGACTTAATAGTCGGGTGAGACTATTTTGCTTTGACTTGGTCCCCTAGGCTGCAAATGCTAGATTAACAGGGCTCCTGGAATCTAAAAAAAGTTGTAGTAAAACAGTTTTGACAGCTAGGTAAGGCTGTATGTTTTAAGATTAAATAGTCGAGTGAGCCTGTTTAGCTTTGACTTGCGCCCCCAAAATGCAAATACTGGATTAACAGGTTTCCTGGTATCTGAGACAAGTTTTGGTAAATCAGTTATGGCGGCCAGATGGGGCTGTATGTTTTAGGATTAAATAGTCGGATGAGCCTGTTTGGCTTTGACTTGCTCCCCTAGGCTCCACATGCCAGATAGGCGGGGCTCCTGGAATATAAGACAAGGTTTGTTAAAACAGTTTTGACAGCTAGGCAAGACTGTATGTTTTAAGATTAAAAAGTCGGTTGAGCATGTTTGGCTTTGACTTGCGCCCCTAGGCGGCACATGCCAGATTGGCGGGGCTCCTGGAATCTGATAGATGTTTTGGTAAAGCAGTTTTGGCAACCAGATGGGACTGTGTGTTTTCAGATTGGATAATGAGGTCCGACTAATTGGCTTTAACTTGTTCCCCTAGGCTGCAATGGCCAGATTGGCTGGGTTTTGGTAAAACAGTTTCGGCGGCCAGATGGGGCTGTATGTTTAGTATTAAATAGTCGGGTGAGCCTGTTTTGCTTTGACCTGCTCCCCTAGGCTGCACATGCCAGATTGGCAGGGCTCCTGGTATCTGAGACAAGTTTTGGTAAAACTGTTTTGACAGCTAGGCAAGACTGTATGTTTGAAGGTTAAATGGTCGGGTAAGCCAGTTTGGCTTTGACTTGCGCCCCTAGGATGCAAATGCTGGATTAACAGGGTTCCTGGTATCTGAGACAAGTTTTGGTAAGGCAATTTTGAGTTCCAGGTGAGGCTGAATGTGTTAAGATTTAATAGTCGGGTGAGACTATTGTGCTTTGACTTGGTCCCCTAGGCTGCAAATGCTAGATTAACAGGGCTCTTAGAATCTAAAAAAAGTTTTAGTAAAACAGTTTTGACAGCTAGGTAAGGCTGTATGTTTTAAGATTAAATAGTCGGGTGAGCCTGTTTAGCTTTGACTTGCGCCCCCAAGATGCAAATACTGGCTTAACAGGTTTCCTGGTATCTGAGACAAGTTTTGGTAAATCAGCTTTGGCAGCCATATGGGGCTGTTTGCTTTAAGATTAAATTGTAGAGTGAGCCTGTTTGGCTTTGAACTTCTCCCCTAGGCTGCACACGCAAGGTTGTCAGGGCTCCTGGTAACTGAGACAAGGTTTGGTAAAACAGTTTTGACAGCTAGGCAAGACTGTATATTTTCAGATTAAATAGTCGGGTAAGCCTGTTTGCCTTTGTCTTGCTCCCCTAGGATGCAAATGCTGGATTAACAGGGTTCCTGGTATCTGAGACAAGTTTCGGTAAAGCAATTTTGACTTCCAGGTCATACTGTATGTTTTAGGATTAAATAGTCGGATGAGCCTGTTTGGCTTTGACTTGCTCCCCTAGGCTCCACATGCCAGATAGGCGGGGCTCCTGGAATCTAAGACAAGGTTTGGTAAAACAGTTTTGTCAGCTAGGCAAGACTGTATGTTTTAAGATTAAAAAGTCGGTTGAGAATGTTTGGCTTTGACTTGCGCCCCTAGGCGGCACATGCCAGATTGGCGGGGCTCCTGGAATCTGATAGATGTTTTGGTAAAGCAGTTTTTGCAACCAGATGGGACTGTGTGTTTTCAGATTGGATAATGAGGTCCGAATAATTGGCTTTGACTTGTTCCCCTAGGCTGCAAATGCCAGATTGGCCGGGTTTTGGTAGATCAGTTTCGGCGGCCAGATGGGGCTGTATGTTTTAGTATTAAAAAGTCGGGTGAGCCTGTTTTGCTTTGACCTGCTCCCCTAGGCTGCACATGCCAGATTGGCAGGGCTCCCGGTATCTGAGACAAGTTTTGGTAAAACAGTTTTGACAGCTAGGCAAGACTGTATGTTTTAAGATTAAAGAGTCGGTTAAGCCTGTTTGGCTTTGACTTGCGCCCCTAGGATGCAAAAGCTGGATTAACAGGGTTCCTGGTATTTGAGACAAGTTTTGGTAAGGCAATTTTGAGTTCCAGGTGAGGCTGAATGTGTTTAGACTTAATAGTCGGGTGAGACTAGTTTGCTTTGACTTGGTCCCCTAGGCTGCAGATGCTAGATTAACAGGGCTCCTGGAATCTAAAAAAAGTTTTAGTAAAACAGTTTTGACAGCTAGGTAAGGCTGTATGTTTTAAGATTAAATAGTCGGGTGAGCCTGTTTGGCTTTGCCTTGCGCCCCCAGGATGCAAATACTGGATTAATAAGGTTCCTGGTATCTGAGACAAGTTTTGGTAAGGCAATTTTGAGTTACAGGTGAGGCTGAATGTGTTAAGACTTAATAGTCTGGTGAGACTATTTTGCTTTGACTTGCTCCCCTAGGCGGCACATGCCAGATTGGCGGGGCTCCTGGAATCTGATATATGTTTTGGTAAAGGAGTTTTGGAAACCAGATGGGACTGTGTGTTTTCAGATTGGATAATGAGGTCAGACTAATTGGCTTTGACTTGATCCCCTAGGCTGCAAATGCCAGTTTGGCAGGGTTTTGGTAGAGCAGTTTTGGCGGCCAGATGGGGCTGTATGTTTTAGTATTAAATAGTCGGGTGAGCCTGTTTTGCTTTGGCCTGCTCCCCTAGGCTACATTTGCCAGATTGGCAGGGCTCCTGGAATCTGAGACAAGTTTTGGTAAAGCAGTTTCGGCGGCGAGATGGGGTTGTTTGTTTTAAGATTTAATAGTCGGGTGAGACTAGGCTGTAAATTCAAGATTATCAGGGATCCTTGTATCTGAGACAAGTTTCGGTAAAGCAGTTTTGACTTCCAGGTGAGGCTGTATGTTTTAGGATTAAATAGTCGGATGAGCCTGTTTGGCTTTGAATTTCTCCCCTAGGCTCCACATGCCAGATTGGCGGGGCTCCAGGAATCTAAGACAAGGTTTGGTAAAACAGTTTTGAGAGCTAGGCAAGACTGTATGTTTTAAGATTAAATAGTCGGATGAGCCTGTTTGGCTTTGACTTGCGCCCCTATGATGCAAATGCTGGATTAATAAGGTTCCTGGTATCTGAGACAAGTTTTCGTAAGGCAATTTTGAGTTCCAGGTGAGGCTGAATGTGTGAAGACTTAATAGTCGGGTGAGTCTATTTTGCTTTGACTTACTCCTCTAGGCTGCAAATGATAGATTAACAGGGCTCCTGGAATCTAAAAAAAGTTTTAGCAAAACAGTTTTGACAGCTAGGTAAGGCTGTATGTTTTAAGATTAAATAGTCGGGTGAGCCTATTTGGCTTTGACTTGCGCCCCTATAATGCAAATGCTGGATTGGTTCCTGGTATCTGAGAAAAGTTTTGGTAAGGAAATTTTGAGTTCCAGGTGAGGCTGATTGTGTTAAGACTTAATAGTCGGGTGAGTCTATTTTGCTTTGACTTGCTCACCTAGGCTGCAAATGCTAGAATAACAGGGCTCCTGGAATCTAAAAAAAGTTTTAGTAAAACAGTTTTGACAGCTAGGTAAGGCTGTATGTTTTAAGATTAAATAGTCGGGTGAGCCTGTTTGGCTTTGACTTGCGCCCCTATGATGCAAATGCTGGATTGGTTCCTGGTATCTGAGACAAGTTTTGGTAAGGCAATTTTGAGTTCCAGGTGAGGCTGAATGTGTTAAGACTTAATAGTCGGGTGAGTCTATTTGGCTTTGACTTGCTCCCCTAGGCGGCACATGCCAGATTGGCGGGGCTCCTGGAGTCTAAGACAAGGTTTGGTAAAACAGTTTTGACAGCTGGGCAAGACCGTATGTTTTAAGATTAAAGAGTCGCGTGAGCCTGTTTGGCTTTGTCTTGCGCCCCTAGGATGCAAATGCTGGATTAACAGGGTTCCTGGTATCTGAGACAAGTTTTAGTAAGGCAATTTTGAGTTCCAGGTACGGCTGAATGTTTTAAGACTTAGTAGTCGGGTGAGCGTGTTTGGCTTTGACTTGCTCCTCTGCGCTGCAAATGCTAGATTAATAGGCCTCCTGGTATCCATGACAAGTTTTGATAAAGCTGCTTTTGCAGCCAGATGGGGCTGTTTGTTTTAAGATTAAATTGTAGGATGAGCCTGTTTGGCTTTGAACTTCTCCCCTAGGCAGCACACGCCAGATTGGCAGGGCTCTTGGTAACTGAGAGTTTTGAGAGCTAGGCAAGACTGTATGTTTTAAGATTAAAGATTCGGGTGAGCCCAGGGTTCCTGGTATCTGAGACAAGTTTTGTTAAAGCAGTTTTGGCGGCCAGATGGGGCTGTATGTTTTAAGATTTAATAGTCGGGTGAGGCTATTTGGCTTTGACTTGCTCCTATACGCTGCAAATGCTAGATTAACAGGCCTCCTGGTATCCATGACAAGTTTTGATAAAGCAGCTTTGGCAGCCAGATGGGGCTGTTTGTTTTAAAATTAAATTGATTAACAGGGATCCTTGTATCTGAGACAAGTTTCGGTAAAGCAATTTTGACTTCCAGTTGAGGCTGTATGTTTTAGGATTAAATAGTCGGATGAGCCTGTTTGGCTTTGAATTTCTCCCCTTGGCTCCACATGCCAGATTGGCGGGGCTCCTGGAATCTAAGACAAGGTTTGGTAAAACAGTTTTGAAAGCTAGGCAAGACTGTACGTTTTAAGATTAAAGAGTCAGGTGAGCCAGTTTGGCTTTGACTTGCGCCCCTAGGATGCAAATGCTGGATTAATAAGGTTCCTGGTATCTGAGACAAGTTTTCGTAAGTCAATTTTGAGTTCCAGGTGAGGCTGAATGTGTTAAGACTTAATAGTCGGGTGAGTCTATTTTGCTTTGACTTACTCCCCTAGGCTGCAAATGATAGATTAACAGGGCTCCTGGAATCTATAAAAAGTTTTAGCAAAACAGTTTTGACAGCTAGGTAAGGCTGTATGTTTTACGATTAAATAGTCGGGTGAGCCTGTTTGGCTTTGTCTTGCGCCCCTAGGATGCAAATGCTGGATTAACAGGGTTCCTGGTATCTGAGACAAGTTTTGGTAAGGCAATTTTGAGTTCAAGGTACGGCTGAATGTTTTAAGACTTAGTAGTCGGGTGAGGCTATTTGGCTTTGACTTGCTCCTCTACGCTGCAAATGCTAGATTAATAGGCCTCCTGGTATCCATGACAAGTTTTGATAAAGCAGCTTTTGCAGCCAGATGGGGCTGTTAGTTTTAAGATTAAATTGTAGGATGAGCCTGTTTGGCTTTGAACTTCTCCCCGAGGCTGAACACGCCAGATTGGCAGGGCTCCTGGTAACTGAGACAAGGTTTGGTAAAACAGTTTTGAGAGCTAGGCAAGACTTTATTTTTTAAGATTAAAGAGTCGGGTGAGCCCAGGGTTCCTGGTATCTGAGACAAGTTTTGTTAAAGCAGTTTTGGCGGCCAGATGGGGCTGTATGTTTTAAGATTTAATAGTCAGGTGAGGCTATTTGGCTTTGACTTGCTCCCATTCGCTGCAAATGCTAGATTAACAGGGCTCCTGGTATTCAAGAAAAGTTTTGATAAAGCAGCTTTTGCAGCCAGATGGTTCTGTTTGTTTTAAGATTAAATTGATTAACAGGGATCCTTGTAACTGAGACAAGTTTCGGTAAAGCAATTTTGACTTCCAGTTGAGGCTGTATGTTTTAGGATTAAATAGTCGGATGAGCCTATTTGGCTTTGACTTGCGCCCCTAGGATGCAAATGCTAGATTATCAGGGATCCTTGTATCTGAGACATGTTTCGGTAAAGCAGTTTTGACTTCCAGGTGAGGCTGTATGTTTTAGGATTAAATAGTCGGATGAGCCTGTTTGGCTTTGACTTCCGCCCCTAGGATGCAAATGCTGGATTAACAGGGTTCCTGGTGTCTGAGACAAGCTTTGGTAAGGCAATTTTGTGTTCCAGGTGAGGCTGAATGTGTTAAGACTTAATAGTCGGGTGAGTCTATTTTGCTTTGACTTGCTCCCCTAGGCGGCACATGCCAGATTGGCGGGGCTCCTGGAATCTAAGACCAGGTTTGGTAAAACAGTTTTGACAGCTGGGCAAGACCGTATGTTTTAAGATTAAAGAGTCGGGTGAGCCGGTTTGGCTTTGTATTGCGCCCCTAGGATGCAAATGCTGGATTAACAGGGTTCCTGGTATCTGAGACAAGTTTTGGTAAGGCAATTTAGAGTTCCAGGTACGGCTGAATGTTTTAAGACTTAGTAGTCGGGTGAGGCTATTTGGCTTTGACTTGCTCCTCTACGCTGCAAATGCTAGATTAATAGGCCTCCTGGTATCCATGACAAGTTTTGATAAAGCAGCTTTTGCAGCCAGATGGGGCTGTTAGTTTTAAGATTAAATTGTAGGATGAGCCTGTTTGGCTTTGAACTTCTCCCCGAGGCTGCACACGCCAGATTGGCAGGGCTCCTGATAACTGAGACAAGGTTTGGTAAAACAGTTTTGAGAGCTAGGCAAGACTGTATTTTTTAAGATTAAAGAGTCGGTGAGCCCAGGGTTCCTGGTATCTGAGACAAGTTTTGTTAAAGCAGTTTTGGCGGCCAGATGGGGCTGTATGTTTTAAGATTTAATAGTCAGGTGAGGCTATTTGGCTTTGACTTGCTCCCATTCGCTGCAAATGCTAGATTGACAGGGCTCCTGGTATCCATGACAAGTTTTGATAAAGCAGCTTTTGCAGCCGGATGGTTCTGTTTGTTTTAAGATTAAATTGATTAACAGGGATCCTTGTAACTGAGACAAGTTTCGGTAAAGCAATTTTGACTTCCAGTTGAGGCTGTATGTTTTAGGATTAAATAGTCGGATGAGCCTATTTGGCTTTGACTTGCGCCCCTAGGATGCAAATGCTAGATTATCAGGGATCCTTGTATCTGAGACAAGTTTCGGTAAAGCAGTTTTGACTTCCAGGTGAGGCTGTATGTTTTAGGATTAAATAGTCGGATGAGCCTGTTTGGCTTTGACTTCCGCCCCTAGGATGCAAATGCTGGATTAACAGGGTTCCTGGTGTCTGAGACAAGCTTTGGTAAGGCAATTTTGTGTTCCAGGTGAGGCTGAATGTGTTAAGACTTAATAGTCGGGTGAGTCTATTTTGCTTTGACTTGCTCCCCTAGGCGGCACATGCCAGATTGGCGGGGCTCCTGGAATCTAAGACCAGGTTTGGTAAAACAGTTTTGACAGCTGGGCGAGACCGTATGTTTTAAGATTAAAGAGTCGGGTGAGCCGGTTTGGCTTTGTATTGCGCCCCTAGGATGCAAATGCTGGATTAACAGGGTTCCTGGTATCTGAGACAAGTTTTGGTAGGGCAATTTAGAGTTCCAGGTACGGCTGAATGTTTTAAGACTCAGTAGTCGGGTGAGGCTATTTGGCTTTGACTTCCTCCTCTACGCTGCAAATGCTAGATTAATAGGCCTCCTGGTATCCATGACAAGTTTTGATAAAGCAGCTTTTGCAGCCAGATGGGGCTGTTTGTTTTAAGATTAAATTGTAGGATGAGCCTGTTTGGCTTTGAACTTCTCCCCGAGGCTGCACACGCCAGATTGGCAGGGCTCCTGATAACTGAGACAAGTTTTGGTAAGGTAATTTTGAGTTACAGGTGAGGCTGAATGTGTTAAGACTTAATAGTCGGGTGAGACTATTTTGCTTTGACTTGGTCCCCTAGGCTGCAAATGCTAGATTAACAGGGCTCCTGGACTCTAAAAAAAAGTTTTAGTAAAACAGTTTTGACAGCTAGGTTAGGCTGTATGTTGTAAGATTAAATAGTCGTGTGAGACTATTTGGCTTTGACTTGCGCCCCCAGGATGCAAATGCTAGATTATCTGGGATCCTTGTATCTGAGACAAGTTTCGGTAAAGCAATTTTGACTTCCAGGTGAGGCTGTATGTTTTAGGATTAAATAGTCGGATGAGCCTGTTTTGCTTTGACCTGCTCCCCTAGGCTGCACATGCCAGATTGGCAGGCCTCCTGGTATCTGAGACAAGTTTTGGTAGAACTGTTTTGACAGCTAGGCAAGACTGTATGTTTTAAGATTAAAGAGTCGGGTAAGCCAGTTTGGCTTTGACTTGCGCCCCTAGGATGCAAATGCTGGAATAACAGTGTTCCTGGTATCTAAGACAAGTTTTCGTAATTCAGTTTTGGCGGTCAGATGGGGCTATATGTTTTAAGATTTAATAGTCGGGTCAGTCTGTTTGGCTTTGACTTGCGCCCCTAGGATGCAAATGCTGGATTAACAGGGTTCCTGCTATCTGAAACAAGTTTTGGTAAGGCAATTTTGAGTTCCAGGTGATGCTGAATGTTTTCAGATTTAATAGTCGTGTAAGACTATTTGGCTTTGACTTTCTCCCCTAGGCGGCAAATGCCAGATTGGCGGGGCTCCTGGAATCTAAAAAAAGCTTTGCTAAAACAGTTTTGACAGCTACGTTAGTCTGTATGTTTTAAGGTTAAATAGTCGGGTGAGTCTGTTTGACTTTGACTTGCTCCCCTAGGATGCAAATGCTGGATTAACAGGGTTCCTGGTATCTGAGACAAGTTTTGGTAAATCAGTTGTGGCGGCCAGGTGGGGCTATATGATTTAAAATTTAATAGTCGGGTGAGACTATTTGGCTTTGTCTTGCTCCCCTAGGCTGCAAATGCTAGATTAACAGGGTTCCTGGTAACTGAGATTGGTTTTGGTAAATCAGTTTTGGCGGCCAGATGGGGCTATATGTTTTAGGAATAGATAGTCGGATGAGCCTGTTTGGCTTTGACTTGCTCCCCTAGGCTGCACATGCCAGATTGGCGGGGCTCCTGGAATCTTAGACAAGTTTTGGTAAAACAGTTTTGACAGCTAGGTAAGGCTGTATGCTTTAAGATTAAATAGTCGGGTGAGCGTGTTTGGCTTTGACTTGCGCCCCTAGGATGCAAATGCGAGATTAACAGGGTTCCTGGTAACTGAGATAGGTTTTGGTAAATCAGTTTTGGCGGCCAGATGGGGCTATATGTTTTAGGATTAAATAGTCGGATGATCCTGTTTGGCTTTGACTTGCTCCCCTAGGCTGCACATGCCAGATTGGCGGGGCTCCTGGAATCTAAGACAAGTTTTAGTAAAACAGTTTTGACAGCTAGGTAAGGCTGTATGCTTTAAGATTAAATAGTCGGGTGAGCGTGTTTGGCTTTGACTTGCGCCCCTAGGATGCAAATGCGAGATTAACAGGGTTCCTGGTAACTGAGATAGGTTTTGGTAAATCAGTTTTGGCGGCCAGATGGGGCTATATGTTTTAGGATTAAATAGTCGGATGATCCTGTTTGGCTTTGACTTGCTCCCCTAGGCTGCACATGCCAGATTGGCGGGGCTCCTGGAATCTAAGACAAGTTTTGGTAAATCAGTTTTGACAGCTAGGTAACGCTGTATGCTTTAAGATTAAATAGTCGGGTGAGCGTGTTTGGCTTTGACTTGCGCCCCTAGGATGCAAATGCTGGAATAACTGGGTTCCTGGTATCTAAGACAAGTTTTGGTAAATCAGTTTTGGCGTCTATGGGGCTATATGTTTTAGGATTAAATAGTCGGATGAGCCTGTTTGGCTTTGACTTGCTCCCCTAGGCTGCACATGCCAGATTGGCGGGGCTACTGGAATCTAAGACAAGTTTTGGTAAAACAGTTTTCACATCTAGGTAAGGCTGTATATTTATTTAAAATTAAATAGTCGGGTGAGCGTATTTGGCTTTGACTTGCGCCCCTAGGATGCAAATGCTGGAATAACAGGGTTCCTGGTATCTAAGAAAAGTTTTGGTAAGGCAATTTTGAGTTCCAGGTGAGGCTGAATGTATTCAGACTTAATAGTCGTGTGAGACTATTTGGCTTTGACTTTCTCCCCTAGGCGGCCTATCCAGATTGGCGGGGCTCCTGGAATCTAAAAAAAGTTTTGGTATAACTGTTTTGACAGCTACGTAAGTCTGTATGTTTTAAGGTTAAATAGTCGGGTGAGTCTCCTGGAATCTAAGACAAGTTTTGGTAAATCAGTTTTGACAGCTAGGTAAGGCTGTATGCTTTAAGAATAAATAGTCGGGTGAGCGTGTTTGGCTTTAACTTGCGCCCCTAGGATGCAAATGCTGGAATAACAGGGTTCCTGGTATCTAAGACAAGTTTTCGTAAATCAGTTTTGGCGGCCAGATGGGGCTGTTTGTTTTAAGATTAAATTGTAGGGTGAGCCTGTATGACGTTGACTTGCGCCCCCAGGATGCAAATACTGGATTAACAGGGCTCCTGGTATCTGAGACAAGTTTTGATAAATCAGTTTTGGCGGCCAGATGGGGCTGTATGTTTTAAAATTTAATAGTCGGGTGAGGCTATTTGGCTTTGACTTGCTCCCTTACGCTGCAAATGCTAGATTAACAGGGCTCCTGGTATCCATGACAAGTTTTGATAAAGCAGCTTTGGCAGCCAGATGGGGCTCTTTGTTTTAAGATTAAATTGTAGAGTGAGCCTGTTTGGCTTTGAACTTCTCCTCTAGGCTGCACACGCAAGATTGTCAGGGCTCCTGGTAACTGAGACAAGGTTTGGTAAAACAGTTTTCACATCTAGGTAAGGCTGTATATTTATTTAAAATTAAATAGTCGGGTGAGCGTATTTGGCTTTGACTTGCGCCCCTAGGATGCAAATGCTGGAATAACAGGGTTCCTGGTATCTAAGAAAAGTTTTGGTAAGGCAATTTTGAGTTCCAGGTGAGGCTGAATGTATTCAGACTTAATAGTCGTGTGAGACTATTTGGCTTTGACTTTCTCCCCTAGGCGGCCTATCCAGATTGGCGGGGCTCCTGGAATCTAAAAAAAGTTTTGGTATAACTGTTTTGACAGCTACGTAAGTCTGTATATTTTCAGATTAAATTGTCGGGTAAGCCTGTTTGCCTTTGTCTTGCGCCCCTAGGATGCAAATGCTGGATTAACAGGGTTCCTGGTATCTGAGACAAGTTTTGGTAAGGCAATTTTGAGTTATATTTGAGGCTGAATGTGTTAAGACTTAATAGTCGGGTGAGACTATTTTGCTTTGACTTGGTCCACTAGGCTGCAAATGCTAGATTAACAGGGCTCCTGGAATCTAAAAAAAAGTTTTAGTAAAACAGTTTTGACAGCTAGGTAAGGCTGTATGTTTTAAGATTAAATAGTCGGGTGAGACTATTTGGCTTTGACTTGCGCCCCCAGGATGCAAATGCTAGATTATCTGGGATCCTTGTATCTGAGACAAGTTTCGGTAAAGCAATTTTGACTTCCAGGTGAGGCTGTATGTTTTAGGATTAAATAGTCGGATGAGCCTGTTTGGCTTTGACTTGCTCCCCTAGGCTCCACATGCCAGATTGGCGGGGCTTCTGGAATCTAAGACAAGGTTTGGTAAAATAGTTTTGACAGCTAGGCAAGACTGTATGTTTTAAGATTAAAAAGTCGGTTGAGCATGTTTGGCTTTGACTTGCGCCCCTAGGCGGCACATGCCAGATTGGCGGGGCTCCTGGAATCTGATAGACGTTTTGATAAAGCAGTTTTGGCAACCAGATGGGACTGTGTGTTTTCAGATTGGATAATGAGGTCCAACTAATTGGCTTTGACTTGTTCCCCTAGGCTGCAAATGCCAGATTGGCCGGGTTTTGGTAGAGCAGTTTCGGCGGCCAGATGGGGCTGTATGTTTAGTGTTAAATAGTCGGGTGAGCCTGTTTTGCTTTGACCTGCTCCCCTAGGCTGCACATGCCAGATTGGCAGGCCTCCTGGTATCTGAGACAAGTTTTGGTAAAACTGTTTTGACAGCTAGGCAAGACTGTATGTTTTAAGATTAAAGAGTCGGGTAAGCCAGTTTGGCTTTGACTTGCGCCCCTAGGATGCAAATGCTGGAATAACAGTGTTCCTGGTATCTAAGACAAGTTTTCGTAAATCAGTTTTGGCGGTCAGATGGGGCTATATGTTTTAAGATTTAATAGTCGGGTGAGCCTGTTTGGCTTTGACTTGCTCCCCTAGGATGCAAATGCTGGATTAACAGGGTTCCTGCTATCTGAAACAAGTTTTGGTAAGGCAATTTTGAGTTCCAGGTGATGCTGAATGTTTTCAGATTTAATAGTCGTGTAAGACTATTTGGCTTTGACTTTCTCCCCTAGGCGGCAGATGCCAGATTGGCGGGGCTCCTGGAATCTAAAAAAAGCTTTGCTAAAACAGCTTGACAGCTACGTTAGTCTGTATGTTTTAAGGTTAAATAGTCGGGTGAGTCTGTTTGACTTTGACTTGCTCCCCTAGGATGCAAATGCTGGATTAACAGGGTTCCTGGTATCTGAGACAAGTTTTGGTAAATCAGTTCTGGCGGCCAGGTGGGGCTATATGATTTAAAATTTAATAGTCGGGTGAGACTATTTGGCTTTTTCTTGCTCCCCTAGGCTGCAAATGCTAGATTAACAGGGTTCCTGGTAACTGAGATAGGTTTTGGTAAATCAGTTTTGGCGGCCAGATGGGGCTATATGTTTTAGGAATAGATAGTCGGATGAGCCTGTTTGGCTTTGACTTGCTCCCCTAGGCGGCACATGCCAGATTGGCGGGGCTCCTGGAATCTAAGACAAGTTTTGGTAAAACAGTTTTGACAGCTAGGTAAGGCTGTATGCTTTAAGATTAAATAGTCGGGTGAGCGTGTTTGGCTTTGACTTGCGCCCCTAGGATGCAAATGCTGGAATAACTGGGTTCCTGGTATCTAAGACAAGTTTTGGTAAATCAGTTTTGGCGTCTATGGGGCTATATGTTTTAGGATTAAATAGTCGGATGAGCCTGTTTGGCTTTGACTTGCTCCCCTAGGCTGCACATGCCAGATTGGCGGGGCTACTGGAATCTAAGACAAGTTTTGGTAAAACAGTTTTGACAGCTAGGTAAGGCTGTATATTTAAGATTAAATAGTCGGGTGAGCGTATTTGGCTTTGACTTGCGCCCCTAGGATGCAAATGCTGGAATAACAGGGTTCCTGGTATCTAAGAAAAGTTTTGGTAAGGCAATTTTGAGTTCCAGGTGAGGCTGAATGTATTCAGACTTAATAGTCGTGTGAGACTATTTGGCTTTGACTTTCTCCCCTAGGCGGCCTATCCAGATTGGCGGGGCTCCTGGAATCTAAAAAAAGTTTTGGTATAACAGTTTTGACAGCTACGTAAGTCTGTATGTTTTAAGGTTAAATAGTCGGGTGAGTCTGTTGTCTCCTGGTCTCCTGGAATCTAAGACAAGTTTTGGTAAATCAGTTTTGACAGCTGGGTAAGGCTGTATGCTTTAAGAATAAATAGTCGGGTGAGCGTGTTTGGCTTTGACTTGCGCCCCTAGGAAGCAAATGCTGGAATAACAGGGTTCCTGGTATCTAAGACAAGTTTTCGTAAATCAGTTTTGGCGGCCAGATGGGGCTGTTTGTTTTAAGATTAAATTGTAGGGTGAGCCTGTATGACTTTGACCTGCGCCCCCAGGATGCAAATACTGGATTAACAGGGCTCCTGGTATCTGAGACAAGTTTTGGGAAAGCAGTTTTGTCGGCCAAATGGGGTTGTATGTTTTAAGGTTTAAAAGTCGGGTGAGACTAGGCTGCAAATGCTAGATTATCAGGGCACCTTGTATCTGAGACAAGTTTCGGTAAAGCAATTTTGACTTCGAGGTGAGGCTGTATGTTGTAGGATTAAATAGTCGGATAATCTTGTTTGGCTTTGACTTGCTCCCCTAGGCTACACATGCCCGATTGGCGGGGCTCCAGGAATCTAAGACAAGGTTTGGTAAAACAGTTTTGACAGCTAGGTAAGGCTGAATGTTTTCAGATTAAATAGTCGGGTGAGCCTGTTTAACTTTGAATTGCGCCCCCAGGATGCAAATACTGGATTTACAGGGTTCCTGGTATCTGAGACAAGTTTTGGTAAGGCAATTTTGAGTTCCAGGTGAGGCTGAATGTGTTAAGACTTAATAGTCGGGTGAGACTATTTTGCTTTGACTTGGTCCCCTAGGCTGCAAATGCTAGATTAACAGGGCTCCTGGAAACTAAAAAAAGTTTTAGTAAAACAGTTTTGACAGCTAGGTAAGGCTGTATGTTTTAAGATTAAATAGTCGGGTGAGACCATTTGGCTTTGACTTGCGCCCCCAGGATGCAAATGCTAGATTATCTGGGATCCTTGTATCTGAGACAAGTTTCGGTAAAGCAATTTTGACTTCCAGGTGAGGCTGTATGTTTTAGGATTAAATAGTCGGATGAGCCTGTTTGGCTTTGACTTGCTCCCCTAGGCTCCACATGCCAGATAGGCGGGGCTCCTGGAATCTAAGACAAGGTTTGGTAAAACAGTTTTGACAGCTAGGCAAGACTGTATGTTTTAAGATTAAAAAGTCGGTTGAGCATGTTTGGCTTTGACTTGCGCCCCTAGGCGGCACATGCCAGATTGGCGGGGCTCCTGGAATCTGATAGATGTTTTGGTAAAGCAGTTTTGGCAACCAGATGGGACTGTGTGTTTTCAGATTGGATAATGAGGTCCGCCTAATTGGCTTTGACTTGGTCCCCTAGGCTGCAAATGCTAGATTAACAGGGCTCCTGGAATCTAAAAAAAGTTTTAGTAAAACAGTTTTGACAGCTAGGTAAGGCTGTATGTTATAAGATTAAATAGTCGGGTGAGCCTGTTTAGCTTTGACTTGCGCCCCCAAAATGCAAATACTGGATTAACAGGTTTCCTGGTATCTGAGACAAGTTTTGGTAAATCTGTTATGGCGGCCAGATGGGGCTGTATGTTTTAGGATTAAATATTTTAATGAGCCTGTTTGGCTTTGACTTGCTCCGCTAGGCTCCACATGCCAGATAGGCGGGGCTCCTGGAATCTAAGACAAGGTTTGGTAAAACAGTTTTGACAGCTAGGCAAGACTGTATGTTTTAAGATTAAAAAGTCGGTTGAGCATGTTTGGCTTTGACTTGCGCCCCTAGGCGGCACATGCCAGATTGGCGGGGCTCCTGGAATCTGATAGATGTTTTGGTAAAGCAGTTTTGGCAACCAGATGGGACTGTGTGTTTTCAGATTGGATAATGAGGTCCGACTAATTGGCTATAACTTGTTCCCCTAGGCTGCAAATGCCAGATTGGCTGGGTTTTGGTAGAGCAGTTTCGGCGGCCAGATGGGGCTGTATGTTTAGTATTAAATAGTCGGGTGAGCCTGCTTTGCTTTGACCTGCTCCCCTAGGTTGCACATGCCAGATTGGCAGGGCTCCTGGTATCTGAGACAAGTTTTGGTAAAACTGTTTTGACAGCTCGGCAAGACTGTATGTTTTAAGATTAAAGAGTCGGGTAAGCCAGTTTGGCTTTGACTTGCGCCCCTAGGCTGCACATGCCAGATTGGCGGGGCTCGTGGAATCTAGGACAAGTTTTGGTAAAACAGTTTTGACAGCTAGGTAAGGCTGTATGTCTTAAGAATATATAGTCAATTGAGTGTGTTTGGCTATGACTTGCGCCCCTAGGATGCAAATGCTGGATTAACAGGGTTCCTGGTATCTGAGACAAGTTTTGGTAAGGCAATTTTGAGTTCTAGTTGAGGCTGAATGTGTTAAGACTTAATAGGCAGGTGAGCCTATTTTGCTTTGACCTGCTCCCCTAGGCTGCACACGCCAGATTGGCAGGGCTCCTGGTATCTGAGACAAGGTTTGGTAAAACAGTTTTGACAGCTAGGTCAGGATACATGTTTGAAGGTTAAATAGTCGGGTGAGCCTGTTTGGCTTTGACTTGCTCCCCTAGGATGAAAATGCTGGAATAACAGGGTTCCTGGCATCTGAGACAAGTTTCGGTAAAGCAATTTTGACTTTCAGGTGAGGCTGTATGTTTTAGGATTAAATTGTCGGGTGAGCTTGTTTGGCTTTGTCTTGCTCCCCTAGGCTACACATGACAGATTGGCGGGGCTCCAGGAATCTAAGACAAGGTTTGGTAAAACAGTTTTGACAGCTAGGTAAGGCTGAATGTTTTAAGATTAAATAGTTGGGTGAGCCTGTTTAACTTTGAATTGAGCCCCCAGGATGCAAATACTGGATTTACAGGGTTCCTGGTATGTGAGACAAGTTTTGGTAAGGTAATTTTGAGCTACAGGTGAGGCTGAATGTGTTAAGACTTATTAGTCGGGTGAGACTATTTTGCTTTGACTTGGTCCCCTAGGCTGCAAATGCTAGATTAACAGGGCTCCTGGAATCTAAAAAAAGTTTTAGTAAAACAGTTTTGACAGCTAGGTAAGGCTGTATGTGTTAAGATTAAATAGTCGGGTGAGACTATTTGGCTTTGGCTTGCGCCCCCAGGATGCAAATGCTAGATTATCTGGGATCCTTGTATCTGAGACAAGTTTCGGTAAATCAGTTTTGGCGGCCAGATGGGGCTGTATGTTTTAGGATTAAATAGTCGGATGAGCCTTGTTGGCTTTGACTTGCTCCCCTAGGCTCCACATGCCAGATAGGCGGGGCTCCTGGAATCTAAGACAAGGTTTGGTAAAACAGTTTTGACAGCTAGGCAAGACTGTATGTTTTAAGATTAAAGAGTCGGGTAAGCCAGAATGCAAATGCAAATGCCCCTAGAATGCAAATGCTGGATTAACAGGGTTCCTGGTATCTGAAACAAGTTTTGGTAAGGCAATTTTGAGTTCTAGTTGAGGCTGAATGTGTTAAGACTTAATAGGCAGGTGAGACTATTTTGCTTTGACCTGCTCCCCTAGGCTGCACACGCCAGATTGGCAGGGCTCCTGGTATCTGAGACAAGGTTTGGTAAAACAGTTTTGACAGCTAGGTCAGGATACATGTTTGAAGGTTAAATAGTCGGGTGAGCCTGTTTGGCTTTGACTTGCTCCCCTAGGATGCAAATGCTGGAATAACAGGGTTCCTGGCATCTGAGAAAAGTTTCGGTAAAGCAATTTTGACTTGCGATGAGGCTGTATGTTTTAAGACTTAATAGTCGGCTGACTTGCTCCCCTAGGTTTAAGATTAAATAGTCGGGTGAGCCTGTTTAACTTTGAATTGAGCCCCCAGGATGCAAATACTGGATTTACAGGGTTCCTGGTATGTGAGACAAGTTTTGGTAAGGTAATTTTGAGTTACAGGTGAGGCTGAATGTGTTAAGACTTAATAGTCGGGTGAGACTATTTTGCTTTGACTTGGTCCCCTAGGCTGCAAATGCTAGATTAACAGGGCTCCTGGAATCTAAAAAAAGTTTTAGTAAAACAGTTTTGACAGCTAGGTTAGGCTGTATGTTTTAAGATTAAATAGTCGGGTGAGACTATTTGGCTTTGACTTGCGCCCCCAGGATGCAAATGCTAGATTATCTGGGATCCTTGTATCTGAGATAAGTTTCGGTAAAGCAATTTTGACTTCCAGGTGAGGCTGTATGTTTTAGGATTAAATAGTCGGATGAGCCTGTTTGGCTTTGACTTGCTCCCCTAGGCTCCACATGCCAGATAGCCGGGGCTCCTGGAATCTAAGACAAGGTTTGGTAAAACAGTTTTCACAGCTAGGCAAGACTGTATGTTTTAAGATTAAGAAGTCGGTTGAGCATGTTTGGCTTTGACTTGCGCCCCTAGGCGGCACATGCCAGATTGGCGGGGCTCCTGGAATCTGATATATGTTTTGGTAAAGCAGTTTTGGCAACCAGATGGGACTGTGTGTTTTCAGATTGGATAATGAGGTCCGACTAATTGGCTTTGACTTGCTCCCCTAGGCTGCACATGCCAGATTGGCAGGGCTCCTGGTATCTGAGACAAGTTTTGGTAAAACTGTTTTGACAGCTAGGCAAGACTGTATGTTTTAAGATTAAAGAGTCGGGTAAACCAGTTTGGCTTTGACTTGCACCCCTAGGATGCAAATGCTGGATTTACAGGGTTCCTGGTATGTGAGACAAGTTTTGGTTAGGTAATTTTGAGTTACAGGTAAAGCTAAATGTGATAAGACTTAATAGTCGGGAGAGACTATTTTGTTTTGACCTGGTCCCCTAGGATGCAAATGCTAGATTAACAGGGCTCCTGGAATCTAAAACAAGTTTTAGTAAAACAGTTTTGACAGCTAGATAAGGCTTTATGTTTTAAGATTAAATAGTCGGGTGAGCCTGTTTAGCTTTGACTTGCGCCCCCAAGATGCAAATACTGGATTAACAGGTTTCCTGGTATCTGAGACAAGTTTTGGTAAATCAGTTTTGGCGGCTAGATGGGGCTGTATGTTTTAAGATTTAATAGTCGGGTGAGGCTATTTGGCTTTGACTTGCTCCCTTACGATGCAAATGCTAGATTAACAGGGCTCCTGGTATCCATGACAAGTTTTGATAAAGCAGCTTTGGCAGCCAGATGGGGCTGTTTGTTTTAAGATTAAATTGTAGAGTGAGCCTGTTAGGCTTTGACCTGCTCCCCTAGGCTGCACACGCCAGATTGGCAGGGCTCCTGGTATCTGAGACAAGGTCTGGTAAAACAGTTTTGACAGCTAGGTCAGGATACATGTTTGAAGATTAAATAGTCGGGTGAGCCTGTTTGGCTTTGACTTGCTCCCCTAGGATGCAAATGCTGGAATAACAGGGTTCCTGGCATCTGAGACAAGTTTCGGTAAAACAATTTTGACTTTCAGGTGAGGCTGTATGTTTTAGGATTAAATTGTCGGGTGAGCTTGTTTGGCTTTGACTTGCTCCCCTAGGCTACACATGCCAGATTGGCGGGGCTCCAGGAATCTAAGACAAGGTTTGGTAAAACAGTTTTGACAGCTAGGTAAGGCTGAATGTTTTAAGATTAAATAGTTGGGTGAGCCTGTTTAACTTTGAATTGAGCCCCCAGGATACAAATACTGGATTTACAGGGTTCCTGGTATGTGAGACAAGTTTTGGTAAGGTAATTTTGAGCTACAGGTGAGGCTGAATGTGTTAAGACTTATTAGTCGGGTGAGACTATTTTGCTTTGACTTGGTCCCCTAGGCTGCAAATGCTAGATTAACAGGGCTCCTGGAATCTAAAAAAAGTTTTAGTAAAACAGTTTTGACAGCTAGGTAAGGCTGTATGTTTTAAGATTAAATAGTCGGGTGAGACTATTTGGCTTTGGCTTGCGCCCCCAGGATGCAAATGCTAGATTATCTGGGATCCTTGTATCTGAGACAAGTTTCGGTAAATCAGTTTTGGCGGCCAGATGGGGCTGTATGTTTTAGGATTAAATAGTCGGATGAGCCTGGTTGGCTTTGACTTGCTCCCCTAGGCTCCACATGCCAGATAGGCGGGGCTCCTGGAATCTAAGACAAGGTTTGGTAAAACAGTTTTGACAGCTAGGCAAGTCTGTATGTTTTTAGATTAAATAGTCGGGTAAGCCTGTTTGCCTTTGTCTTGCGCCCCTAGGATGCATATGCTGGATTTACAGGGTTCCTGGTATCTGAAACAAGTTTTGGTAAGGCAATTTTGAGTTCTATTTGAGGCTGAATGTGTTAAGACTTAATAGGCAGGTGAGACTATTTTGCTTTGACCTGCTCCCCTAGGCTGCACACGCTAGATTGGCAGGGCTCCTGGTATCTGGGACAAGGATTGGTAAAACAGTTTTGACAGCTAGGTCAGGATACATGTTTGAAGGTTAAAGAGTCGGGTGAGCCTGTTTGACTTTGACTTGCTCCCCTAGGATGCAAATGCTGGAATAACAGGGTTCCTGGCATCTGAGACAAGTTTCGGTAAAGCAATTTTGACTTTCAGGTGAGGCTGTATGTTTTAGGATTAAATAGTCGGATGAGCTTGTTTGGCTTTGACTTGCTCCCCTAGGCTACACATGCCAGATTGGCGGGGCTCCAGGAATCTAAGACAATGTTTGGTAAAACAGTTTTGACAGCTAGGTAAGGCTGAATGTTTTAAGATTAAATAGTCGGGTGAGCCTGTTTAACTTTGAATTGAGCCCCCAGGATGCAAATACTGGATTTACAGGGTTCCTGGTATGTGAGACAAGTTTTGGTAAGGTAATTTTGAGTTACAGGTGAGGCTGAATGTGTTAAGACTTAATAGTCGGGTGAGACAATTTTGCTTTGACTTGGTCCCCTAGGCTGCAAATGCTAGATTAACAGGGCACCTGGAATCTAAAAAAAGTTTTAGTAAAACAGTTTTGACAGCTAGGTAAGGCTGTATGTTTTAAGATTAAGAAGTCGGTTGAGCATGTTTGGCTTTGACTTGCGCCCCTAGGCGGCACATGCCAGATTATCTGGCATCCTTGTATCTGAGACAAGTTTCGGTAAAGCAATTTTGACTTCCAGGTGAGGCTGTATGTTTTCAGATTAAATAGTCGGATGAGCCTGTTTGGCTTTGACTTGCGCCCCTAGGCGGCACATGCCAGATTGGCCGGGCTCCTGGAATCTGATAGATGTTTTGGTAAAGCAGTAGGCTGCAGATGCTAGATTAACAGGGGTCCTGGAATCTAAAAAAAGTTTTATTAAAACAGTTTTGACAGCTAGGTAAGGCTGTATGTTTTAAGATTAAATAGTCGGGTGAGACTATTTGGCTTTGACTTGCGCCCCCAGGATGCAAATGCTAGATTATCTGGGATCCTTGTATCTGAGACAAGTTTCGGTAAAGCAATTTTGACTTCCAGGTGCTTGCTCCCCTAGGCTCCACATGCCAGATAGGCGGGCTCCTGGAATCTAAGACAAGGTTTGGTAAAACAGTTTTGACAGCTAGGCAAGACTGTATGTTTTAAGATTAAGAAGTCGGTTGAGCATGTTTGGCTTTGACTTGCGCCCCTAGGCGGCACATGCCAGATTGGCGGGGCTCCTGGAATCTGATATATGTTTTGGTAAAGCAGTTTTGGCAACCAGATGGGACTGTGTGTTTTCAGATTGGATAATGAGCTCCGACTAATTGGCTTTGACTTGTTCCCCTAGGCTGCAAATGCCAGATTGGCCGGGTTTTGGTAGAGCAGTTTCGGCGGCCAGATGGGGCTGTATGTTTAGTATTAAATAGTCGGGTGAGCCTGTTCTGCTTTGACCTGCTCCCTTAGGCTGCACATGCCAGATTGGCAGGGCTCCTGGTATCTGAGACAAGTTTTGGTAAAACTGTTTTGACAGCTAGGCAAGACTGTATGTTTTAAGATTAAAGAGTCGGGTAAGCCAGTTTGGCTTTGACTTGCGCCCCTAGGATGCAAATGCTGGATTTACAGGGTTCCTGGTATGTGAGACAAGTTTTGGTAAGGTAATTTTGAGTTACAGGTGAGGCTGAATGTGTTAAGACTTAATAGTCGGGTGAGACTATTTTGCTTTGACCTGGTCCCCTAGGCTGCAAATGCTAGATTAACAGGGCTCCTGGAATCTTAAACAAGTTTTAGTAAAACAGTTTTGACAGCTAGGTAAGGCTTTATGTTTTAAGATTAAATAGTCGGGTGAGCCTGTTTAGCTTTGACTTGCGCCCCCAAGATGCAAATACTGGATTAACAGGTTTCCTGGTATCTGAGACAAGTTTTGGTAAATCAGTTTTGGCGGCTAGATGGGGCTGTATGTTTTAAGATTTAATAGTCGGGTGAGGCTATTTGGCTTTGACTTGCTCCCTTACGCTGCAAATGCTAGATTAACAGGGCTCCTGGTATCCATGACAAGTTTTGATAAAGCAGCTTTGGCAGCCAGATGGGGCTGTTTGTTTTAAGATTAAACTGTAGAGTGAGCCTGTTAGGCTTTGACCTGCTCCCCTAGGCTGCACACGCCAGATTGGCAGGGCTCCTGGTATCTGGGACAAGGATTGGTAAAACAGTTTTGACAGCTAGGTCAGGATACATGTTTGAAGGTTAAAGAGTCGGGTGAGCCTGTTTGACTTTGACTTGCTCCCCTAGGATGCAAATGCTGAAATAACAGGGTTCCTGGCATCTGAGACAAGTTTCGGTAAAGCAATTTTGACTTTCAGGTGAGGCTGTATGTTTTAGGATTAAATTGTCGGGTGAGCTTGTTTGGCTTTGACTTGCTCCCCTAGGCTACACATGCCAGATTGGCGGGGCTCCAGGAATCTAAGACAAGGTTTGGTAAAACAGTTTTGACAGCTAGGTAAGGCTGAATGTTTTAAGATTAAATAGTTGGGTGAGCCTGTTTAACTTTGAATTGAGCCCCCAGGATGCAAATACTGGATTTACAGGGTTCCTGGTATGTGAGACAAGTTTTGGTAAGGTAATTTTGAGTTACAGGTGAGGCTGAATGTGTTAAGACTTATTAGTCGGGTGAGACTATTTTGCTTTGACTTGGTCCCCTAGGCTGCAAGTGCTAGAATAACAGGGCTCCTGGAATCTAAAAAAAGTTTTAGTAAAACAGTTTTGACAGCTAGGTAAGGCTGTATGTTTTAAGATTAAATAGTCGGGTGAGACTATTTGGCTTTGGCTTGCGCCCCCAGGATGCAAATGCTAGATTATCTGGGATCCTTGTATCTGAGACAAGTTTCGGTAAATCAGTTTTGGCGGCCAGATGGGGCTGTATGTTTTAGGATTAAATAGTCGGATGAGCCTGGTTGGCTTTGACTTGCTCCCCTAGGCTCCACATGCCAGATAGGCGGGGCTCCTGGAATCTAAGACAAGGTTTGGTAAAACAGTTTTGACAGCTAGGCAAGACTGTATGTTTTAAGATTAAAAAGTCGGTTGAGCATGTTTGGCTTTGACTTGCGCCCCTAGGCGGCATATGCCAGATTGGCGGGGCTCCTGGAATCTGATAGATGTTTTGGTAAAGCAGTTTTGGCAACCAGATGGGACTGTGTGTTTTCAGATTGGATAATGAGGTCCGACTAATTGGCTTTGACTTGTTCCCCTAGGCTGCAAATGCCAGATTGGCCGGGTCTTGGTAGAGCAGTTTCGGCGGCCAGATGGGGCTGTATGTTTAGTATTAAATAGTCGAGTGAGCCTGTTTTGCTTTGACCTGCTCCCCTAGGCTGCACATGCCAGATTGGCAGGGCTCCTGGTATCTGAGACAAGTGTTGGTAAAACTGTTTTGACAGCTAGGCAAGACTGTATGTTTTAAGATTAAAGAGTCGGGTAAGCCAGTTTGGCTTTGACTTGCGCCCCTAGGATGCAAATGCTGGATTAACAGGGTTCCTGGTATCTGAGACAAGTTTTGGTAAGGCAATTTTGAGTTCCAGGTGAGGCTGAATGTGTTAAGACTTAATAGCCGGGTGAGACTATTTTGCTTTGACTTGGTCCCCTAGGCTGCAAATGCTAGATTAACAGGGCTCCTGGAATCTAAAAAAAGTTTTAGTAAAACAGTTTTGACAGCTAGGTAAGGCTGTATGTTTTAAGATTAAATAGTCGGGTGAGACTATTTGGCTTTGGCTTGCGCCCCCAGGATGCAAATGCTAGATTATCTGGGATCCTTGTATCTGAGACAAGTTTCGGTAAATCAGTTTTGGCGGCCAGATGGGGCTGTATGTTTTAGGATTAAATAGTCGGATGAGCCTGGTTGGCTTTGACTTGCTCCCCTAGGCTCCACATGCCAGATAGGCGGGGCTTCTGGAATCTAAGACAAGGTTTGGTAAAACAGTTTTGACAGCTAGGCAAGACTGTATGTTTTAAGATTAAAAAGTCGGTTGAGCATGTTTGGCTTTGACCTGCGCCCCTAGGCGGCATATGCCAGATTGGCGGGGCTCCTGGAATCTGATAGATGTTTTGGTAAAGCAGTTTTGGCAACCAGATGGGACTGTGTGTTTTCAGATTGGATAATGAGGTCCGACTAATTGGCTTTGACTTGTTCCCCTAGGCTGCAAATGCCAGATTGGCCGGGTTTTGGTAGAGCAGTTTCGGCGGCCAGATGGGGCTGTATGTTTAGTATTAAATAGTCGAGTGAGCCTGTTTTGCTTTGACCTGCTCCCCTAGGCTGCACATGCCAGATTGGCAGGGCTCCTGGTATCTGAGACAAGTTTTGGTAAAACTGTTTTGACAGCTAGGCAAGACTGTATGTTTTAAGATTAAAGAGTCGGGTAAGCCAGTTTGGCTTTGACTTGCGCCCCTAGGATGCAAATGCTGGATTAACAGGGTTCCTGGTATCTGAGACAAGTTTTGGTAAGGCAATTTTGAGTTCCAGGTGAGGCTGAATGTGTTAAGACTTAATAGCCGGGTGAGACTATTTTGCTTTGACTTGGTCCCCTAGGCTGCAAATGCTAGATTAACAGGGCTCCTGGAATCTAAAAAAAGTTTTAGTAAAACAGTTTTGACAGCTAGGTAAGGCTGTATGTTTTAAGATTAAATAGTCGGGTGAGACTATTTGGCTTTGGCTTGCGCCCCCAGGATGCAAATGCTAGATTATCTGGGATCCTTGTATCTGAGACAAGTTTCGGTAAATCAGTTTTGGCGGCCAGATGGGGCTGTATGTTTTAGGATTAAATAGTCGGATGAGCCTGGTTGGCTTTGACTTGCTCCCCTAGGCTCCACATGCCAGATAGGCGGGGCTCCTGGAATCTAAGACAAGGTTTGGTAAAACAGTTTTGACAGCTAGGCAAGACTGTATGTTTTAAGATTAAAAAGTCGGTTGAGCATGTTTGGCTTTGACTTGCGCCCCTAGGCGGCACATGCCAGATTGGCGGGGCTCCTGGAATCTGATAGATGTTTTGGTAAAGCAGTTTTGGCAACCAGATGGGACTGTGTGTTTTCAGATTGGATAATGAGGTCCGACTAATTGGCTTTGACTTGTTCCCCTAGGCTGCAAATGCCAGATTGGCCGGGTCTTGGTAGAGCAGTTTCGGCGGCCAGATGGGGCTGTATGTTTAGTATTAAATAGTCGAGTGAGCCTGTTTTGCTTTGACCTGCTCCCCTAGGATGCACATGCCAGATTGGCAGGGCTCCTGGTATCTGAGACAAGTTTTGGTAAAACTGTTTTGACAGCTAGGCAAGACTGTATGTTTTAAGATTAAAGAGTCGGGTAAGCCAGTTTGGCTTTGACTTGCGCCCCTAGGATGCAAATGCTGGATTAACAGGGTTCCTGGTATCTGAGACAAGTTTTGGTAAAGCAATTTTGAGTTCCAGGTGAGGCTGAATGTGTTAAGACTTAATAGTCGGGTGAGACTATTTTGCTTTGACTTGGTCCCCTAGGCTGCAAATGCTAGATTAACAGGGCTCCTGGAATCTAAAAAAAGTTTTAGTAAAACAGTTTTGACAGCTAGGTAAGGCTGTATGTTTTAAGATTAAATAGTCGGGTGAGACTATTTGGCTTTGACTTGCGCCCCCAGGATGCAAATGCTAGATTATCTGGGATCCTTGTATCTGAGACAAGTTTCGGTAAAGCAATTTTGACTTCCAGGTGAGGCTGTATGTTTTAGGATTAAATAGTCGGATGAGCCTGTTTGGCTTTGACTTGCTCCCCTAGGCTCCACATGCCAGATAGGCGGGGCTCCTGGAATCTGATAGATGTTTTGGTAAAGCAGTTTTGGCAACCAGATGGGACTGTGTGTTTTCAGATTGGATAATGAGGTCCGACTAATTGGCTTTGACTTGTTCCCCTAGGCTCCACATGCCTGATAGGCGGGGCTCCTGGAATCTAAGACAAGGTTTGGTAAAACAGTTTTGACAGCTAGGCAAGACTGTATGTTTTAAGATTAAGACGTCGGTTGAGCATGTTTGGCTTTGACTTGCGCCCCTAGGCGGCACATGCCAGATTGGCGGGGCTCCTGGAATCTAAGACAAGGTTTGGTAAAACAGTTTTGACAGCTAGGCAAGACTGTATGTTTTAAGATTAAGACGTCGGTTGAGCATGTTTGGCTTTGACTTGCGCCCCTAGGCGGCACATGCCAGATTGGCGGGGCTCCTGGAATCTGATAGATGTTTTGGTAAAGCAGTTTTGGCAACCAGATGGGACTGTGTGTTTTCAGATTGGATAATGAGGTCCGACTAATTGGCTTTGACTTGTTCCCCTAGGCTGCAAATGCCAGATTGGCCGGGTTTTGGGCCGGGCTGTATGTTTAGTATTAAATAGTCGGGTGAGCATGTTTTGCTTTGACCTGCTCCCCTAGGCTGCACATGCCAGATTGGCAGGGCTCCTGGTATCTGAGACAAGTTTTGGTAAAACTGTTTTGACAGCTACGCAAGACTGTATGTTTTAAGATTAAAGAGTCGGGTAAGCCAGTTTGGCTTTGACTTGCGCCCCTAGGATGCAAATGCTGGATTAACAGGGTTCCTGGTATCTGAGACAAGTTTTGGTAAGGCAATTTTGAGTTCCAGGTGAGGCTGAATGTGTTAAGACTTAATAGTCGGGTGAGACTATTTTGCTTTGACTTGGTCCCCTAGGCTGCAAATGCTAGATTAACAGGGCTCCTGGAATCTAAAAAAGTTTTAGTAAAACAGTTTTGACAGCTAGGTAAGGCTGTATGTTTTAAGATTAAATAGTCGGGTGAGCCTGTTTAGCTTTGACTTGCGCCCCCAAAATGCAAATACTGGATTAACAGGTTTCCTGGTATCTGAGACAAGTTTTGGTAAATCAGTTTTGGCGGCCAGATGGGGCTGTATGTTTTAAGATTAAATAGTCGGATGAGCCTGTTTGGCTTTGACTTGCTCCCCTAGGCTGCAAATGCCAGATTGGCCGGGTTTTGGTAGAGCAGTTTCGGCGGCCAGATGGGGCTGTATGTTTAGTATTAAATAGTCGAGTGAGCCTGTTTTGCTTTGACCTGCTCCCCTAGGCTGCACATGCCAGATTGGTAGGGCTCCTGGTATCTGAGACCAGTTTTGGTAAAACTGTTTTGACAGCTAGGCAAGACTGTATGTTTTAAGATTAAAGAGTCGGGTAAGCCAGTTTGGCTTCGACTTCCGCCCCTAGGATGCAAATGCTGGATTAACAGGGTTCCTGGTATCTGAGACAAGTTTTGGTAAGGCAATTTTGAGTTCCAGGTGAGGCTGAATGTGTTAAGACTTAATAGTCGGGTGAGACTTTTGTGCTTTGACTTGGTCCCCTAGGCTGCAAATGCTAGATTAACAGGGCTCCAGGTATCTGAGACAAGTTTTAGTAAAACAGTTTTGACAGCTAGGTAAGGCTGTATGTTTTAAGATTAAATAGTCGGGTGAGCCTGTTTAGCTTTGACTTGCGCCCCCAAGATGCAAATACTGGATTAACAGGGTTCCTGGTATCTGAAGACAAGTTTCGGTAAAGCAATTTTGACTTCCAGGTCATACTGTATGTTTTAGGATTAAATAGTCGGATGAGCCTGTTTGGCTTTGACTTGCTCCCCTAGGCGCCACATGCCAGATAGGGGGGGCTCCTGGAATCTAAGACAAGGTTTGGTAAAACAGTTTTGACAGCTAGGCAAGACTGTATGTTTTAAGATTAAGACGTCGGTTGAGCATGTTTGGCTTTGACTTGCGCCCCTAGGCGGCACATGCCAGATTGGCGGGGCTCCTGGAATCTAAGACAAGGTTTGGTAAAACAGTTTTGACAGCTAGGCAAGACTGTATGTTTTAAGATTAAGACGTCGGTTGAGCATGTTTGGCTTTGACTTGCGCCCCTAGGCGGCACATGCCAGATTGGCGGGGCTCCTGGAATCTGATAGATGTTTTGGTAAAGCAGTTTTGGCAACCAGATGGGACTGTGTGTTTTCAGATTGGATAATGAGGTCCGACTAATTGGCTTTGACTTGTTCCCCTAGGCTGCAAATGCCAGATTGGCCGGGTTTTGGGCCGGGCTGTATGTTTAGTATTAAATAGTCGGGTGAGCATGTTTTGCTTTGACCTGCTCCCCTAGGCTGCACATGCCAGATTGGCAGGGCTCCTGGTATCTGAGACAAGTTTTGGTAAAACTGTTTTGACAGCTACGCAAGACTGTATGTTTTAAGATTAAAGAGTCGGGTAAGCCAGTTTGGCTTTGACTTGCGCCCCTAGGATGCAAATGCTGGATTAACAGGGTTCCTGGTATCTGAGACAAGTTTTGGTAAGGCAATTTTGAGTTCCAGGTGAGGCTGAATGTGTTAAGACTTAATAGTCGGGTGAGACTATTTTGCTTTGACTTGGTCCCCTAGGCTGCAAATGCTAGATTAACAGGGCTCCTGGAATCTAAAAAAAGTTTTAGTAAAACAGTTTTGACAGCTAGGTAAGGCTGTATGTTTTAAGATTAAATAGTCGGGTGAGCCTGTTTAGCTTTGACTTGCGCCCCCAAAATGCAAATACTGGATTAACAGGTTTCCTGGTATCTGAGACAAGTTTTGGTAAATCAGTTTTGGCGGCCAGATGGGGCTGTATGTTTTAAGATTAAATAGTCGGATGAGCCTGTTTGGCTTTGACTTGCTCCCCTAGGCTGCAAATGCCAGATTGGCCGGGTTTTGGTAGAGCAGTTTTGGCGGCCAGATGGGGCTGTATGTTTAGTATTAAATAGTCGAGTGAGCCTGTTTTGCTTTGACCTGCTCCCCTAGGCTGCACATGCCAGATTGGTAGGACTCCTGGTATCTGAGACAAGTTTTGGTAAAACTGTTTTGACAGCTAGGCAAGACTGTATGTTTTAAGATTAAAGAGTCGGGTAAGCCAGTTTGGCTTCGACTTCCGCCCCTAGGATGCAAATGCTGGATTAACAGGGTTCCTGGTATCTGAGACAAGTTTTGTTAAGGCAATTTTGAGTTCCAGGTGAGGCTGAATGTGTTAAGACTTAATAGTCGGGTGAGACTTTTGTGCTTTGACTTGGTCCCCTAGGCTGCAAATGCTAGATTAACAGGGCTCCAGGTATCTGAGACAAGTTTTAGTAAAACAGTTTTGACAGCTAGGTAAGGCTGTATGTTTTAAGACTAAATAGTCGGGTGAGCCTGTTTAGCTTTGACTTGCGCCCCCAAGATGCAAATACTGGATTAACAGGGTTCCTGGTATCTGAAGACAAGTTTCGGTAAAGCAATTTTGACTTCCAGGTCATACTGTATGTTTTAGGATTAAATAGTCGGATGAGCCTGTTTGGCTTTGACTTGCTCCCCTAGGCGCCACATGCCAGATAGGCGGGGCTCCTGGAATCTAAGACAAGGTTTGGTAAAACAGTTTTGACAGCTAGGCAAGACTGTATGTTTTAAGATTAAGAAGTCGGTTGAGCATGTTTGGCTTTGACTTGCGCCACTAGGCGGCACATGCCAGATTGGCGGGGCTCCTGGAATCTGATAGATGTTTTGGTAAAGCAGTTTTGGCAACCAGATGGGACTGTGTGTTTTCAGATTGGATAATGAGGTCCGACTAATTGGCTTTGACTTGTTCCCCTAGGCTGCAAATGCCAGATTGGCCGGGTTTTGGTAGAGCAGTTTCGGCGGCCAGATGGGGCTGTATGTTTAGTATTAAATAGTCGGGTGAGCCTGTTTTGCCTAGGCTGCACATGCCAGATTGGCAGGGCTCCTGGTATCTAAGACAAGGTTTGGTAAAACAGTTTTGACAGCTAGGTCAGGATACATGTTTGAAGGTTAAATGGTCGGGTGAGCCTGTTTGGCTGTGACTTGCTCCC
Source organism: Drosophila kanekoi (assembly GCA_037075305.1). NCBI lineage: Eukaryota > Metazoa > Arthropoda > Insecta > Diptera > Drosophilidae > Drosophila > Drosophila kanekoi. The sequence goes on along the minus strand of JBAMCE010000684.1, from coordinate 43,278 downwards.
CTAGGATGCAAATGCTGGAATAACAGGGTTCCTGGCATCTGAGACAAGTTTCGGTAAAGCAATTTTGACTTTCAGGTAAGGCTGTATGTTTTAGGATTAAATAGTCGGATGAGCTTGTTTGGCTTTGACTTGCTCCCCTAGGCTACACATGCCAGATTGGCGGGGCTCCAGGAATCTAAGACAAGGTTTGGTAAAACAGTTTTGACAGCTAGGTAAGGCTGAATGTTTTAAGATTAAATAGTTGGGTGAGCCTGTTTAACTTTGAATTGAGCCCCCAGGATGCAAATACTGGATTAACAGGGTTCCTGGTATCTGAAGACAAGTTTCGGTAAAGCAATTTTGACTTCCAGGTCATACTGTATGTTTTAGGATTAAATAGTCGGATGAGCCTGTTTGGCTTTGACTTGCTCCCCTAGGCGCCACATGCCAGATAGGCGGGGCTCCTGGAATCTAAGACAAGGTTTGGTAAAACAGTTTTGACAGCTAGGCAAGACTGTATGTTTTAAGATTAAGAAGTCGGTTGAGTATGTTTGGCTTTGACTTGCGCCACTAGGCGGCACATGCCAGATTGGCGGGGCTCCTGGAATCTGATAGATGTTTTGGTAAAGCAGTTTTGGCAACCAGATGGGACTGTGTGTTTTCAGATTGGATAATGACGTCCGACTAATTGGCTTTGACTTGTTCCCCTAGGCTCAAATGCCAGATTGGACGGGTTTTGGTAGAGCAGTTTCGGCGGCCAGATGGGGCTGTATGTTTAGTATTAAATAGTCGGGTGAGCCTGTTTTGCTTTAACCTGCTCCCCTAGGCTGCACATGCCAGATTGGCAGGGCTCCTGGTATCTGAGACAAGGTTTGGTAAAACAGTTTTGACAGCTAGGTCAGGATACATGTTTGAAGGTTAAATGGTCGGGTGAGCCCGTTTGGCTTTGACTTGCTCCCCTAGGATGCAAATGCTGGAATAACAGGGTTCCTGGCATCTGAGACAAGTTTCGGTAAAGCAATTTTGACTTTAGGTGAGGCTGTATGTTTTAGGCTAAAATAGTCGGATGAGCTTGTTTGGCTTTGACTTGCTCCCCTAGGCTACACATGCCAGATTGGCGGGGCTCCAGGAATCTAAGACAAGGTTTGGTAAAACAGTTTTGACAGCTAGGTAAGGCTGAATGTTTTAAGATTAAATAGTCGGGTGAGCCTGTTTAACTTTGAATTGAGCCCCCAGGATGCAAATACTGGATTTACAGGGTTCCTGGTATGTGAGACAAGTGTTTGTAAGGTAATTTTGAGTTACAGGTGAGGCTGAATGTGTTAAGACTTAATAGTCGGGTGAGACAATTTTGCTTTGACTTGGTCCCCTAGGCTGCACATGCCAGATTGGCAGGGCTCCTGGTATCTGAGACAAGTTTTGGTAAAACTGTTTTGACAGCTAGGCAAGACTGTATGTTTTAAGATTAAAGAGTCGGGTAAGCCACTTTGGCTTTGACTTGCGCCCCTAGGATGCAAATGCTGGATTAACAGGGTTCCTGGTATCTGAGACAATTTTTGGTAAGGCAATTTTGAGTTCCAGGTGAGGCTGAATGTGTTAAGACTTAATAGTCAGGTGAGACTATTTTGCTTTGACTTGGTCCCCTAGGCTGCAAATGCTAGATTAACAGGGCTCCTGGAATCTAAAAAAAGTTGTAGTAAAACAGTTTTGACAGCTAGGTAAGGCTGTATGTTTTAAGATTAAATAGTCGAGTGAGCCTGTTTAGCTTTGACTTGCGCCCCCAAAACGCAAATACTGGATTAACAGGTTTCCTGGTATCTGAGACAAGTTTTGGTAAATCAGTTATGGCGGCCAGATGGGGCTGTATGTTTTAGGATTAAATAGTCGGATGAGCCTGTTTGGCTTTGACTTGCTCCCCTAGGCTCCACATGCCAGATAGGCGGGGCTCCTGGAATCTAAGACAAGGTTTGGTAAAACAGTTTTGACAGCTAGGCAAGACTGTATGTTTTAAGATTAAAAAGTCGGTTGAGCATGTTTGGCTTTGACTTGCGCCCCTAGGCGGCACATGCCAGATTGGCGGGGCTCCTGGAATCTGATAGATGTTTTGGTAAAGCAGTTTTGGCAACCAGATGGGACTGTGTGTTTTCAGATTGGATAATGAGGTCCGACTAATTGGCTTTAACTTGTTCCCCTAGGCTGCAAATGCCAGATTGGCCGGGTTTCGGTAGAGCAGTTTCGGCGGCCAGATGGGGCTGTATGTTTAGTATTAAATAGTCGGGTGAGCCTGTTTTGCTTTGACCTGCTCCCCTAGGCTGCACATGCCAGATTGGCAGGGCTCCTGGTATCTGAGACAAGTTTTGGTAAAACTGTTTTGACAGCTAGGCAAGACTGTATGTTTTAAGATTAAAGAGTCGGGTAAGCCAGTTTGGCTTTGACTTGCGCCCCTAGGATGCAAATGCTGGATTAACAGGGTTCCTGGTATCTGAGGCAAGTTTTGGTAACGCAATTTTGAGTTCCAGGTGAGGCTGAATGTGTTAAGACTTAATAGTCGGGTGAGACTATTTTGCTTTGACTTGGTCCCCTAGGCTGCAAATGCTAGATTAACAGGGCTCCTGGAATCTAAAAAAGTTTTAGTAAAACAGTTTTGACAGCTAGGTAAGGCTGTATGTTTTAAGATTAAATAGTCGGGTGAGCCTGTTTAGCTTTGACTTGCGCCCCCAAAATGCAAATACTGGATTAACAGGTTTCCTGGTATCTGAGACAAGTTTTGGTAAATCAGTTATGGCGGCCAGATGGGGCTGTATGTTTTAGGATTAAATAGTCGGATGAGCCTGTTTGGCTTTGACTTGCTCCCCTAGGCTCCACATGCCAGATAGGCGGGGCTCCTGGAATATAAGACAAGGTTTGGTAAAACAGTTTTGACAGCTAGGCAAGACTGTATGTTTTAAGATTAAAAAGTCGGTTGAGCATGTTTGGCTTTGACTTGCGCCCCTAGGCGGCACATGCCAGATTGGCGGGGCTCCTGGAATGTGATAGATGTTTTGGTAAAGCAGTTTTGGCAACCAGATGGGACTGTGTGTTTTCAGATTGGATAATGAGGTCCGACTAATTGGCTATAACTTGTTCCCCTAGGCTGCAATGGCCAGATTGGCTGGGTTTTGGTAGAGCAGTTTCGGCGGCCAGATGGGGCTGTATGTTTAGTATTAAATAGTCGGGTGAGCCTGTTTTGCTTTGACCTGCTCCCCTAGGCTGCACATGCCAGATTGGCAGGGCTCCTGGTATCTGAGACAAGTTTTGGTAAAACTGTTTTGACAGCTAGGCAAGACTGTATGTTTGAAGGTTAAATGGTCGGGTAAGCCAGTTTGGCTTTGACTTGCGCCCCTAGGATGCAAATGCTGGATTAACAGGGTTCCTGGTATCTGAGACAAGTTTTGGTAAGGCAATTTTGAGTTCCAGGTGAGGCTGAATGTGTTAAGATTTAATAGTCGGGTGAGACTATTGTGCTTTGACTTGGTCCCCTAGGCTGCAAATGCTAGATTAACAGGGCTCTTGGAATCTAAAAAAGTTTTAGTAAAACAGTTTTGACAGCTAGGTAAGGCTGTATGTTTTAAGATTAAATAGTCGGGTGAGCCTGTTTAGCTTTGACTTGCGCCCCCAAGATGCAAATACTGGCTTAACAGGTTTCCTGGTATCTGAGACAAGTTTTGGTAAATCAGTTATGGCGGCCAGATGGGGCTGTATGTTTTAGGATTAAATAGTCGGATGAGCCTGTTTGGCTTTGACTTGCTCCCCTAGGCTCCACATGCCAGATAGGCGGGGCTCCTGGAATATAAGACAAGGTTTGGTAAAACAGTTTTGACAGCTAGGCAAGACTGTATGTTTTAAGATTAAAAAGTCGGTTGAGCATGTTTGGCTTTGACTTGCGCCACTAGGCGGCACATGCCAGATTGGCGGGGCTCCTGGAATCTGATAGATGTTTTGGTAAAGCAGTTTTGGCAACCAGATGGGACTGTGTGTTTTCAGATTGGATAATGACGTCCGACTAATTGGCTTTGACTTGTTCCCCTAGGCTCAAATGCCAGATTGGACGGGTTTTGGTAGAGCAGTTTCGGCGGCCAGATGGGGCTGTATGTTTAGTATTAAATAGTCGGGTGAGCCTGTTTTGCTTTAACCTGCTCCCCTAGGCTGCACATGCCAGATTGGCAGGGCTCCTGGTATCTGAGACAAGGTTTGGTAAAACAGTTTTGACAGCTAGGTCAGGATACATGTTTGAAGGTTAAATGGTCGGGTGAGCCCGTTTGGCTTTGACTTGCTCCCCTAGGATGCAAATGCTGGAATAACAGGGTTCCTGGCATCTGAGACAAGTTTCGGTAAAGCAATTTTGACTTTAGGTGAGGCTGTATGTTTTAGGCTAAAATAGTCGGATGAGCTTGTTTGGCTTTGACTTGCTCCCCTAGGCTACACATGCCAGATTGGCGGGGCTCCAGGAATCTAAGACAAGGTTTGGTAAAACAGTTTTGACAGCTAGGTAAGGCTGAATGTTTTAAGATTAAATAGTCGGGTGAGCCTGTTTAACTTTGAATTGAGCCCCCAGGATGCAAATACTGGATTTACAGGGTTCCTGGTATGTGAGACAAGTGTTTGTAAGGTAATTTTGAGTTACAGGTGAGGCTGAATGTGTTAAGACTTAATAGTCGGGTGAGACAATTTTGCTTTGACTTGGTCCCCTAGGCTGCACATGCCAGATTGGCAGGGCTCCTGGTATCTGAGACAAGTTTTGGTAAAACTGTTTTGACAGCTAGGCAAGACTGTATGTTTTAAGATTAAAGAGTCGGGTAAGCCACTTTGGCTTTGACTTGCGCCCCTAGGATGCAAATGCTGGATTAACAGGGTTCCTGGTATCTGAGACAATTTTTGGTAAGGCAATTTTGAGTTCCAGGTGAGGCTGAATGTGTTAAGACTTAATAGTCAGGTGAGACTATTTTGCTTTGACTTGGTCCCCTAGGCTGCAAATGCTAGATTAACAGGGCTCCTGGAATCTAAAAAAAGTTGTAGTAAAACAGTTTTGACAGCTAGGTAAGGCTGTATGTTTTAAGATTAAATAGTCGAGTGAGCCTGTTTAGCTTTGACTTGCGCCCCCAAAACGCAAATACTGGATTAACAGGTTTCCTGGTATCTGAGACAAGTTTTGGTAAATCAGTTATGGCGGCCAGATGGGGCTGTATGTTTTAGGATTAAATAGTCGGATGAGCCTGTTTGGCTTTGACTTGCTCCCCTAGGCTCCACATGCCAGATAGGCGGGGCTCCTGGAATCTAAGACAAGGTTTGGTAAAACAGTTTTGACAGCTAGGCAAGACTGTATGTTTTAAGATTAAAAAGTCGGTTGAGCATGTTTGGCTTTGACTTGCGCCCCTAGGCGGCACATGCCAGATTGGCGGGGCTCCTGGAATCTGATAGATGTTTTGGTAAAGCAGTTTTGGCAACCAGATGGGACTGTGTGTTTTCAGATTGGATAATGAGGTCCGACTAATTGGCTTTAACTTGTTCCCCTAGGCTGCAAATGCCAGATTGGCCGGGTTTCGGTAGAGCAGTTTCGGCGGCCAGATGGGGCTGTATGTTTAGTATTAAATAGTCGGGTGAGCCTGTTTTGCTTTGACCTGCTCCCCTAGGCTGCACATGCCAGATTGGCAGGGCTCCTGGTATCTGAGACAAGTTTTGGTAAAACTGTTTTGACAGCTAGGCAAGACTGTATGTTTTAAGATTAAAGAGTCGGGTAAGCCAGTTTGGCTTTGACTTGCGCCCCTAGGATGCAAATGCTGGATTAACAGGGTTCCTGGTATCTGAGGCAAGTTTTGGTAACGCAATTTTGAGTTCCAGGTGAGGCTGAATGTGTTAAGACTTAATAGTCGGGTGAGACTATTTTGCTTTGACTTGGTCCCCTAGGCTGCAAATGCTAGATTAACAGGGCTCCTGGAATCTAAAAAAAGTTTTAGTAAAACAGTTTTGACAGCTAGGTAAGGCTGTATGTTTTAAGATTAAATAGTCGGGTGAGCCTGTTTAGCTTTGACTTGCGCCCCCAAAATGCAAATACTGGATTAACAGGTTTCCTGGTATCTGAGACAAGTTTTGGTAAATCAGTTATGGCGGCCAGATGGGGCTGTATGTTTTAGGATTAAATAGTCGGATGAGCCTGTTTGGCTTTGACTTGCTCCCCTAGGCTCCACATGCCAGATAGGCGGGGCTCCTGGAATATAAGACAAGGTTTGGTAAAACAGTTTTGACAGCTAGGCAAGACTGTATGTTTTAAGATTAAAAAGTCGGTTGAGCATGTTTGGCTTTGACTTGCGCCCCTAGGCGGCACATGCCAGATTGGCGGGGCTCCTGGAATGTGATAGATGTTTTGGTAAAGCAGTTTTGGCAACCAGATGGGACTGTGTGTTTTCAGATTGGATAATGAGGTCCGACTAATTGGCTATAACTTGTTCCCCTAGGCTGCAATGGCCAGATTGGCTGGGTTTTGGTAGAGCAGTTTCGGCGGCCAGATGGGGCTGTATGTTTAGTATTAAATAGTCGGGTGAGCCTGTTTTGCTTTGACCTGCTCCCCTAGGCTGCACATGCCAGATTGGCAGGGCTCCTGGTATCTGAGACAAGTTTTGGTAAAACTGTTTTGACAGCTAGGCAAGACTGTATGTTTGAAGGTTAAATGGTCGGGTAAGCCAGTTTGGCTTTGACTTGCGCCCCTAGGATGCAAATGCTGGATTAACAGGGTTCCTGGTATCTGAGACAAGTTTTGGTAAGGCAATTTTGAGTTCCAGGTGAGGCTGAATGTGTTAAGATTTAATAGTCGGGTGAGACTATTGTGCTTTGACTTGGTCCCCTAGGCTGCAAATGCTAGATTAACAGGGCTCTTGGAATCTAAAAAAAGTTTTAGTAAAACAGTTTTGACAGCTAGGTAAGGCTGTATGTTTTAAGATTAAATAGTCGGGTGAGCCTGTTTAGCTTTGACTTGCGCCCCCAAGATGCAAATACTGGCTTAACAGGTTTCCTGGTATCTGAGACAAGTTTTGGTAAATCAGTTATGGCGGCCAGATGGGGCTGTATGTTTTAGGATTAAATAGTCGGATGAGCCTGTTTGGCTTTGACTTGCTCCCCTAGGCTCCACATGCCAGATAGGCGGGGCTCCTGGAATATAAGACAAGGTTTGGTAAAACAGTTTTGACAGCTAGGCAAGACTGTATGTTTTAAGATTAAAAAGTCGGTTGAGCATGTTTGGCTTTGACTTGCGCCCCTAGGCGGCACATGCCAGATTGGCGGGGCTCCTGGAATGTGATAGATGTTTTGGTAAAGCAGTTTTGGCAACCAGATGGGACTGTGTGTTTTCAGATTGGATAATGAGGTCCGACTAATTGGCTATAACTTGTTCCCCTAGGCTGCAATGGCCAGATTGGCTGGGTTTTGGTAGAGCAGTTTCGGCGGCCAGATGGGGCTGTATGTTTAGTATTAAATAGTCGGGTGAGCCTGTTTTGCTTTGACCTGCTCCCCTAGGCTGCACATGCCAGATTGGCAGGGCTCCTGGTATCTGAGACAAGTTTTGGTAAAACTGTTTTGACAGCTAGGCAAGACTGTATGTTTGAAGGTTAAATGGTCGGGTAAGCCAGTTTGGCTTTGACTTGCGCCCCTAGGATGCAAATGCTGGATTAACAGGGTTCCTGGTATCTGAGACAAGTTTTGGTAAGGCAATTTTGAGTTCCAGGTGAGGCTGAATGTGTTAAGATTTAATAGTCGGGTGAGACTATTGTGCTTTGACTTGGTCCCCTAGGCTGCAAATGCTAGATTAACAGGGCTCTTGGAATCTAAAAAAAGTTTTAGTAAAACAGTTTTGACAGCTAGGTAAGGCTGTATGTTTTAAGATTAAATAGTCGGGTGAGCCTGTTTAGCTTTGACTTGCGCCCCCAAGATGCAAATACTGGCTTAACAGGTTTCCTGGTATCTGAGACAAGTTTTGGTAAATCAGTTATGGCGGCCAGATGGGGCTGTATGTTTTAGGATTAAATAGTCGGATGAGCCTGTTTGGCTTTGACTTGCTCCCCTAGGCTCCACATGCCAGATAGGCGGGGCTCCTGGAATATAAGACAAGGTTTGGTAAAACAGTTTTGACAGCTAGGCAAGACTGTATGTTTTAAGATTAAAAAGTCGGTTGAGCATGTTTGGCTTTGACTTGCGCCCCTAGGCGGCACATGCCAGATTGGCGGGGCTCCTGGAATCTGATAGATGTTTTGGTAAAGCAGTTTTGGCAACCAGATGGGACTGTGTGTTTTCAGATTGGATAATGAGGTCCGACTAATTGGCTATAACTTGTTCCCCTAGGCTGCAATGGCCAGATTGGCTGGGTTTTGGTAGAGCAGTTTCGGCGGCCAGATGGGGCTGTATGTTTAGTATTAAATAGTCGGATGAGCCTGTTTGGCTTTGAACTTCTCCCCTAGGCTGCACACGCAAGATTGTCAGGGCTCCTGGTAACTGAGACAAGGTTTGGTAAAACAGTTTTGACAGCTAGGCAAGACTGTATATTTTCAGATTAAATAGTCGGGTAAGCCTGTTTGCCTTTGTCTTGCTCCCCTAGGATGCAAATGCTGGATTAACAGGGTTCCTGGTATCTGAGACAAGTTTCGGTAAAGCAATTTTGACTTCCAGGTCATACTGTATGTTTTAGGATTAAATAGTCGGATGAGCCTGTTTGGCTTTGACTTGCTCCCCTAGGCTCCACATGCCAGATAGGCGGGGCTCCTGGAATCTAAGACAAGGTTTGGTAAAACAGTTTTGTCAGCTAGGTAAGACTGTATGTTTTAAGATTAAAAAGTCGGTTGAGAATGTTTGGCTTTGACTTGCGCCCCTAGGCGGCACATGCCAGATTGGCGGGGCTCCTGGAATCTGATAGATGTTTTGGTAAAGCAGTTTTGGCAACCAGATGGGACTGTGTGTTTTCAGATTGGATAATGAGGTCCGAATAATTGGCTTTGACTTGTTCCCCTAGGCTGCAAATGCCAGATTGGCCGGGTTTTGGTAGATCAGTTTCGGCGGCCAGATGGGGCTGTATGTTTTAGTATTAAAAAGTCGGGTGAGCCTGTTTTGCTTTGACCTGCTCCCCTAGGCTGCACATGCCAGATTGGCAGGGCTCCCGGTATCTGAGACAAGTTTTGGTAAAACAGTTTTGACAGCTAGGCAAGACTGTATGTTTTAAGATTAAAGAGTCGGTTAAGCCTGTTTGGCTTTGACTTGCGCCCCTAGGATGCAAATGCTGGATTGACAGGGTTCCTGGTATCTGAGACAAGTTTTGGTAAGGCAATTTTGAGTTCCAGGTGAGGCTGAATGTGTTTAGACTTAATAGTCGGGTGAGACTAGTTTGCTTTGACTTGGACCCCTAGGCTGCAGATGCTAGATTAACAGGACTCCTGGAATCTAAAAAAAGTTTTAGTAAAACAGTTTTGACAGCTAGGTAAGGCTGTATGTTTTAAGATTAAATAGTCGGGTGAGCCTGTTTGGCTTTGCCTTGCGCCCCCAGGATGCAAATACTGGATTAATAAGGTTCCTGGTATCTGAGACAAGTTTTGGTAAGGCAATTTTGAGTTACAGGTGAGGCTGAATGTGTTAAGACTTAATAGTCGGGTGAGACTATTTTGCTTTGACTTGCTCCCCTAGGCGGCACATGCCAGATTGGCGGGGCTCCTGGAATCTGATATATGTTTTGGTAAAGGAGTTTTGGAAACCAGATGGGACTGTGTGTTTTCAGATTGGATAATGAGGTCCGACTAATTGGCTTTGACTTGATCCCCTAGGCTGCAGATGCCAGATTGGCAGGGTTTTGGTAGAGCAGTTTTGGCGGCCAGATGGGGCTGTATGTTTTAGTATTAAATAGTCGGGTGAGCCTGTTTTGCTTTGGCCTGCTCCCCTAGGCTGCATTTGCCAGATTGGCAGGGCTCCTGGAATCTGAGACAAGTTTTGGTAAAGCAGTTTCGGCGGCGAGATGGGGTTGTTTGTTTTAAGATTTAATAGTCGGGTGACTTCCAGGTGAGGCTGTATGTTTTAGGATTAAATAGTCGGATGAGCCTGTTTGGCTTTGAATTTCTCCCCTAGGCTCCACATGCCAGATTGGCGGGGCTCCAGGAATCTAAGACAAGGTTTGGTAAAACAGTTTTGAGAGCTAGGCAAGACTGTATGTTTTATGATTAAATAGTCGGATGAGCCTGTTTGGCTTTGACTTGCGCCCCTACGATGCAAATGCTGGATTAATAAGGTTCCTGGTATCTGAGACAAGTTTTAGTAAGGCAATTTTGAGTTCCAGGTGAGGCTGAATGTGTTAAGACTTAATAGTCGGGTGAGTCTATTTTGCTTTGACTTGCTCACCTAGGCTGCAAGTGCTAGATTAACAGGGCTCCTGGAATCTAAAAAAAGTTTTAGTAAAACAGTTTTGACAGCTAGGTAAGGCTGTATGTTTTAAGATTAAATAGTCGGGTGAGCCTGTTTGGCTTTGACTTGCGCCCCTATGATGCAAATGCTGGATTAACAGGGTTCCTGGTATCTGAGACAAGTTTTGGTAAGGCAATTTTGAGTTCCAGGTGAGGCTGAATGTGTTAAGACTTAATAGTCGGTTGAGTCTATTTGGCTTTGACTTGCTCCCCTAGGCGGCACATGCCAGATTGGCGGGGCTCCTGGAATCTAAGACAAGGTTTGGTAAAACAGTTTTGACAGCTGGGCAAGACCGTATGTTTTAAGATTAAAGAGTCGGGTGAGCCTGTTTGGCTTTGTCTTGCGCCCCTAGGATGCAAATACTGGATTAACAGGGTTCCTGGTATCTGAGACAAGTTTTAGTAAGGCAATTTTGAGTTCCAGGTACGGCTGAATGTTTTAAGACTTAGTAGTCGGGTGAGGCTATTTGGCTTTGACTTGCTCCTCTGCGCTGCAAATGCTAGATTAATAGGCCTCCTGGTATCCATGACAAGTTTTGATAAAGCTGCTTTTGCAGCCAGATGGGGCTGTTTGTTTTAAGATTAAATTGTAGGATGAGCCTGTTTGGCTTTGAACTTCTCCCCTAGGCAGCACACGCCAGATTGGCAGGGCTCTTGGTAACTGAGAGTTTTGAGAGCTAGGCAAGACTGTATGTTTTAAGATTAAAGATTCGGGTGAGCCCAGGGTTCCTGGTATCTGAGACAAGTTTTGTTAAAGCAGTTTTGGCGGCCAGATGGGGCTGTATGTTTTAAGATATAATAGTCGGGTGAGGCTATTTGGCTTTGACTTGCTCCTATACGCTGCAAATGCTAGATTAACAGGCCTCCTGGTATCCATGACAAGTTTTGATAAAGCAGCTTTGGCAGCCAGATGGGGCTGTTTGTTTTAAAATTAAATTGATTAACAGGGATCCTTGTATCTGAGACAAGTTTCGGTAAAGCAATTTGACTTCCAGTTGAGGCTGTATGTTTTAGGATTAAATAGTCGGATGAGCCTGTTTGGCTTTGACTTCCGCCCCTAGGATGCAAATGCTGGATAAACAGGGTTCCTGGTGTCTGAGACAAGCTTTGGTAAGGCAATTTTGTGTTCCAGGTGAGGCTGAATGTGTTAAGACTTAATAGTCGGGTGAGTCTATTTTGCTTTGACTTTCTCCCCTAGGCGGCACATGCCAGATTGGCGGGGCTCCTGGAATCTAAGACCAGGTTTGGTAAAACAGTTTTGACAGCTGGGCAAGACCGTATGTTTTAAGATTAAAGAGTCGGGTGAGCCGGTTTGGCTTTGTATTGCGCCCCTAGGATGCAAATGCTGGATTAACAGGGTTCCTGGTATCTGAGACAAGTTTTGGTAAGGCAATTTAGAGTTCCAGGTACGGCTGAATGTTTTAAGACTTAGTAGTCGGGTGAGGCTATTTGGCTTTGACTTCCTCCTCTACGCTGCAAATGCTAGATTAATAGGCCTCCTGGTATCCATGACAAGTTTTGATAAAGCAGCTTTTGCAGCCAGATGGGGCTGTTTGTTTTAAGATTAAATTGTAGGATGAGCCTGTTTGGCTTTGAACTTCTCCCCGAGGCTGCACACGCCAGATTGGCAGGGCTCCTGATAACTGAGACAAGGTTTGGTAAAACAGTTTTGAGAGCTTGGCAAGACTGTATTTTTTAAGATTAAAGAGTCGGGTGAGCCCAGGGTTCCTGGTATCTGAGACAAGTTTTGTTAAAGCAGTTTTGGCGGCCAGATGGGGCTGTATGTTTTAAGATTTAATAGTCAGGTGAGGCTATTTGGCTTTGACTTGCTCCCATACGCTGCAAATGCTAGATTAACAGGGCTCCTGGTATCCATGACAAGTTTTGATAAAGCAGCTTTTGCAGCCAGCTGGTTCTGTTTGTTTTAAGATTAAATTGATTAACAGGGATCCTTGTATCTGAGACAAGTTTCGGTAAAGCAATTTTGACTTCTAGTTGAGGCTGTATGTTTTAGGATTAAATAGTCGGATGAGCCTATTTGGCTTTGACTTGCGCCCCTAGGATGGAAATGCTAGATTATCAGGGATCCTTGTATCTGAGACAAGTTTCGGTAAAGCAGTTTTGACTTCCAGGTGAGGCTGTTTGTTTTAAGATTAAATTGTAGGATGAGCCTGTTTGGCTGTGAACTTCTCCCCGAGGCTGCACACGCCAGATTGGCAGGGCTCCTGGTAACTGAGACAAGGTTTGGTAAAACAGTTTTGAGAGCTAGGCAAGACTGTATTTTTTAAGATTAAAGAGTCGGGTGAGCCCAGGGTTCCTGGTATCTGAGACAAGTTTTGTTAAAGCAGTTTTGGCGGCCAGATGGGGCTGTATGTTTTAAGATTTAATAGTCAGGTGAGGCTATTTGGCTTTGACTTGCTCCCATACGCTGCAAATGCTAGATTAACAGGGCTCCTGGTATCCATGACAAGTTTTGATAAAGCAGCTTTGGCAGCAAGATGGTTCTGTTTATTTTAAGATTAAATTGATTAACAGGGATCCTTGTATCTGAGACAAGTTTCGGTAAAGCAACTTTGACTTCCAGTTGAGGCTGTATGTTTTAGGACTAAATAGTCGGATGAGCCTGTTTGGCTTTGAATTTCTCCCCTAGGCTCCACATGCCAGCTTGGCGGGGCTCCTGGAATCTAAGACAAGGTTTGGTAAGACAGTTTTGAGAGCTAAGCAAGACTGTATGTTTTAAGATTAAAGAGTCAGGTGAGCCAGTTTGGCTTTGACTTGCGCCCCTAGGATGCAAATGCTGGATTAACAGGGTTCCTGGTGTCTGAGACAAGCTTTGGTAAAGCAATATTGACTTCCAGGTGAGGCTGTATGTTTTAGGATTAAATAGTCGGATGAGCCTGTTTGGCTTTGACTTCCGCCCCTAGGATGCAAATGCTGGATTAACAGGGTTCCTGGTGTTTGAGACAAGCTTTGGTAAGGCAATTTTGACTTCCAGGTGAGGCTGAATTTTTTAAGACTTAATAGTCGGGTGAGACTAATTTGCTTTGACTTGCTCCCCTAGGCTGCAAATGCTAGATTAACAGGGCTTCTGGAATCTAAAAAAGTTTAAGTAAAACAGTTTTGACAGCTAGGCAAGACCGTATGTTTTAAGATTAAAGAGTCGGGTGAGCCTGTTTGGCTTTGACTTGCGCCCCTTGGATGCAAATAATGGATTAACAGGGTTCCTGGTATCTGAGACAAGTTTTGGTAAGGCAATTTTGAGTTCCAGGTGGGGCTGAATGTGTTAAGACTTAATAGTTGGGTGAGACTAATTTGCTTTGACTTGCTCCCCTAGGCTGCAAATGCTAGATTAACAGGGCTCATGGAATCTAAAAAAAGTTTTAGTAAAACAGTTTTGACAGCTAGGTAAGGCTGTATGTTTGAGGATTAAATAGTCGGATGAGCCTGTTTGGCTTTGACTTGCGCCCCTAGGATGCAAATGCTGGATTAATAGGGTTCCTGGTATGTGAGACAAGTTTTGTAAAGGCCATTTTGAGTTCCAGGTCAGGCTGAAGTTTTTAAGACTTGATAGTCGGGTGAGGCTATTTGGCTTTGAATTGCTCCCCTACACTGCAAATGCTAGATTAACAGGCATCGTGGTATCCATGACAGGTTTTGATACAGCAACTTTTGCAGCCAGATGGGGCTGTTTGTTTTAAGATTAAATTGTAGGATGAGCCTGTTTGGCTTCAAAGTGCGCACCTAGGATGCATATGCTGGATTAACAGGGTTCCTGGTATCTGACACAAGTTTTGGTAAAGCAGTTTGGCGGCCAGTTGGGGTTGTATGTTTTAAGATTTAATAGTCGGTTGAGACTAGGCTGCAAATGCTAGATTATCAGGGATCCTTGTATCTGAGACAAGTTTCGGTAAAGCAGTTTTGACTTCCAGGTGAGGCTGTATATTTTAGGATTAAATAGTCGGATGAGCCTGTTTGGCTTTGAATTTCTTCCCTAGGCTCCACATGCCAGATTGGCGGGGCTCCTGGAATCTAAGACAAGGTTTGGTAAAACAGTTTTGAGAGTTAGGCAAGACTGTATGTTTTAAGATTATAGAGTCAGGTGAGCCTGTTTGGCTTTGACTTGCGCCCCTAGAATGCAAATGCTGGATTAATAAGGTTCCTGGTATCTGAGACAAGTTTTGGTAAGGCAATTTTGTGTTCCAGGTGAGGCTGAATGTGTTATGACTTCATAGTCGGGTGAGTCTATTTTGCTTTGACTTGCTCCCCTAGGCTGCAAATGCTAGATTAACAGGGCTCCTGGAATCTAAAAAAAGTTTTAGTAAAAACGTTTTGACAGCTAGGTAAGGCTGTATGTTTGAAGATTAAATAGTCGGGTGAGCCTGTTTGGCTTTGACTTGCGCCCTATGATGCAAATGCTGGATTGGTTCCTGGTATCTGAGACAAGTTTTGGTAAGGCAATTTTGAGTTCCAGGTGAGGCTGAATGTGTTAAGACTTAATAGTCGGGTGAGTCTATTTGGCTTTGACTTGCTCCCCTAGGCGGCACATGCCAGATTGGCGGGGCTCCTGGAATCTAAGACAAGGTTTGGTAAAACAGTTGTGACAGCTGGGCAAGACCGTATGTTTTAAGATTAAAGAGTCGGGTGAGCCGGTTTGGCTTTGTATTGCGCCCCTAGGATGCAAATGCTGGATTAACAGGGTTCCTGGTATCTGAGACAAGTTTTGGTAAGGCAATTTTGAGTTCCAGGTACGGCTGAATGTTTTAAGACTTAGTAGTCGGGTGAGGCTATTTGGCTTTGACTTGCTCCTCTACGCTGCAAATGCTAGATTAATAGGCCTCCTGGTATCCATGGCAAGTTTTGATAAAGCAGCTTTTGCAGCCAGATGGGGCTGTTTGTTTTAAGATTAAGTTGTAGGATGAGCCTGTTTGGCTTTGAACTTCTCCCCGCGGCTGCACACGCCAGATTGGCAGGGCTCCTGATAACTGAGACAAGGTTTGGTAAAACAGTTTTGAGAGCTAGGCAAGACTGTATTTTTTAAGATTAAAGAGGCGGGTGAGCTCAGGGTTCCTGGTATCTGAGACAAGTTTTGTTAAAGCAGTTTTGGCGGCCAGATGGGGCTGTATGTTTTAAGATTTAATAGTCAGGTGAGGCTATTTGGCTTTGACTTGCTCCCATACGCTGCAAATGCTAGATTAACAGGGCTCCTGGTATCCATGACAAGTTTTGATAAAGCAGCTTTGGCAGCCAGATGGTTTTGTTTGTTTTAAGATTAAATTGATTAACAGGGATCCTTGTATCTGAGACAAGTTTCGGTAAAGCAATTTTGACTTCCAGTTGAGGCTGTAAGTTTTAGGATTAAATAGTCGGATGAGCCAGTTTGGCTTTGAATTTCTCCCCTAGGCTCCACATGCCAGATTGGCGGGGCTCCTGGAATCTAAGACAAGGTTTGGTAAGACAGTTTTGAGAGCTAAGCAAGACTGTATGTTTTAAGATTAAAGAGTCAGGTGAGCCAGTTTGACTTTGACTTGCGCCCCTAGGATGCAAATGCTGGATTAACAGGGTTCCTGGTGTCTGAGACAAGCTTTGGTAAAGCAATATTGACTTCGAGGTGAGGCTGTATGTTTTAGGATTAAACAGTCGGATGAGCCTGTTTGGCTTTGACTTCCGCCCATAGGATGCAAATGCTGGATTAACAGGGTTCCTGGTGTCTGAGACAAGCTTTGGTAAGGCAATTTTGACTTCCAGGTGAGGCTGAATTTTTTAAGACTTAGTAGTCGGGTGAGACTAATTTGCTTTGACTTGCTCCCCTAGGCTGCAAATGCTAGATTAACAGGGCTTCTGGAATCTACAAAAAGTTTAAGTAAAACAGTTTTGACAGCTAGGCAAGACCGTAAATTTTTAAGATTAAAGAGTCGGGTGAGCCTGTTTGGCTTTGACTTGCGCCCCTAGGATGCAAATGCTGGATTAACAGGGTTCCTGGTATCTGAGACAAGTTTTGGTAAGGCAATTTTGAGTTCCAGGTGGGGCTGAATGTGTTAAGACTTAATAGTTGGGTGAGACTAATTTGCTTTGACTTGCTCCCCTAGGCTGCAAATGCTAGATTAACAGGGCTCCTGGAATCTGCAAAAAGTTTTAGTAAAACAGTTTTGACAGCTAGGTAAGGCTGTATGTTTGAGGATTAAATAGTCGGATGAGCCTGTTTGGCTTTGTCTTGCGCCCCTAGGATGCAAATGCTGGATTAACAGGGTTCCTGGTATGTGAGACAAGTTTTGGTAAGGCCATTTTGAGTTCCAGGTCAGGCTGAATGTTTTAAGACTTAATAGTCGGGTGAGGCTATTTGGCTTTGAATTGCTCCCCTACGCTGCAAATGCTAGATTAACAGGCATCGTGGTATCCATGACAGGTTTTGATACAGCAGCTTTTGCAGCCAGATGGGGCTGTTTGTTTTAAGATTAAATTGTAGGATGAGCCTGTTTGGCTTTGAACTGCGCACCTAGGAAGCATATGCTGGATTAACAGGGTTCCTGGTATCTGACACAACTTTTGGTAAAGCAGTTTGGCGGCCAGTTGGGGTTGTATGTTTTAAGATTTAATAGTCGGGTGAGACTAGGCTGCAAATGCTAGATTATCAGGGATCCTTGTATCTGAGACAAGTTTCGGTAAAGCAGTTTTGACTTCCAGGTGAGGCTGTATGTTTTAGGATTAAATAGTCGGATGAGCCTGTTTGGCTTTGAATTTCTTCCCTAGGCTCCACATGCCAGATTGGCGGGGCTCCTGGAATCTAAGACAAGGTTTGGTAAAACAGTTTTGAGAGCTAGGCAAGACTGTATGTTTTAAGATTAAAGAGTCAGGTGAGCCTGTTTGGCTTTGACTTGCGCCCCTAGGATGCAAATGCTGGATTAATAAGGTTCCTGGTATCTGAGACAAGTTTTGGTAAGGCAATTTTGTGTTCCAGGTGAGGCTGAATGTGTTAAGACTTAAAAGTCGGGTGAGTCTATTTTGCTTTGACTTGCTCCCCTAGGCTGCAAATGCTAGATTAACAGGGCTCCTGGAATCTAAAAAAAGTTTTAGTAAAACAGTTTTGACAGCTAGGTAAGGCTGTATGTTTTAAGATTAAATAGTCGGGTGAGCCTGTTTGGCTTTGACTTGCGCCCCTATGATGCAAATGCTGGATTGGTTCCTGGTATCTGAGACAAGTTTTGGTAAGGCAATTTTGTGTTCCAGGTGAGGCTGAATGTGTTAAGACTTAGTAGTCGGGTGAGGCTATTTGGATTTGAATTGCTCCTCTACGCTGCAAATGCTAGATTAATAGGCCTCCTGGTATCCATGACAAGTTTTGGTAAGGCAATTTTGCGTTCCAGGTGAGGCTGAATGTGTTAAGACTTAAAAGTCGGGTGAGTCTATTTGGCTTTGACTTGCTCCCCTAGGCGGCACATGCCAGATTGGCGGGGCTCCTGGAATCTAAGACCAGGTTTGGTAAAACAGTTTTGACAGCTGGGCAAGACCGTATGTTTTAAGATTAAAGAGTCGGGTGAGCCGGTTTGGCTTTGTATTGCGCCCCTAGGATGCAAATGCTGGATTAACAGGGTTCCTGGTATCTGAGACAAGTTTTGGTAAGGCAATTTAGAGTTCCAGGTACGGCTGAATGTTTTAAGACTTAGTAGTCGGGTGAGGCTATTTGGCTTTGACTTGCTCCTCTACGCTGCAAATGCTAGATTAATAGGCCTCCTGGTATCCATTACAAGTTTTGATAAAGCAGCTTTTCCAGCCAGATGGGGCTGTTTGTTTTAAGATTAAATTGATTAACAGGGATCCTTGTATCTGAGACAAGTTTCGGTAAAGCAATTTTGACTTCCAGTTGAGGCTGTATGTTTTAGGATTAAATAGTCGGATGAGCCTATTTGGCTTTTACTTGCGCCCTTAGGATGCAAATGCTAGATTATCAGAGATCCTTGTATCTGAGACAAGTTTCGGTAAAGCAGTTTTGACTTCCAGGTGAGGCTGTTTGTTTTAAGATTAAATTGTCGGATGAGCCTGTTTGGCTTTGACTTCCGCCCCTAGGATGCAAATGCTGGATTAACAGGGTTCCTGGTGTCTGAGACAAGCTTTAGTAAGGCAATTTTGACTTCCAGGTGAGGCTGAATTTTTTAAGTCTTAATAGTCGGGTGAGACTTATTTGCTTTGACTTGCTCCCCTAGGCTGCAAATGCTAGATTAACAGGGCTCTGGAATCTAAAAAAGTTTAAGTAAAACAGTTTTGACAGCTAGGCAAGACCGTATGTTTTAAGATTAAAGAGTCGGGTGAGCCTGTTTGGCTTTGACTTGCGCCCCTAGGATGGAAATGCTGGATTCACAGGGTTCCTGGTATCTGAGACAAGTTTTGGTAAGGCAATTTTGAGTTCCAGGTGGGGCTGAACGTGTTAAGACTTTATAGTCGGGTGAGACTAATTTGCTTTGACTTGCTCCCCTAGGCTGCAAATGCTAGATTAACAGGGCTCCTGGAATCTAAAAAAAGTTTTAGTAAAACAGTTTTGACAGCTAGGTAAGGCTGTATGTTTGAGGATTAAATAGTCGGGTGAGCCTGTTTGGCTTTGTCTTGCGCCCCTAGGATGCAAATGATGGATTAACAGGGTTCCTGGTATCTGACACAAGTTTTGGCAAGCAGTTTGGCGGCCAGATGGTGTTGTATGTTTTAAGACTTAATAGTCGGGTGCGGCTATTTGGCTTTGAATTGCTCCCCTACGCTGCAAATGCTAGATTAACAGGCATCGTGGTATCCATGACAGGTTTAGATAAAGCAGCTTTTGCAGCCAGATGGGGCTGTTTGTTTTAAGATTAAATTGTATTATGAGCCTGTTTGGCTTTGAACTGCGCACCTAGGATGCAAATGCTGGATTAACAGGGTTCCTGGTATCTGACACAAGTTTTGGTAAAGCAGTTTGGCGGCCAGTTGGGGTTGTATGTTTTAAGATTAAATAGTCGGGTGAACCCAGGGTTCCTGGGATCTGAGACAAGTTTTGTTAAAGCAGTTTTGGCGTCCAGATGGGGCTGTATGTTTTACGATTTAATAGTCGGGTGAGGCTATTTGGCTTTGACTTGCTCCCCTAGGCTGCAAATGCTAGATTAACAGGGCTCCTGGTATCCATGACAAGTTTTGATAAAGCAGCTTTGGCAGCCAGATGGGGCTGTTTGTTTTAAGATTAATATGTAGGATAAGCCTGTTAGGCTTTGAACTTCTCCCCCGGGCTGCACACGTCAGATTGGCAGGGCTCCTGGTAACTGAGACAAGGTTTGGTAAAACAGTTTTGACAGCTAGGCTAGACCGTATGTTTTAAGATTAAAGAGTCGGGTGAGCCTGTTTGGCTTTGTCTTGCTCCCCTAGGCGGCACATGCCAAATTGGTGGGGCTCCTGAAATCTAAAAAAAGTTTTGGTAAAACAGTTTTGACAGCTAGGTCAGGCTACATGTATTAAGATTAAATAGTCGGGTGAGCCTGTTTGCCTTTGACTTGCGCCCACAGGATGCAAATACTGGATTAACAGGGTTTCTGGGATCTGACACAAGTTTTGGTAAAGCAGTTTGGCGGCCAGATGGGGTTGTATGTTTTAGGATTTAATAGTCGGGTGAGACTATTTTGCGTTGACTTGCTACCCTAGGCTGCAAATGCTGGATTAACAGGGTTCCTGGTATCTGAGACAAGTTTTGGTAATGCAATTTTGAGTTCCAGGTTAGGCTGAATGTTTTAAGACTTAATAGTCGGGTGAGGCTATTTGGCTTTGCCTTGCTCCCCTAGGCGGCACATGCCAAATTGGTGGGGCTCCTGGAATCTAAAAAAAGTTTTGGTAAAACAGTTTTGACAGCTAGGTCAGGCTACATGTATTAAGATTAAAAAGTCGGGTGAGCCTGTTTGCCTTTGACTTGCGCCCACAGGATGCAAATACTGGATTAACAGGGTTTCTGGGATCTGACACAAGTTTTGGTAAAGCAGTTTGGCGGCCAGATGGGGTTGTATGTTTTAAGATTTAATAGTCGGGTGAGACTATTTTGCGTTGACTTGCTACCCTAGGCTGCAAATGCTGGATTAACAGGGTTCCTGGTATCTGAGACAAGTTTTGGTAATGCAATTTTGAGTTCCAGGTTAGGCTGAATGTTTTAAGACTTAATAGTCGGGTGAGGCTATTTGGCTTTGACTTGCGCCCCTAGGCGGCACATGCCAGATTGGCGGGGCTCCTGGAATCTAAGACAAGGTTTGGTAAAACAGTTTTGACAGCTAGGCAAGACTGTATGTTTTAAGATTAAGACGTCGGTTGAGCATGTTTGGCTTTGACTTGCGCCCCTAGGCGGCACATGCCAGATTGGCGGGGCTCCTGGAATCTGATAGATGTTTTGGTAAAGCAGTTTTGGCAACCAGATGGGACTGTGTGTTTTCAGATTGGATAATGAGGTCCGACTAATTGGCTTTGACTTGTTCCCCTAGGCTGCAAATGCCAGATTGGCCGGGTTTTGGGCCGGGCTGTATGTTTAGTATTAAATAGTCGGGTGAGCATGTTTTGCTTTGACCTGCTCCCCTAGGCTGCACATGCCAGATTGGCAGGGCTCCTGGTATCTGAGACAAGTTTTGGTAAAACTGTTTTGACAGCTACGCAAGACTGTATGTTTTAAGATTAAAGAGTCGGGTAAGCCAGTTTGGCTTTGACTTGCGCCCCTAGGATGCAAATGCTGGATTAACAGGGTTCCTGGTATCTGAGACAAGTTTTGGTAAGGCAATTTTGAGTTCCAGGTGAGGCTGAATGTGTTAAGACTTAATAGTCGGGTGAGACTATTTTGCTTTGACTTGGTCCCCTAGGCTGCAAATGCTAGATTAACAGGGCTCCTGGAATCTAAAAAAAGTTTTAGTAAAACAGTTTTGACAGCTAGGTAAGGCTGTATGTTTTAAGATTAAATAGTCGGGTGAGCCTGTTTAGCTTTGACTTGCGCCCCCAAAATGCAAATACTGGATTAACAGGTTTCCTGGTATCTGAGACAAGTTTTGGTAAATCAGTTTTGGCGGCCAGATGGGGCTGTATGTTTTAAGATTAAATAGTCGGATGAGCCTGTTTGGCTTTGACTTGCTCCCCTAGGCTGCAAATGCCAGATTGGCCGGGTTTTGGTAGAGCAGTTTCGGCGGCCAGATGGGGCTGTATGTTTAGTATTAAATAGTCGAGTGAGCCTGTTTTGCTTTGACCTGCTCCCCTAGGCTGCACATGCCAGATTGGTAGGACTCCTGGTATCTGAGACAAGTTTTGGTAAAACTGTTTTGACAGCTAGGCAAGACTGTATGTTTTAAGATTAAAGAGTCGGGTAAGCCAGTTTGGCTTCGACTTCCGCCCCTAGGATGCAAATGCTGGATTAACAGGGTTCCTGGTATCTGAGACAAGTTTTGTTAAGGCAATTTTGAGTTCCAGGTGAGGCTGAATGTGTTAAGACTTAATAGTCGGGTGAGACTTTTGTGCTTTGACTTGGTCCCCTAGGCTGCAAATGCTAGATTAACAGGGCTCCAGGTATCTGAGACAAGTTTTAGTAAAACAGTTTTGACAGCTAGGTAAGGCTGTATGTTTTAAGATTAAATAGTCGGGTGAGCCTGTTTAGCTTTGACTTGCGCCCCCAAGATGCAAATACTGGATTAACAGGGTTCCTGGTATCTGAAGACAAGTTTCGGTAAAGCAATTTTGACTTCCAGGTCATACTGTATGTTTTAGGATTAAATAGTCGGATGAGCCTGTTTGGCTTTGACTTGCTCCCCTAGGCGCCACATGCCAGATAGGCGGGGCTCCTGGAATCTAAGACAAGGTTTGGTAAAACAGTTTTGACAGCTAGGCAAGACTGTATGTTTTAAGATTAAGAAGTCGGTTGAGCATGTTTGGCTTTGACTTGCGCCACTAGGCGGCACATGCCAGATTGGCGGGGCTCCTGGAATCTGATAGATGTTTTGGTAAAGCAGTTTTGGCAACCAGATGGGACTGTGTGTTTTCAGATTGGATAATGAGGTCCGACTAATTGGCTTTGACTTGTTCCCCTAGGCTGCAAATGCCAGATTGGCCGGGTTTTGGTAGAGCAGTTTCGGCGGCCAGATGGGGCTGTATGTTTAGTATTAAATAGTCGGGTGAGCCTGTTTTGCCTAGGCTGCACATGCCAAATTGGCAGGGCTCCTGGTATCTAAGACAAGGTTTGGTAAAACAGTTTTGACAGCTAGGTCAGGATACATGTTTGAAGGTTAAATGGTCGGGTGAGCCTGTTTGGCTTTGACTTGCTCCCCTAGGATGCAAATGCTGGAATAACAGGGTTCCTGGCATCTGAGACAAGTTTCGGTAAAGCAATTTTGACTTTCAGGTAAGGCTGTATGTTTTAGGATTAAATAGTCGGATGAGCTTGTTTGGCTTTGACTTGCTCCCCTAGGCTACACATGCCAGATTGGCGGGGCTCCAGGAATCTAAGACAAGGTTTGGTAAAACAGTTTTGACAGCTAGGTAAGGCTGAATGTTTTAAGATTAAATAGTTGGGTGAGCCTGTTTAACTTTGAATTGAGCCCCCAGGATGCAAATACTGGATTAACAGGGTTCCTGGTATCTGAAGACAAGTTTCGGTAAAGCAATTTTGACTTCCAGGTCATACTGTATGTTTTAGGATTAAATAGTCGGATGAGCCTGTTTGGCTTTGACTTGCTCCCCTAGGCGCCACATGCCAGATAGGCGGGGCTCCTGGAATCTAAGACAAGGTTTGGTAAAACAGTTTTGACAGCTAGGCAAGACTGTATGTTTTAAGATTAAGAAGTCGGTTGAGTATGTTTGGCTTTGACTTGCGCCACTAGGCGGCACATGCCAGATTGGCGGGGCTCCTGGAATCTGATAGATGTTTTGGTAAAGCAGTTTTGGCAACCAGATGGGACTGTGTGTTTTCAGATTGGATAATGACGTCCGACTAATTGGCTTTGACTTGTTCCCCTAGGCTCAAATGCCAGATTGGACGGGTTTTGGTAGAGCAGTTTCGGCGGCCAGATGGGGCTGTATGTTTAGTATTAAATAGTCGGGTGAGCCTGTTTTGCTTTAACCTGCTCCCCTAGGCTGCACATGCCAGATTGGCAGGGCTCCTGGTATCTGAGACAAGGTTTGGTAAAACAGTTTTGACAGCTAGGTCAGGATACATGTTTGAAGGTTAAATGGTCGGGTGAGCCCGTTTGGCTTTGACTTGCTCCCCTAGGATGCAAATGCTGGAATAACAGGGTTCCTGGCATCTGAGACAAGTTTCGGTAAAGCAATTTTGACTTTAGGTGAGGCTGTATGTTTTAGGCTAAAATAGTCGGATGAGCTTGTTTGGCTTTGACTTGCTCCCCTAGGCTACACATGCCAGATTGGCGGGGCTCCAGGAATCTAAGACAAGGTTTGTTAAAACAGTTTTGACAGCTAGGTAAGGCTGAATGTTTTAAGATTAAATAGTCGGGTGAGCCTGTTTAACTTTGAATTGAGCCCCCAGGATGCAAATACTGGATTTACAGGGTTCCTGGTATGTGAGACAAGTGTTTGTAAGGTAATTTTGAGTTACAGGTGAGGCTGAATGTGTTAAGACTTAATAGTCGGGTGAGACAATTTTGCTTTGACTTGGTCCCCTAGGCTGCACATGCCAGATTGGCAGGGCTCCTGGTATCTGAGACAAGTTTTGGTAAAACTGTTTTGACAGCTAGGCAAGACTGTATGTTTTAAGATTAAAGAGTCGGGTAAGCCACTTTGGCTTTGACTTGCGCCCCTAGGATGCAAATGCTGGATTAACAGGGTTCCTGGTATCTGAGACAATTTTTGGTAAGGCAATTTTGAGTTCCAGGTGAGGCTGAATGTGTTAAGACTTAATAGTCAGGTGAGACTATTTTGCTTTGACTTGGTCCCCTAGGCTGCAAATGCTAGATTAACAGGGCTCCTGGAATCTAAAAAAGTTGTAGTAAAACAGTTTTGACAGCTAGGTAAGGCTGTATGTTTTAAGATTAAATAGTCGAGTGAGCCTGTTTAGCTTTGACTTGCGCCCCCAAAACGCAAATACTGGATTAACAGGTTTCCTGGTATCTGAAACAAGTTTTGGTAAATCAGTTATGGCGGCCAGATGGGGCTGTATGTTTTAGGATTAAATAGTCGGATGAGCCTGTTTGGCTTTGACTTGCTCCCCTAGGCTCCACATGCCAGATAGGCGGGGCTCCTGGAATCTAAGACAAGGTTTGGTAAAACAGTTTTGACAGCTAGGCAAGACTGTATGTTTTAAGATTAAAAAGTCGGTTGAGCATGTTTGGCTTTGACTTGCGCCCCTAGGCGGCACATGCCAGATTGGCGGGGCTCCTGGAATCTGATAGATGTTTTGGTAAAGCAGTTTTGGCAACCAGATGGGACTGTGTGTTTTCAGATTGGATAATGAGGTCCGACTAATTGGCTTTAACTTGTTCCCCTAGGCTGCAAATGCCAGATTGGCCGGGTTTCGGTAGAGCAGTTTCGGCGGCCAGATGGGGCTGTATGTTTAGTATTAAATAGTCGGGTGAGCCTGTTTTGCTTTGACCTGCTCCCCTAGGCTGCACATGCCAGATTGGCAGGGCTCCTGGTATCTGAGACAAGTTTTGGTAAAACTGTTTTGACAGCTAGGCAAGACTGTATGTTTTAAGATTAAAGAGTCGGGTAAGCCAGTTTGGCTTTGACTTGCGCCCCTAGGATGCAAATGCTGGATTAACAGGGTTCCTGGTATCTGAGGCAAGTTTTGGTAACGCAATTTTGAGTTCCAGGTGAGGCTGAATGTGTTAAGACTTAATAGTCGGGTGAGACTATTTTGCTTTGACTTGGTCCCCTAGGCTGCAAATGCTAGATTAACAGGGCTCCTGGAATCTAAAAAAAGTTTTAGTAAAACAGTTTTGACAGCTAGGTAAGGCTGTATGTTTTAAGATTAAATAGTCGGGTGAGCCTGTTTAGCTTTGACTTGCGCCCCCAAAATGCAAATACTGGATTAACAGGTTTCCTGGTATCTGAGACAAGTTTTGGTAAATCAGTTATGGCGGCCAGATGGGGCTGTATGTTTTAGGATTAAATAGTCGGATGAGCCTGTTTGGCTTTGACTTGCTCCCCTAGGCTCCACATGCCAGATAGGCGGGGCTCCTGGAATATAAGACAAGGTTTGGTAAAACAGTTTTGACAGCTAGGCAAGACTGTATGTTTTAAGATTAAAAAGTCGGTTGAGCATGTTTGGCTTTGACTTGCGCCCCTAGGCGGCACATGCCAGATTGGCGGGGCTCCTGGAATGTGATAGATGTTTTGGTAAAGCAGTTTTGGCAACCAGATGGGACTGTGTGTTTTCAGATTGGATAATGAGGTCCGACTAGTTGGCTATAACTTGTTCCCCTAGGCTGCAATGGCCAGATTGGCTGGGTTTTGGTAGAGCAGTTTCGGCGGCCAGATGGGGCTGTATGTTTAGTATTAAATAGTCGGGTGAGCCTGTTTTGCTTTGACCTGCTCCCCTAGGCTGCACATGCCAGATTGGCAGGGCTCCTGGTATCTGAGACAAGTTTTGGTAAAACTGTTTTGACAGCTAGGCAAGACTGTATGTTTGAAGGTTAAATGGTCGGGTAAGCCAGTTTGGCTTTGACTTGCGCCCCTAGGATGCAAATGCTGGATTAACAGGGTTCCTGGTATCTGAGACAAGTTTTGGTAAGGCAATTTTGAGTTCCAGGTGAGGCTGAATGTGTTAAGATTTAATAGTCGGGTGAGACTATTGTGCTTTGACTTGGTCCCCTAGGCTGCAAATGCTAGATTAACAGGGCTCTTGGAATCTAAAAAAGTTTTAGTAAAACAGTTTTGACAGCTAGGTAAGGCTGTATGTTTTAAGATTAAATAGTCGGGTGAGCCTGTTTAGCTTTGACTTGCGCCCCCAAGATGCAAATACTGGCTTAACAGGTTTCCTGGTATCTGAGACAAGTTTTGGTAAATCAGTTATGGCGGCCAGATGGGGCTGTATGTTTTAGGATTAAATAGTCGGATGAGCCTGTTTGGCTTTGACTTGCTCCCCTAGGCGCCACATGCCAGATAGGCGGGGCTCCTGGAATATAAGACAAGGTTTGGTAAAACAGTTTTGACAGCTAGGCAAGACTGTATGTTTTAAGATTAAAAAGTCGGTTGAGCATGTTTGGCTTTGACTTGCGCCACTAGGCGGCACATGCCAGATTGGCGGGGCTCCTGGAATCTGATAGATGTTTTGGTAAAGCAGTTTTGGCAACCAGATGGGACTGTGTGTTTTCAGATTGGATAATGACGTCCGACTAATTGGCTTTGACTTGTTCCCCTAGGCTCAAATGCCAGATTGGACGGGTTTTGGTAGAGCAGTTTCGGCGGCCAGATGGGGCTGTATGTTTAGTATTAAATAGTCGGGTGAGCCTGTTTTGCTTTAACCTGCTCCCCTAGGCTGCACATGCCAGATTGGCAGGGCTCCTGGTATCTGAGACAAGGTTTGGTAAAACAGTTTTGACAGCTAGGTCAGGATACATGTTTGAAGGTTAAATGGTCGGGTGAGCCCGTTTGGCTTTGACTTGCTCCCCTAGGATGCAAATGCTGGAATAACAGGGTTCCTGGCATCTGAGACAAGTTTCGGTAAAGCAATTTTGACTTTAGGTGAGGCTGTATGTTTTAGGCTAAAATAGTCGGATGAGCTTGTTTGGCTTTGACTTGCTCCCCTAGGCTACACATGCCAGATTGGCGGGGCTCCAGGAATCTAAGACAAGGTTTGGTAAAACAGTTTTGACAGCTAGGTAAGGCTGAATGTTTTAAGATTAAATAGTCGGGTGAGCCTGTTTAACTTTGAATTGAGCCCCCAGGATGCAAATACTGGATTTACAGGGTTCCTGGTATGTGAGACAAGTGTTTGTAAGGTAATTTTGAGTTACAGGTGAGGCTGAATGTGTTAAGACTTAATAGTCGGGTGAGACAATTTTGCTTTGACTTGGTCCCCTAGGCTGCACATGCCAGATTGGCAGGGCTCCTGGTATCTGAGACAAGTTTTGGTAAAACTGTTTTGACAGCTAGGCAAGACTGTATGTTTTAAGATTAAAGAGTCGGGTAAGCCACTTTGGCTTTGACTTGCGCCCCTAGGATGCAAATGCTGGATTAACAGGGTTCCTGGTATCTGAGACAATTTTTGGTAAGGCAATTTTGAGTTCCAGGTGAGGCTGAATGTGTTAAGACTTAATAGTCAGGTGAGACTATTTTGCTTTGACTTGGTCCCCTAGGCTGCAAATGCTAGATTAACAGGGCTCCTGGAATCTAAAAAAAGTTGTAGTAAAACAGTTTTGACAGCTAGGTAAGGCTGTATGTTTTAAGATTAAATAGTCGAGTGAGCCTGTTTAGCTTTGACTTGCGCCCCCAAAACGCAAATACTGGATTAACAGGTTTCCTGGTATCTGAGACAAGTTTTGGTAAATCAGTTATGGCGGCCAGATGGGGCTGTATGTTTTAGGATTAAATAGTCGGATGAGCCTGTTTGGCTTTGACTTGCTCCCCTAGGCTCCACATGCCAGATAGGCGGGGCTCCTGGAATCTAAGACAAGGTTTGGTAAAACAGTTTTGACAGCTAGGCAAGACTGTATGTTTTAAGATTAAAAAGTCGGTTGAGCATGTTTGGCTTTGACTTGCGCCCCTAGGCGGCACATGCCAGATTGGCGGGGCTCCTGGAATCTGATAGATGTTTTGGTAAAGCAGTTTTGGCAACCAGATGGGACTGTGTGTTTTCAGATTGGATAATGAGGTCCGACTAATTGGCTTTAACTTGTTCCCCTAGGCTGCAAATGCCAGATTGGCCGGGTTTCGGTAGAGCAGTTTCGGCGGCCAGATGGGGCTGTATGTTTAGTATTAAATAGTCGGGTGAGCCTGTTTTGCTTTGACCTGCTCCCCTAGGCTGCACATGCCAGATTGGCAGGGCTCCTGGTATCTGAGACAAGTTTTGGTAAAACTGTTTTGACAGCTAGGCAAGACTGTATGTTTTAAGATTAAAGAGTCGGGTAAGCCAGTTTGGCTTTGACTTGCGCCCCTAGGATGCAAATGCTGGATTAACAGGGTTCCTGGTATCTGAGGCAAGTTTTGGTAACGCAATTTTGAGTTCCAGGTGAGGCTGAATGTGTTAAGACTTAATAGTCGGGTGAGACTATTTTGCTTTGACTTGGTCCCCTAGGCTGCAAATGCTAGATTAACAGGGCTCCTGGAATCTAAAAAAAGTTTTAGTAAAACAGTTTTGACAGCTAGGTAAGGCTGTATGTTTTAAGATTAAATAGTCGGGTGAGCCTGTTTAGCTTTGACTTGCGCCCCCAAAATGCAAATACTGGATTAACAGGTTTCCTGGTATCTGAGACAAGTTTTGGTAAATCAGTTATGGCGGCCAGATGGGGCTGTATGTTTTAGGATTAAATAGTCGGATGAGCCTGTTTGGCTTTGACTTGCTCCCCTAGGCTCCACATGCCAGATAGGCGGGGCTCCTGGAATATAAGACAAGGTTTGGTAAAACAGTTTTGACAGCTAGGCAAGACTGTATGTTTTAAGATTAAAAAGTCGGTTGAGCATGTTTGGCTTTGACTTGCGCCCCTAGGCGGCACATGCCAGATTGGCGGGGCTCCTGGAATGTGATAGATGTTTTGGTAAAGCAGTTTTGGCAACCAGATGGGACTGTGTGTTTTCAGATTGGATAATGAGGTCCGACTAATTGGCTATGACTTGTTCCCCTAGGCTGCAATGGCCAGATTGGCTGGGTTTTGGTAGAGCAGTTTCGGCGGCCAGATGGGGCTGTATGTTTAGTATTAAATAGTCGGGTGAGCCTGTTTTGCTTTGACCTGCTCCCCTAGGCTGCACATGCCAGATTGGCAGGGCTCCTGGTATCTGAGACAAGTTTTGGTAAAACTGTTTTGACAGCTAGGCAAGACTGTATGTTTGAAGGTTAAATGGTCGGGTAAGCCAGTTTGGCTTTGACTTGCGCCCCTAGCATGCAAATGCTGGATTAACAGGGTTCCTGGTATCTGAGACAAGTTTTGGTAAGGCAATTTTGAGTTCCAGGTGAGGCTGAATGTGTTAAGATTTAATAGTCGGGTGAGACTATTGTGCTTTGACTTGGTCCCCTAGGCTGCAAATGCTAGATTAACAGGGCTCTTGGAATCTAAAAAAAGTTTTAGTAAAACAGTTTTGACAGCTAGGTAAGGCTGTATGTTTTAAGATTAAATAGTCGGGTGAGCCTGTTTAGCTTTGACTTGCGCCCCCAAGATGCAAATACTGGCTTAACAGGTTTCCTGGTATCTGAGACAAGTTTTGGTAAATCAGTTATGGCGGCCAGATGGGGCTGTATGTTTTAGGATTAAATAGTCGGATGAGCCTGTTTGGCTTTGACTTGCTCCCCTAGGCTCCACATGCCAGATAGGCGGGGCTCCTGGAATATAAGACAAGGTTTGGTAAAACAGTTTTGACAGCTAGGCAAGACTGTACGTTTTAAGTTTAAAAAGTCGGTTGAGCATGTTTGGCTTTGACTTGCGCCCCTAGGCGGCACATGCCAGATTGGCGGGGCTCCTGGAATGTGATAGATGTTTTGGTAAAGCAGTTTTGGCAACCAGATGGGACTGTGTGTTTTCAGATTGGATAATGAGGTCCGACTAATTGGCTATAACTTGTTCCCCTAGGCTGCAATGGCCAGATTGGCTGGGTTTTGGTAGAGCAGTTTCGGCGGCCAGATGGGGCTGTATGTTTAGTATTAAATAGTCGGGTGAGCCTGTTTTGCTTTGACCTGCTCCCCTAGGCTGCACATGCCAGATTGGCAGGGCTCCTGGTATCTGAGACAAGTTTTGGTAAAACTGTTTTGACAGCTAGGCAAGACTGTATGTTTGAAGGTTAAATGGTCGGGTAAGCCAGTTTGGCTTTGACTTGCGCCCCTAGGATGCAAATGCTGGATTAACAGGGTTCCTGGTATCTGAGACAAGTTTTGGTAAGGCAATTTTGAGTTCCAGGTGAGGCTGAATGTGTTAAGATTTAATAGTCGGGTGAGACTATTGTGCTTTGACTTGGTCCCCTAGGCTGCAAATGCTAGATTAACAGGGCTCTTGGAATCTAAAAAAAGTTTTAGTAAAACAGTTTTGACAGCTAGGTAAGGCTGTATGTTTTAAGATTAAATAGTCGGGTGAGTCTGTTTAGCTTTGACTTGCGCCCCCAAGATGCAAATACTGGCTTAACAGGTTTCCTGGTATCTGAGACAAGTTTTGGTAAATCAGTTATGGCGGCCAGATGGGGCTGTATGTTTTAGGATTAAATAGTCGGATGAGCCTGTTTGGCTTTGACTTGCTCCCCTAGGCTCCACATGCCAGATAGGCGGGGCTCCTGGAATATAAGTCAAGGTTTGGTAAAACAGTTTTGACAGCTAGGCAAGACTGTATGTTTTAAGATTAAAAAGTCGGTTGAGCATGTTTGGCTTTGACTTGCGCCCCTAGGCGGCACATGCCAGATTGGCGGGGCTCCTGGAATCTGATAGATGTTTTGGTAAAGCAGTTTTGGCAACCAGATGGGACTGTGTGTTTTCAGATTGGATAATGAGGTCCGACTAATTGGCTATAACTTGTTCCCCTAGGCTGCAATGGCCAGATTGGCTGGGTTTTGGTAGAGCAGTTTCGGCGGCCAGATGGGGCTGTATGTTTAGTATTAAATAGTCGGATGAGCCTGTTTGGCTTTGAACTTCTCCCCTAGGCTGCACACGCAAGATTGTCAGGGCTCCTGGTAACTGAGACAAGGTTTGGTAAAACAGTTTTGACAGCTAGGCAAGACTGTATATTTTCAGATTAAATAGTCGGGTAAGCCTGTTTGCCTTTGTCTTGCTCCCCTAGGATGCAAATGCTGGATTAACAGGGTTCCTGGTATCTGAGACAAGTTTCGGTAAAGCAATTTTGACTTCCAGGTCATACTGTATGTTTTAGGATTAAATAGTCGGATGAGCCTGTTTGGCTTTGACTTGCTCCCCTAGGCTCCACATGCCAGATAGGCGGGGCTCCTGGAATCTAAGACAAGGTTTGGTAAAACAGTTTTGTCAGCTAGGTAAGACTGTATGTTTTAAGATTAAAAAGTCGGTTGAGAATGTTTGGCTTTGACTTGCGCCCCTAGGCGGCACATGCCAGATTGGCGGGGCTCCTGGAATCTGATAGATGTTTTGGTAAAGCAGTTTTGGCAACCAGATGGGACTGTGTGTTTTCAGATTGGATAATGAGGTCCGAATAATTGGCTTTGACTTGTTCCCCTAGGCTGCAAATGCCAGATTGGCCGGGTTTTGGTAGATCAGCTTCGGCGGCCAGATGGGGCTGTATGTTTTAGTATTAAAAAGTCGGGTGAGCCTGTTTTGCTTTGACCTGCTCCCCTAGGCTGCACATGCCAGATTGGCAGGGCTCCCGGTATCTGAGACAAGTTTTGGTAAAACAGTTTTGACAGCTAGGCAAGACTGTATGTTTTAAGATTAAAGAGTCGGTTAAGCCTGTTTGGCTTTGACTTGCGCCCCTAGGATGCAAATGCTGGATTGACAGGGTTCCTGGTATCTGAGACAAGTTTTGGTAAGGCAATTTTGAGTTCCAGGTGAGGCTGAATGTGTTTAGACTTAATAGTCGGGTGAGACTAGTTTGCTTTGACTTGGACCCCTAGGCTGCAGATGCTAGATTAACAGGACTCCTGGAATCTAAAAAAGTTTTAGTAAAACAGTTTTGACAGCTAGGTAAGGCTGTATGTTTTAAGATTAAATAGTCGGGTGAGCCTGTTTGGCTTTGCCTTGCGCCCCCAAAATGCAAATACTGGATTAATAAGGTTCCTGGTATCTGAGACAAGTTTTGGTAAGGCAATTTTGAGTTACAGGTGAGGCTGAATGTGTTAAGACTTAATAGTCGGGTGAGACTATTTTGCTTTGACTTGCTCCCCTAGGCGGCACATGCCAGATTGGCGGGGCTCCTGGAATCTGATATATGTTTTGGTAAAGGAGTTTTGGAAACCAGATGGGACTGTGTGTTTTCAGATTGGATAATGAGGTCAGACTAATTGGCTTTGACTTGATCCCCTAGGCTGCAGATGCCAGATTGGCAGGGTTTTGGTAGAGCAGTTTTGGCGGCCAGATGGGGCTGTATGTTTTAGTATTAAATAGTCGGGTGAGCCTGTTTTGCTTTGGCCTGCTCCCCTAGGCTGCATTTGCCAGATTGGCAGGGCTCCTGGAATCTGAGACAAGTTTTGGTAAAGCAGTTTCGGCGGCGAGATGGGGTTGTTTGTTTTAAGATTTAATAGTCGGGTGACTTCCAGGTGAGGCTGTATGTTTTAGGATTAAATAGTCGGATGAGCCTGTTTGGCTTTGAATTTCTCCCCTAGGCTCCACATGCCAGATTGGCGGGGCTCCAGGAATCTAAGACAAGGTTTGGTAAAACAGTTTTGAGAGCTAGGCAAGACTGTATGTTTTATGATTAAATAGTCGGATGAGCCTGTTTGGCTTTGACTTGCGCCCCTACGATGCAAATGCTGGATTAATAAGGTTCCTGGTATCTGAGACAAGTTTTAGTAAGGCAATTTTGAGTTCCAGGTGAGGCTGAATGTGTTAAGACTTAATAGTCGGGTGAGTCTATTTTGCTTTGACTTGCTCACCTAGGCTGCAAGTGCTAGATTAACAGGGCTCCTGGAATCTAAAAAAGTTTTAGTAAAACAGTTTTGACAGCTAGGTAAGGCTGTATGTTTTAAGATTAAATAGTCGGGTGAGCCTGTTTGGCTTTGACTTGCGCCCCTATGATGCAAATGCTGGATTAACAGGGTTCCTGGTATCTGAGACAAGTTTTGGTAAGGCAATTTTGAGTTCCAGGTGAGGCTGAATGTGTTAAGACTTAATAGTCGGGTGAGTCTATTTGGCTTTGACTTGCTCCCCTAGGCGGCACATGCCAGATTGGCGGGGCTCCTGGAATCTAAGACAAGGTTTGGTAAAACAGTTTTGACAGCTGGGCAAGACCGTATGTTTTAAGATTAAAGAGTCGGGTGAGCCTGTTTGGCTTTGTCTTGCGCCCCTAGGATGCAAATACTGGATTAACAGGGTTCCTGGTATCTGAGACAAGTTTTAGTAAGGCAATTTTGAGTTCCAGGTACGGCTGAATGTTTTAAGACTTAGTAGTCGGGTGAGGCTATTTGGCTTTGACTTGCTCCTCTGCGCTGCAAATGCTAGATTAATAGGCCTCCTGGT
Source organism: Drosophila kanekoi (assembly GCA_037075305.1). Classification (NCBI taxonomy): domain Eukaryota; kingdom Metazoa; phylum Arthropoda; class Insecta; order Diptera; family Drosophilidae; genus Drosophila; species Drosophila kanekoi. Next base: position 9,582 of record JBAMCE010000684.1, on the reverse strand, counting down.
ATCCATGACAAGTTTTGATAAAGCTGCTTTTGCAGCCAGATGGGGCTGTTTGTTTTAAGATTAAATTGTAGGATGAGCCTGTTTGGCTTTGAACTTCTCCCCTAGGCAGCACACGCCAGATTGGCAGGGCTCTTGGTAACTGAGAGTTTTGAGAGCTAGGCAAGACTGTATGTTTTAAGATTAAAGATTCGGGTGAGCCCAGGGTTCCTGGTATCTGAGACAAGTTTTGTTAAAGCAGTTTTGGCGGCCAGATGGGGCTGTATGTTTTAAGATATAATAGTCGGGTGAGGCTATTTGGCTTTGACTTGCTCCTATACGCTGCAAATGCTAGATTAACAGGCCTCCTGGTATCCATGACAAGTTTTGATAAAGCAGCTTTGGCAGCCAGATGGGGCTGTTTGTTTTAAAATTAAATTGATTAACAGGGATCCTTGTATCTGAGACAAGTTTCGGTAAAGCAATTTGACTTCCAGTTGAGGCTGTATGTTTTAGGATTAAATAGTCGGATGAGCCTGTTTGGCTTTGAACTTCTCCCCTAGGCAGCACACGCCAGATTGGCAGGGCTCTGGGTAACTGAGAGTTTTGAGAGCTAGGCAAGACTGTATGTTTTAAGATTAAAGATTCGGGTGAGCCCAGGGTTCCTGGTATCTGAGACAAGTTTTGTTAAAGCAGTTTTGGCGGCCAGATGGGGCTGTATGTTTTAAGATTTAATAGTCAGGTGAGGCTATTTGGCTTTGACTTGCTCCCATTCGCTGCAAATGCTAGATTAACAGGACTCCTGGTATCCATGACAAGTTTTGATAAAGCAGCTTTTGCAGCCAGATGGTTCTGTTTGTTTTAAGATTAAATTGATTAACAGGGATCCTTGTAACTGAGACAAGTTTCGGTAAAGCAATTTTGACTTCCAGTTGAGGCTGTATGTTTTAGGGTTAAAAAGTCGGATGAGCCTATTTGGCTTTGACTTGCGCCCCTAGGATGCAAATGCTAGATTATCAGGGATCCTTGTATCTGAGACAAGTTTCGGTAAAGCAGTTTTGACTTCCAGGTGAGGCTGTATGTTTTAGGATTAAATAGTCGGATGAGCCTGTTTGGCTTTGACTTCCGCCCCTAGGATGCAAATGCTGGATAAACAGGGTTCCTGGTGTCTGAGACAAGCTTTGGTAAGGCAATTTTGTGTTCCAGGTGAGGCTGAATGTGTTAAGACTTAATAGTCGGGTGAGTCTATTTTGCTTTGACTTTCTCCCCTAGGCGGCACATGCCAGATTGGCGGGGCTCCTGGAATCTAAGACCAGGTTTGGTAAAACAGTTTTGACAGCTGGGCAAGACCGTATGTTTTAAGATTAAAGAGTCGGGTGAGCCGGTTTGGCTTTGTATTGCGCCCCTAGGATGCAAATGCTGGATTAACAGGGTTCCTGGTATCTGAGACAAGTTTTGGTAAGGCAATTTAGAGTTCCAGGTACGGCTGAATGTTTTAAGACTTAGTAGTCGGGTGAGGCTATTTGGCTTTGACTTCCTCCTCTACGCTGCAAATGCTAGATTAATAGGCCTCCTGGTATCCATGACAAGTTTTGATAAAGCAGCTTTTGCAGCCAGATGGGGCTGTTTGTTTTAAGATTAAATTGTAGGATGAGCCTGTTTGGCTTTGAACTTCTCCCCGAGGCTGCACACGCCAGATTGGCAGGGCTCCTGATAACTGAGACAAGGTTTGGTAAAACAGTTTTGAGAGCTTGGCAAGACTGTATTTTTTAAGATTAAAGAGTCGGGTGAGCCCAGGGTTCCTGGTATCTGAGACAAGTTTTGTTAAAGCAGTTTTGGCGGCCAGATGGGGCTGTATGTTTTAAGATTTAATAGTCAGGTGAGGCTATTTGGCTTTGACTTGCTCCCATTCGCTGCAAATGCTAGATTAACAGGGCTCCTGGTATCCATGACAAGTTTTGATAAAGCAGCTTTTGCAGCCAGCTGGTTCTGTTTGTTTTAAGATTAAATTGATTAACAGGGATCCTTGTATCTGAGACAAGTTTCGGTAAAGCAATTTTGACTTCTAGTTGAGGCTGTATGTTTTAGGATTAAATAGTCGGATGAGCCTATTTGGCTTTGACTTGCGCCCCTAGGATGGAAATGCTAGATTATCAGGGATCCTTGTATCTGAGACAAGTTTCGGTAAAGCAGTTTTGACTTCCAGGTGAGGCTGTTTGTTTTAAGATTAAATTGTAGGATGAGCCTGTTTGGCTGTGAACTTCTCCCCGAGGCTGCACACGCCAGATTGGCAGGGCTCCTGGTAACTGAGACAAGGTTTGGTAAAACAGTTTTGAGAGCTAGGCAAGACTGTATTTTTTAAGATTAAAGAGTCGGGTGAGCCCAGGGTTCCTGGTATCTGAGACAAGTTTTGTTAAAGCAGTTTTGGCGGCCAGATGGGGCTGTATGTTTTAAGATTTAATAGTCAGGTGAGGCTATTTGGCTTTGACTTGCTCCCATACGCTGCAAATGCTAGATTAACAGGGCTCCTGGTATCCATGACAAGTTTTGATAAAGCAGCTTTGGCAGCAAGATGGTTCTGTTTATTTTAAGATTAAATTGATTAACAGGGATCCTTGTATCTGAGACAAGTTTCGGTAAAGCAACTTTGACTTCCAGTTGAGGCTGTATGTTTTAGGATTAAATAGTCGGATGAGCCTGTTTGGCTTTGAATTTCTCCCCTAGGCTCCACATGCCAGCTTGGCGGGGCTCCTGGAATCTAAGACAAGGTTTGGTAAGACAGTTTTGAGAGCTAAGCAAGACTGTATGTTTTAAGATTAAAGAGTCAGGTGAGCCAGTTTGGCTTTGACTTGCGCCCCTAGGATGCAAATGCTGGATTAACAGGGTTCCTGGTGTCTGAGACAAGCTTTGGTAAAGCAATATTGACTTCCAGGTGAGGCTGTATGTTTTAGGATTAAATAGTCGGATGAGCCTGTTTGGCTTTGACTTCCGCCCCTAGGATGCAAATGCTGGATTAACAGGGTTCCTGGTGTTTGAGACAAGCTTTGGTAAGGCAATTTTGACTTCCAGGTGAGGCTGAATTTTTTAAGACTTAATAGTCGGGTGAGACTAATTTGCTTTGACTTGCTCCCCTAGGCTGCAAATGCTAGATTAACAGGGCTTCTGGAATCTAAAAAAAGTTTAAGTAAAACAGTTTTGACAGCTAGGCAAGACCGTATGTTTTAAGATTAAAGAGTCGGGTGAGCCTGTTTGGCTTTGACTTGCGCCCCTTGGATGCAAATAATGGATTAACAGGGTTCCTGGTATCTGAGACAAGTTTTGGTAAGGCAATTTTGAGTTCCAGGTGGGGCTGAATGTGTTAAGACTTAATAGTCGGGTGAGACTAATTTGCTTTGACTTGCTCCCCTAGGCTGCAAATGCTAGATTAACAGGGCTCATGGAATCTAAAAAAAGTTTTAGTAAAACAGTTTTGACAGCTAGGTAAGGCTGTATGTTTGAGGATTAAATAGTCGGATGAGCCTGTTTGGCTTTGACTTGCGCCCCTAGGATGCAAATGCTGGATTAATAGGGTTCCTGGTATGTGAGACAAGTTTTGGTAAGGCCATTTTGAGTTCCAGGTCAGGCTGAAGTTTTTAAGACTTGATAGTCGGGTGAGGCTATTTGGCTTTGAATTGCTCCCCTACGCTGCAAATGCTAGATTAACAGGCATCGTGGTATCCATGACAGGTTTTGATACAGCAACTTTTGCAGCCAGATGGGGCTGTTTGTTTTAAGATTAAATTGTAGGATGAGCCTGTTTGGCTTCAAAGTGCGCACCTAGGATGCATATGCTGGATTAACAGGGTTCCTGGTATCTGACACAAGTTTTGGTAAAGCAGTTTGGCGGCCAGTTGGGGTTGTATGTTTTAAGATTTAATAGTCGGTTGAGACTAGGCTGCAAATGCTAGATTATCAGGGATCCTTGTATCTGAGACAAGTTTCGGTAAAGCAGTTTTGACTTCCAGGTGAGGCTGTATATTTTAGGATTAAATAGTCGGATGAGCCTGTTTGGCTTTGAATTTCTTCCCTAGGCTCCACATGCCAGATTGGCGGGGCTCCTGGAATCTAAGACAAGGTTTGGTAAAACAGTTTTGAGAGTTAGGCAAGACTGTATGTTTTAAGATTATAGAGTCAGGTGAGCCTGTTTGGCTTTGACTTGCGCCCCTAGAATGCAAATGCTGGATTAATAAGGTTCCTGGTATCTGAGACAAGTTTTGGTAAGGCAATTTTGTGTTCCAGGTGAGGCTGAATGTGTTATGACTTCATAGTCGGGTGAGTCTATTTTGCTTTGACTTGCTCCCCTAGGCTGCAAATGCTAGATTAACAGGGCTCCTGGAATCTAAAAAAAGTTTTAGTAAAAACGTTTTGACAGCTAGGTAAGGCTGTATGTTTGAAGATTAAATAGTCGGGTGAGCCTGTTTGGCTTTGACTTGCGCCCTATGATGCAAATGCTGGATTGGTTCCTGGTATCTGAGACAAGTTTTGGTAAGGCAATTTTGAGTTCCAGGTGAGGCTGAATGTGTTAAGACTTAATAGTCGGGTGAGTCTATTTGGCTTTGACTTGCTCCCCTAGGCGGCACATGCCAGATTGGCGGGGCTCCTGGAATCTAAGACAAGGTTTGGTAAAACAGTTGTGACAGCTGGGCAAGACCGTATGTTTTAAGATTAAAGAGTCGGGTGAGCCGGTTTGGCTTTGTATTGCGCCCCTAGGATGCAAATGCTGGATTAACAGGGTTCCTGGTATCTGAGACAAGTTTTGGTAAGGCAATTTTGAGTTCCAGGTACGGCTGAATGTTTTAAGACTTAGTAGTCGGGTGAGGCTATTTGGCTTTGACTTGCTCCTCTACGCTGCAAATGCTAGATTAATAGGCCTCCTGGTATCCATGGCAAGTTTTGATAAAGCAGCTTTTGCAGCCAGATGGGGCTGTTTGTTTTAAGATTAAGTTGTAGGATGAGCCTGTTTGGCTTTGAACTTCTCCCCGCGGCTGCACACGCCAGATTGGCAGGGCTCCTGATAACTGAGACAAGGTTTGGTAAAACAGTTTTGAGAGCTAGGCAAGACTGTATTTTTTAAGATTAAAGAGGCGGGTGAGCTCAGGGTTCCTGGTATCTGAGACAAGTTTTGTTAAAGCAGTTTTGGCGGCCAGATGGGGCTGTATGTTTTAAGATTTAATAGTCAGGTGAGGCTATTTGGCTTTGACTTGCTCCCATACGCTGCAAATGCTAGATTAACAGGGCTCCTGGTATCCATGACAAGTTTTGATAAAGCAGCTTTGGCAGCCAGATGGTTCTGTTTGTTTTAAGATTAAATTGATTAACAGGGATCCTTGTATCTGAGACAAGTTTCGGTAAAGCAATTTTGACTTCCAGTTGAGGCTGTAAGTTTTAGGATTAAATAGTCGGATGAGCCAGTTTGGCTTTGAATTTCTCCCCTAGGCTCCACATGCCAGATTGGCGGGGCTCCTGGAATCTAAGACAAGGTTTGGTAAGACAGTTTTGAGAGCTAAGCAAGACTGTATGTTTTAAGATTAAAGAGTCAGGTGAGCCAGTTTGACTTTGACTTGCGCCCCTAGGATGCAAATGCTGGATTAACAGGGTTCCTGGTGTCTGAGACAAGCTTTGGTAAAGCAATATTGACTTCGAGGTGAGGCTGTATGTTTTAGGATTAAACAGTCGGATGAGCCTGTTTGGCTTTGACTTCCGCCCATAGGATGCAAATGCTGGATTAACAGGGTTCCTGGTGTCTGAGACAAGCTTTGGTAAGGCAATTTTGACTTCCAGGTGAGGCTGAATTTTTTAAGACTTAGTAGTCGGGTGAGACTAATTTGCTTTGACTTGCTCCCCTAGGCTGCAAATGCTAGATTAACAGGGCTTCTGGAATCTACAAAAAGTTTAAGTAAAACAGTTTTGACAGCTAGGCAAGACCGTAAATTTTTAAGATTAAAGAGTCGGGTGAGCCTGTTTGGCTTTGACTTGCGCCCCTAGGATGCAAATGCTGGATTAACAGGGTTCCTGGTATCTGAGACAAGTTTTGGTAAGGCAATTTTGAGTTCCAGGTGGGGCTGAATGTGTTAAGACTTAATAGTTGGGTGAGACTAATTTGCTTTGACTTGCTCCCCTAGGCTGCAAATGCTAGATTAACAGGGCTCCTGGAATCTGCAAAAAGTTTTAGTAAAACAGTTTTGACAGCTAGGTAAGGCTGTATGTTTGAGGATTAAATAGTCGGATGAGCCTGTTTGGCTTTGTCTTGCGCCCCTAGAATGCAAATGCTGGATTAACAGGGTTCCTGGTATGTGAGACAAGTTTTGGTAAGGCCATTTTGAGTTCCAGGTCAGGCTGAATGTTTTAAGACTTAATAGTCGGGTGAGGCTATTTGGCTTTGAATTGCTCCCCTACGCTGCAAATGCTAGATTAACAGGCATCGTGGTATCCATGACAGGTTTTGATACAGCAGCTTTTGCAGCCAGATGGGGCTGTTTGTTTTAAGATTAAATTGTAGGATGAGCCTGTTTGGCTTTGAACTGCGCACCTAGGATGCATATGCTGGATTAACAGGGTTCCTGGTATCTGACACAACTTTTGGTAAAGCAGTTTGGCGGCCAGTTGGGGTTGTATGTCTTAAGATTTAATAGTCGGGTGAGACTAGGCTGCAAATGCTAGATTATCAGGGATCCTTGTATCTGAGACAAGTTTCGGTAAAGCAGTTTTGACTTCCAGGTGAGGCTGTATGTTTTAGGATTAAATAGTCGGATGAGCCTGTTTGGCTTTGAATTTCTTCCCTAGGCTCCACATGCCAGATTGGCGGGGCTCCTGGAATCTAAGACAAGGTTTGGTAAAACAGTTTTGAGAGCTAGGCAAGACTGTATGTTTTAAGATTAAAGAGTCAGGTGAGCCTGTTTGGCTTTGACTTGCGCCCCTAGGATGCAAATGCTGGATTAATAAGGTTCCTGGTATCTGAGACAAGTTTTGGTAAGGCAATTTTGTGTTCCAGGTGAGGCTGAATGTGTTAAGACTTAAAAGTCGGGTGAGTCTATTTTGCTTTGACTTGCTCCCCTAGGCTGCAAATGCTAGATTAACAGGGCTCCTGGAATCTAAAAAAAAGTTTTAGTAAAACAGTTTTGACAGCTAGGTAAGGCTGTATGTTTTAAGATTAAATAGTCGGGTGAGCCTGTTTGGCTTTGACTTGCGCCCCTATGATGCAAATGCTGGATTGGTTCCTGGTATCTGAGACAAGTTTTGGTAAGGCAATTTTGTGTTCCAGGTGAGGCTGAATGTGTTAAGACTTAGTAGTCGGGTGAGGCTATTTGGATTTGAATTGCTCCTCTACGCTGCAAATGCTAGATTAATAGGCCTCCTGGTATCCATGACAAGTTTTGGTAAGGCAATTTTGCGTTCCAGGTGAGGCTGAATGTGTTAAGACTTAAAAGTCGGGTGAGTCTATTTGGCTTTGACTTGCTCCCCTAGGCGGCACATGCCAGATTGGCGGGGCTCCTGGAATCTAAGACCAGGTTTGGTAAAACAGTTTTGACAGCTGGGCAAGACCGTATGTTTTAAGATTAAAGAGTCGGGTGAGCCGGTTTGGCTTTGTATTGCCCCCCTAGGATGCAAATGCTGGATTAACAGGGTTCCTGGTATCTGAGATAAGTTTTGGTAAGGCAATTTAGAGTTCCAGGTACGGCTGAATGTTTTAAGACTTAGTAGTCGGGTGAGGCTATTTGGCTTTGACTTGCTCCTCTACGCTGCAAATGCTAGATTAATAGGCCTCCTGGTATCCATTACAAGTTTTGATAAAGCAGCTTTTCCAGCCAGATGGGGCTGTTTGTTTTAAGATTAAATTGATTAACAGGGATCCTTGTATCTGAGACAAGTTTCGGTAAAGCAATTTTGACTTCCAGTTGAGGCTGTATGTTTTAGGATTAAATAGTCGGATGACCCTATTTGGCTTTTACTTGCGCCCTTAGGATGCAAATGCTAGATTATCAGAGATCCTTGTATCTGAGACAAGTTTCGGTAAAGCAGTTTTGACTTCCAGGTGAGGCTGTTTGTTTTAAGATTAAATTGTCGGATGAGCCTGTTTGGCTTTGACTTCCGCCCCTAGGATGCAAATGCTGGATTAACAGGGTTCCTGGTGTCTGAGACAAGCTTTAGTAAGGCAATTTTGACTTCCAGGTGAGGCTGAATTTTTTAAGTCTTAATAGTCGGGTGAGACTTATTTGCTTTGACTTGCTCCCCTAGGCTGCAAATGCTAGATTAACAGGGCTCTGGAATCTAAAAAAGTTTAAGTTAAACAGTTTTGACAGCTAGGCAAGACCGTATGTTTTAAGATTAAAGAGTCGGGTGAGCCTGTTTGGCTTTGACTTGCGCCCCTAGGATGGAAATGCTGGATTCACAGGGTTCCTGGTATCTGAGACAAGTTTTGGTAAGGCAATTTTGAGTTCCAGGTGGGGCTGAACGTGTTAAGACTTTATAGTCGGGTGAGACTAATTTGCTTTGACTTGCTCCCGTAGGCTGCAAATGCTAGATTAACAGGGCTCCTGGAATCTAAAAAAAGTTTTAGTAAAACAGTTTTGACAGCTAGGTAAGGCTGTATGTTTGAGGATTAAATAGTCGGGTGAGCCTGTTTGGCTTTGTCTTGCGCCCCTAGGATGCAAATGATGGATTAACAGGGTTCCTGGTATCTGACACAAGTTTTGGCAAGCAGTTTGGCGGCCAGATGGTGTTGTATGTTTTAAGACTTAATAGTCGGGTGCGGCTATTTGGCTTTGAATTGCTCCCCTACGCTGCAAATGCTAGATTAACAGGCATCGTGGTATCCATGACAGGTTTAGATAAAGCAGCTTTTGCAGCCAGATGGGGCTGTTTGTTTTAAGATTAAATTGTATTATGAGCCTGTTTGGCTTTGAACTGCGCACCTAGGATGCAAATGCTGGATTAACAGGGTTCCTGGTATCTGACACAAGTTTTGGTAAAGCAGTTTGGCGGCCAGTTGGGGTTGTATGTTTTAAGATTAAATAGTCGGGTGAACCCAGGGTTCCTGGGATCTGAGACAAGTTTTGTTAAAGCAGTTTTGGCGTCCAGATGGGGCTGTATGTTTTACGATTTAATAGTCGGGTGAGGCTATTTGGCTTTGACTTGCTCCCCTACGCTGCAAATGCTAGATTAACAGGGCTCCTGGTATCCATGACAAGTTTTGATAAAGCAGCTTTGGCAGCCAGATGGGGCTGTTTGTTTTAAGATTAATATGTAGGATAAGCCTGTTAGGCTTTGAACTTCTCCCCCCGGGCTGCACACGTCAGATTGGCAGGGCTCCTGGTAACTGAGACAAGGTTTGGTAAAACAGTTTTGACAGCTAGGCTAGACCGTATGTTTTAAGATTAAAGAGTCGGGTGAGCCTGTTTGGCTTTGTCTTGCTCCCCTAGGCGGCACATGCCAAATTGGTGGGGCTCCTGAAATCTAAAAAAAAGTTTTGGTAAAACAGTTTTGACAGCTAGGTCAGGCTACATGTATTAAGATTAAATAGTCGGGTGAGCCTGTTTGCCTTTGACTTGCGCCCACAGGATGCAAATA